>CM066314.1:120035750-120649500 GCA_033807775.1 Saussurea involucrata
TCCCCCTATTTGATTATGACATAGCAACAGAGAAAATTGCTATTTAATGAAAACATAAGGATAAAAAGAACTCATAAAATATTTGTCCCTTTTACTGTTTTCTGGGATCTTTTCAGTACTGATGGAGTAAAGTACATTCGCTGAAATCTTTCTTTAAATCTTTGAATCAGGTTACAATATGGATAAGAAAGATTACAAGTACAAGCGAAATAAATTACAAGTACTAAAGGATGACTGATACAATAGAGAAAAAATGGTGATTGTTGTCAGCCTTCAAAGGGTTCTTCCTTAATGAGAAGTTCATCAAGGGTTGTCTTTTCAGTTGGAATCATCCAGTCAGGAACCTTTTCTCCTTTATTTTTTAGCTTCAGAGCAGCTTCAAAAATCAAGGGTTTTAGGTGTCGTGCTTGAATGTCTTTTCTGAAGTCGCACCAGTAGATGAGATCTTTGAGCTGTTCGATTGGAGTGATTGGAAACTCAGCGATCCGTTGAAAGCATTTACGTCCGTCGTAGTCAAAAAAGAATATTCCATAAGGATTACTGATGACTTTACCAGGGACGAAAAGTTCACATGGTGGCAAAGAGACGTCAAGGGCAGATAGATCAGGATCAGGACCAAGTACTTCAGCGCGAGAGAAACCAATTCCAGTTTCATTTCGTATGACAGGACCTGAGTTTGAATCTTGACGTTTCTTCCTTGGAGAGTCCTTTTTTCTTTTCGGCTTTAGATCAGGAACAGGAGGAATATCCACACAAGAAGATATCAAATCGATCTGTCTGTTTATCAGCTTTTCGAAATGATCCTTGTACTTAGATTTTGATGGTTGGATAGCTAACCTCATCTCCAGCCATTCAGAGAGACCATACCTTTTTACAGTGTCAGCACGAAAGGTTTCAGATGAGTCATCTTCTCTGAACAGTTTGATGTCAACAATAGGTACTCCGATGGAGGTTCTTCCAGAGATGAATACCTTGTTGATCTTCGCTAGACGATATCTGAAGTGGATTTTCTCTTTACACCAGATCAGGGTGGTCTGAGAAACTTCAGCTTTCTTTTCCACGATCTTCTGGGCTTGTTCCCAAAGCTTTCGTTGGATTTGAATGGGAATACGCTTCAGCTTGGGGTCTTTGACAGATTCTTGAGTGAGCTTGATGGCGTATTCTCTGTCTTTATCTTCAGCTTCCTTCCTTTCAGCGATGAGGCGTTCAGCTCTGAGATGATCCTGGTATTCAGCTTTTGAAATTCTGAACTTAGGAGGAACTGAAGGTAGTTGATCGCGCCTTAGGATGATTCGCTGATCCTCGAATCGCTTTATCATTTCTTCTCTCCTCTTTTGACGAACTGAGGAGGGTCTGTTTCTGTGCGAGAGAGGTTGTTCTTCTGATTCATCAGTCTCAGAGATTAAATCTAAGACTGGGATTATGTCTTCAGCGGTAGCTGGAATTATTGGTGAAGTCGCAATAGAAGATCTTTCAGCGATATCCTCAAACAGGGGAGAGGACTAGCTGAAACGCAGCGATCTTACAAATAAGAACTGGGTAGAAGAGCTTGGGTGGAAAAGATAGAAAAAAATGTGGATGTGTATGGTGTTTGTGGAATGGATAACTGATTTTTCAGAGATGATCAGGGAAGGAAAAATAAGTTTAGTGTACCTGACAAATCGGCTTTGCAAGTAGGATCGCCAGATTATCATCTTCAGCGACGCCTTTGTCTTTGCTTTTCTCAGCGCCAGAGGCTGAGTGCTTTGTCTTTGTCTTCTCCCCTGAAGGTTCTTTTATTGAAATACCTTTAAGAGCTTTGGTTCGAGGAGCAGGTTTGACAACAAAGAAATCATCGTCATCTTCATCATCATCATCATCGTTCCTTGGAGAGGAGGATGGTTCAGCTTTAGGGATGTCGAAGTCTTCGTCTTCTTCTGCTTCGGATTCCTCAGCATCTTCTTCGAGTTGCTCCCCCTCAGATACAGAGGCGAGGTTCTCGGTTCCCTCAGGGTTTTCATCTCCCTGAGGTCCAGTAATCCGATCTTCATTACCCTCTCCCCTGATAGATTCATCATGGGAAAGGTCTTCAGCGCTCTTATTTTGATCTTCAGCGCTCTTCTCCTGTTCAGCGCTCTTCTCCCCCTCTTTCTCATGATGGGCGGGGGAGGAATGGGTAGATTCAGCATTGGTGTTGTCTCTGTCTTCTGGGCCAGAGACTTTCACACAACCTTCAAGCTTAGCTATTCTGTCTTCTAGGCCAGAAATAGCAGGCGTGATTTTCTTCAGCTCTTGGCGATCCTCTGCGGTGAACGAGTCCAAAACAGGTGCAGGGGCCGGAGCAGGAGCTGGATTATTTGCGTTGTTCACCAGCGTCTCGATCATTGTCTTGACAGAACTAAGATCGGTCTTCACTGAGCCCAAGTCGGTCTTGACCACTGACATATCACCTTCGAGTGTACCAACCGATTTCTTCAGCGTTGTAACCTCGCTGGAAATGGTGGAAACTGATGATTTGAGGTTGGTGTAGTCAGTGTAGATGTCGGAGAGCACTTTGGCAAAGTCGGCGAGAGTTTTATCAAGGTCTTTGATGTCATCAGAGGAGGCCTTCTTTTCCACCACAGTAGTCAGCTTCGTCAGATTCTCTCCAGCGTTTGTTACAGCTGTAGAGTTATTTGATAGATCGGTGGTGAGATCCGTAAGTTTCATCTCCATAGATTTCAGAGACTGGTTGATGTCTCCCAAAAAAGGACCTGTAACATATAAGTACTTGTGAACAAAGGAAAGCTCAGAAGTTTCAGGTTTAGTTACAGTGTTTAAGGTGGGATCTGTACCTGCAGGAGCGTTGACGAACTCATCAAAGTTTCGAGTCCCTCCATAGTGTTCCATATCTCCCTCAAAAGTTCCGTGAGGGATGGAGATCTCTGCAGGTCCTTTCTTCGTCATTCGCTGAGAAGCTTCAACGGCTTCTTGAATGATGGCATCTCCAGTTTTGACTGGAGGAGTGTCCAAAGAAGTAGAGGGAGGAGCGAAGGATAAGAATTGGGGTTGGGTTTCAAGTTCAGCGTTGGATTCGCTGAGAAGTACTTCATCAGTCTTTTGAGAGACTGACGAAGGTTGGGTAGATTCCAAAGTTCTAACCTCAGCGTTTAAGGACGCTGAAGTAGGTTTAGAAGGGATGGCTTGAATTGGTGTGGCAGAGCGTACCACGGAAGTTTCCTTCAGCTCTTCAGAATGAGCTGAGGAGTCTTCAGCATGCAATTGCTGGGGTTGCTCCTTGGTTTTCTTGATCCTTTTGGAATCAAGAGGGGTAAGAGATTGTTTCCTTTTCTTAGAAGGAATGGATTTTGTGGCCGGGGTATCAGCGATGGGTATTGTCGCTGAAGGAGCCACAGAAAGCGGAGAATTTAGAAGAGTGAGAAGAGTAGAGAGACGTACCTCGTTGGCGACAGGCTTGAAGTCGAGAACTTTAGGGCCAATCTGAGAGAGTTTCAGATCACCCTCTTCAGGATAGCTGTCCTTCAGGCCATATTGAAAGAGGGCGCTGATGAATCGCGGGTAAGGAACCCATGCTGGTCGGTCAGCGGCAGAATCAACACGTTGAATGAGGTCTTCATAGATGATGGAGGCCCAGTCAATGTTGAGACCTTTCAGCAGTGCGTAACCCATGGCCTGCTGAGGTTGAGCGGCTTGATCAGAAGATCCGGATTTCGCTGTCATGCAGCTGATCAGGTGAGCGAAGATGAAGTTCATCTCGCTGGGCATCTTGGATTTCTTTATCAGCGTCAGCTTCTTCTCAGGTAGCTTGTCTCTTCCAGTCTCCCAGATGTAACCCATCGCATCAAGGAAAGCAATGATTTCTTCCCTGTCAGCGTGCTTCTTGTGGTCAGGAAATGGAATGAAAGGATTTTCTGAGGTAGCGTTAGGGAATTTCAGAGCTTTGCGGATTATTGCGGGGGTTATCTTGATGGTGCCATACTCAGTATCGCTGAGTATGCAGTCGATGGTTTTAGATGGATCTTTGGCTGAGGGTAGGTTGGTGTGTCTGGCAGAGTACCAGAATTGGGATAATAGACACTGACTGGCAGGAGGTGTGATTGTCAGTGCTGTATATATGGGGCTATTCTTCAAAAAATTTACAGCGTCGTCTAGATGGGATACCTGCTTCCGAGGAGGAAACTCGAGAAGCGCTGAAAGGTTGTTTGCCTTTGTCCAGTCTAGTTGATCCAGCTCAAACTTAACCTGAGGAGCTTTGATGATTTCCAGTTCCTCAGAATCAGCGGAGATGGACTCAGCGGTAACATTCAGCTTTGAAGTTGCCATTTCACTGTATTATCAGTTCAACCAAAGATGTTAACAAATAAGAAATATCTTAATGTGGAAAGAAAATTTCCATTAAGATTTTTCGAATTTTGTCCATTTCATTCAGACAAAAAAGTCTTAATGAAGATTAGGGTTTTTCTTGTTTTTAAAAAAAACGAATATAACACCTATAAGCCTTGTATTCCAGTTTAAAAAAATGGATACGAAAGAAGAACAAGTTTAAGATTTTAGATTTAAAACTTGAAGAACAACCATGAAATGGTTGTGTTTATAAAACCATGAAAGAAAATGATTTTATTTTTGAGTTCTTTTGTTTGATCTTGTGTAAAACAATGATAAGATCGAAAACAAGTTATTTGCATTTGATAATAGATAAGAACATATTAACCTTGAGTTTGATGAAGAAGATGATGAACAGTTCTTGAAGATTGAGAGCATAAAATGCAGCAGTGTTCTTTTCTTGCGGAGAAAGATTGACTCGCATAAAAGACAAATATAAACTTTGAGAGTGTTTATATAGGAAGAGAGTAGAGAGAGAAAAACTTGAGCGGGAAAGTTTTTCATCATGACACGAACACGTGTTTGCATTTGATTGGATAGACAACGAAACGTGCAAACGTGTGTCAGAAAAAGAGCGTGCCTGGTGTTATCCGTTGCAATGACGTCACAACTGTCCTTTCACATTCTTTCGTTGTCTCTGAGGTTTTGAAAGAAAAACTCAGGGACTCTTTGGAAAATATGAAGCACTGAATAGAAATATCAGTGAGGGTTTTAAGAAATTTCAAAATATTATTCAGCGATGAAAGAATTTGAAATCTTGCATTTTCATGCGTTTTGTCAGAGAAAACATACCTTGATATCAGTTTAACCCAATTTATTCAGAGAGAAGATGATGAAATGGATTGTACAAGTTTATTTTATCCAGAGCCTATACAAGAATGTATAAACGTATCGCTGATTAAATGTGAACCGCTGAAGATTTATCCTTCAAAGTTCAGCATTCCAAGCTCGCTGATGAGAAAGTTGAATCTTGTCTCATCAAGAGGTTTGGTAAACAAATCAGCTAACTGATAATCAGTTGGGATAAAATGAAGTTCTATATCACCATTCATCACATGATCTCTGATAAAATGATATCTGATTTCTATGTGTTTTGTCTTTGAGTGTAGCACTGGATTGTTTGCTATAGCGATGGCACTTGTGCTGTCGCAATAGATTGGAATTTTGGAGAGCTGAAGATCATAGTCTAGTAGTTGATTTCTCATCCACAAGACTTGAGAACAGCAGCTTCCAGCGGCTACATACTCAGCTTCAGCTGTGGAAGTGGACACCGAGTTTTGCTTCTTACTTGTCCAACTTACCAGCTTTCCACCCAGGAGCTGACATCCTCCTGTGGTGCTTTTCCTATCCATTTTGCAACCTGCAAAATCACTGTCTGAATAGGCGGTTAGATCGAATCCTGAATCTTTGGGATACCAAAGACCTAGATTCGCTGTACCCTTAAGATATCGAAAGATTCGCTTTACAGCTTTCATATGAGATATCTTAGGTTCAGCTTGATATCGTGCGCACAGACATGTTGCAAACATAATATCGGGTCGGCTAGCTGTAAGATACAGTAGTGAGCCGATCATCCCACGGTACAGCGTGACATTGACAGGAACACCCTTTGTGTCCTTATCAAGTATCAGCGGTGGTGCCATAGGGGTTTTCATAGCTGAACTTTCAGTTAAGTAGAATTTTTTCAGCATATCTTTAACATACTTTCCCTGATTTATAAAAGTTCCTTTTTCAGTTTGCTTAATCTGAAGACCAAGGAAATATGTTAGTTCACCCATCATACTCATTTTATACTCATCTTTCATTCTATCAGCGAAACGAGTACAAAGCTCAGGGTTAGTAGAACCAAATATAATGTCATCAACATATATTTGAACTAAAATGATATGACCTTTTATTTTTCTAAAAAACAAAGTTTTGTCAATCTTACCTCTCTCAAATTTTTCAAGGGGGAGATACGTAGAAAGAGTGTCATACCATGCACGAGGAGCTTGCTTCAAGCCATAAAGTGCCTTATCCAGCTTATAAACATAACCTGGACGCTTAGGATCTGAGAATCCTGGAGGTTGTTCCACATAAACTTCTTCATTCAGCTTTCCATTTAGAAACGCTGACTTAACATCCATTTGATGTACAGTGAAGTTTTTGTGTACAGCATATGCTAAGAAAAGACGAATAGATTCAAGTCTTGCTACAGGAGCAAAGGTTTCGTCATAATCTATACCTTCCTCTTGTCTGTATCCCTGAGCAACAAGACGAGCTTTGTTGCGAGTTACAGTACCATGTTCGTCCAACTTGTTTCGATAGACCCACTTAGTGCCTATCACTGTTTTGTCAGTTGGTCTCCGAACAAGTTTCCAAACTTTGTTTCTTTCGAATTCAGTCAGCTCTTCTTGCATAGCGCTGACCCAGTTTGGATCACTGAGGGCATCATCTATTTTCTTTGGTTCAGTTAGAGAAATAAAGTTAACAAATAAACAAATATTACCTGCACTTCTACGAGTCTGAATACCAGCGTTGGGATCACCAAGAATTTGATCGATTGGGTGATTTACAGTCCATCGCTGAGCCGGAGCATGCGTCGCTGACTCAGTCTGAACTGGAGAAACTGAAGATGAGGCTTCAGCTACTTCTGGATAATCAGCTAAGAGAGGAATGCTTGCATTTGTCACTTCATTCACTGATTGCTGAGAAATAGATGGAATTTCTGAGACATTTGGATCAACTGCGGGTATAGTATTTATAGGAACAGCTGAGACCCAAGATGTTTCATCTTCACTATTTTGCATATTGGGAATGATAGTAGGACCATCATTTTCAGTTGTATGAGTATGAGTAGTGGGAACATCTTCTGAATCACAAAGATGAGAAAACATCCATTGATTCAGTTCTTCTGTATCAGCGTTCGGTTTAGAATTCGCTGAACGGGATTCGTCAAACGTGACGTGAATAGTTTCTTCTACAGTTTGTCTTCTTCGGTTGAAGACTCTGAAGGCTTTGGAAACTGAGGAGTATCCAAGAAAGATTCCATCATCAGCCTTAGGATCAAACTTTCCAAGGGCATCTCTGTTGTTCAGTATGAAACACTGACAACCAAAGATGTGAAGAAAGCTGATTGAAGGCTTTCTCCCATGAAAAAGTTCATAGGCTGTCTTTTTGAATCTTTTGACTATCAGCGACCTGTTTTGCGTAAAACAAGCCGTGTTGACAGCTTCTGCCCAAAACTGAGTAGGCAGGTGAGAATCGCTGAGCATTGAACGTGCAGCTTCAATAATTGTTCTATTTCTTCTTTCAGCGACTCCGTTTTGTTGTGGTGTTCTCACTGACGAAAAGTTGTGAGAAATACCCTTGCTCTCAAGGAAGGAATCAAGAGAACTGTTTTTGAATTCAGTTCCATGATCACTCCTTATTGAGCGAACAGTCATATTGTTCAGAGTTTCCATCTTCCGAACAAAGGTGATGAGTTCTTCAGGGGTGTCACTCTTAGAACGGAGAAACATTACCCATGTATAACGAGAGAATTCATCAACTATGACCAGCGTATATTTCTTTCCAGCGATGGATTGTTTGTTAACGGGGCCAAACAAATCCATATGGAGTAGTTGAAGAGGAGATGACACTGAGGAAACTTGCTTGGACTTAAAGCTTGCCTTGGTCTGCTTCCCTTTTTCACACGCTGAACATAAGGATTCTTTGGCGTATGAATGTTGAGGTAGACCAGTGACTAACTCTTTGGATGAAAGAGTATTCAGTGTCTTGAAGTTGAGATGTGAAAGCCTCTTGTGCCATAGCCAGTTGACATCAGAAGATGCCTTTGAGAAGAAACAGGAGTTCTCAGTGGTTGTTGAGTCCATGTTTATAACGTAAACATTTTCCAAACGATAACCGCTGAGAGCTATCTTCTCCTTTTTGTCAGAGACAAAGCAGGATTCCTTGGTGAAAATCACTTTGTTATCCATGTCGCAAAGCTGACTGATGCTCAGAAGATTATGCTTCAGCCCTTCAACATATGCGACTCTTCTGAAGGATGTTGTACCATTTGAAAGTACACCATACCCTCGGGTGTGTCCTTTTCCATTTCCACCGAAAGTCACAGAGGGACCCTTCTCTTCCTTGTATTCAGCGAGCAGGTTTTTCTTTCCAGTCATGTGTCTAGAGCATCCGCTATCGAGATACCAGATACCCTTCTTAACCTGCAATACAAAGGAAGATTAGTTTTGCTTGGGTACCCACTTCACCATGTATACGCGTTTGTCAGTGGAAGTGGTTGGAATGGGTTCAGCAGTCTTCGCAGCATTTGAAGATTCAACTTTGTCTTTCTTCACTTTGGTCAATTTCTTGACCTCAGCGGTAGGAGTCACCTTGACCTGACTTGCAACTGGTTTGGTCTTCTTTGGTGCTATCTTCACCTTAGCTATCTTATCAGCTTTGGTGGCTGTGGGACACTTACTTGCAATATGATCGGTAAGTCCACAGTGATAACATTTCCTATAACTAAAATTAGTTCTGGGACCACTTGTGTGCTGAGCTTTTAATTTGGAATTAGAAGTGCCAGCACCAAGTACACTATTGGTTTTTGAAATAGGACGAACATTCAGTTCTTCAGATTTCTTACCAAGGATATCTACTCTGAGTCTAGGAGTAGGTCGCTGAACTGATCCAGAGGTCTGATTTCTAGAACCAGATGAATGAATCACTAAGGATTTGGAAGCATTCAGCTTAGGTACTAAAGTACCCTTCTGAGGATTTTGATAAATTACAATTCCTTTACCTTTATCTTTAGAGACAGAGGTAGGTTTTGAATAAACCATTTTCTCCTTACCTTTTGAGGAGGTAGGAGTTTCCTCAGGGATTGGTGTAATCGACGAGGAGTACTGAGATGAAGAAGTGTCAGCTACTGAGGATACGAACGTTCCAAATTTAAGCATTGAACGTTCAGTGGTTGGTATTGGAGTATCATATTTATAACCCAGACCACGTTTATCACTCAGAGGAATCTGAGCCTTAATTATCTCAGTGATCTTTGTTGAAGAATTACACCATCCTTCAACAGTAGCTTGTTCAGCTTTTAATGCAGCGATAGCTTCCGCTCGTTCAATTTTGACTAGCTGATTTAAATGGACTTGATCTTTAAAATCTTCTTCAAATTTAGAAAGCTTTTCTATTTGAAGGTGGCAATTTTTAAGCTTTTCAGCGAGATCAAGATTTTGGTTTTCAACCACAGCTTTGCCGTTCATGGCTTCGTATAAACTTCTAGTCAGTAGTTCGATTTTACGGAGACTATCAGCTTCATCAATATTTACAATATTGGTAAAGAAGGAGGGTGATACCTGAATGGCAGATGTTGAAGTGGAGGGAATGTTTGAACTTTCTTCCTCTTCTTCAATCTTGGCCATGAGACATTGATTTGCTTCATCATCTTCAGAATCAGATGATGAGGCTTCTTCATCAGAAGCAGCCCAATCATAGTCAGCCATTAGGCCTTTTCCTTTCTTCTTAAAGCTTTTCAGCTTTTCATACTTTTCTTTCAGCTTTTGATACCTGTCATCTCTATACCTGGGGTTAGAGGATTCTTTAGGAAAAGTTGAGATTATCATCCTATCGTTCCATAGATTTAAACTATCTTTGGAGAATTTAGGGGATTGTGCAAACGAACCATTGTCTATATAATTTGTGTTTGTGTGGGAGGCCATTTTCAGAAAATAGCAAGGAAGAGAAATATCTTAGATTAGATCTTGTTTATGAGATTAAACAAATCTGCTCTGATACCACTTGTTGGTCCCGAAAGGCTTAAACAAGTTTGTAGAAGGGGGGGGGGGGGGGGGTTGAATACAAACACACTATTTTACTTTTCTAAATTTTTTATTGATAAATCATTAACAATTTACAGCTTGTTGCGGAAACAAGATTAAGGATAAACCTAAATCTAAACAAGTTGGAACACTAAGGTTTTCTTGCACTAAGAAAGATAAGGAGATTACTAATAAAATCCTATCTTGAGAGATTTGAACTTGTCCAGAGTTAGCAAGTTACTTCAAATGAAGTGAGTTCATCTCTTTTTATACTGCATGCATTTAATGCAATTCTGTATACACTTTACACGTGTCATCAGCGGATTGGTTGCATGTCATTGACCTTTGTTGACAACCTTAGTAGCCGCATGAATGAACAGTGTAGTATCAGAGTGGTTGTACGATTTCAGATTTTCGGAGGTTCTTTTCTGACATTTCGTACGGTGGCGTGCAAGGGAGGTTAAGACAAAAGTACTTTGTACGGAGGACTTCATGATCAGCTTTCGTTGATTCAGCGATTATCATTTACTATTCAGCAGATGATAAAGTTCAGCGATAGCTGAAGTCTTGTACTTGATACTTCACGTTGAGTGGACAAATCTGAGTCTTCGCTGATCCGCATCAGTTCATTAGGAGACTTGTCGCTGGTTCTTGAGCTTGATCTTCGACTTCAGCGTAGAACCTTTGTTGACGTGAATCTTGTCTTCAGGGATCATAAGTAAACAACTAACTTATCAGCGATCACCATAAGGACTGAACAGACTCAGCGATATGGTGAACAGTGTTCGCTGAATGTTTAATCTAAAAATGCGAGAGTTCCTATCAGCAGTACTGTAAGATCTTAGTACTTATCAGCGATAGTGAAACTCTGATACATATTGTTTACTTACAATTTTCACTAAGTATTTAAGATAGGGTCATTATCAAATCACTGAGGGTTTGGATCAACACTGTCATGTAAGGTAAGTTTGAGATTTCACCTGGCCAGTGTAATTGCGAACTTACAGGTACATGTATGTGCTTAACTTGCCTTATTATTCCGAAGTGGTAGTCAGAAGCTAGCGTTTATGTTGTGTTCCAGTGCTTTAGAATGTCAGCAATGATCCCTGAGGGATAGACCGAGCTCTCTTGCTTGGGAAGTATCGTGAGAAATCATATATGGTGTGATGTATGTATACATCGTAGAGAAGAAATGATGTATAGAATGTTATGAGTCGTCTAGAGGTAGCTTTTCGTAAATTCGGAGAAGATGAATGTTTGAGTTTGAGTAAGACTCCCGTTTCGGGAGAGTCCCAGTTCTAGAAATCTTGGAATAGATCAGTCAGGATGGTAAGGGAAGACTGTGTCGTAATCTTGAAAGTGTCAATGAGGTTCAGAATTTTAATCGAACTTTTAAATGGCAGGGAAATGAAATAAGATACCTATAGTGAAAAGAAAACATGTATAAGAGGAAAGTGAGGTAGTTGATCAAAATGAAAATAGTATGAAATGGTTGAGTAAGTGGACCATTGAGTGTTTGTATAGCAAGTTGTTGCATGACCGAAAGGGCGACAGTTGGTCGTAGGTAGAGTGTCAAGGATAAGTTGCGTAAGTAAAGCGGTTGACCTTGTTGGAGTAAGTAGCCTTCGATTGCAAGTAGAGTCTCATGCATGGTGTCCTTTTATGTAACATGAAATTTTCATGATTTAAGTTAAGGGTGTAAATATAAATTTTGATCGAAACTGGCTCAGAATGTGCACGAATATGTTTAAAGAAAAGGTGATTTCATTCACATTGCACATTGAAACCTTGAGCTTAACGATTTGCAAAATATCCCATTTTTTTTTATGATAAGTCAAATTTGTTGCAAAGGGTCAAGAAAATGGTTACTTGCAATTCATTTATAACCAAAGTGCTTATTGACCTATTGATATCCTACAAATGAGTGTGAGAACCGACTGGCTTACTTTGTGTCAGAAATTTTGTCATAATTGTGTCATATGAAAAGATTTTCATTCAACATATTATTGTCGTGATAACATCGTTCGGATTGAGTAAGTTTAAGGTTCACGGAAAGTGCATGCAAGCGATTCTCGAATCGTTGTGCAGGGCATTGAAATTATAAAAGTGATGGGGTCAAGTGTACCCAAGTTGTTTTCAAGTGTTATTTATTTAATATGATAAATGTAAGAAATGATTTATCTACTGCGTTGTCATGCATGAAGGCTATGAACTCACTAGGTCGTAAGATATTACATGTTAAGCTAAGGAAGAACTTCAAGAGTGGAAAGGTGTCGGGCAAATCAGGAAAGAATTTGTAGCTTTAGTATTTGTGTTCAAGAGGAAAGGTGAACAGTGGTAGAGTCAGAAGTGGATTTTAGTATCAGTTGTATCAGGGTTCGCACCCTTGTTCGGTAACTGGAAGAACGGTTGTCAAGGGACGGTTGTGTCCGGAGTAAGGATTTGAAGCCTTCAAGGTGATGGTTCTAGCAACTCGTTATGCGTAGTGTGGTGAGGAAGAATGAAATGTCTATGGCGTGGGAATGTGAGTTCTGAGGTGAGCTTGTAATGTTGATGTTACATGAATAGGTTTCGAAAAGAGTGAGGCAGATCATAAAGATGATTTTGATATGTTGGAAGGATTAGGTTCCGTAAGGAACCCATGCTAAAGAATGAGTTAAGGAAGTAGTTACAGGTTGTCTGTTGGGGTAGAAGTTGACAGTTGTGTAAAATGGCCGAGGCCGAAGACTTGAACCAGGAGATTGAAAGTTGATAGAGCACCTGGTAGGGGTGTTAAGAGGATGAGAAGTTATTGTTTTGAATAGGCGTCCTATTTGCGAGGTATGGAGGGTTCGTAGAAGGATGAGGTATGTAGCACGAGTGAGGCGGATGGGTAGATCTTATCATTCAGTAAGGGACTGTGTCCTATTTATGTAAGGGCTCGGATCGTAAAGAGCTAGCTAGAATGTTGGTGTTTGAGCTAATCGAGAGCTCGTAAGTTTTAGTTCATCAAGTTGGAAAAGGACTACGTAGTGAGATAGACTTGGTTATGTATATGGGAGGATTTGAAGGCAAGTTCGAAGTGTGTAAATGATCATGAGAAATCTGGTCGGCAGTATGGTGTTATGGGCAAAGAGTGTTCGGATGTATAGTGACAGTATTTGTCGTGCTAAATGTGCCAGCTAGTGTTGTAGTGATGTGGTGTTAGAGAGAGAGGGAGCATCAGCTAGAAGCCTTGTCGAGGTTTCGGATGAAGTGTACGGTTTGTTAGACTGATTGTTGGAGCACGTAGGTGTAAGTTGACGTTGTGGTATGATTATGTTCGGAATAGAATGACGGAGTGGTGGTGGGTGGTTACCCAAAGGAGAAACCAAGTGTTTTTAGTTGTAAGAGTCGCTAAGTCAACATATTTTGGGATCATTGGAAGTTTAAAGAAGATGATGGGCGTGTTAGTCAAATTGTTGTGGAATAGATGTGAAATCCTTAAAGAGCGTGAACTATTACTTTTGTGCGAGGGAAGAATCTGAGTAAGTAAAAGTTGGAGACCAAAGAATGGGTAGTGACATCGAGCACTAGGGTTGTTTCAGGACGACTTGGTTAAATACCTTAAGTTAGGATCTTGGTGTAACTGTTTAGTTAGGTAAGTAATGAGAAAGTGATATCAGCTTGTGGAAAGGTCGGGAGAGAGGAGCAAGTAATGTTTGGTGAGCAATGATCCACGCTAACGTGGGGAGGTGAAGATTGTATGTCGGAATAAGTAAGTAAAATTGGAAGTAGTAAATTTGTCAGTAAGGCCAAAAAGGGGCAGTGTTGTGTAGATTGTGGGTGATAAGTGTGCGAGCCGTTGGAAAGAGTATTGAGGAAGGGGATGATGTATGATTTTGTGTAGGAAAGGAGTGGATAAGACAACTGAATGAGCTAAGTTAGTGACTTTGTGAAGAATGTTTAAACGAGTTGGTCTTGCAGTGATTAAGCTAGTGAGAATAGTATGGTTACTCCTTCCAGTTGAGTGAGGATAACCGGAGTTTTGTTTTATAGGACTGAACGAGCGTGGCACTCAACGAGAAATGATTGTGTTTCAGGATAAGTTTAATTCGAGTAGGAATAGTAGCCTGCGAGTTAGAGTACCGAAAGCACGAAAGGGAATTCATTCATTGTTCCATGTATCGAATTTAATGAGGTGGTTGACGGAGTCAGAATGTGGCCTTACCTTGGGGAAGTGTCAGTTTTGGTGTGGGCAAGATACCCGCATCTTTTCCAAATAAGGAATTCCGGGGACGGAATTCTTTTAAGGGGGGGGAGTGTTGTAATAACCTGAAATTTTAAGTTAAGATTTGAAGGTTTGGTGGCCAAAGTCAAGCCTTGAGAAGTTGGGTGGTGGTTGTAAAAGAAATAAAAATTATTGGTAATGGACTTATTGTAAATTGTGAAAAATATATATAGGGACCAATTCCCTAGGGTTTGTCACCAAATCAGTATTCTCTTGAAAGTTTTGTTGGCGGCTGAGGAAAGAACAACTTAGAGAGGAGGAGAAAGCGTTGGCATCGAATCAGTAGGAGCAGCTCTTTTTGGTAAGCAATTAAATCTCAGTTATCTCTTTCTTATTTAGTTGTGAGATTGATGTTAGTTCTGAGTTTTCTTTAAAGTTTAAGCTGAGAAACTGGTAAGAACATCATTTAGGGAGTTTAACTTTAAATCTGGTTAAATTTGCTATTTCATACGGACGTAAAAGATTAGTGAAAAACATACGTTAATGTTGGAAGAAAGTATAATGGTTAACCTGTGGGTTAAGCTAAAATCGAAGGATTGGAGTTTCTGTCGAAATCGCCGAATACCGGGACTTGTTAGTATCGGGACTTGTTAGTATCGGGACTTGTTAGTACCAGGACTTGTTAGTATCGGGACTTGTTAGTATCGGGACTTGTTAGTATCGGGACTTGTTAGTACCGGGAGTCTCCATCACCGGGAGTCTCCATCCCCGGGAGATTGCTGCTACCGGGAGTCCCATCGGAAGTCAGACGGAAGATAAAAAAAGGGTACCGTAACTACATTAATTCCAGCGTTAGTGGGCCAAGGGTATTAGTGTGTGAGTTGGGTCACGTGGCAAGTTTAATTGCAATCCAAAGGCTGGTGGGCCACGTGTGTTTTGGGTGGACCGCCAACCACAAAACAAATCTGGTAGCTTGGAACTAGAATTCATACTTAATGCAAATTAGAATTCTTAGGCCACGTGGAACTTTGGGAAGGATCCATTTCATTTTTTTGTAGGTCTTCATATTTTGGTGAGGTCACGTGAGTAGATGCGTTTAATTGCAATCTATTTTTAATAAGAGCCCATGAGTTGTTCTTGGGCCGTGGTCCATCATTGGTCTAGAAAGGGAGCGAAGTTGTATTTAAATAGGACCCGGTATTATGTAATGAATGGGATCCGGTGTGTCCTAGTTAAGGAAGCCCAATAATTTTAGTTGGGTGTAAGGGGTATTTTATCAATAAAATAACTGGAGAATATGATCGGAAGTAAGGCGATTATATATAATTAGACATTGATGTACATTTTCTAAATTTAGGTGTTCCACCTAGAGATCGGAAGTGTAAGTGAGAAGCTTTGGAGCGAGCAAGCCAGGTGAGTTTTTCTAACTAAAATACGTGATCTTACCTGTTTTCCAGGAATAGTGATTACATGAAAATGCCTGTTATTTTACATGGCTTTTATTTAAAGAAAAGCATAATATTCTACTGACCAGGGTATGTTTATGAGCATGAGTTATCTACAAGCTTTTACGAATGATTTCTCATGAAAAATTATGCTCTACTGAAAAGATTATTCAGTAATTAAACAAATTGTAAAGTGTATTAATAATCTCATGTTTTATGACTATGATGGTTTATGTGAATGCTATGTGGAGTCGGTCTGCACTGTGGGATCAGAGATAGATCCTCGGGTTCTGATGATCCCTTGGATATGTATGACAGACTGGTAGGTTGGAATCCGTTTTCTCCTATCCGGTAGAGGGGAGTCCGTGTGGGCTCCAAAAAGGGGAGTCTGCGTAGGCTCCGGGAAGGGGAGTATGCGTAGGCTCCGGAAGAGGCGAGAAGGGAACCTGCTAGGACCCCGATCGAAGAATGTTTATGTGATCCATTACACAGTGCAGTACCATGGATGATGTTTATATGAAGAATGTGAACTGTTTTATAAATGATTTTTATAACGTGGATGTACACTGTTTATGGAGGGAGCTCACTAGACCTCATGGTCTAACCCTCGCTTTTCAAAACTAAAACCTTTTCAGGTAAGCTAATCGTAGAAGACTCAGGTAAGTGAGCAAGAGCAAGATAGAGTACAGATGCAGCTAGAGACAGTACCGGTGCCACTTGTAGTAATAGTTGTTCTCAGTTGTGTATAGGTTGTTTCCGCCAACCTCAGTTTTGGAAGTAATGAAATGAAATTTTGGGACCCAGTTATGAGAATGTTATGTTTTAATGCTATGTTTATCTTATATGGAATTTAGGTCGTTACATGCAACGATAGATTAAGGAAGTAGAAGACGAAGTAAAAGAAATCGAAGAGGACTACACGGGAATGGAGGACGTAATCAAGGAAAAGGTTAACTTCATCACTGGAATCCAGGACGCCTTCCAGTAATAGATTTCTTTGTTTACCTGTACTGTATCCGTTTCGGTTGGGAAGATGATTTGCAATAATTGATCTTTTAATTAATTTCCCTATTAAATAACTTAAAATGGGGAAAACATTTTCTTTAATTAATTTATATATTAAATACATTAAAATGGAAAGGAAACAATACATTAAAAACCTCAACTACATAAAATGCTAACCTAAAAACTAGAGGGACCAAAAATGTAATTTTTTTGCCCCAAACTGGAGGGGCCAAAATTGTAAATTTTGGTTTACCGCGGGACCACCGCGGGCTACTACCGAGGACAGGGGCCAAAAGTGTACCGCGGCCATAGTTGGGGGGCTCCGCGGCTACCACGGCCAATCTTAAGGGGCCTCCGCGGGACTTTTGGTCAAACAGGGGTGCCACGTGGGCACTGACCCGCGATGGCAGGCCCCACCGCGGAATTTTTGGGTATTTCTACAAAATGAACGAGATTGTGGGTATTTTGGCAAGTTAAAGTCAAACTTTGGGTATTTTAATTAATTTCCCTTAATTATAACTACAAATATAAAAAATATAAATATATAATTTAATTTATAAAATACAAATACAAAAAATATAAGTATGTAATACATAAAATGTAAATATAAATATAGTTTAGAGAAAATTTCAATTTTGGTCCATGTAGTTTAAGAAATGGTAAAAATAAAGAAAGTTTGCAAAAAAGTCAGGTTTAACGAAAAAAGATAACAGCCGTCAAAGAAAGAGACCAAAAAAATGCAAAAATGCGTACGTCAGGGACCATATGCGCCTTATTGAAGTTGAGGGACGAAAAATGTTAGAATCGGCAAACGTTAAGGATCAAAAGTGAACTTTACTCATTTAAACATACTTGGTTTTAGCATTTTTAGAAAACATGATCGTTTATTATACTTACATAATCAAGATTTAAGGGTTGTTTGTTTATCTCTTAATAGTTACATTAAGAGGCAACCTCTGAATCGCTAAGAGGTGAATCTTGTTTGACAAAAAAAGTCTGCCACTGAATGGTTCTAAAACTCTCTGAATAATTTTGTATCTTATGCCTCCCTTAACCATTCAGATCCCTAATTTCAGGGTCGACCCATTTAGTGGGCAAGATGGGCGGAGGCCTAGGGCAGCATATCCCAAAGGGGCAGCATAGGCCCATGTATAAAACCGTTTTAGTAGGCTCAATTCCAAAAAAACTCAAAAAAAATACCCGGCTTTCTGTCTCTCCAAACGTCGCTCACAAACCCCAAATCCTCACTGGCTCGCTCTCGCCTCTGACCTCTCCACACACGAACACAATCAATCGAAATCGAAATCGAATAGAAGCACACAATCGGTAAATCGACTGTCCCTGGTCGACACTCAGGTTGTTCGCTTGTAACAACCCAACTCAAAAATAACTCTTAATCAAAAAGAATCGAACAACTCGCCGAAACGGCTCCAAATTTACTATCAAAACATACGAATACATAACATGATTTGCAGAAACAACCTATTACACGGCTGCAATTTCTAGAATACTAAGCTTGTCATACAAAATATAATAACTTTCTTCTAGACCAAAGCTTCATGCTCACGCCTTCTCCTTGCCCTTACTAGAGCCTTCTACTAAACGCTTACCTGAAAATGGTTTAGCTTTTGGAAAAGCGAGGGTTAGACCATGAAGTCTAGTGAGTTCCCTCTAGAAACAAACATCCGCGCTACGTAAAACATTTTAACAGTTCATAAGTACTTATAAAGCTTCTCAACTTTAAAACATTCAAACGTTCAAACGTACGAACTACACATGTAAATGGCACACTGAAGTCACGCACACCTGTGACAATGTGTCAGTCTCACACTGCCCTAACCGGAACACACCCTCCATGGCATAAACGGGACACCCCCCGGTATGAGCACCTGCGGGACACACCCCCGGACTTAGCCATAACAAGTCCACTGTTGTACCCACACAACTTATCATTGGCACTCTACTTCTGACCAACTGTCGTCCTCTCGTCCTTGCAAGAACTTGTTGTACAGGTGTTTCACAGCCTACCTATTCAACCCTCTCACACAGTTTTCGTCTTGACCAATTACCTCGCATTCTACCCCTACATGTATTTCAATCCAACACTGATATCTTCCCTTCATTATTCTTGCCACTAATAAGCTTGACTAAATAGTCAGGGTTCAAATCCTCCACTCGCTCTTGAATTGAAGCTCTCAAAATTCCAACACCATCCTTCTTTACCATCCCAACTGATCTACACAACAATTTCGAGAATGGGGACCCACTAGAAACTAGGAGTTTTACCCTTAATCAGTCGTTCATCCTTTTTGAACCCCAGAAGTTCTTCCTCTAGACGGCTCATAACATTCCAAACAACATTTCTTCTAGAAGATATAAACATTATATCATACGCGATTTCTCACAATACCTCAACGTTTTGCTATCATTGCAAGGTCAAAACTCACTACATGCTACCACACCCATCGATCTTCTCAACAAGAGCAATTGAGCGCACTCATGTATCTGTAAATTCACGATTACATCTGCTAGATGTAATTTCAAATTTACCTTACATGACGGTCCTCACTACCCTATCATTAGCGTACTTATAGTGACCTTTCCTAAAAGCCTCCTATATCTCACTTGTTTTCTCCTCCACTCCAAAGCTTAAGTTTAGGCCCATCTGGTTACCTAAATCCCTTAAACTATGGCTCTGATACCAATTATAACAACCCAACTCAAAAATAAAGCTTAATCAACAAGAATTGAACAACTCGCCGAAACGGCTCCAAATTTACTATCAAAACTACGAATACATAACAGGGTTTGCGGAAACAACCTATTACACAGCTGAGATTTCTAGAATACTAAGCTTGGCATACAAAATATAATAACTTCCTTCTAGACCAAAGCTTCACGCTCACGCCTTCTCCTTGCCCTTACTAGAGCCTTCTACTAAACCCTTACCTGAAAATGGTTTAGTTTTTGCAAAAGCGAGAGTTAGACCATGAGGTCTAGTGAGTTCCCTCTAGAAACAAACATCCGCGCCACGTAAAACATTTTAACAGTTCATAAGTATTTATAAAACTTCTCAACTTTAAAACATTCAAACGTTCAAACGTACGAACTACACATGTAAATGGCACACTAAAGTCACGCACACCTGTGACAACGTGTCAGTCTCACACTGCCTTAACTGGAACACACCCTCCATTGCATAAACGGGACACACCCCCCTGGTATGAGCACTGGCGGGACACATCCCCCGACTTAGCCATAACAAGTCCACTCACAAATGTATGCATACATATTATCTCAACTTTCTCAAATATAGCAAAACATGCAGTTCTATATCATCTCAAGCGATTAAAATAGCATATAGTTCAACACATTTTCAGTTAGAATGACTCACCTGTTGTCCTTGCTCTATCTTCTCACTTATGCTTCGGATCTCTAGGTGGGAAACCTATGTTTTAAAGAAAACGAGAGTGATAATAGGTCTGCCACTTCAGATTAATCCTAAACAACTCCCTAACAATTCATGCTTAACCCGAACTCTCCCAATCCGGAAACAGAGTTCCGGGCGCCGCTTTTTTGGTCCCCAATCCCGGACTACTCACTTCCGGAACCACTTCCGGATCCACTTCCAGACTCACTTCCGGACTACCCTTCCGGACTACACTTCCGGAATCACTCTTCCGGACTACTCTTCCGGACTACACTTCCGGAACCACTTATGGTTCCACTTCCGGAAAACCCACTCATCCGGAAAACTTCATTCCGGGCGATTCTGGTTACAAAAGGGTTTTGCCGAACATACCCAAAACCAAGCATTCAATAACAATCAATTCTCAAGAGATTCCTAAGTTATGGAAATCGATAAATGAGTATACATAACATGATTAGAGAACAATTTATCTCAACGAAATCCTCCCTTAACAGCACCATTCCACTGATTTAACATTTTACTCTTGAGAAGAAAGGATTGACAGAAGCAACAACATTTCCTTTTGCCTTACATAATCAATAGAAGATTAAACTAGAGATTACCTTTGAAGAGCTTGATGTTGAATCTCTTCCAACTTTGCAATCTCTCTCAATCTTCTTTTCCAATTGAAATCACCCACGTCTCTGCATTCCTCTATCCGCCTCAAAAATGAATTAGGCTAGAAAGGTTTAGGGTTTTTACCCCTTTTTGACAGCTAACACTTCATCCCCTTTACTTTAAACTTTTCTCCCATTTTCACTAAACATCCCATTTCTTTATAATTGGAATCCCGGTTATTACATCGTTTGTTGCCCTGTTCGGATGTTCCACAGACCACAGTCACCACACCTGTTTGAGATTTTGCAAGTTTGTTTTCTTGTTGATTGCCCACTGCTGTTCCACGCTTCCATACTTCATTTCGTTCCAGACTTCTAGTTCCACTGACCACTATTCAGGTGTTTTCCTTCCGATTTTGTTCCCAAATCTTGTTGTCTTAGTCTCTTAGAAGTTAAAATCTTGGTTATTTGAATTTCTTTGCTTCATTGCTTGGTTGTTTGTTTTTGGTTATTTGCTTGGACTGTTGGACAACTTGGTTAGGCTTCTTAAGTTCTTATTTGGAATATGAATATCTTATGTTGTTAGAATTTAATATTTTTATTAAGTTCAATCAAATGTTGTTTTAGGTTGATGATCATCTTCCTCAATGAAGATGTGCTAAGCGTTTTTTATGTTGATGATAATAGCTGGTTTTAGACCATCAATTCTTTTAGATTTTCTTCAAATATTTCTATTATTTGATTTGTAAGCTTCTAAATCGTGCTAATCTTTTGCATCGAGATGAGTGAGGAACAATGTTATCACTATCATCATTGATTTAATCATAGTTCATTGTCCGTGGAACCACAACAATGGTATCTTAACCAGGAGCTTTATCATGCTAAATTGGAAAAATGAGTGAATGCCTTTCTTCAAATTCTGAAAAATTTAGGGTTTGGAATAGAAATTGTTATTGAATATTGTTTACAGTAGTACCTCGTGTCTACTATGCTTTCAGGAATGCTATAGTAGAACTTATTTAGGTTTTATTCGGTAAGTTTTTAGCAAATGTTGACTATGATATACTAATTGATGATTTTGCTTCACGAAATGCACGAAGACAACGTTTTAGGTGATACTGTATTTGTTTTGTTGTTCGGGGTTTTGGTTTATGTCCTCCGTTGTAATTTTTTAATAATGATCGTCGTGGGGATGAGTTGCCTAGCTTGACTAGGTTCCAAACCCCTTAAAAAGTCGTGTTCTTAGAGCATCCGCGGTTCATCTATAGGAACCCATTCTCTTCCACATAAGCATAAACCACTTCTTCCCCATGGTGATGAAAAAAACAAACCTGTTTTTCAAGGTGATGATCACGGGCCTCACCATTGGGGATGCTCTTAGTTCATTAGATTAGGGGCATATTTTTGGCTCTTCGCCCAGGGCATATTATCAAACGTTTTTTAATAATAAACCAATCAATATGATTAATCCTCTTTACCATTGAATAAATTATTTAGATTTTTTTAATGTTTAAAAACCTGGATTAAATATTCTAGATGAAAACATCATATTTTATATAAAGTTAGTTAATTATTATTGTTAACTAAAAAAACATATATAAAAGAATCTAATAATTTATTGTAATTAAGAGAACGCTACCATTAAAGCTAAACAATTCCAAAGACCATATAAAACTCAAATATAACGCTTTAAAAAAGTATGTAAGAAAATTATGTAAAATAAAGAAAATAATTAAATTATTATCAAATTGATGAAATTTGTAGTGAAAAAACGCTCTTAGTTGTAGGAATTAAAAGTTTATTTTACTAATAAATTCGAACACGACATCGTTAATTACAAACTTGTGTAAAATGATGACTTTAATACATTGTTTCATAACCATATAATATATTTATAATTTTTTTTTGAAAGCCCTCGATAGTCAGAGGATCAAAGCGACGGTACTGTCGGTTAGAGAACGTCAAATGAGTTATGTCGTATCCAAGACTGGCGGAGTATTGGAATCAGGATCAACTTGGGACCGGAAACGGATCGGCCCGATAGAGACGGGTTATGATCCGACGGTGTGGAACCGGTTACGATTTTCATCCAAAAATAAGGTACGACATAAGATCGATTATAGGACCGGCCGATTTTTTTAAATATGTTTTTAAATGTAAAGTAAATTACATTTTTAGTCCTTGTAGTTTGTTGAAAATTTCTATTTTCATCCTTATGGTTTTGAAATTGTAATTTTCATCCCTATGGTTTATAGTTCATCACTTTTTTCATCCATATGATTTAAATATTATTGATATTTCCATTCCTATGGTTTACAATTCAATTCAATTCTATTCTAATTCTTCCTACTTACTAGTAGCGTTTTAGCCTCAAGGACGAAAATAGAAATGAATTACAAACCATAAGGAAAAAATTTGATATTTCAAAACCATATGGACGAAACTCAAAAAATTTAGCAAACCATGGGGACAAAAAACGTAATTTACTCTTAAATTTATTTTTAAGTATATTTTTAAATAGAAACGTATTTGTTAGTGTACTTGTTTGACCCAATTATAATAAAACGTCTTTTTTAACACGTAAGTATTTTTTTATGTATTTTATTGACCCAATTAAATTAAAATTGTGTTTGTTAGTATACTTGATTGACCAAATTTTTCAAAAAAAATATTTTTTATAAGTTAAAACCCGATTTAAAAAATATAGAAAAATTAAGTGGGACTGGTTTGGGCCATGCCCGGGACTTATAAAACTTAATCAGGAACTTTTCTTTACATCGGGACTAGAACTGGTTATGCCAAAACTGGTTATACTGAAACCAATTACTATATTATTACTTAAGACCAATATTGAAATCGTTCTGCCTTAATCTGGGACCGATTTTTGGCAATCTCTACCACGGGACACCTGAGAGCTCGAGCTGACCGCAACACCCTCTAAATTTGGTAATCTAACCAAAAAAAAATCTTGTGGGTGGGCAAAAAAGATCTTATTTTAAGTGGTTTCAAAAACATTATGGATTTGGTTTCCACAATTTGTTTATTACAAGATAGACCTCAGAGTTTGCATTTTCATAACACATTGGTCCCTGTCACTAACGACCGTTAAAAGACATCTGTTAACTTAAGGGTATTATAATCATTTTCTTCTTTCTTGTCTTTCTCTTTTTTTCTTTTAAAAAACCATATAAATCTTGATTATAATATATATATATATATATATATATATATATATATATATATATATATATATATATATATATTTGTGTGTGTGTCTTTGTGTGTGTGTGCACATAGGGTAAATGAAATCCCTCACCCCTTTAACTGGCCGAGACCCCATCATCGTCCTCGGCTCTTCCCCCAGCTCCAACCCTTTTCTTCAAATCTTCCTCCATCACTGCGTCCCTTTTACACAGAGAATGAACTCCCCTTCTCCCCTCCGAGTTTTGAATATGGGGTTCGAACATGTTGAATGGATGAACCTTTGGGTCCGACGACCTCCATGGATGAAAAGGGAACGGTGGTGCAAAAGGAAGGGAGGGAAACGTGCAGTGGTAATAGGTGGTCCGTCAAAGGAGTTTTTCTAGAGGGACAATAAAAAAAATTAGGGGGGAGGGAAGTTAGGCAGGATCGTGGTCGGAGTTGCAGGTGATAGGGGTGTGGCTCCTTCTGTTTCTTCCAAACCTGATATGTCCTTACCCCCCCCCCCCCTCCGTAAGACTACTGATTTCGCCATCGTTGCGTGCCTATTTGGTGGTGGTGGTTGGTTGCTCTGACCGAACACCACCAATCGATTTGCATATTTTTTTGACCCTGTTTCATCTCGATTTGGGTTCCAGTTTTCATCTCGATTTGGTCCATATTTCATCTCGATTTTGTCCCTCTTTTTGTGTGGATTTGATGATGTTTGTATAATGTAGTTTACTTTTTGATTTTTAGTTTTGGTGGTCAGGGTTATGAACGGGGGAGAGAGTGTCAAAAAAGCAGGTGGGAGGGGAAGAGGTTCTTATGGGTTTGAGGATTTGATGGCGAGGCTTAAGTGTACCGATTCTTGTTGTTCATTTGTGCCAAGAACTAGTTGCTCATTTTCTTTGGAACCGTAAAAAAGTTCAGTTTGGTTTTTTTCTTGTTGCAAGTTTTATTCACGATTCTCGGTGTTTTCAAATGATTCTTGGTATTCTTGATAATGTTTCCACAACCTCTTTTTCGTCTTCTCCATTTGGGTTTTCTTTAGGTTCCTCAACATCTTCAATATTTCATGGTATTCATCTTCTCCATCAACTTCTTGCTTTGTTTCTTGTTGTTGCAGGTTTTCTTTGACATTTGCCGTATTCTTGGTCTTCATTTCCGCCATGGCCCGAAGAACTGGCTTCTTCTTCTTGCATTTCTTTAACCTTTCCAAAAGGTCGAGAATGGTGAAGATAAAAGTAAAATAGTAAATAAAACCGGTAAAAGACAAAAGTATTAAAATGACTAAATTGTCCCTCACTTAATGGATGGGAGTTAAGGGCAGTTAAAGCCTGGGACCAAGCTGTTACAAAAAATCAAACTCTAGGTTCTATCTTGTAATAAAAAAAACTGCAGGGGACCAAATCCAAGATATTTTTAAAATCACAGGGACCAAATCCAAAATTTACTCTTATCTATATCTATATCTATACTACTTTATAATGCATATCACCCCCAAACTCTTAAAAACAACTTCTAAAGCTACATGTATCTTATATAATGCATGAATAATTAGTTTTAAGAGTTAGAATCTTACCTCGAAAGTATAACAAGTTTAAAGTAGCCGATCATTATATTTGATTACTTAAAGCAATTTCTTTTAATCTCTTTCCTTTTATCAAGGTGCCGTTTCAGGTTATGCTCTTTCCAAGATATCTCTTCTACCAGGACTGCCTTACAAATCGATTCAAGTCATGTTCACAGTCCCAATGTCGTTTCATCTCATGTTCAAATCACCAAGGGTTTCTCGCTGTTTCTTCTCAGGTTAAAATCGATTAAAAATCTTTGGGTTTCTTCTCAGGTACGACTCACCATCTTTGGATTCAAATCGATTCAACATCTTCGGATTCAAATCGATTCAACATCTTCAGGTACGATTCAACATCGATTCAACCTCTTTCTAATGTTTCTTCTATGTTTCTGTTAGGGTTTAAACATAAAGATTTAAAAGACTTCTTAACCTCAGAATCTTTTCAGGTTCAAATCGATTCAACAACTTTGGGTTTCTTCTCATAGACAAGTTTTCAATCTACAACAGGTTCATCATACTGTTTCAGTTATTTTGACTTCAAAAGATAAATGATATTGATTATTAAACATTGGGTGCTTTGAATTTGGTTATCTTCGATTGATTTGGGTTTTCTCACCTTTAATTGCTTGTTTGGCTCTATGTTCTCTTCGAATTTGGTTTCTTGATTGCTGGTTTCTTCGATATGCTCCATGGTTTCTTCGATTGATTTGGGTTTTCTCACCTTTGATTGCTCTGCCACCCAATGTAACCTACTGGTGATTGCCTTCTCCATGTTGGTGATTTTTGTAAATAGTAACGTACACTATGGTCAATGTCGAGGAAGGGAAGCGGTGGAGAACTTGCAAAAGAAGCATCAAGTGCTACCGTCATCACAACCGTTGTCTGGTGGTGCTTCAGTTCCATCCTCCACCATCGAGAAAAAGGTTTGCTCTCTCTCTGATTCGATATTGGTTTCATATGAGATTTTTGATTGCTAATATGACAGGTTTATTTTCTATCTCATTCGGTTGTATGTGTTCAAATTTCTGGTTGTACCATCTGATGTGCATATTCCACATGCTTATTTGGTTTGAAAAATTCACTATGTTTAGAGTTCTAAAGTTGTGTGCATCTGTGTTTATACCTCTTCAAGGTGCTTCAATGGTCAGTTTTTTTGGATTCATCTCTGTAACACTTTATAGTTTATATATGTATATACAAGTACATCAAGTACATCGATTTTAATATTTGCATAATGTTAACGAAATTTGGAAGTTGAAATGCCCAACGCTTGTATTACGGACTGAAGTTGAAATGCCTAAAACCTAGAGCATGAGGCATTAGGTTGAGTAAAAAATTGTTTTTTTCTTTATATTACAATTAGCCTCTCTTGAAGTGTGATTAAGATTTTCGGATTTTAGATTGTGCCGAACCTTGATTCAGTTTAGAGTTGTATAAGTTCATATATAAGTTCTATAAGGTTCATTAGGATTTGGGTTGCTACTGAGTTGTCTGATTATACAAGCGACCCACTTCTACTCCATTTTTGTCAAGCAAATTTTTTAACTTTTTAACTCAAGTAAGCGTTTGGTAAACGGTCCTTGAATTGAATTTTTGTTTTCAAATTTGTATATGTTACATTGAAATGGCAGTTGTTGAAATTTACCTTTTGTTGATCCAAACTCTCTTAGTGATTTGATGATGACCATTATACTTAGTGAAATTTATGAATAACATCTGTATGTATTAGTGTTTCACCATCAGTGATAACATACTGAGTCTGTTCAGTATCACTGATGAACGCTGATTGCTTCATATGTAAAACAATGTTGTTTGTAATCCCAGAAGACAAGTTTCGCGACAAAGAGTTCATCGCTGACATCGAGGACAAAGCTGACGAACAAGTGACAAGTCTACTAATGATCTGACGTGGACATCAGTGAAACCAAGCCAAGTCCACACACGTGGCATTTCAAGAAGAAGACGTCGGCGATATCTGACTTACATCAGGTCTTCTCTGATGGAAGATTAACTCAGCGATCGCTGATCATGAAGCCTCCTCTCCAAGAAATGTTTTGTCTTATCTATCTTGCACAACTCCGTACGATTTGTCAGAAGGGACATGCCTTTGTCCAGAATCGTACAACCACTCTGCCACTACACTGTTCACCATGCGGCCCAAAGCACGTCTTGCAAAAAGTTAGAAAGCATGCGCCCAATCAGATGTTGACACGTGTAAAGTCTTCCTGCCGTTCATTAAATGCACGGGGTATAAATAGGAGGAATACCACTTCAGTTTGAAGGTGGTCTTTCTCTGATCTACTTAGTGCCTTAGAAAAATATCTTTATTTTTTTAGATCTCCTTTTCACTCTATTTCTTGTGCAAGAATTCTTAGTGCTTCTCAAGTTTGTTTAGGTTTTACTTAATCTTATTCCGCAACAAAGTGTAAATTGTTTGATTTGTCTATAAACAATTTAGAAAACTATAAATCTTGTGTGTTTGTATTCAACCCCCCCCCCCCTACAAACTTACTTGTATAACCCTTCGGGACCAACAAGTGGTATCAGAACATATTGTTTAATCTTCATAAACAAAATCTTGCTTATACTAATCTCTTCCTTGCTATTCTCTAATTGGCACAAAACACAAACACAAACTATATTGATAATGGTTCACTTGCTAAACCTCCTCGATTTAGTAGAGACAACTTTAATCTCTGGAAAAATCGAATGATGCTTTTCCTAGAAGGTGTAGATCCCACTATACCTTACTACATGGAAAATGAACCCTATATCCCCTATATTCTTTCTCCTATTGTTGCGGCCACTGCTACCACTCCACCCATTCCTGAAAGGCAAATCATCAAAGATGTCTCTCAATGGACTGAAGATGATAAGAAGAAGGTAGCCATTGACACCAAAGCTAGATCAATCATATCTATGGCTCTACCTGATGAGGTCTATCATTCTGTCATTAACCTCAAAAGCTCCAAATCTATGGGGGACACAATTTATGTTCAATATGAAGGTACAGTTGATGTACAAGAGTCCAGAAGAAAAAATCTGGTAAGACAGTACGAAAGCTTCATTTGTGGTAAAAATGAAACTTTATCTGAAGTACACCAACTGTTTAACTATTTAATCATTGATCTAAAAAATGTTGGTAAGACTTACTCTAACTCTGAGATCCTGACAAAATTCCTGGAATGTCTTCCTGAAAGTTGGGACAACTATACCATGTGTCTTAAACTCTCTAAGGATATAAAGTTTATGACCTTAAGCACCCTTTTTGGCACTATGCTCAATCATGAGCAGTCGTGTCAGCACACATGTTGCTTTACTCTCCTCAGAGTTAATGCCCACTCAGCGATCTTCTGTCACTATCACTGAGTTGGAATCTAACTCTGATGATTCATTATAAATTGATCCTTCAGAACTTGATGAATCACTGGCACTCTTGACAAACTCCTTCGGAAGATTTGCAAGAAAGAGTAACTTTAGAAGAAATAAACCTCTCACTATCACTGACAAGCCTAAATCTTCTTCTATTGATAAGGCTACTGCCACTTGCTATAACTGTGAAAAGAAAGGTCACTTTGCTAGTGAGTGCAGGTCAAAGAAAGTATTCAAACCTTCCTCATCATTCAAGAACTCCTCTACTTATAAATCTAGAGATGACAAGTATCTTAAACTCAAGGAGAAATATGAAAAGCTGAAAAGCTACAAGAGAAAACGTAAAGGTCTAATCACTAAAGAACCCCGATTGAGCTGAATCTGATAAGAGTTAGATTCTGATGTAGAAGATGAGGCCAATTTCTGTCTTATGGCCGAAATCCAAGAAGTGAAGGAAGAACCCTCTAACGTTCCCACTACATCCTCCACTTCTCAGTTATCAATCTCTCCTTCTCTAGCTCGCATTGATGCTGATAGACTTCGTGTTATCGATTCACTGACTATTGAGTTATACGATGCCCTAAATGGCAAGACCCAAACTGAACAAAAAAATCAAGACTTAACTGAACAACTTAATAAATGCCATCTAAGGATCCAAGAACTTTCAAAATGATTAGGTCTATGTAAATCAAGTAATCAGTATTGAACGCTAACAAGCTGTCATTGAACTAAAAGCTGAGAAAACTACTGTTGAAGGATGGTGTAAATCATCAGCAAAGATCATTGAGATAATCGGTACTCAGATCCCTGTCAATGACAGAAGTGGTCTTGGTTTTAATGTTAACACTGATGAACCAACCAAAGATCGTTCCATGCTTAAGTTTGGAATGTTCGTCTCCTCCATCCCTCACACCTCATCGTCTCACTGTTGTTCTGCAAATAATCAAGTCCCTGAGGAAAAATATTCTTTAAGCCCTAAACTTCAAGACAAAAGAAAAAACTGTTCTACAACAACCTCAGAAGGGTACCAAAGTGCCAAAGCTGAAGAAGTCTAAACCCCCTCAGCTAATCAGCCTTCAACTTCTAAAGATAAGATTTATGAACATGTTCAGCGATCAACTCTAAGAATAAAGGTTGATGTCATAGGTAAGAAATCTGAAGAACCTAAGGTTCTCTCGATCTCTGATGCTAAAGGCATTCTTAGTACATGCCCTGCTCATTTAAAGTTATCAAATTCTTATGCCTATGGTCCTAAAGCTACTTTCAGCTATAGGAAATGTTATCACTGTGGACTTACTGATCCTATTGCTAGTAAGTGCCCTACAACCACCAAAGCTGAGAAATCAGCTAAGATGAAGATGACTGCCTCAAAGGCAAAGAAGATCACCCCGGATGAAAAACAAACCAAGGTGAAGAATACCACTAAGGTTAAGAAAACCAAAGTGAAGGTTACCACTGACGCTGAATCATCAGATGCTGTGAAGACTGTTGATCCTTCCACTTCCTGATCCACTGACAATGTGGACCCATTGTAAAGTGGGTACCAATTTCAAATTAATCTTCCTTTTGTTTGTAGGTCTCGAAGGGTATCTGGTATCTTGATTGTGGATCCCAGATTAACATGTGCAATGTAAAGAATCAACACAAATCAGTATGAATGCCATAAATCTCACTTGAATTGATTAGCAGAAATCTGAATAGGCAGTAGTCGTACACAAGGTAATTAGAGAATACTGATTAGGTCATTAACCTTAATCTGAAAGCTAAGCAGACTATTTATATCCCAAAAAGGATAGTTACAAGAATTGGCATAATTAGTCCCTACACTTCGGTTCAACTAACTATGAGACCTAACAATCTCCCTCTTTGAATTGAAGTTTGATCTCACGCCAGTTAGGGACATATCGCTTCCTGATTGCAAAAAGGATTTCAATGTGCCGGATGGATTTTCTGAATTCCAGCCTTTCTTCAATTGCTTTGAGGAGCTCTTTGGCAAGATATTTTCTAATATTAGCGTAGTTCTCTGACGAGTCTCTTTCTTCTTCTTAAATGATCTTCTTCCACACGTTCTGAACTTTCATCAAAGTTTATGCACCTCGCTGATCCTCATGAAACGTTTCTCCCCTTTTTCATTCAGATACACGATCCCTGTTTCTGGTTTGGGCAAGAGAGTATGTACCTCTACGTCTTCGGCATCGGGAAGAGTCAGAATGGGCTTCAGAATATTCACTTTCTTCTGATTGCTTTCTATCCCCATCTGAAAGTCATTGATGTAGGCGAGGGTAATGGTGCACTTCATAAATCTTATTAAGGTTTCACGGGATTTGGTGCATGGCAATGGACGGATAGTATGGGTCTTCATCTCTTTAAGTAGTACCGGGAAGTCGTTCAGATTCAGGTGTCTGAAGTCGGCTTCTGAGAATACCCATTCCTTTCCATCATCCTTTTTAACAGTAAAATTGGGAACTATACCTTTAGAACTCTGTCTGACATGATCTCCACGATTTCGGTTATCCTGTGACTTGTTTGGACTTCGTGGACCATTTTGCTTCTTTTCATAACTTCTAAATACTGAGAACGAACTGGATCTTTCAGATATGAGACCCCATGGCACATAACCGAGTCAATAGGTCTGATCCAGTGAGCAAAGATCTTCCTTTGCGATTCTTCTAAGTATGGGACCAATATTCAGACTCTCTCCCAACGAGTTGGTTGAACAGGTTGAGGTTGAGCCGTTTTCGGGTCAGGAGTTGGAAGTTCGGATGTACTTGTAGTGTCGTGTAAGTCGTGCTGAGAAACTGATATCTGTTCGCTTTGAAGAAGGAACTGATCATAGTCGTCGTCGTTCATGAACTCGTCTTCATCTGAGAAATTCCAAAGAGCATCCGTCTCAGATTGGATGGCTGAAACTGCTTTCTCTCTCCATTCTCTTTCCAATTCCGGATTACCATCGGAGTCCTCATCAATAAATTCCAGGACTGGCCTTTCTGAAACTGTCAGCATTAAGATATCTTATGGTTCTCCCTCGGGCTTTTCAACCGTTGGGTCTGCTGACTCTGGCACTTGATCTCTGACCGGTGTATATAATTCCATGTCCTGAACCATCTCTGAGTCATCTGGCTGTTGGTGTGGTTCAATTTTAGCTGGAGTGTCGGTTAAAGGTTCTGTCGGTGAGGTTGACAGCTCGATAAGTCTTAGTCTTTTCTCCCCCTCATGATGGCCAGGATCCTCCTGATCATCAAGTCTTTGTTTCGAGCCCTGGGCCTGACCCTTGCAGGTGGTTTGAGGCTGGCAACCCTCTCGGATAAAATTTCGAGGGTGCGCTTAACATCGGTTAGGGTTGTTGTAAGGGTGTCAAGCTTGGTGTTTATTTGGGTTTGAGCATCTGTAGGAGTGACTGGGGGTTGTGTTTGGGCTTGTAAGAGGAGTATACTCACCAGGTCAGCTTCAGAGGAAGTGTCAGTGTTGGATTGTGACAAGAGCTTATCGAGAAGAGCGGCTTTTAATGCCTTGATGCTCATGTTCTGCAGGTTTGGGGTTGGGTGAGGAAGTGTGATATGTGGTTGCGTAGGGGAAGCTGCTGTTACTTCCTTGCCCTTGATGGACCTCTTGATAAAATCCATATCCTCGTATAGCTTCTTCAAAATATCTGCTTGGACAGCCTTTAAGGCGTCGTCCAGAGTTTCCTTGGAGACGAACTCCGGGACACTAACACCTGGAGCACATAGCTTACCAGTTGTGGTGACTATGGTGGATTGCACCGCAATACCGCCTGCACTCACAGTTGGCATGATGGTACCCGTGGCAGGTCTTCCACCATGTCCTTGCAAGCCGCCAGAAGGTAGACTTACTCTAGGTGTTCCGGTCGAGTCACAAAGAGTCTCGACGATAGCAGTAGATATGTTCTGTGTCCTAGCCAAAGAAATAATATCACCAAATGGCTTTAGACTCGATTGTGCGCCCAAAGAAGTCGAGAACCGGTGCAGGAGTTCTCTTGTTTCAACACCGGAACTCTCCAAGTGAGAGACCGGTGGCCGTTGTGCTACGTCCCCTTATGAAAATGAAACAATTTCCTTTTGAGAGGAAACTGAGTGGCTGGTTTGGGTGTGCAATTGCATCGCTAGGCTTACGGCGTCTTGTTCAATACCCTGTCTCAACACATGAGACGGGGTAGTGGATGTGCTTCCTGGCTTAATGGAGGTTGGGTGGAGGCAACCTGAATAGGTGGCCTCTGCTAGCTCACTCTCTCATTCTTTTTCTTACTCCTCCTTTCTCACACTTGCTCACTAGTATTTTCATTTTCGACTTCAACTCCCTCCGCTCTTCTTATCTCTCCAGATTTGGCTATGGTTCAGGGGATGGGTTCCATGCGGAACTGATCGTCGTCGCTGTCCTCTGATTCAGTGGATTCATCGTCTGATCCGGATTCCGAGGACACTGATTCAGAACCGAACTCCGAAACTGACTTAGAACCAGATTCGGAACCCGACTCTGAGCCAGAGCCTGACTCGGAGCTGGAAGAGGAGGCTGCCTCTACTTCTTGTACCTGTTCCTGTTCACGCATGATATCGAACACCTCCACCTCATGTAGTTCGGGTCCTTCGTGTTGTGGTAAAGGAGGTGGAGTGGGTTGGCGATGGGACGAGCTAGCTTCGCGTATAGACCTTTCAGCACTGCCCACGCCGACTCCCCTCACTGTATTTTCTCTCATCACGCCCTGTCCGGGAGCCTCTGTTCTCCGGACCCTGCCACCTCTAGTATGGGGACCCTCACGTCTCTCAGAGCGAGCTCCTTGGGTAGGTCCTGCCAGATCTGACTAGACCATCGGGGCGACTAAATTGTGCTCACGCCTTTATTCTATCACACTCAGTGCCGATTGGTCAGCGAGAGCTAGCAAGTCGTTGGGTAAAAGCATCGGAACTAGGTCAGGTATCAGTTGTTTATTCTGAATCCTAGTCATACGGGTTGAGATGAGTACCTCGTGATTAGCGCGTCGAGGAATCGTGGGGTCGGCAGTCATGAAATGGGCAACGATGAGCTGCAGGAACCTTGGGAACGGTAGGAACGTGAGGCGTTTGTTGCGTTGCTTCTTCTGAACCTTTTCAAGCAGTTTGGTCCATAGAATAGACGCATAGTCGATGTGTCGGGTGTAGACGACGCCGTGAAATAGTCGGAGTAGGTTGACGGTCGTCTGATCGATGCCTTTGTGAATGGATGATAGACACCTATTCAGGATAGTGAACAAGGTGTACCATATCGGTTGGAGATGTATTCTGGAGAAGCGCAACGGGTGGTTAAGATCGCTAGCATAGCCAAGTGTGCGCAATTTCTGGCATAGGACAACATCGGGTATGGCAGCATCAAAGTCTACTCGGCCTGGAACAGATGTTTCTTCTTGAAGATCAAGTATCCGGCGGAAGATTTCCCGAGTAATTAGCACTGGAGAGTCACCAATGCGGCCTTGGAGGTCGAATTCTTGGCCGCATGAAACTGAGGCGAGGGACCTCCAGAGTTGGTGCACGTAAACCGTTGGAACAGTGGCGGTGTCCGTCAAAGCTCGGTTGAGTGGGTGGCGCTTGAGGATCTCCACAATAACCGGGCATTGGCATATGATGTTCGTTGTGTCCAAATGGAAGTTATTCGATTAGATTGGTAGGTTTGGACCAACAGGGAGGAGCGGGCGTCACCTTGGGGTGGGTTTGGTTGTGCCATGATTGTACCTGTTAAGGAATAATAGTGTTGAGTTTTCATGGCATAAGCAACCCAATTGCGTGTTTCGGGTCTCGTATTCTCGGATTTGAGAGAGATCGAGAGTCGAGCACGAGCCGAAACCGGTCACTAACCGGGTCTTAACGAGCCCGATGTGAGTTAAGGTCCATACATTAAAATTACAACCACATACACAGAGTGAGTTTTAGAAATTAAACAAACCCGGAATCACCCAAAAAATAAGCAAACCCGGGACCACCTAGATCCGGAACCGGAAAGAACCGGAACCGGAATATGGTGGAGACCGGGACCTGGGGACATCCGGAACCGGTGTGAACCGGAACTGGTGTCGACACCCGGGAAAGGTCGGTGTGTAATGCGGGACTTTACCACCCCCGGTCTACGAACCAGGAGGGCGTCCGGGAGTCTTGCGACCATGGTACCGCAACCTGGTATCGTACCAGGGCTACCATGAATCTAGGACCTTCCATACTGAAAGTCGATCCGGGAGAAGGCGACACCCCAATATGGGAAACGCAACTCCGGATCTGACTCCGGAACCCATATAGGGTCTCGATCGATACAAAACTCAAAAATTAAACTTACTCGGTTGAGATGCGAGGGTCGAAATCGATCCTGTACTGCGATTTTGAGATCAATTTGAGCGAGATAGTTCGATTTGGGTTCGATCGAACGAGCCAAAGGGTTGAGAAGCCCTATCGACGCCGATTGAAAAAAAACTGCACAAATCGGTCGAATTGCGTGACGAGTTTGATCGATTTCAATCCTTGAATACGATTAAAGTAGGTTAGAACACAAACCTGATGATTTGATCGATGAATGGAGACTGATTGGGGAAAAAATCACTAGGTGAGAGCAGAAGTTGGTTTAGGAGATGTTTGGCGCGAGAATTTTGAACTTGTGAGGAGTTTGAAAGGAAATCCGATATTTATATGATTTTGTGCACAATAGTTCTCGGGCAACAGTTGTACGATCAGGACAAGTGAACAGTAGTTATCGGACAACACTTGTATGATCAAGATGAGTTATCGGACTAGTTCTGTACGATAACTATGAATCTCAGTATCGTCCGACTACTTTGAATGTTTGAAGATCCTTTTCGTACGACAACTTTGAATATCGAACGAAAAACCTTTCTAAGTCTAAGATCTCACTCAAAACATCACCAAATGCTACCAAAATTTGGAGATACCTTCGCGATGTGAATCTGAACTCTTCTTGTTCAGACCATACTACCAAAAACACATTGGATCTATGACTTTCGATTCAAAACCGAAAGTTCCTCAAAATACCTAAAAATCACTAAAAACAAGTTCTTTTGATCTGATTTCTTGTACAGACTAATCCAAATCACTAAATCGAACACTTATGTATCACAAATCACACTCAAATGTGATCCCAGAAACAAGTAAACAAACAATGATCAAGCAATACTCACGTCATCTCTCATTAATCTTCAAGAAGTAATTACAAAAGTGTAGAGAGAATATGACAAAGTATTTGATGTTAAATCCCAAAGTTATGAAATCTAACACTAATCTAAGCTATTTATACATAGACTAGAATTTACATTTTAGGCCCTTATACTTGGATACAATTAATAATTTCAGCACTAACAGTTTGTTTCAAGACTTGATGACTATTTGATTCTGAAGAGCCAAATGAAGATTTAGCTGTTAGTGGATTCTTGAAGATAAAGCTTATTTCAAGATTCGTCTGAGAGATTTCAAAGAGCTGAAAGTGTTGAAGATCTGAAGATCGAAGAGCTGAAGACTGTCGTCATAAATTTTTTAAATCTTGAATCCATAGGTGGAGATTGTTAGTACCAAAATGTATTCAAGATTTAGTGTGTAATTGTAAAAAAGCCAACAATAGTCAAAGTCTTGTAATGGAGGTCAAAGTCAATGTATTAGGGTGTAAAGGTCAAAGGTATAAATACCTTTGTGTTAGTGAGTTGTGAGGTTAGACATTAGAGACGTGTCATTGTAATAGAGAGTATCTTGTAAGAGGGATGACTCTAGAGAGAGAGTCTAGAGAGAGAAAGTAGATCTACATTCATACTTTGTATCTTTCTCTCATCTAATACAAGATTCACATTGCTAAGTCATTGTTACTTGGATTCTCAAGATGGGATACTCTCTTATCACTGGGCAGAAGATCGATCATGCTCGGATGATATTCGACGACTTCCTAGTTAAAGTCGAAAAAGAGAAGAGGGAAATGAAGGTTCCCTATGTTAGATTTGTCTCAACACTCCTTACCTTCTTCCTACAGAAGGACTATCCTCAGGAAGGTGATTATCGACTTCCTTATCTTGGAGTCCGTATCCTCGACCTCGAGCCTACTACAAATGAAGTAAATATCTCTACCCTCAAACAACTTCTCCTTCCAACTTCTTCGTCTTCATCGGCGGCTATGTCAGCAGCACCAGCCCCCGCTACTACCCAGGTTGCCCCCACCTCATCGTCACTGAAGAGGAAACAATCTGAAACCACCCTTGGTTCTATAGAGACCAAGAGGATTACAAAGAAGAAACCCCAACCCCCACTTGTGACTACTTCAGCACCTGCCTCTTTAGAAGCTACGCTCGACACCTTTATGGTTCACTCCACCACGTCTGTTCCTACAACAACGGCCACTTCTGCGGCTTCTACCGCTGATTTACCACTGGCATCTTCCCCCACTCTCTCAGTTCCTCAAAGCACTGAAGGGATAGTTTATGGAACCGCCAGTGCCATGCCCGCACACTGCATGACCTTCTCTTCTGTTGCTTCTCCAACTACTTCATTGGTGCACACTACGGCTGCACCAGGGTCTTCTCTCGCTGACGTTCATGAAACTCTTCTGCAAGACCTCATGCGCAGAAATTAAATAGGACCTGATGGTCTCCCTCTCGGAGGCACTCAAAGTATGCCTACCACGTCCTTGTCCGAAATGGAATAGGACATGCTTTACTATGGCGGGAGTAGTCTCTTAGAAGACTTCTCGCGACCATCAGGTATTCCAACCTCCCTACCTATTTCTTCTCAACCCATTGCCTCCTTTGAGCTTTCCTTTGCTAAAAATTTTTCTATTCTTACAGGTCCTAATTTGGGCACCATCACTACCTCCGTCAAAGAGGTGAAGGATCAGGTGGGATCTCTTTCAAGGAATCTCACCAATAACACAAATGTTGTGAACACTGCCGGAGTTTCCCTGAAGGCCATCTCCTCTTCCCTCAGTGCCAAAGCTGACAATGCCAACCTCTCAACGCTGACAGAAGTGGTTCAAAACTTAAAGAAGGATGTGACCACCAACTCCTCCTCACTGCAAACGCTGACCTCCGCCGTGTCTAATCTCAGCAATGCAGTGGAAGCTTTACAAGGAGCGGTCACTGATATTGGCACCAATGTAGATTATCTCAGAGGTTCAGTGAGTAACCTCACCGCCAAAGTTGACTCCACAAACTCCCGTCTCTCCTCCCTCCTGACACGACTCAGTAAACCGGTGGCTCTCGCCTCATCCTTCACAGCTGATGATCGCCAAAAGCTAGGGATGGCGGCTGACTTCGTTTTATCAGCCACCGAAGCGATCTATGGCCTAGAAGCCAGAGTGGAAAAATTAAAAGCTACTCCCGCTTCTACCTCAGTGGCACCTGGACAAGAAGACAGGTCCGCTGAGGCTGCTACAGCTGATCCCTCTACCAACGCTCCCCCTGTCAATGTTGATGATGACAAAGAGGGGGAGAATAAAGTTGATTAAGACTCTCCTCAAGCTGAGGGGGAGGGAATCAATGAAGACCCCTCTCAATCTGAGGGGGAGAAAAATCCAACCCCTCCTTCTTCTCCTTGGGTCATTGCCTTTGATAACAAAGAAGACGAAGATGAAGAGGATGAAGAGGAGTTGGAGATCCCTGAAGATGAACCCTCCAACAACCCTGATGGCGGAGATGATGATGATAATGAAGAACCTAATCTTTGGTTCAATCCCGCGACCATCAGGGTTCCAGCTCCAAAAGGGGTGTTCTGAATGAAGCAGGGGAGACGACAAAGAAGTCTCCAGCGAAGAAGGCTCCCAAAGGTAAGCAAAAGGGAGTTGCTACCTCAAGGAATCTCAAAATTCTCTTCAACGCTGAGTATGTGCTAACTTCTCATGTACGCCTCTCAATAATCCCCTTCTCTGCTACTACCCATTCTCACTTCAAACCACTCATAAACACTTAGCCCTTTTCTCTATCTCTTTCTTCCCTCAAAAGAAACTAACTCTTATTTCTTTTGATTCAGCTAGTCCTCTCCCCTGCTTAAGAGACCAGCTGAAGAACCGCTTCATCAACAAATAATACCAGCTATCAATGCTGATGAACTTTCAATAATCCCAGTCTTAGTGATGGAGACTGAAGAACAACAAGAAGAAGAAGAAATGTTGACTCACCCATCAGACCCTCTCGACTTCTTGAAAGGTCAAAGGATGAAGAAAACGAAAGAAGAGTAGCAATGATCAAACAACTAGAGAGGCAACGTCTAAGGGTCCCTCCTCATCCCGGTCTAGAGTTCCTAACCGCTGAAGAATTAGAAGAACATGTCAAAGCTGAGCAACTCATTGCTGAATGCCAAAAGAACGCACAATTTGCCCTTAAGGTAGCTCAGAGCTCAGTGTCTGATAAGAAATAAAAAAGGTATCCAGTTAGGGTTCAGGAATTTTTTTTGAAAGTCAATGGAAAGGAAACCCAGAAACAAAAGCTTGTCAGTGATTCCTCGTTAGACTGGTTCAAAGAAAAAGTTGATCATAGATACCATCCAAGTCGAATCATCGCTGTAAACATAAAAGGAAAGAGTGTAAAGAAGACACTGTCGGTGGAGGTCACCAGATTCAGGAAGAATGATTCGTCTCAAACGTTCTACATGTCAAACCTGACACTCTTCGGTTTTGATGAATGGCTAGAGATCAGGAGTGCTATCCAGAAGTCCAAATCCAAGTACAAATCCTACGTGGAGGAGTTCTTGAATTTGCAAATCAATAAAGTTACATCCAGAATGGACCTGCCTCCTCCTCCAACTCTTCTTCAAAATCAAAGATCTACACTATCTAAGAGAAAGCGAGCTTTTACCTCTGAAGGGCCTGTCGTTCGAAATGAAACAGGTATCGAATTCTGAAGAGTGGCAGTGCTCGGACCCCCACTTGATCTTTCAGCACTCAACTTATCACTGCCACCAGGAGGACCTTTCAAACCTGGCCAAGTGATAAGTGACCCTTATGGTATTATCTTCCCGGACTGGAATGTTAGAATATGCTTTCAACGTTTTTCAGAATTACTTACCTGCCCAGTCGAACAACTCCAAGATCTAGTCCACTGGTGCAATCAATCAAGACCAGGCCTCTTCCTCAAAACTCACGTGCTCAGCGAAGCAAAACTCAGAAGACAACAAGGGCATAAGGTACATGATTGGATGATCCCTGAAACTGACGCCTTTGACGAAATTCTCTTCAAAGATGAACCTATATTGCTGATAGATCTCTTTTGTATTCTTCTCTTGTATTTATCAGTATACTTTTAGTACTTGTAATTTTTATTTCACTTGTACATGTAATCTTCAAACTTCCCTTGTAAAATTATTTACGAAGTTAATGAAAATTTCAGTGAAGTACATTACTCCATCAGTACTAGAAAAGATCCCTAAAAACAGTAAATGGGACACGCATCTATGAGTCACATTTATCCTTATGTTTTTCATACTTAGCAATTTACTTTTTGTTGCTTTGTCATCATCAAATAGGGGAGATTGTTGATCCAAACTCTCTCAGTGATTTGATGATGACCCTTATACTTAGTGAAAGTTATGAAAAACATCTGTATGTATTAGTGTTTCACCATCAGTGATAACATACTGAGTCTGTTCAGTATCACTAATGATCGCTGTTTGTTTCATATGTAAAACAATGTTGCTTGTAATCCCAGAAGACAAGTTTCGCGACAAAGAGTTTATCGCTGACATCAAAGACAAAGCTGATGAACAAGTGACAAATCTACTAATGCTCTGATGCGGACATCAGTGAAACCAAGACAAGTCCACACACGCGACATTTCTAGAAAAAGACTTCAGCGATATCTGACTTACATCACGTCTTTTCTGATGGAAGATTAACTCAGCGATCGCTGATCATGAAGCCTCCTCTCCAAGAAATGTTCTGTCTTATCTATCTTGCACAACTCCGTACGATTTGTCAGAAGGAACGCCTTTGTCCAGAATCGTACAACCACTATGTCACTACACTGTTCACCATGCGACCCAAAGCATATCTTGCAAAAAGTCAGAAAGCATGCGCCCAATCAGATGCTAACACGTGTAAAGTCCTCCTGCCATGCATTAAATGCATGGGTATAAATAGAAGGAATACCCCTTCAGTTTGAAGGTGCTCTTTCTCTGATCTACTTAGTGCGTTAGAAAAATGTCTTTATTTTTCTAGATCTCCTTTTCACACTATTTCTTGTGCAAAAATTCCTAGTGCTTCTCAAGTTTGTTTAGATTAGGTTTTACTTAATCTTATTCCGCAACAAACTGTAAATTATTTGATTTATCAATAAACAATTTAGAAAACTATAAATCTTGTGTGTTTGTATTCAACTCTCCTCCCCCCCCCCCCCCCCCCCCCAACCTCCTTCTACAAACATACTCGTATAACCCTTCGGAACCAACACCTTTTATGCTTAAAACGATGATTAAACCGTGGTGACTACAAGCTTTGCTTATTGTCTTATGCCATATTCTTTGTGAGTTTAGCTTTTAGTTCTTTCTTATTATAGATAATTGTGAAAATGCTTGATGAGGAAGGCAAATGTTGCAACTGAAAATTGGTATTACACACTGAATATTTTTGTGTAGAAAACAAACTTATTTATTCTATAATGCTTTATCTCTTTCCAAATATGCTTATTGTCTTTGCATAATCTAAGTTCTTTTTTACTTTTTTCTATCCGATATTTTCTTTCCCTAATTCTGTTTTTGTATTGATTGTCAAATTTAGAGTTTATTTTTAGATGGATTTAGCATTTGGTGTCTTCTGTTTTTGTTTAAAGTGAATGGTGTTTTATGCTATGATTTTTATGCAAATTTATGTCTGAAAATATGAGACCTCGTCTTTAAAATGAAAACATACTTGTGAGCAGTTGACAAATATGATTTTAAGAAAATACTTTAAGAGATTAACATTATTTTCAATAGAAGATCTTACAAGAACCTAATTTTTATGTCTTATTTTTTGTCATGTCATGTCTAGTTAAGTTTAAGTCTGTAATTTATCCTCAGTTAAGTTCGAGTATGGCAATAATGAAATTTGACATCCTGCCGTAATTGCACAGACACACAACTAGTTTTCATAAACACATTTAAGGTTTTGTTGGATATCATGACCGCATCTAGGACCCACCAAGCTACCAAAAATTAGCCATCGCTTGATGCCAAACAACGTCCGCTTCATTTCCACTTTTATTGGATGTTTCAAATTAACCCCTTAACAATGTGTTAAAGTCCCAATTCTATGATTTGTTATTCATTAATTATAGAAGAAAATTAGAGTATATCATTGTTAAGTTAAATATATATTTGTTGACTTGTGTTCCGTTTATTGTGTCAAAAAAATAATAGGACGTTTTCAAAAATAAGTTCTTTAACATAAAATCAAAACAAAATATTAAAAAAAAATTAATATTTTATATGATTGAGTAGTCATCAACTATGTATAAAAGAAAATTAAAGTATATCCTTGTTAAGTTAAATATTACAGTTAGGGGTCGAGTCATCCCATCAAACTAGATGTTTTAAAAGAAAATATTGAAGTCTTGATGACTTCTTCATATATGATCGACTCACTTATATTTTAAACCAAGGGGTAATTAAATACAAGTATCACTTGTAATATAAACACACAAAGACACATGTGTATGTGTATGTGTATGTGTATGTGTATGTGTATGTGTATGTGTATGTGTATGTGTATGTGTATGTGTATGTGTATGTGTATGTGTATGTGTATGTGTATGTGTATGTGGCGTTGTTTAAGAATACATTTTTTCCATGGCTACCATAAGAATCCCTTTTTTGCTCTTGGATGAAACCCACCACTTGATTAGACGCTCCAAAAAACACAATGGATGGATGGTAATTAAATGGTAATTAACTTAAGATACCCCCACACACTTTAACATATACTAGTGTTTGACAAAACTTATTATGTGGTGACCATAAATTATTTAATAAATATTAAAATTAAATTGATCAATGATCATATGACATATATTAAAAACAAATAAGAATAGATATTTCTCCTGAAGGTGACTATTGATTTGTATCCCATATATTATAGGGAAATTAATTAAAATGCCACAAGTCAAACATTGCATTATCAAAATGCCATAAATCTCTCGCATTTTGCAAAAATGCAACAAATACCCGCGATGGGAGCCCGCGATCGCGGGCAGTGGCATTTTGGTAATTAATTTCACCCGCGATCACGGGAGGAGCCCGCGGTGGGTACGAATTCTTCAAAATTTGTGAATTTTGATTTTATATTTACATTTTCACCCCCTATACTTATTTACTAAATTTACGTTATACCTTTTACTTTCATAATTTAATTTTACATTTAACACATATAATCGTTTATTAACTAAAATACGTTAAAAAAAATACGTTTTAATTTTAACAAATTACACCATTATAGTCGTCTCTTCGATACGTTCGAAATGAGCCCAATCTTGAATTTTTTTGGATTTATATATTTTAATATATATCATATACACTACATAAAAAATATTTTTTATATTTAAAATTCATACCCTTATAGTTAATTATTTAATTTATGGTACAAAATTGAAAATACGTTAAAAATAAATATTTTTTATGTAGTGTATATGATATATATTAAAATATATAAATCCAAAAAATTCAAGATTGGGCTCATTTCGAACGTATCGAAGAGACGATTATAATGGTGTAATTTGTTAAAATTAAAACGTATTTTTAACGTATTTTAGTTAATAAACGATTATATGTGTTAAATGTAAAATTAAATTATGAAAGTAAAAGGTATAAAGTAAATTTAGTAAATAAGTATAGGGGGTGAAAATGTAAATATAAAATCAAAATTCACAAACTTTGAAGAATTCGTACCCACCGCGGGCTCCTCCCCGTGATCGCAGGTGAAATTAATTACCAAAATGCCACTGTCCGCGATCGCAGGCTCCCATCGCGGGTATTTGTGGCATTTTTGCAAAATGAAAAATGGGAGAGATTTGTGGATTTTGGTAATGCAATGTTTGACATGTGGCATTTTAATTAAATTCCCTATAATATATATATTATTTGACATATATATATATATATTATGGAAATTAATTAAAATACCTTAAGTTTGACCAAGTGTTACCAAAATGCCCTAAATCTCTCCCACTTTGCAAAAATACCCCTTTTCCGCGATGGGAGCCCGCGATCGCGGGCCATGGACCATTTCTGACACTTTTTTAAACTTGCAGGGACCATTTTTGAAAAATGGAATCCCGCGATCGCGGGCTCATCCCGCGATGGTAAACTTTTTGTGACTTTTCAATTGCAAGGGACCATTTTTGAAAAATTCCAGGGACCATTTTTGAAAATTTGACCCGCGTTTGACACTGTTCACCCCCGCTTTCACTGTTCACCCCGCTTTCTTTCAATTTTATGAATTTAAAATAAAATGTTACACTTTCAACCCCTATACTTATTTACTAAATTTACTTTATACCTTTTACTTTCATTATTTTAATTTTACATTTAACACATATAATCGTTTATTAACTAAAATACGTTAAAAAAATACGTTTTAATTTTAACAAATTACACCATTATAATCGTCTCTTCGATACGTTCGAAATGAGCCCAATCTTGAATTTTTTTTTGGATTTATATATTTTAATATATATCATATACAATTATACACTACATAAAAAAATATTTTTTATATTTAAAATTCATACCCTTATAGTTAATTATTTAATTTATGGTACATCTCTTATTTTTTTTTCAATTTTGTTTTACACTCCTATCGCATTAACATAATAATCATATATTAACTAATTCATTAAATTGTTTTAAATTATTATTATTTGAATGTGTTTATAGATATCGTGAATGGCAATAGGAGAAGGTTTCACGAGAAGAATATTAAATGGGGTTTTGACAAGTTGGTATCACTGGACTCATTTAAGAATTGTGAAAATTGGTATTTGGCAAATGATGATTCATGTGTGTTTGGAGCTGAAGTATTTGCAGTTACAGAGTATGCACAAAATGATCGATGTATTTTCAACGTAACTTAGATTAAAATTATCTTCTTCAGTTCAGTCCCGTCCCGTCCCATCCAGCTCCGTCCCGTCCCATCTAGTATGCGTACCAAACGCTACCTAAGAGTACCGTAAATTAAATAATTAACTATAAAGATATAAACTGTAAATATTAAAAATATTTTGATGTAGTGTATATGATATATATTAAAATATATAAATCAAAAAAATTCAAGATTGGGCTCATTTTGAACGTATCGAAGAGACGATTACAATGGTGTAACTTGTTAAAATTAAAACGTATTTTTTAACGTATTTTAGTTAATAAACGATTATATGTGTTAAATGTAAAATTAAAATTATGAAAGTAAAAGGTATAAAGTAAAGTTAGTAAATAAGTATAGGGGTTGAAAGTGTAAATTTCAATTCGAAATCACAATTTCGAATTGAAATTTACAATTTCACCCCCTATACTTATTTACTTATTTTACTTTACACATTTTACTTTCATAATTTAAATTTACATTTAACACATATAATCGTTTATCAACTAAAATACGTTAAAAAATACGTTTTAATTTTAACAAGTTACACCATTGTAATCGTCTCTTCGATACGTTCGAAATGAGCCCAATCTTGAATTTTTTTGAATTTATATATTTTAATATATATATCATATACACTACATCAAAATATTTTTAATATTTACAATTTATACCTTTATAGTTAATTATTTAATTTACGGTACTCTTAGGTAGCGTTTGGTACGCATACTAGATGGGACGGGACGGAACTGGACGGGACTGAACTGGATGGGACGGGACGGGACTGAACTGAAGGAGATAATTTTAATCTAAGTTACGTTGGAAATACATCGATCATTTTGTGCATACTCTGTAACTGCAAATACTTCAGCTCCAAACACACATGAATCATCATTCGCCAAATACCCATTTTCACAATTCTTAAACGAGTCCAGTGATACCGACTTGTCAAAACCCCATTTAATATTCTTCTCGTGAAACCTTCTCCTATTGCCATTCACGATATCTATAAACACATTCAAATAATAATAATTTAAAACGATTTAAGGAATTAGTTAATATATGATTATTATGTTAATGCGATAGGAGTGTAAAACAAAATTGAAAAAAAATAAGAGATGTACCATAAATTAAATAATTAACTATAAGGGTATGAATTTTAAATATAAAAAATATTTTTTTATGTAGTGTATAACTATATATGATATATATTAAAATATATAAATCCAAAAAAATTCAAGATTGGGCTCATTTCAAACGTATCGAAGAGACGATTATAATGGTGTAATTTGTTAAAATTAAAACGTATTTTTTAACGTATTTTAGTTAATAAACGATTATATGTGTTAAATGTAAAATTAAAATAATGAAAGTAAAAGATATAAAATAAATTTAGTAAATAAGTATAGGGGTTGAAAGTGTAACATTTTATTTTAAATTCATAAAATTGAAAGAAAGCGGGGTGAACAGTGGGATTCCTCGCGATCGCGGTTCAAATTTTCAAAAATGGTCCTGGAATTTTTCAAAAATGGTCCCTTGCAATTGAAAAGTCACAAAAAGTATACCATCGCGGGATGAGCCTGCGATCGCGGGATTCCATTTTTCAAAAATGGTCCCTGCAAGTTTAAAAAAGTGTTAGAAATGGTCCCTGGCCCGCGATCGCGGGCTCCCATCGCGGAAAAAAGGGTATTTTGCAAACTGGGAGAGATTTAGGGCATTTTGGTAACACTTGGTTTGACTTAGGGTATTTTAATTAATTTCCCTATATATTATTATTTATTTGTTTTATATATATATATGGGAAATTAATTAAAATACCCCAAGTCAAACTTCGTGTTACCAAAATGCCCTAAAAATTTCACGGTTTACCAAAATGCCCCAACGGCCCGCGATGGAGCTCGCGATCGCGGGCTAGGGCCTACGTGGCACGGTCTTTGGCCAAAAGTGTCCCGCGGAGCCCCTCAACTATGGTCGCGGTGACACTTTTGGTCCCTCCCCGCGATCGCAGCCCGCGATGCCCAAAAAAATTACACTTTCAGCCCCTGAACTTGGACGAATCTTGCATGCTTTTACTGCTTTTTTCCACAATTATTGTACTTTGAAGACCAATTTGTGGTTCAAATTCACTGGCATGTTTGAGATTTCATCCATAAATATCAGTAATATGCAATTCACAATTCACACTTGCTCTTGCTTTCTTTCTTGATTTCTCTCTTGCTTTCTTTCTTTGTATTGCTTTCTCTCTTGATTTCTCTTCTCTCATTTCATCCACAAATGGCATCGTCATCAAACCCTAAGTCTACTCCTGAAAAAATGCCACCTCAAATCGAGGTCGCCATAGCAAAAAAGGAAAAGGAGATAGATGAACTAACAGAAGAGTGGAAAAAAATGATGGACAAGAAGGCAGTCCATTTGAGAAAGATCGAAGAGGAAGACAGGGAGATCAAAAGGATGAAAGGGGATATAAAAGCTAGGGAGGCTTGTGTTCGTCGAGAAAAAGAAGCAATTCACCATATTCTGCAAGACTTCGCAATTATTCAAGCGAAGGTAAACGAGAAGCAAACTTGGATTGATGAAACTAAATCAATTTTTAAGCAGGTGGTGGTTGTTTTAGTTGTTTTGTATTTTTTTTTCGTGTGTTGTTGTTTGTATTTTTTTACTGTGTTGTTGTTTTGTATTTTTTTGTTGTTGTTACTTTCTCTGAAAAGTAGTTTTTAAGCCGCTGAACCACGGTTAGGTTGGATACATCATGCAAGGTCAAGTCAGAGGTTACCTCATTCGGATAAACAAACATGGGGTTTTGTTTGTTAATGATGCTAGATTTTGGTAGCCGTACTCTATCCACGTGGGCCCACTCCTCTTGTAGAATATATGACAACCCTCAACTCCTGTAGTGAAATTGAGGATAAATCCTCTTATATATTAAAATCTGATGAAGACATGAAGGTATGTATAAAAGCAACTCATTTGCTAAAGTGTGTCCGGGTTGTGGTACACAATGGCCATACGTGGTTGCAAAAGCAGAAGCCGTTGAAGAAGGGTCTAAAAGATTGAAGATGAAGAGCCTGTTGGTCAGCGTAGAAAAAAGGTTCAAACAACCTAGCAAAGGGTCAGAAAGATTGAAGATGAAGAGCCTGTTGGTGATGTTTCTTTTTATATATGTTTGATCTTTGTTCTTATTAGGTGTTCCAATCAATAATCTTTGTGTTTAAGTATGCCAAGTGTGGGTTAATTGAATTCAAGCTTGTGGATTATGTTTTAAGGTGTCAAAATCTTGATTGGCATTAGTACTGAAGAGAGTGGTAATCTAATTTGTGATCCATATTGGTTGTGCTTAAAGGGTAAGATATTCCATTTGCTTATATGTAATAATGGGAAATTAATTAAAATGCCACAAGTCAAAGTTTGTGTTACCGAAATGCCACAAATCTCTCCCAGTTTACCGAGTAATAGGAAGATTTTATGAGGCGGAGGATTTTGCAACGAGTAAGAGGAAGATTGAGGATCTCTATAATGAAGCCCTGGAAGGTCAATTCCTTTCAAACTAGTTGTGTTATCAATGTTCATTTAGAAGCATATGTATGTGTGTATATATAATATGAATATATATAGCTACATAGGCATTTCGGTAAACTGGGAGAGATTTGTGGCATTTCGGTAACACAACCTTTGACTTGTGGCATTTTAATTAATTTCCCTATAATAATATTTATGATAATTCCATATCAACAACAATATCATTTACAAATCAACGTTTAGATCAACAGTATCATATGTGTTTGTTCCATATGGTTCAAGTTGTGACGGGCCCGTGGTGTGACTGACTGAATGTCTCCTTGGCACGGTTGAAGGGGCGGGATTTGGACACTCTCCACGAGTATGTCCTATGCATTGGCACCGAGTACATCTTCGTTGTATCGAACCTTCACCACGTGATGGACGTTGGTCATTCTTTCTCGGTATCCCGACTCTGTTTTTATCCATTAAAGGTGGATAGCATGGCGGAAGCGGGTCGGGTGGATACACCCATGCTGCAGGGGGTCCAGTTGGGTTTATAACCTCCACGTATGTTCTCCGATAATATTCGGACGTGAAGAAAGGTACAGCCAAGTCGTTGCAATCTCTACGACCCATATATCTTGCTGCAGCGATGGCATGGCCGCACGGTAACCCAGATTTATCCCATTCGCGACACGAAAAAAGGTGGTCGGGCATATTCACAGTCGCGTGAAGATGGTCATCCTGCACCTCGTACTTCCCATACCCGATTTCTCTTACCGTCCATGTCGCCGAGCGACGCGCCCTGTACTGAACGATATCCTCTGCCGTTGGTGTGAGTGCATTTTGCATCTTAGCTCCTTTTTGGCGGCGAATTTGGTACCACTCTTGTTGAAAGGCCCGAAAGTAGTCCATAAGATTAACAACCGGACATCTTTGCGCAAAACGGGAGAGTGCATTCACAGACTCTGCACTATTCGAGGTCAGAATGTCATACCGTTGTGCAGAAAAATGGGCCGCGGACCACCTCTCCGGTCCAGCTTCGTCACAGACTTTGGCTGCTTCATTGGCACTATATCGTAGCAGATTCATGTACCGTTTAAACTCCTGATCCGTATATGCTCTGCATGCCGACCAGTATACATCCTTGTAGGTCGTAATACGTCTGTCCTTGGATTTGGCGTTCATCTCCAAATGTCGACAGCATATGACGTGAGGGGCGTTTGGGTAGATGGCAGAGATTGCGGCGCTTATGGAAGGAGCCCTGTCGGACATAAACACCAACCCTTGCGGGTCTCCGATAGCTTGTCTCAACATGGACAGAAACCAAGACCAATCGTCCCCGGTTTCGGACTTGCCTACGCCGAAAGCTACTGGAACGATGGAGTTATCCCCGTCCATGGCAACCGCCAGGAACATCATACCCAAGTAACGGCCCTTTAAATGGGCTGCGTCTATTACCAGGACACGACGTAGATTTGCCACAAATGTGCGGATCTGCAAAAACATAGGTGGCTTTCATTTGTAAATGTTATAGTTTATAATGTGTAAACATATGACGTGTTAAAATAAGTACCGCGGGTCCAAGGGCCACGAATCACATCTCAAACCGTCGACGTGAATCGGTCCGTAGCTGCGTGACAGTACCAGGGTTCTGCAGCTGCAAATTATATAAATATGTCGGGAGTCGTTCATATGACTCCTCGAACGTGCATCTCACCATAAGCATTGCCTGGCATCGCGCACGCCAAGCTTGGTGGTAATCAATCGTGACGCCGAACTGCTGGTGAACATCGCGGACGATGTCCTTTGGACGCAATGACCTGCTAACATCAAGAAATTTGTTTTTCAGTATCGCACCCAAAGTCTTTTTGCCGGCTTGTTTGTGGTGGGGATTCAGTTGCGTCCTCGTACAAGTGTGTACGTCGTGCAACTTTCTAATCATTATCTCCCCTCCTTTGGGACCCGTGTGAATCGCGTACAACCTCCACTCACACTTTTCTCTGGCACATTTAACTATGTATCTGCTTTTGTCAGATTTCCGCGTGTGACTTTGAAAACCCTCTTCCAAGAACTTAAGTCCGATCTGACTTGCCAAGAGATCCTTCGAATCGAATATCTGGCCTGTTTTTAACCTTTCACTGCGAATATAAGGTGTAGGTTCGTAGGTTTGTGTCTGGGTATGGGAGTCTGGAAGAACAGGGGGCAAATAAAAAAAGTCATTTATCTGACTACATGATTTTCTACTAGGGGTATATTCTTCGTGATCATCACTATCGGTATCTGATATGTCTATATAAGAATTACCCGTTCTGAAAACGTAGGTTTCGTCATCAGCATCTCCATCAGAACGCCCTTTTAAATGAATTGTTGGGACGTGAGACGACTGAAATTGAGAATCAGGTTGCTCTATTTGGAGGTCTTCGTCATCAGCGTCATCGTCGTCGTCACCGTGGTCGTCGTCTTCGTCGGATTCGGCATACACAAAAAGTAATGGTGGCTTTTCTGAATCGGCTGCAAAGTGCCGAAAATAAGAGATATCCCCATCGTTGGATAAATCCACAAATGACCCATCACCATTTTTAAACACTAATTTGCAAACAGCAGAAGGGTTGATTTCACATTTTTGCATGGCGTATGCAACAAACTTCTGATAAGTATAGTTTACTGGCAATTTTACACCATGCTTAGATTTATAAGCAAAATTCCACTCATTGTTATCTTGCACCCATTCACCATCGAAACAAAAATATAGCTTAGCCTTTGCAACAGATGAACTCATTTTCAGTAGTATCTCAAAAACAAAATATTGAAGAAAGAAAGCAAGAAATAAGTATGGAATCGGTGTGTGGATTATGGATTGCATTTTACATGTATTTATGGATGAAACAACCAACATTGATGACAACCAAACTCTCATTTCATCCACAAATTGGTATTCCAAAAACACTGATTCAACATTGATGAAAACATGCCAGTGAATTTGAACCACAAATTGGTCTTCAAAGTACAATAATTGTGGGAAAAAGCAGTAAAAGCATGCAAGATTCGTTCAAGTTCAGGGGCTGAAAATGTAATTTTTTGGGCATCGCGGACCCATCGCGGGGAGGGACCAAAAGTGTCACCGCGGCCATAGTTGAGGGGCTCCGCGGGACACTTTTGGCCAAAGACCGTGCTACGTAGGCCTAGCCCGCGATCGCGGGCTCCATCGCGGGCCGTTGGGGCATTTTGGTAAACCGTGAAATTTTTGGGGCATTTTGGTAACAAGAAGTTTGACTTGGGGTATTTTAATTAATTTCCCTATATATATTAGAAATATAAAAGGGAAATTAATTAAAATGCCACAAGTCAAACATCGTGTTACCAAAATACCATAAATCTCTCCCAGTTTGCAAAAATGCCACAAATATCCGCGATGGGAGCCCGCGATCGTGGGCAGTTGCATTTTTGTAATTTTTTATCCCGCGATCGCGGGGGTTGACCCAAGTTCTTTGTATTTGATGATTTTCAATTGAAATTTTACACTTTCACCCCCTATACTTATTTATAAACTTTACTTTATACCTTTTACTTTCATAATTTAATTTTACATTTAACACATATAATCGTTTATTAACTAAAACACGTTAAAAAAATACGTTTTAATTTTAACAAGTTACACAATTATAATCGTCTATTCGATACGTTCGAAATGAGTCAAATCTTGAATTTGTTTGGATTTATATATTTTAATATATATCATATACACTACATAAAAATATTTTTTATATTAAAAAATTCATACCCTTATAGTTAATTATTTAATTTATGGTACTCTTATAGTTAAAATACGTTTTATTTATTTTATTATCGATGGTCCAAATGTAAGTATTAAAAATTGGCGGAGGCTTTGTGATGGACATACAACGATCCTTTTGTGCATACTCTGTAACTGCAAATACTTCAGCTCCAAACACACATGAATCATCATTCGCCAAATACCCATTTTCACAATTCTTAAATGAGTCCAGTGATACCAACTTGTTAAAACCCCATTTCATATTCTTCTCGTGAAAGCTTGTCCTAATGCCATTCACGATATCTATAAAGACATATAAATAATAATAATTTAAAACGATTTAATGAATTAGTTAATATATGATTATTATGTTAATGCGATAGGAATGTAAAACAAAATTGAAAATACGTTAAAAATAAATATTTTTTATGTAGTGTATATGATATATATTAAAATATATAAATCCAAAAAAATTCAAGATTGGGCTCATTTCGAACGTATCGAAGAGACGACTATAATGGTGTAACTTGTTAAAATTAAAACGTATTTTTTAACGTATTTTAGTTAATAAACAATTATATGTGTTAAATGTAAAATTTAAATTATGAAAGTAAAATGTATAAAGTAAAATAAGTAAATAAGTATAGGGGTTGAAAGTGTAAATTTCAATTCGAAATTGTGATTTTGATTTGATATTTACACTTTCAACCCCTATACTTATTTACTTACTTTACTTTATACCTTTTACTTTCATAATTTAAATTTTACATTTAACACATATAATCCTTTATTAACTAAAATACGTTAAAAATACGTTTTAATTTTAACAAGTTACACCATTATAATCGTCTCTTCGATACGTTCGAAATGAGCCCAATCTTGAATATTTTTGGATTTATATATTTTAATATATATCATATAAACTACATACAAAATATTTTTTATATTTAAAATTCATACCCTTATAGTTAATTATTTAATTTATGGTACATCTCTTATTTTTTTTTCAATTTTGTTTTACACTCCTATCGCATTAACATAATAAATATATATTAACTAATTCATTAAATCGTTTTAAATTATTATTATTTGAATGTGTTTATAGATATCGTGAATTGCAATAAGAGAAGGTTTCACGAGAAGAATATGAAATGGGGTTTTGACAAGTTGGTATCACTGGACTCATTTAAGAATTGTGAAAATGGGTATTTGGCGAACGATGATTAAATGAGCCCAGTGATACCAACTTGTCAAAACCTCATTTCATATTCTTCTCGTGAAACATTCTCCTATTACCATTCACGATATCTATAAACACATTCAAATAATAATAATTTAAAACGATTTAATGAATTAGTTAATATATGATTATTATGTTAATGCGATAGGAGTGTAAAACAAAATTGAAAATACGTTAAAAAATGAATTTTAAATATAAAAAATATTTTTATGTAGTGTATATGATATATATTAACTAATATAAATCCAAAAAAATTCAAAATTGGACTCATTTCGAACGTATCGAATAGACGATTATAATGGTGTAACTTGTTAAAATTAAAACGTATTTTTAACGTGTTTTAGTTAATAAACGATTATATGTGTTAAATGTAAAATTAAATTATGAAATTAAAAGGTATAAAGTAAAGTTTATAAATAAGTATAGGGGGTGAAAGTGTAAAATTTCAATTGAAAATCATCAAATACAAAGAATTTGGGTCCACCGCGGGACAAACCCCCGCGATCGCGGGATAAAAAATTACAAAAATGCCACTGCCCGCGATCGCGGGCTCTCATTGCGGGTATTTGTGGCATTTTTGCAAAATGTGAGAGATTTGTGACATTTTGGTAACACGATGTTTGACTTGTGGCATTTTAATTAATTTCCCTATATATATATATATATATGTTTCTATCATTTTTAAAAATATTACTATATTTCTCTAATAAGTTTTAGTTCTAATTATAATTTTAACTATATATGTATATATATATATATCATTTCTTGGATATATTTATTTTATGTATTGATTTTAATTAGTGATATTAAATGTAACAAACATTTTATTTGTTAATGAGAGTGTTAGTAATGGTATTTACTTATATATTAATCTCATTTTGTGATATAAAATGTAATAAATATTTGGTTTATGAAAGAAGGGCTCAATAATAAGTATTTACTTATATATATTGGTTGTAATGTCATTTATTGATTTTAGTAAGATTTTAAATGATAAGAATTTTTTTAGTTTTATATGTTGATTCAAACTTTATATATTTATTCAAAATTTAGATTTTTCCTCGTAACATTTTAGATCCGAATCTGACCTTTGATTCTTCAACACACTCAGAAGCTCTAAATGCTTGTTCCATCTCTCTGATCCAATTCATGCAAACAATTGGATTATCAGAACCAGTATATTCAGGTGGCTTGCAGTTCAAAAACGTCTTATAAGAACAAACTTTCTCCATTCTCCTATTTACATTCGTCACTGGGTTAATAGGAGAATTTATAGTACCAGTACCCAACTCCGGTCTTTGTGACTTAACGCTTCGTTCATTCAGCATTTTCATGAATATCTCCTGTTGTTGAGTTAGAGCATTATTCATGACTCGCATCATGTTCTCCATCATACGGGATTCATAGTGGATTCCGTCGTCACCGGATTGGAAGTACCGACATTCGCACGATGCGTTTGACTCCCTCCTCCTCCCAAGATAGGTGGCCTTGGTGGACTTTCATTAGCTCCACCCCTTTCAGGTTGATTCTCAGCATGTTCATTTGCCACTCTATCTTCTGAAGAAATAGAAGATCTGTTTGGTGTATTAACTATCGTATTCTGTGTAACACATAAAGATAACAATAAGAAATGGCTATACGCACCCGGACACAAGAAACGTACTTTAACGTTCATTAATCACCATAACAATTTAAAAACAAGTATGCTTACGTAACAATATATTCATAATAACAATAGCTAATTGAAATTATGAACATAATACACATAAGAATCCTCGTTACCATCATTACAGTTCTTAATTCACGCATTTCTGTCGACTCTAAGATTATCCCGTCTTAGTATTTCCACCCAATCTCACAAATCATAACTTATTCATCTCAACTTAATTAAGTCTAGGTATCTTATGATCATACTTAGTTCACTTAAACTACAACTCTGATACCAAACTGAAGCACCCTAACATCACAGTAAATTTAAACCTTGAATTTATCAAAGTATTCTACAACATCTTCCCCAACTTTTCATATATAAAGGGAGAATTAGTTACGATGATTCATATATACAACTGGACTAACAAAACAACCTACTAATCTAATCCTTAAAATTAAGATCAGATTATACGGGTTGTATAGGTAATCTCCCAAAACATCTTCGTTTACACTAACTTCTCCATCACGCTTCCAAAACTATAACTCTGATATCCCTCGTCACTTATCCCTTCCCGAGCTAGTACCTGGTAAGAAAATTTAATTTAAAAAGATTAGGCTTACGCTTAGCGAGAACATCAAATTTTCAAATCAAAATTCATTATGAGCTTTGAAAACCAAATTTGTAAACAAAGCATGAAAATTAACTTGATCACAACCTTTCTTACCGTACACATAATATCTTTCGATGACGGGAATCATACCTGATTCCATGAGTATGACAAACACTAATTAGGTCATAGTATCATGTTCAAGAGCGCCACTATGAATCACCACATATTCTAGATCATTGCTCATGCCCAAGAAACTACAATTAGCGCCATGCCTATTTCTTGGAGTGGAAGTAGGGATTACAATTAAGAGCCATGCCTATCCCTTATCTTCCCATAGAAAACGGGAATTACAATTAAGAGCCCTTCCTATTCCACGTTTTCTCATCACAATACGAAATGAAAATTACCATTAAGACCCCGACCTATTCCTCATTTCAAAACAACGGGAATTACGATTAAGCGCACGCCTATTCCACGTTTATCAAATCCCAATACTAAATGGGAATTACCATTAAGCGTCCGACCTATTCCTCATTTATCAAATAATACTAGTGCGTATGGATCCGTTACACTTCCTAACATATATGTGTATCAATTCAAAACACATATCAACTCGTATCATACTCGCAGATGAGTTATAATTATGTTCGCACTGCTAAAATATCAAAATATGTTTTGTAATCATAAAACATTTGAACAGTACAACCTTGCACATAAATATTCAAAAAAGTATTCGGAACTTCAAGTCCGAAACCATATCCGGAACCATTCGGAAAAAGTATTCGGACTTCAAGTCCGGAACCATCCGAAAACCGCATCTATCCGGAATCATATCCGAACATTCAATCCGAAACTTAATCCGGAAAACGATCCAGATAAGTTATCCGGAAAATTAATTATGGTACTATCCGGAAAATTCAACTTCCGGATTTGTTCGGTGGTTCATACGATTTTACCCAATATTCAAATAACCATTTCAATCCATTTCACAGAGATATCAATAAGCTTAATAAGCCATTTCAATTCATAGACAAGTTTTATTAAGGCAAAACAGGTAGATGAACTCACCTGAAGAGATGCACAGAACGATAATCCAAAGTCTACTAATTCTCAAAATCTTTACACCTAAGTAATACTAGAATCAGATTGAGAAGAGGAACAATTTATGAGTATCAATCCTAAAGGAATTGATCCATTTCTTACCAATTAACACCCAGTACCGAATACCTCACTTTCTTCTTCTTCTTCCCGGGACCGACTAAACAGAGTTGTGAATTGAGATAATTCTCAATTCAACCGACTCTATTAATTTATACCACCAATTTCAACGCTTAACAAAATTATCCCCAAGGTTTCATAATGTCATCATTTAGCTTAGGTCGGTTAGACTTTCAACCCTTTCGACATTTTATTTAAAATAACACTTTCCCATTATTTTAAACGTTTTCCAAAAATGTACAATAGTTATGGAAATTTCGAGGTGTTACAAATCTCCCAACTTGAAAATGATTTTGTCCCCGAAATCAACGTTAGGTAAATAAATGAGGATATCTATTCTTCATATCCTCTTCCGCTTCCCAAGTCACGTTAGCACCTCTATGATGTTTCCATTGTACTTTAACCATGATCACTTCCTTATGTCGTAGTTTGTTAGTCGTCCTTTCTAAAATTGCTTCAGGCTCCTCCACGCAACGACTCTTCTCATCCACTTTTATTTAGGGAAGTGGAATAACATTTTCTTCTTCGGCTAAACTTTTCCGAAAATAACAAACATGGAAAGTATTATGAATTCCTTCCAACTCGGGTGGAAGATCTAACTGATATGCTTGAAGTCCTACTTTATTGGTTATAGTGAAAGGCCCAAGAAAACGAGGACTTAGCTTTCCACGCTTTCCGAATCTTATTATGCCTTTCCACGGAGATACCTTTAACATTACCCGCTCCCTAACTTGAAATTCTTTAGGTCTTCTTTTCGGATCGACGTAACCCTTTTGTCGATCTTGAGCCGCCTTCATGTGTTTCCGAATCTCTTTCACTTTATCGGCCGTTTGCTACACAATTTCAGGACTAGCAAATTACTTTTCTCCAACTTCCAACCAACATACTGGAGTTCTACATTTCCGTCCATATAAGGCTTCAAAAGGTGCCCTTCCAATACTGGAATGATAACTATTATCGTATGCAAACTCCACTAAGGGTAAATGCGTATCCCAGTTACCTCCAAAATCGATTACACAAGACCTGAGCATGTCTTCCAAATTCTGAATGGTTCTTTCACTTTGCCCATCCGTTTGTGGATGATATGCAGTACTCAGATTCACTCTTGTTCCCAACTCTTCTTGTAGTGATTGCCAAAATCTTGAAGTTAAATCGGTTGTCATGGTCAGAAACTATAGACACAGGTATACCATGTCTTGATACCACCTCGTCAATATATAACTTAGCTAGCTTATCGATCGGGGAAGCTCCTTACATTGGTAAGAAGTGAGCACTTTTAGTTAAGCGGTCCACGATTACCTAAATAGTATCGTTACCTTTTAACGTTCTTGGTAACTTAGTCACAAAATCCATGGTAATCTTATCCCACTTCCATTCAGGAATCTCCAGAGATTGTAGACTTCCATAAGGTCATTAATGTTCAGCCTTCACCAACGAACACGTCACACATTTCTCTACACATTGTGCCACATCTAGCTTCATGGATGGCCACCAATAGTGTAGTTTCAAATCTCTTTACATCTTAGTACTTCTAGGATGTAGAGAATATTTGGACTTGTGGGCGTCTTCAAGAAGTAACTCTCGGTTTCCTCTGATCTTTGGCACCCATATACGGCCTTGAAGTTATTTGAATCCACGACTATCTTCAGTCAGTTGAAGACGTTGCTTAGTCATTACTTCATCTTTAAGGTTTTCTTCTAATAACACTTCTGTTTGTGCCACTTTGATCCGTTCAATCAGACTCGACATCACAATAATCTTGGCGTTAGTCGCTTTCAAACATCCACTGTATTCTTTCCTACTCAAGGCATCAACCACAACATTTGCTTTACCAGGATGGTAATGCAATTCAAAATCATAATCCTTAAGTAGTTCTAACCAACGTCGTTGCCTCATATTCAGCTCTTTCTGATGAAAGACATGTTTCAAACTCTTATGATCAGTGAAAAGAGTGCACTTCGTTCTATACAAGTAATGTCGCCATAATTTTAGAGCAAACACTATTGCTGCCAGTTCCAAATCATGGGTAGGATAATTCTTTTCGTGTTCCTTGAGTTGTATTGATGCGTAAGCAATCACTTTTCCGCGTTGCATCAATACACACCCCAAACCCATCTTCGACGCATCACTATATACAACCAAATCTTCTGTTTCATCCGGCAGTGCAAGGATAGGAGCTTCAAATAGCTTCTTTTGTAATGTCCTAAAAGCTAACTCTTGCTTTTCAGTCCTTACAAACTTTACATTTTTCTGTGTCAGAATTGTCAAGGCAGAAGCGATCTTTGAGAAATCCTTTATAAATCTCCGGTAATAGCCTGCCAAACCCAAGAAACTCCGTATCTCTGATGCGTTCTTCGGTGTCTCCCAATTCATCATTTCTTCTATTTTACATTTTGAGAAATTGTACCTCCTTTAACCAAATTTCACTTGGCGTACAATTTCTCTTTTCTCAGAACATCCAAGACTTCACGAAGGTGACATTCGTGATCAACTTCATTCTTTGAATAAACAAGTATATCATCAATGAATACAATGACTGACTTGTCTAAGAAAGGGCGACACACCCTATTCATTAAATCCATGAACACAACAGGAGCATTTGTTAACTCGAAAGGCATCATGAGAAATTCATAATGCCCATACCTTGTTCTAAAAGTCGTCTTGGGTATATCTTCATCTCTTACCCTTACTTGATGATAGCCCGACCTCAAATCAATCTTTGAGAAGCATCCCGCGCCTTGAAGTTGATCGAATAAGTCGTCAATCCTTGGGAGTGGATACTTATTCTTAATGGTTACCTTATTTAATTTCCTGTAATCAATGCACATTCTCATAGTGCCATCCTTCTTCTTGACAAATAACACCTGAGCTCCCTAGGGTGATGAACATGTCCTAACAAAACCCTTTTCAAGCAGTTCTTGCAGTTGTGACATCATCTCTTTCATTTCGGCCGGTGCTATACGGTAAGGTGCATGTGAAATCGATGCCGCTTCGGGACCAAGATCAATCCTGAATTCCACTTGTCGTTCAAGTGGTAAGCCTGGAAGATCATCGGGGAACACATCTAGAAATTCACGTACCACCTTTATATCTTCCGCTTGCTTCTTTTCTACTTTAGCATCCAAAACATATGCAAGATAGGATGAACATCCTTTTATTAGACACTTACGCGCTTTGGCTATCGAAATCAATGGAACATCCCCTTTTCTCTTTTCTCCATGGATGAGTACAACGCCATTTTTGAGCATAGGGATCCGAATTAATTTCTTAGCACAAAGAATTTCTGCCCGATTGCTCACCAACCAATCCATACCAACCACTATATCAAACTCGCCTATTTCCATCAGAATAAAATCAATCGGATATTTCTTTTCTTCTACCATAAGGGTGCAGCTTTCAAGTTTCTCATGAACTAATACTTGACCCCCGTTAGCTATTTCAATTACTAAGGCATATTCCAAGGTAGTGACAGGCATAGCTAACTTTTGGTAAAACGATCACGATATAAAAGACAGGTTGGCACCACAATCAAATAATACACATGCAGGTATTGAGTTAATAAGGAATGTACCGGAAACTACATCCTTCGATTCTTTTGCTTCTTCCGCCGTCATATGAAATGCTCTGCCCGTTGGCTATGGAGTATTAGGCTTCCTCTCTTGATTTCCGCTTTGCTTTAGCTTTGGGCAGTCTCGTTGGTAATGACCGGGCTGCTTACATTCAAAACATGTCGGCCCTTGGATGGGACAGTTCCCCATAGTGGGACCACTTTTTCCACACTTGTAACATTATAGTGGAGCCACTCGACATGGACCAAAAGATTTGCTTTTATACTTCTGACACCAATTCGGTTCCCGACGAGGTTCAAAACGAGTGTTCTTTGTAAAAGGTTTCGGTCTGTGCGAAGGTTCCGATCGACCTTCCCACGTTCTCTTCTCTCCTACTTGAGCCTTCTCAGCTTTATCTCTTGCATATACTTCTTCTATAATCTTTGCTTCCTCAATCGTCTCTCTTAGAGTCAAGGCTTTGGAATTTCTGACTCTGGACATCATATCCGCTGGTAAGCCTTTCAGATACACCTTTATCTTTTCTTTTTCAGTTGGGGCCACATGCCCCACTAAATTCAATTTCTCCAGGAATACGCGAGTGTACTCCCTTACTGAAGAAGTACCCTTCTTAAGCGTTCAAAACTCTTCTTCTATGCGATCCATTTCATTCTCGTTGCAGTATTCTTCTAAATTTTTCCTTTTAAACGACTCCCATGTCATGGATGCCAAAACTGGACCCGTCACCGTTGATGTCACGATGTTCCACCAGGTCAACGCATTTCCTCGTAACATTTGAGATCCAAATCTGACCTTTGATTCTTTATCACACTCACAAGCTCTAAATGCTTGCTCGATCTCTCTGATCCAATTCATGCACACAACTGGATTATCAGAACCAACAAATTCAGGTGGCTTGCAGCTCAAAAACGTCTTATAGGAACAAACTTTCTCCATTCTCCTATTTACATTCATCACTGGGTTAACAGGTGGATTTACAGTACCACTACCCAACTTCGGTCTTTGTGACTCAACGCTTCGATCATTCAGCATTTTCATGAACATCTCCTGTTGTTGAGTCAGTGCATTATTCATGACTCGCATCATGTTCTCCATCATACGGGATTCCATAGTGGATTCTGTCGTCACCGGGTTGGAAGTCCCGACATTCACTCGATGCCTTTGACTCCCTCCTCCTCCCAAGATAGGTGGCCTTGGTGGACTTTCATTAGCTCCACCCCTTTCAGGTTGATTATCAGCATGTTCATTTGCCACTCTATCTTCTGAAGAAGTAGAAGATCTGTTTCGTGTATTAACCATCATGTTTTGTGTAACACATAAAGATAACCATAAGAAATGGCTATACACACCCGAACACAAGAAACGTACTTTAACGTTCATTAATCACCATAACAATTTAATAACAAGTATGCTTAAGTAACAATATATTCATAATAACAGTAGCTAATTGAAATTATGAACATACGACACATAAGAATCCTCGCTATCATCATTACATTTCTTAATTCACGTATTTCCGTCGACTCTAAGACTATTCCGTCTTAGTATTTTTACCCAATCTCACAAATCATAACTTATTCATCTCAACTTAAGTCTAGGTATCTTACGATCATACCTAGTTCACTTAAACTACAGTTCTGATACCAAACTGAAACACCCTAAAATCACAGTAAATTTAAACCTTGAATTTATCAAAGTATTCTACAACATTTTCCAAACTTTTCATATATAAAGGGAGAATTAGTTACGAAGATCAATATATACAGCTGGACTAACAAAACAACCTACTAATCTAATCCTTAACATTAAGATCAGATTATACGGGTTGTCTAGGTAATCTCCCAAAACATCTTCGTTTACACTAACTTCTCTATCACGCTTCGAAAAATATAACTCTAATATCCCTCGTCACTTATCCCTTCCCGAGCTAGTATATGGTAAGAAAATTTAATTTAAAAAGATTAGGCTTACGCCCAGTGAGAACATCAAATTTTTAAATCAAAATTCATTATGAGCTTTGAAAACCAAATTTGTAAACAAAGCTATTAACTAACCTGATCACAACCTTTCTTACCGTACACATAACATCTTTCGATGATGGGAGTCATACCCGATTCTATGAGTATGACAAACACAAAGTAGGTCATAGTATCATGTTCAAGAGCGCCACTACGAATCACCACGGATTCTAGATCATTGCTGATGCAGAAGAAATTACAATTAGCGCCATGCCTATTTCTTGGAGTGGAAATAGGGATTACAATTAAGAGCCATGCTTATCCCTTATCTTCCCATAGAAAACGAGAATTACATTTAAGAGCCCTGTCTATTCCACGTTTTCTCATCACAATACGAAATGGGAATTACCATTAAGACCCCGACCTATTCCTCATTTCAAAACAACGAGAATTACGATTAAGCGTCATGACTATTCCACGTTTATCAAATCACAATACTAATTGGGAATTACCATTAAGCGCCCGGCCTATTCCTCATTTATCAAATAATACTAGTGCCTATGGATCCATTACACTTCCTAACATATATGTGTATCAATTCAAAACACATATCAACTGGTATCATACTCGCAGTCAAGTTATAAGTATGTTCGCACTGTTAAAATGTGAAAAATATTCCGTATTCATAAAACATTTGAACAGTACAACCTTGCACAGAAATATTCAAAAAAACTTGTCCGGTAAACTACTCCGAAACCATGTTCGGAACCATATCCGGAACCATTCAAAAAAAGTATCCGGACTTCAAGTCCCGAACCATCCGGAAACTGCATCCGTTAACCAATCCGGAATCCGGAACTATCCGGAATCATATCCGGACATTCAATCCGAAACATAATCCGGAAAACGATCCGGATAAGTTATCCGGAAAATTCAACTTCCGGATTTGTTCGATGGTTCATACGATTTTACCCAGTATTCAAATAACCATTTAAATCCATTTCACAGAGATATCAATAAACTTAATAAGCCATTTCATTTCACAGATAAATTTTATTAAAGCAAAACAGGTAGACGAACTCACCTGAAGAGATGCACAGAACGATAATCCAAACTTTACTGATTCTCAAAATCTTTACACCTAAGTAATACTAGAATCAATTTCTTACCAATTAACACCCAGTACCGAATACTTCCCTTTCTTCTTCGTTTTCCCGGGACCGACTTCACAGAGTTGTGAATTGAGATAATTCTCAATTCAACCGACTCCATTAATTTATACCACCAATTTTCAACACTTAACAAAATTAGCCCCAAGGTTTCATAATATCATCATTTAGCTTAAAACTTTGGTCAGTTACACTTTCAACCCTTTTGACATTTTATTTAAAATAACACTTTCCCATTATTTTAAACGTTTTCCAAAAATGTACAATAGTTATGGAAATTTCGAGGTGTTACAATTTTCGTTTTAAAATTCTGTTTGAATTCATGGGTGAAATAACATTAATGTTTAAATTCATTAGGTGAAATAACATATAGACTGTAATCACATTTGATTTCATGAGGTGAAATAGATTAGAAATGAAAATTCTGTTTGATTTCATGTGGTGAATCCGTGTGTTTCATATGGTGAATCCATGTGTTTTATTCGATGAATGAATCTGTATGTTTCATATGGTGAATACATGTGTTTCATATGGTGAATCCATGTGTTTCATCTGATGAATGAATCTGTATGTTTCATATGGTGAATACATGTGTTTCAAATGGTGAATCCATGTGTTTCATATGGTGAATCCATGTGTTTCATTGTACGTTTCATATGGTGAATACATGTGTTACATATGGTGAATCCACGTGTTTCATCTGATGAATGAATCTGTATGTTTCATCTGGTGAATCTTGTTACCAAAATGACGACTATGCCCTTTTCATGTGATGAAACAGTTTTTAATTAAAACCATAAGATCAAAACCAAATTGTGGCTTAGATCGGTTTTCATGGTTATTAATATTTTTTTGGTTCTCACATGATTTAACCCCTATATATATGTATATATATATTTAGAGAGAGAGGGAGGTTCAAGGGAACACCAATAACCTATGTTATGTAGGATCTGACAACAACAATATGTATACATACAAGTCACAGACAAAACGACGACGTGGAAACAAAGGCCATGGATCGATAGAAAAAACTCTTCCAAGTTTGAAGAAATGAAAGGCGATAAGGATTAAAAGGGGGGTTTTTTAGTCAGTGAATTCATTTAGTATAACTAAATGGGTATCATTTTATATTTTATAAGATAGATAGCCATTTACCTTGGCTTAATCGGGAAGCAGAAGACAATCGCAGCTGGAAATCGAAGCCCTAATTTGTCCCAGATCGTTGCAGATCGTCGGTCAGTTCAATCGCAACTCACAAGTCGTTGTGTTCTCTTTGGTCAAACGACCTAATCGCGAGAAGTAATCGTATCATTTATGGGAACCTGCAACAATATTGGGCTCTTTTTCATTCTTTTGGGTATTGATAAAGGTATGCAGAGGTTTTGCCACCTGGTGTGATGATCAGGTGCATGCTATGCACAGGTGCTATGCTATGCATTTGTGCATATCGACCCTGCAACCATCCACATAGCATGCATTTGTGAATATCTATACATTTGTGCATATCGACCTGCAACCATTGAATACGATCATGTTCATACGAGATCTCTGCCCAGATGGAATGACAAGCAAGGCATCATGCGTATGTATATTCTAGATACGAGATCCCTAAATGCATAACCAACCATCATCTTCTTCATCATCAGAATATGCCCTTTATATCTGTAAAATTCTACAATCTTCTTCTTAAATTCATCTTGAAGCGTCAATTACAAACCCTCATTGAAGCATACACCAAAAGCCCCAATCAATTCATGCATATATATGCATTTGGGCATATCGACCTGCAGCCATTGAAGTGGATCATGTTCATACGAGATATCTGCCCAGATGGTTTTCAGGTGATTGAATAAGGGTTGCAATTCATTATTCCTACTCGTCTTCGTCAATCAGAACACAATCTCCAATTGGATCCCCAACTCCATAGCAGATCAGAAAACCCTAGATCCAGCGATTCCTCATATAAAATCGAAATCGAAATCGATCAAAAAAGAAAACTCCTCATATGAAATCAAAATCGATTCCATAAGCCATCAGAAAACCAGACAACAAATCGAAGGAAGCCACGATCATCAGACAAATCGATTGGCAGCTTCATAGATTGTTTGTTATATGAATATAGTGGTCAAATTCCTTTAATACCCTTTCCTTAATTTTAATTAATTTAGTTGCTCATTATTAATGTCCTTTAGATTGTGTTGAATCATTGAACATGAGGGTGTTCTTTAGTTTTTCGGTTATTTGAGGGTTTCCCCTGAACCCGACCCTATATATATATATAGTATGTTCTAACTGATAATGATCATAATCACGTGATTAATCATCATCTTCATTTATTTTTATTAATTATACTATTACGTAAATAAAAATACACATATCATTATATTCAAGAGTAATGTAAAGACTAATTCAATTTATATAATGAGTTCTTAAATATGTTGATATATATTTATTAAATTCTATGTAAATAAAATAATAGAATCGTTGTGAAATAAAAGAAATAAAGAAATTTACTTGTAAACAAAGAAGACGATTAGTTTAATTAATTAAACATTTTGCTAATAACTTTGAGGGAAGAAAGAGAGAAAAAAAAAACATACACACCCAATAAAACTTAATATAGACCATAAATGTTGTTATTCCATTTGGATGGAGCATTAGGTTGTAGCTTATAAATAATTTTGTTATAGGTTTTCTTTTAATTAATAGACTGAAAGATGAAGAGATTAAAATGAATGTCTCTAAGAAGTTAGATAGTTTAGAACGTAAAGGTAATTAAAGTTTTAAAATTCAAAACAGTGAGGAAAGTTTTACAGACAAACCATACTCTAACAACGTGTCACATCATTCTTAGTAGGTTTTTCCTTATATATATATATATATATATATATATATATATTTAATATTGGTTGATGATTTTTTTTATCATTTAATTTTTTTGGAGCTGTTCTATTCGCTTATTTTTATTGTAGATAAAACTTTCTCAATTATAACGAATTTCAGTACATACCTTAGACATTTTTTATCTGAAAAGTAGTAACTATAAGTGATTCAACTTCATATGGCTCCATATTGGAGCTTCAGACTTCCTAACCACATGAAAAAATATCATCTCATTACCACATCTAATTCACATAATAATGATGATCAAAACATGCTATATTGAAATGGGCAAAAAAAAATTCATTCCTCAAAGAAGAGTTCTTGTAATCCTCAACTAAACTTTAAATTACTCAAGAAGAAAATAGCTTAAACATCTTTCCAAACCCTATATCCCAATAACCATTAAAAGATGGAGCACAATGAATATATAATCTCATACATTCTTTAAACTACCAAATTAAAAAAAAAAACTAAATATAAAGAAAGAAAAACAAAATTATAGTTTTAAAAATTTAATTAATGTTCGATTTAGTTTATTAAATAAAAATAGCATCTTTATTAAAAACAAAAAGAAATTGTGAGAAAATGAAACGCTATACTCATTTTATTATTGTGTTAATTTGGTTAACATTACACACATTTACATCCTCAACCATTACTTGTGATTTTTGAAGATCAAAAAACCTTATTACTAAAATTTTCTTATATTTGACCGATGAGAGCAATGAGATCTAAAGATCCCAAATTAAATACATACTTTCATATTTGAATCGCTAAATAAAAGTTCTTTAAAAAAGTTCTATCCAAGTCTACTTGTTGGGATACTAACAATATATGGATAAAAATACAAAAAAGTTAGGAAAGCTATAATTTGAACAAAAATGTACTTTTAAATGTTTGTGACATCATGGATTCAAGATCGATCATAAATAAACCATAAGAGCTATAAAAACTTAAAAATAACATATCAAAAGTTTGGGATGTGTGAAGAACATGCCTTCAAAAAATATCTCTAAAGCCTATAAAAAACCATAGAAACCCTAGCTAAAAATCCCCTAAATTTTGAAAAAGAGGTAAAAAAGCCTGCAAGATTTAAGGAGTGAAGAACAAACCAAGCTTCTCTTCATGGGCATTTCAGTCGCAGCTAAATCAACGTCAACTCCCCCCTACAACAGAAAAATTGAAAATCCAAACACAAAATCAAAAGACATTGTGAGTTTATCTTGATAGAAATTAAGGGTATTGAATGTTGTAGTGGCAAAATTAAAAACTAAACCATAAATAATGAACATGACCGAATGTTTTGTTCAATGCATGTAAGATATATACAATATATTAGATATATAAACCACAAACATCATTTAGTTTTGGCTTTTTCACTAAGATATTAGATATATATAGTATAATATGAATGGTTTTTTCATTAATATACTGGGAGATGAAGAGGAGCTAAGGAAAAACGAAGAGAACAATGTTAAATGCAAACATAGTGAATAATCAATGTTCATGGAAAATTAATATGGGAAATTAAAAAAGAAAAAGATTAAAATGAGGAATAAGGACACCAAAGATAATTGGGTTTCTAGCTTTTAAGAGAAGCCATGTCATCAACCTTGGTTTCTCCTTAAATGTAAAACCCTAAAGTTTTACATTTAGAACTAGGGAATTTTCGAAAAATGAGTAAAATAAAATTTCATAAAATCACCAGCTAAAGCCCTTAACGAAACGGGATAGTTTGGACAAAGTTTAAAAATTAACGAGTATTGAGACATAATACACTACAACCTACTAATCTAGAATTGAGTTAAACTAGATTAATACAGGTGTTGCTATATCTCCAAAAATCTCTCATCTCGATTTCCCAAAAAGCTCGACCCTCCAAGCTCCTAAGCATGGTCGGCAAATCAATGCGTCATAGACGCACCGCTAGTGGACCAGAAATCCACAATATACAACACCACAAGTGTTAGACCGAAGATCTAGTGAATATGGGAAACTTTATAAGATTGATAAAGTAAGCGGTATTGTAAATCAGACTAACGTTACCGAATCCGTGCGTTAGTAATAATCACAATTTGATTTCCGTCAAGTAACCCAACCTGAGCATAAGATATACAAGAGAGAAATACTCTTGAAATACATTACCATCGGGGTGACGAGAACACATGACATGGAATCACTCGTGATGTTATTGGATTGCACCTCAAGTCCCGGTTTTAGATCCCATGCCATTAAGACATCAAAACCTTAAACCATCATTTAATGCCTTTATTGCCTACTCCGTCGAGTTACACCTCAAAGACTAACGGGACCACATTGCACATCCAAACTAGACGAGTTACACCTCAAGGACTTCAGTGTCCCCTATTACCTACTTGCTAGTGGCCCAAGATGGTCAGTAATCATACAAGTAGTTAATATATAACTAAGTCCTTGTGCACAAGGAGTTAGATATCAAGGATTTCCCAAACATAATCATATAGTATATGCAAGGACCCAAAATTGATTACACCCTTCAAATTGTCACATTAGAAGCATTCAACAGCCCAAGACATATTTAATCATAAATAAGTTTCCACATAATATTGTGTAAGTCATATATATATATATATATATATATATATATATATATATATATATATATATATATCCATACTTCCAACTCCTTGTCATAAGTTCAAGCTCCTTTTTATCAAAATCATGGCAAAGCCTACATACTTCAATTAAAGTTAACAATACTCATTTTTGAGCTAAAACATGGAAACCGTAGTTTTAGGTAGAGTTTCCAAATGGTGAGAGATTCATCCTTTTTAGCATAAAAGATCGTTAAGAAGCAGAATATGATACTTGAGCTCGTCAATACCAAGAAATCATAAAACCCTAATTTTATCCAACACACAAAAGGGTAAACAAGTTCATATTAATGCACATAAATATCATGTAATGTAAGATCTACAAGTTAGAGATACTCACCACAAGGTTTGCAAGATAAATATTGGATTAAGAACCCTAGAGAGAGAGAGAGGAAAACCCTTGAGACTTCAAAAGAACTTGAGTGAAGACAAAAAAGAGTGTAGGAACCCTAGAACATCAATTAATGACCAATCATAAGTAAAGAGTTGCATTAAATGCAAGGAAGAGGTGGAATGCAGGTGAAAATCGCACCTACAAAGGGTGAAAAACCGCTGCCCTAAGTCTTCCAAAATGAGATATCAAAACTGAGAAAATCGGATGGCTTTAAATGGGAAAAATACCCCGCCGGAGACCTTGCCACAGCGATAGTGCCACGACACAATCGCAAAACACTCTCGCACAGATTGTACCACAACCCATCACACGACTCGCGATAGTGGCACATCAACTATGCCATGGGAACTCTTATCGGGCATAGTCTTAAAATATGTACCGAGAGTTTTTCGGGCTCGACCTGAAGCTACCACGCGCAAGTGACCTGCACTTTCGCCAGGCACTCTCGCCCAAAAGGTACAGCGAGCTATTTAGCTCGATTTCAGTGACTCCCGCTTACTCCTTCGATGTCGACGTTTCCACGATAGAATGCCATGCTAAAAAGTTAATACGGTGTCCTAAATCGAGTACTAAAGGAGAAAGGTCGCAGAATACATACACGAAATTTGGGGTGTTACAATCCTCCCCTCCTTGGAAAAGATTTTATCCCCGAAATCTAGCACTAGGTAAAGAGGTGAAGGTACCGCCTCCTCATATCCTCTTTGGATTCCCATGTCACATTCCCCCCCCCCCCCCCCCCCCCCCCCGCGATGGTGCTTCCATTGCACTTTTACCGTCACCACTTCTTTATGGCTGAGCTTCTTTGTTTTCCTTTCCAATATGGTTTCCGGTTCCTCTACACATTGATTGTCGTCGACTCGGATTTCTGATAACGGATTGTGTAACATCCCGAGTTTTCGTTGTATTATTTTTGTGAATTATAAAATTAACTTGGGGGTTAATTTGTAATTGTTTAAAAGTGTTGGTTGAAAGAGATTTCCAATTCGAGGGTTGGTTGTGTATTTTCTTGAAAGATGGAGGTTTATTTTGGAAATGGCCTATGACTCATGTTATCTAAGTGAGGTGTCACTAAGATACATTAGTAGCTAATATGTGTGTCTTGTGTGTGTCTTGGATGTTTTTACGGTTTTGAGAAGAGAGAACCGAGAGAGAGAAAAGAGAAATCGAGAAAGAGAAGGAGAGGAAGAAAAGGTTGCTGGGATTTGCTAGAATCTGTTTTGGATTGAAGAATCATAAGGTAAACTATATCATTAAATTCTTCATCTTCTTAAATTAAAGCTTTCTATGGAGTTTTTAGTTGGGTCTTGGTAAATTATGATGATTATGTGAATTTGAATTTTAGGATATGTTAAGATAGGTGTATTGAACATATCTGCAAATTGGCATAAACAAACATGGATTAAAAGTATAAAAATCTGGGTTTTAGATGAACTTAGTGGACTGAGACTTGGATGAACATCATCGAAGTCGCAATAGGCAATTGCGACTTGGAGTTGGAGTCGCAGCAGACCATTGCGATTCGGCTTTGGAATCGCAACAGTTGGTTGCGATTCGGAGTGAAATCGCAATGGGCAGTTGCGACTTGGCTTTGGAATCGCAACAGTTGGTTGCGACTTGGGTCGAAATCGCAATGGGCAGTTGCGACTTGGTACTGTAGTCGCATCAGTTCACTGCGACTTGGAATTGAAATCGCAATAGAGGACTGCGACTTCAGTTCACTGCGACTTGGATATGAAATCGCAATAGTGGACTGCGATTTCAGTCCATTGCGACTTGAGACGTGATTTTTAGAAATTAAGGATTTTCAGTTATAGAGGGTTCTGCTTTGATGATTAATATCAGTATATGTAATTGAATAATACAGTAAGCTGTGGTAGTGAAGAAAGGAGCCTTACGTGTTAAAAAGGATTAAAAGGAGTAATAACGCATCAGGTGAGTTTATTCAACTCTCTTTAAAATTCAGTAATTAATCTTGAATTAGATGCTTTATATGTATGCATTAATATGTTTTATGTAGATTTGATTGAATTAGAGATAACCCAAGAGGGAAATTAAAAGTTGTATTATGTTGATTCCATGCTAAAACTTTTAAGAGGAATTATATATGAAGTTGATGAACTAGTATTATTATTAATCATGCATGCTAAATTTGATTTATCTACTACATGAGTTTGATATGTGGTTATGTACTCTAAACATGATTTGAAGCTTTCTTGAGATATTAACTTCCATGCTAAGTTAAAGAGGAGATGATTAAGAGATTGAGATGAGGAGATATAACTATTCTTGATATTTTATATATATAGAATATGTTTGGAGAAATGATATACTGTATGCTGAACGCATATAGTAGTATCGATTATTACATATATTATATTATATGATTATGTGCTTTTACTAAAATAGGCATCCGGTCATCGAGGGAACTCGGGTACGGTATGATGGGAACCGATTACTCGCCATAGACCAAAGGGATGTAATTTTAGTAATTGGGTGAACCTTGAATCATGAGTCTCGATTTGAGCATCGCGATATTATAATCCCATGGGGACCATTGATTCTAAGGTGGAATGTGGAAAAAGCAGTTATGCTTAATAGTTCCCATTTCGATTTGGGAAGATCGGAGATTTCCCTGTGATGAGAGGAAGATTAGAGATAGGCATAAAGTAATTTGTAATCTCTACTTCCTGATTAAGAAATAGGCAGGTTTTGACTTGTAATTTCTTGTGTATGATTATTAATTGTGAATCTGGAATGATTCAGAGTTAACTCTTATGTTGATTGTTACGATTAAATGAGTTAGTCGTAGGAAATTGGGAGTGGGGTAGATTTCCCCGATTTGAAAAGGAGTTGTCGTACGGTAAGATGGGTGAGAACAGGTTTGAGTTATCTGTTCATGTTTTAATTATTAAATTTTATTCTGATTTGAGTATCCTCACTAGGCGAAAGCCTAATGTTTCAAGTTGAATCTTCTTACCAGGTACAAGCTCCGGGAAATAGCGGGAATGAGAGACGAGAACTTTTGGAAAGATTCAGATCTAGAGATACCGGAGGATCTAGAGATTCTGATGCTTTTGGGACGGTTGTTTAGATAACTGGTTTAATCTAATTGTTATGTTATGATTAGATTAATAAGTTATTTAAGTAATGACGTTTGTATATAGAAACCTTACATTTGATCCTCAGGTTATATAAGTTTGAAAGTTTTTGATCATAACTTATGGTAAATTTCAAGGTTTAAATTGACCCTGTTTTTAGGGTGTTTCAGTATGGTATCAGAGCTTTAGTTTAAGCGAACTAGGTAGGAATTTGAGATATCTAGACTTAAGCTGAGATGAGTTAAGTTATGATCCGTGAGTTTTGGGTAGAAGTACTAAGAATGGGTAGTCTTAGAGTCGACAGAAATACGCGAAGTTGGTACTGTAACAATGGTAATGAGAATTCTCATGTATGATATGTTCGCAATTTCAATTAGCTACTGTTATTATGAATATATTATTACACAAGCATACTTGTTTCTGAATTGTTACAGTGACTGATTAGTGGTAAAGATGTATTGTATGCTTAGTTGTATGAACCATTAACTGATGAGTATTCTTTTATGCTCCATCAGAACGATGGTGAATATGCCCCCGAGGTCTCCAAATTCTTCGATGAATAGGAATTGGTTAGACGATGCTGGAGAGAGACAAACTGGAGAGGGCGGAGTTCCTGATACGCCATCATATTTTCTTTCCTTGGGAGGAATGCGAAGTCGAGTACATCCAGGAGGTACTAGTAATGTTGATCAAACGTCGTCAGATTCAGGTATGGAGGGGCGAATAATGGATAATGTGACTCGGCTGATGAATGCTTCAATGGAGAGGCAAGCAGAGATGATGAATACTGTAATGGGGAGACAGGCAGAGATGTTTACGAAACTGATTAATGATCGAAATGTGGAGCCAAGGAGAACAGTGACCGATCCTAATGTGATAAATCCGACTGTAAATCCAGGAATGGAGACAGTTAGAAGGGTTGACAGAAACTGTTCTTACAAGACATTCCTAAGTTGTAAACCACCAGAATTCAAGGGAGATGATAATCCAGTGGTTTGTATGAACTGGATAAGAGAAATCGAGCAGGCTTTTCGTGCCTGTGAATGTACAAATGAGAGATCTAAGGTGAGATTTGGATCACAAATGTTGCGTGGCAAAGCGTTGCAGTGGTGGAATGTGTTGTCATCAACGGTAACCGAAGCAGCTTTGAATTCCGTAACTTGGAGTCAGTTTAAAGCAAAGATTTTAGAAGAATATTGTAACGAGCACGAGATGGACCGAATTGAAGAAGAGTTTCGGAATATTAAGAAGGGTAATATGTCGGTGAGAAAATATACCGAGGTCTTCATGGAGAAGCTAAATCTTGTGGGGCACGTGGCTTCAACAGAGAAAGAAAAGATTAAGTATTACTTGAAGGGTCTACCAGCAGATATGATGACAAGAGTTCGCAGTTCAAAATCTGCTACTTTGAGGGAGACGATTGAGGAAACTAAGGTCATAGAGGAAATGTATGTGAAAGATAAGGAGGAGAAAGCGCATGTTGGAGAAAAGAGAAAGTGGGAGGGTCGTTCCGAACCTTCTCCGAAATTGAGATTATTCGGAAAGAACATTCGTAATGATTCTCGTAGGGAACCGAGTTGGTGTGCAAAGTGCAGAAGTAAACATTTTGGCCAATGCCGTGTGGTTGGAAATCAATGTTTCAAGTGTGGGAAGATGGGACATATGGCGTCGAGTTGTACAGTGCCTGGGTCGGTTTGTTTTGAATGTCAGCAACCGGGTCATTTTCAAAAAGATTGTCCGAAGTTGAAAAGAGGAGGAGATCAGGGAAGAAAGCTGGATATTCCCAAACCAACCGGTCGTGCATTCCAAATGACTGCTGATGAAGCGAAAGGGTCAAAGGACGTGGTCTCGGGTACATTTCTTATAAACTCTAATCCTGCACGTGTGTTGTTTGATAGTGGCGCAAATTACTCTTTTGTATCCAAGTTGTTTCAACATAAATTAGCTATGCCTGTTACTACTCTAGGAGATGCCTTAGTAGTCGAAATAGCTAATGGAGTTCAGACGTTGGTTAAGGAGAGCCTGGCCGACTGTAAGATTATGATAGAAGGAACAAAATTTCCGATTAACTTGTTGTTAATGGAAATTGGGAGTTTTGATATTGTAGTAGGGATGGACTGGTTGAGCAACAACCAGGCAGAAATTATGTGCGCAAAGAAGCTGATTCGAATTCCAATGGGCGAGAAAGATAGTGTATTTGTGTTCGGGGAAAAACATGAAGGAGAAATTCCGTTGATTTCAGTGATGAAGGCACGGAAATGTTTATCGAAAGGGTGTTGGTCTTATCTAGCCTATGTTATTGATACAAAGTTAGAAAAGAAAAATATTCAAGATATCAACGTGGTGCGTGAGTTTCCGGATGTGTTCCCGGATGACCTTCCAGGTTTGCCAGTTGAAAGACAGGTGGAGTTTCGTATCGATATTATTCCTGGATCGGCACCGATTGCACGAGCACCTTATCGTTTAGCACCTGCTGAGATGAAAGAGATGATGACTCAGCTTCAGGAGTTATTAGATAAGGGTTTCGTAAGACCGAGTTCTTCACTGTGGGGAGCTCCAGTTTTATTTGTTAAGAAGAAAGATGGTACCATGAGAATGTGTATTGATTACCGAGAGCTGAATAAAGTAACTATTAAGAACAAGTATCCACTTCCGAGGATTGATGATTTATTTGATCAACTCCAAGGTGCGGGATGATTTTCAAAGATAGATTTAAGATCTGGATACCATCAAGTGCGAGTAAGAGATGAAGACATTTCAAAAACAGCGTTTAGAACAAGATATGGGTATTATGAGTTCCTTGTAATGCCGTTTGGATTGACAAATGCTCCTGCGATATTTATGGATTTGATGAACAGAGTGTGTCGACCATTTTTAGATAAGTTTGTCATTGTGTTTATTGATGACGTACTTATTTATTCTAAGACTGAAGAAGATCATAAGCAACATCTTCGTGAAGTCTTAGGAGTTTTAAGAAAAGAGAAGTTATACGCAAAGTTTTCAAAATGTGAGTTTTGGTTGAAGGAGGTACAGTTCCTAGGTCATGTGATTACTTCTGAAGGAGTTAAAGTGGATCCTTCAAAGATTGAAGCGATGACGAATTGGGAGACACCTAGAAGTGCATCTGAGATAAGAAGCTTTCTGGGATTAGCAGGTTATTATAGAAGATTCATAAAAGATTTCTCTAAGATTGCATCTGCTTTGACGTTGTTAACCAGAAAGAATGAGAAGTTTGTTTGGACGGAGAAGCAAGAAACAGCTTTCAGAACTTTACGTCAAAAACTGTGTGAAGCACCTATTCTTGCCCTGCCAGAAGGGACATAAAATTTTGTTGTATATAGTGATGCTTCAAAGATGGGTTTAGGATGTGTGCTAATGCAAAGGGGCAAAGTGATTGCATATGCCTCAAGACAGCTTAAAGAGCATGAAAAGAATTATCCTACCCATGATTTAGAGTTAGCAGCAGTGGTGTTCGCTTTGAAGTTGTGGCGACACTATTTGTATGGAACGAAGTGTACTCTTTTTACTGATCACAAGAGTTTGCAACATGTTTTTGATCAGAAAGAATTAAACATGAGGCAGAGAAGATGGTTAGAATTGCTTAAGGATTACGATTGTGAATTGCATTACCATCCTGGTAAAGCAAATGTCGTGGCTGATGCCTTAAGTAGAAAAGAGTATGGTGGGTGTTTGAAATCGGTAAACGCTAGAATTGATGTAACGTCAAGTTTGATGGAAAAGATTAAAGAAGCACAAGTGGTTGCTTTGCGAGAGGAAAATCTGAAAGAAGAAGTAATGGGTAAGCAACATCTTCAGTTGACTGAAGATGGTCGGGGGATTAAATTATTTCAAGGAAGAGTTTGGGTGCCTAAAATTGGAGGAAATCGAGAGTTGATTCTCGAAGATTCTCATAAATCTAAGTATTCCATACATCCTGGGAGTACGAAGATGTATCGAGATCTGAAATTGCATTATTGGTGGCCAGCAATGAAAGTTGATGTGGCACGAAAGGTAGAAATGTGTACAACATGTTCGTTGGTGAAAGCTGAACATCAGAAACCTTACGGAAGTTTCCAATCCTTGGAAATTCCGGAATGGAAGTGGGAGAAGATTACCATGGACTTTGTGACGAAGTTACCAAAGACGCAAAAGGGTAACGACACAATATGGGTAATCGTGGATAGATTAACTAAGAGTGCTCATTTTCTAGCAATGAAAGAGGCATCACCAATTGAGAAATTAGCAAAGTTGTATATTGATGAAGTGGTGTCAAGGCATGGTATACCGGTGTCGATAGTGTCAGATCGTGATAGTCGGTTTACCTCGAGATTTTGGCGATCATTGCAAGAAGAAATGGGTACTAAAGTTAATTTGAGTACTGCTTTTCATCCACAGACCGATGGGCAGAGTGAGCGGACCATTCAAACTTTGGAAGATATGCTCAGGTGTTGTGTTTTAGATTTTGGTGGTAACTGGGATACGCACCTACCATTAGTAGAATTTGCGTATAACAATAGTTATCATTCGAGCATCGGGAGAGCACCCTTTGAAGCGTTGTATGGTCGTAAGTGTAGAACTCCAGTGTGTTGGTTAGAAGCCGGGGAGAAACAGTTTGCTGGTCCAGAGTTGGTACAACAAACAGCGGATAAAGTAAAAGAGATTCGGCAGCATATGAAAGCAGCCCAAGATAGACAGAAAAGTTATGCTGACCCGAAGCGGAGACCAAAGGAATTTCAAGTTGGGGAGCGGGTGATGCTCAAGGTATCCCCATGGAAAGGTGTGATAAGGTTTGGAAAACGTGGGAAGTTGAGTCCTCGTTTTCTAGGACCTTTCACCATTGTTGAGAGAATTGGGTTACAAGCTTACAAGTTAGAGCTTCCACCAGAGCTGGAAGGAGTTCATAATACTTTCCATGTATGTTATCTTCGGAAGTGTTTGGCCGAAGAGGAGGATGTGATTCCACTCACAGATGTGAGAATAGATGATAAGAGTCGCTGTGTAGAGGAACCAGAGGCAATTTTAGAAAGATCTGTTAGAAAGCTACGTAGTGGTAAAGAGGTAGCTATGTTGAAAGTACAGTGGAAACATCATAGAGGTACTAATGTAACTTTAGAGTCAGAAGAGAGTATGAGGGCTAAGTATCCTCATTTGTTTACCTGACTTTGATTTCGGGGACGAAATCATTTTCAAGTTGGGGAGTATTGTAACATCCCGAGTTTTCGTTGTATCATTTTTGTGAATTATAAAATTAACTTGGGGGTTAATTTGTAATTGTTTAAAAGTGTTGGTTGAAAGAGATTTCCAATTCCATGTCACGTCCCCCCCCCCCCCCCCCCCCCGCGATGGTGCTTCCATTGCACTTTTACCGTCACCACTTCTTTATGGCTGAGCTTCTTTGTTTTCCTTTCCAATATGGTTTCCGGTTCCTCTACACATTGATTGTCGTCGACTCGGATTTCTGATAACGGATTGTGTAACATCCCGAGTTTTCGTTGTATTATTTTTGTGAATTATAAAATTAACTTGGGGGTTAATTTGTAATTGTTTAAAAGTGTTGGTTGAAAGAGATTTCCAATTCGAGGGTTGGTTGTGTATTTTCTTGAAAGATGGAGGTTTATTTTGGAAATGGCCTATGACTCATGTTATCTAAGTGAGGTGTCACTAAGATACATTAGTAGCTAATATATGTGTCTTGTGTGTGTCTTGGATGTTTTTACGGTTTTGAGAAGAGAGAACCGAGAGAGAGAAAAGAGAAATCGAGAAAGAGAAGGAGAGGAAGAAAAGGTTGCTGGGATTTGCTAGAATCTGTTTTGGATTGAAGAATCATAAGGTAAACTATATCATTAAATTCTTCATCTTTTTAAATTAAAGCTTTCTATGAAGTTTTTAGTTGGGTCTTGGTAAATTATGATGATTATGTGAATTTGAGTTTTAGGATATGTTAAGATAGGTGTATTGAACATATCTGCAAATTGGCATAAACAAACATGGATTAAAAGTATAAAAATCTGGGTTTTAGATGAACTTAGTGGACTGAGACTTGGATGAACATCATCGAAGTCGCAATAGGCAATTGCGACTTGGAGTTGGAGTCGCAGCAGACCATTGCGATTCGGCTTTGGAATCGCAATAGTTGGTTGCGATTCGGAGTGAAATCGCAATGGGCAGTTGCGACTTGGCTTTGGAATCGCAACAGTTGGTTGCGACTTGGGTCGAAATCGCAATGGGCAGTTGCGACTTGGTACTGTAGTCGCATTAGTTCACTGCGACTTGGAATTGAAATCGCAATAGAGGACTGCGACTTCGGTTCACTGCGACTTGGATATGAAATCGCAATAGTGGACTGCGATTTCAGTCCATTGCGACTTGAGACGTGATTTTTAGAAATTAAGGATTTTCAGTTATAGAGGGTTCTGCTTTGATGATTAATATCAGTATATGTAATTGAATAATACAGTAAGCTGTGGTAGTGAAGAAAGGAGCCTTACGTGTTAAAAAGGATTAAAAGGAGTAATAACGCATCAGGTGAGTTTATTCAACTCTCTTTAAAATTCAGTAATTAATCTTGAATTAGATGCTTTATATGTATGCATGAATATGTTTTATGTAGATTTGATTGAATTAGAGATAAGCCAAGAGGGCAATTAAAAGTTGTATTATGTTGATTCCATGCTAAAACTTTTAAGAGGAATTATATATGAAGTTGATGAACTAGTATTATTATTAATCATGCATGCTAAATTTGATTTATCTACTACATGAGTTTGATATGTGGTTATGTACTCTAAACATGATTTGAAGCTTTCTTGAGATATTAACTTCCATGCTAAGTTAAAGAGGAGATGATTAAGAGATTGAGATGAGGAGATATAACTATTCTTGATATTTTATATATATATAGAATATGTTCGGAGAAATGATATACTGTATGCTGAACGCATATAGTAGTATCGATTATTACATATATTATATTATATGATTATGTGCTTTTACTAAAATAGGCATCCGGTCACCGAGGGCACTTGGGTACGGTATGATGGGAACCGATTACTCGCCATAGACCAAAGGGATGTAATTTTAGTAATTGGGTGAACCTTGAATCATGAGTCTCGATTTGAGCATCGCGATATTATAATCCCACGGGGACCATTGATTCTAAGGTGGAATGTGGAAAAAGCAGTTATGCTTAATAGTTCCCATTTCGATTTGGAAAGATCGGAGATTTCCCTGTGATGAGAGGAAGATTAGAGATAGGCATAAAGTAATTTGTAATCTCTACTTCCTGATTAAGAAATAGGCAGGTTTTGACTTGTAATTTCTTGTGTATGATTATTAATTGTGAATCTGGAATGATTCAGAGTTAACTCTTATGTTGATTGTTACGATTAAATGAGTTAGTCGTAGGAAATTGGGAGTGGGGTAGATTTCCCCGATTTGAAAAGGAGTTGTCGTACGGTAAGATGGGTGAGAACAGGTTTGAGTTATCTGTTCATGTTTTAATTATTAAATTTTATTCTGATTTGAGTATCCTCACTAGGCGAAAGCCTAATGTTTCAAGTTGAATCTTCTTACCAGGTACAAGCTCCGGGAAATAGCGGGAATGAGAGACGAGAACTTTTGGAAAGATTCAGATCTAGAGATACCGGAGGATCTAGAGATTCTGATGCTTTTGGGACGGTTGTTTAGATAACTGGTTTAATCTAATTGTTATGTTATGATTAGATTAATAAGTTGTTAGGGCATTTTTGTAGCTATCAAGACAGTATTAATATCTTGTACTGTTTCTCCTTAGTAGAGGCATGGGCTTGTCATGTCCTACTATATAAAGGAGTTCCTTTGTTATTTTGTAAAACAACTCGAAGCATTTGTCATTTTACACTTTGGAAATCAATATATGGATGACAAGATTGCTCTCTAGATTCTCTCTACACTTGTTCATTACTTTGTGCTAGATTTGGGATTTATCAATTGGTATCAGAGCTAAACAGAAGATTCAAGCAGATTAAAGAGCAAATTGAAGAATTTTTACACTGTTCATCAAGAATTCGGACCAAGAGAAGTTTACTGTTCATCTGAAGTCTTAACATTCAGACATGAAGATTTTCTAGATTTTGAGTTTTTGAATCATTTCTTTGCATCGTTCAACTCGGATTTGGATTCTGAACACATTTAATTCTTGCATAAACATCAAAATCTGCACAGAATTGACAGATCTGATCGATTCTTGAATATTTTTTCAAAAACTTCAAGTTCACTGTTTGGATCTTAATTCGATTAAATTGATCGAATTGTGAATTGTGATCAACAGGAAAAGTGTGCAGATTTCAATTACGAACAATTTGATATAAGATTCATCACAATTGATCAAGAATTGAAGAAGTTATGGCAGATTAAGTGATTTTGAAGTTCGAAGTGCAGAATTCGGATCCTTCTTGGTGAATTCGGATCATTCAAAGAGAATTCGGAACATTCATAGAGAATTCGAACCCTATTACATTCGAATTGAGTGAATTCGAACCTAAGTAAATTCGAATTGAGTGAATTCGAATCCAGTTACATTCGAATTGCGTGAATTCGCACTCAACATAATCCGAATTGAGTGAATTCGAACCTTAGTACATCCGAATTGAGTGAATTTGAACGCTGTTAAGTTCGAATTGGAGGATTTCGAAATCTATCAAGTCCGAATTGATTATCTGAATTGAGTATCCGAATTGAGCATCCGAATTGATCATCCGAATTGATCATCCGAATTGAGCATCCGAATTGAGCATCCGAATTCTTAGGAATGTTGATTAAATTCTCATAAGTGTAATTTTTCTTACACTAACTGCTTTATCTTCTGAACGATCGTTTATCTAGCCAATTATCAGAAGATGTCGAGAGATATGCTGAGCATGGGTTCTAAGAATAAGCCTCCGGTATTGATAGCTGAAGAATATTCTCAATGGAAAAGGAGAATGATTCAATTTCTGAATCATCAGAACAGAGATCTTATGCTGTCCATTCAGAACGGTCCTTACAAAGCCTACATAGAGGTTGGTGGCATTGCTGCAACAGAAACAAGTCAAGAGATTCTTCCAAGAAGAATAGAAAAGGAATACAAATATTACAGTGATGCTGATAAAGCTAGAGTTGAAATTGATGAGCAAGCATGGAAGACAATAACAACAACTATGGAAGATGGAAGACCAATTTTTGTATTCCAAATAGACAACTTCATCACAAAGCTTGATTTCCAAAGACTAAGAATGATTCTGAGGCTACCTGAACCTGATTCACGAGAAGGAAAGACTGAGTTTGATCCTTTTCTATCTGAAGAAGAAACGTTTGAAGGAATACGTGCTATGGGATACACTGGAAACTTAACTCGGGTGAAGGAATTCCATAAGGCGAACCTACCACCGTTATACTATACAATCTTCTCCATTATTAATAGATGCTTATCTGCTAAACATGCCGGAACAGACAGTGCCAGCGTCGGATTTCTGAAGCTATTTCATGCAGTAGTGTATGATCTTCATGTAGATTATGCAGCTATTTTCTGGCATGAACTGAATGAGAAGATAGATCTTCGCCGACAAAACAAGGGAAAGCCTTATGTTCCATATATGAGGTTTCTTCAGATTATCATTCATAGCATGCTTCGTTCTAACAGAGAAATTCCAAGACGAGCAAATCATCCTTCTGTGACCGAGAAAGCTATGCAGTATCTTCAGTTTCGTAAAACTGAATTTGATTATGAGATGCCGTTACCTGAAGGATTTCTTCGATACGCGGATCAGGACGTTGAGTGCATTATCGAGTATAGAGAGTCTATGGTCCAGCCAGAACCGGAGGGACCTACCCCAGACTCAACCCCTAGGCGAGAGGAGTCGGTGAGTGTTCAGGATGCACGGGCTACTGAACGGGGAGAGTCGAGGGAAAACACCGAGAGGGGAACTGGTGGGGATCATACATCTGTATTTGAAGATACAGGGTCATCGTCCGAGGACACACATACAGATGATCTTGTACAACACGATTCTGAGGGAGAAATTCCTAAACACATTGGGGATCCTCCTTTAGTTGAGTACTCTAGTGATAGTACAGAGTCTGATAATGCGTCTGATTCAGCGGAGGAACATCGTGATGGTGATGAAGATGACAACGATGATAATGATGATGATCAAGGGAATGCTGGAAATATTGGTGCTGATGCTACTACTGAAGAAAACTGGTTTGGTAACGTTTCTGATATCTTTGAATTTCCACAATTGAATATGTCAGATAATATTAATGTGGAAAGCTTAAACTTTGATGACATGCCTTTAATGTCGACTCAAGTTAGTGAAGGAACGGAAGGCATAAGGAGACCCGAGGGAGTATCAGTTGAAAATATATGTGAGACTGTGAGAGAAACTGAAGAAAAGAATATGGAGAGTGTGAAAGATATCCAAACTGTCTATTCCAGAAGGGCAGCCACATCCACCACCAGATCTCATTTGTTGGGATCAGGTGTTGAACAAGTCGTTACTCGCCCAGTAACGCAATTGCACACCTCTGCCAGCTATTCAGCTTCTTCTTCACAAGAAACTGTCTCATTTTCTCACGGGGTTTTAGCACAAACACTATCTGGATCTCGTTCGGAGATTCCGGATATTGAAACAGAGCGACTTCCTCCCCAGTCCTCGACCTTCTTTCCTGCACAAAGTTCGAGTCTAGTGCCTGTTCCTAATATATTTGATTCTTTGAATAGGACACTTTCAGGAACATCTGATGCGCGCCTTCGTGACTCATCCGGAACACTCAGAGTAGATTCTTTTACAGGACTACAAGGACAGAGTGGAAATCCTACCAGTGCTAACACTATGCCAACACTGAGTGTAGGTCACACAGTTGCAACAACTGTTGTGTCAACGGCAAACCTAAGTGGTGCCGGTGTTACTTTACCCGTCTTTGTGACAAGGGAAAACTTCGATGGCGCCCTAAAGGACATTGAAACTATGTTCATCCGGGAGTTACAAGGTGTGAAGAATCAGTTGAAGGGAAAAGAACCGATGACTTATGAGCCAGCTGTACGTCCTCGTCCAGAAATCTATCTGGCTCCGCCTCGAGTACCTCAGTCTTCTCCTATGCAACAACCACCAGTGGATCAAAGTGTTGATGAATTAAGGGATTTATTCTATGCCAAACTGATGTCTATGAGTCCTGAAGATCAGCAAAGTAAAACCTTGTTATCTCTACTTCAGAATTTCCAATCTACTCCAAATCCACTTCCACCTACACCTTCAGTTACACCCACACAGTTTCAAGCATTATCCAAAGAGTTATCTACTTTCAAGTCTGAAGTTGTGAAATCTTTAAGTGATATGAAGCAGTCAATTGTTGAGTTGAAAGCATTAATGGAACAGTCGTGTAAGACTCAAGCTCAGAGTACTAAAAGAAGACATGATCAGGATCCCGATGATCATGATCATGAGGGGGAGATGAGTAAGAAGAGAAGAGCTGAGTCAGAAAGCTCTCAAGGTCAGAAAAAGAATCCGACTGTTGCTGAAATATCTAAGATGTTTGAATCAGGTGCTATGGGTGATCAAAGCGGAAAACAGATCGTATTATATGTTGATCCGAATATAGAACCAACGGTTGAAAAGCCTGAGGTAAATGAGAAGGAGATAAGAGAAGTGGTTGATCGATTCGTGCAATCTGTGGAGTTGATTGAAATTAGTTCTGATGATGAAGAAACTGATGAAAGTGCAAGAGCTTATGATCGGTATTGGAAAGTTAAGGAGGAAGAAGAACCACTTTTGGTATTTACTTATGAACCAGAAGATCAAGGTGTTGGATTTAATGAAGAAGAGGTTGATATTTTGTCAGAGATATATGGGCCACAAACTCCTGAAGAAATAATCTTTAGCCCTGTACACTCACCCGAACATATCTCAACCACTTTGATGTCAGAACAACCTTCTGTTACACCTATAACCATCAACCTTAACCAATCTACTTCAACTCAAACCACTATACCTGTATCTGAACCACATCATTCTCATGATCCATTATCTAAAGAGCCAAAATCCGAAGAGACTGATCCTCAATCCACTACATCTTCAATACCTCCTATCATTCCTAGTCATGATGAAGCTGGTCCTTCTAATCCTGCTGATCAACCTGGTCCTTCATCCTCACGGAGCAGAAAATTGACTGAACTTGAACAACGACAAAGAACTTTGTATTTGAGAACACCTTTCCTAGAAGAAGAAGAAAGAAGACTGTTTGTGCACAGAATCAGAACTTTGAATCCCTACGCTGTGTTGGGTATTACAGATCAAATAGCCGAATACAAGTTCGAATATATGTACTTTCTAAGGGACAAGTGTCAAAAGAAAAGAGAGGTGAGGAGCAAGAAGTTGATTGTGTCTATAAAGGAGGTAACAGCTAGACTGTATTACAAGTTGTGGTATCCAGAGTTTCTTGTTCAAAGGCAAGATTGCAGAGATTATAGATTTACTGAAGCTGATTTCTGTCATTTAACCATGGAAGATTTTGAGTTCTTGTATCATCATTTCAGAGATCTTCAGATCAGAAGGGAAAACGTAACTCTTGCTTTGAATGCCATTAAGAGATTTCTGAGAAGACACGTTTTATTCACACAGTGTCATGATTTGCAGATGGGTGTGGAAAGCTATCAACCAAGAATAAATCTGTTAAGACCAAATCAAGAATTGACTGGATTGATGAGGATGCCTTTATATTGTGTGATTGGAGAACCAGAGTTTGGTGTTGTGTTCAGTAATGGTGCAAACAAGATATTCATTCAGTTTAATGAGTTGGAAAAATATTCTGATGGTACGCTTAAAATTGTAAGACTTCAGTTAGTCGAAAAGCTCAAAAGACATGATGCTGAACGAAAAGTTAATTGGATGTCTTCAAGACCTAGAAGAGTTTTGTCAAGAGCCATTGAAGAGATAGATGAAAAATTGAGCTTCAGAATGGCTATGCGAAGGATTGAAACGCATCTTGGGTTTCGAAGTAGAAGAAGACCCTTTCTGCCTTGATAGCTAAGGGGGAGATTGTTAGGGCATTTTTGTAGCTATCAAGACAGTATTAATATCTTGTACTGTTTCTCCTTAGTAGAGGCATGGGCTTGTCATGTCCTACTATATAAAGGAGTTCCTTTGTTATTTTGTAAAACAACTCGAAGCATTTGTCATTTTACACTTTGGAAATCAATATATGGATGACAAGATTGCTCTCTAGATTCTCTCTACACTTGTTCATTACTTTGTGCTAGATTTGGGATTTATCAATAAGTTATTTAAGTAATGACGTTTGTATATAGAAACCTTACATTTGATCCTCAGGTTATATAAGTTTGAAAGTTTTTGATCATAACTTATGGTAAATTTCAAGGTTTAAATTGACCCTGTTTTTAGGGTGTTTCAGATTGACATTTTCTTCTTTTGCCAAACACTTCCTTAGGTAGCACACAAGAAATGTAGGATGGATTCCACTCATCTCAGGTGGTAGTTCCAACTTGTAAGCTTGAAGTCCCACTCTTTTAATAATGGGAAAGGTCCCAAGGAAACGAGGACTAAGCTTTTCTCGCTTCCCGAACCATATGATTCCCTTCCACGGTGACACCTACAACATCACACGATCACCCACTTGAAACTCAACCGACCCTCTATTCTTATTGGCATAACTCTTTTGACGATCTTGTGTCACCTTCAAACGCTCCCGAAAACGTTTTACCTTGTCCATCGTTTCTTGCACAACACCCGGTCCAACAAATTGCTTCTCGTCCGCCTCGAGCCAACAAACGGGTGTTCTACATTTTCACCCATACAAAACTTCAAATTGTGCCACACTAAGACTTGAATGGTAGCTGTTGTTGTAGGCAAACTCCACCAATGGGAGATGAGAGTCCCAATTTCCTCCAAAGTCGATAACACATGACCTCAACATATCTTCCAACGTTTGGATGGTTCGTTCGCTTTGCCCTTCCGTTTGAGGGTGATACGTTTTACTTAACTTCACCTTCGTTCCCAACTCTATTTGAAAGGCATTCCAAAAATGAGAAGTAGAAAGACTATCCTTGTCGGATACAATGGACAATAGCACTATGTGCCTTGAGACCACTTCGTTGATGTACACTCTTGCCAATTTGTCCAATGACAATATCTCCCTCATAGCCAAGAAGTGTGCGCTTTTGGTCATCCGATCCACTATTACCCAAATGGTGTCGTGACCTTTCAAGGTCCTTGGTAGCTTTGTCACGAAATCCGTCGTAATGTGATCCACTTCACTCCGGTATCTCTAGTTATTGCAAACTACCATAAGGTTGCTGGTGTTCGGCCTTCACTAGGGAGCAAGTCATACACTTTTCCACAAAACCGGCCACATCAAGTTTCATAACTAGCCACCGGTAGTTCAACTTCAAATCTCTATACATTTTGGTGCTTCCGGGATGTATAGAATACTTTGACTTGTAGGCTTATTTCATGAGCAATTCTTGGCACCCTCGAACTTTAGGCACCCAAATTCGCCCTTGGAAAAGCTTCAAACCCCTACTATCTTTCGCCAATAATAGACGTTGGTTCGCCCCAAGTAATGCTTCGGTTTGAGCAGTCTTGATCATGGCCATCAAGCTCGAGATAATTTTGATTCTTGCCAACGATGTTTGCACATTCCCACTATACTCCTTCTGACTCAAAGCGTCCGTGACCATATTTGCCTTGCCCGAATGGTATAGCAGTTCACTGTCGTAGTCCTTAAGCAGCTCTAGCCATCTCCGTTGGCGCATATTTAACTCCTTTTGGTCAAAGACGCACTTCAAACTTTTATGATCGGTGTAAAGCATGCATTTTGTACGATACAAGTAGTGTCACCATAACTTCAAAGAAAACACGACCGCCGCCAATTCAAGGTCGTGAGTTGGGTAATTCTTTTCATGCTCCTTCAATTGTCTCGATGCATAGGCTATCACTTTGCCTCTTTGCATTAGGACACAACCCAAGCCTAACTTGGATGCATCGCTGTAGACAACGAAATCTTCCCTTCCTTCGGGCTGAGATAAGAACTGAGCTTCACAAGCCTAACATTCTTCCGAGTCAACGCAGTTAGTGACGAAGCAATCTTGGAGAAATCTTGGATAAACCTTTGATAGTATCCGACTAAGCCCAAAAAGCTCCAAATTTCTGTAGGGCTCTTGGGAGGCTCCCAATTCATCATTGGCTCAACCTTCATGGGATCTACTTTCACACCTTCCCAGGTCACTACATGCCATAGGAATTGTACTTCCCGTAAGCAAAACTCAGACTTCGAAAACATAGCATACAACTTCTCCTTCCTTAGCACTTCTAATACTTCTCTATGGTATTGCTCATGCTCCGCATCATGTTTAGAGTACACCAAGATGTCATCGATGAACATGATCACGGACTTGTCCAAGAATGGCCGACATACTCGGTTCATTAAGTCTATAAATATCGCCGGCGCATTCGTCAACCCAAATGGAATGACTAGGAACTCGTAGTGCCCATACCGAGTCCTAAATGTCGTCTTACAGACATTCTCCTCTTTAACCTTTACTTGGTGATAACCGGATCGAAGGTCGATCTTGTAGAAGCATCCGACTCCTTGGAGTTGGTCAAAAAGGTTGTCTATTCGGGGAAGAAGATATTTGTTCTTCACGGTTACCTTCTTCAATTCTTGGTAGTCGATACACATCCGCATCGACCCATCCTTCTTCTTGACAAATAGCACCAGAGCTCTCCAAGGCGATGAACTCGGTCGTACGAAACCTTTATCTAGATGCTCTTGCAGTTGAGTCATCATCTTCTGCATTTCGGTTGGTGTATGTTGGTACGGTGCGCGGGCTATCGGTGTCGCTCCCGGAATCAAATCGATCTTGAACTCCACTTGATAGTCGGGTGGCAAACCCGATAGATCATCGAGAAAAACATCCGGATATTCGTTGACGACTCTCACATATTATATTATCCTCTTCTACGCTTTGGGGTCCACCACGTAAGCTAGAAACGATGGGTACTTCTTCATTAGACACTTTCGTGCCTTGATGGAAGAAATGATAGCCACTTCACCTTTCCGTTTCTCCCCGTAGACGAGAACGAAGTCCCCACTTTGAAGCGGTATCCTTATGGGTTTCTTAGAGCACAAAATTTCCGCTTTGTGTTTTGCCAACGAGTCCATCCCAATAACCATGTCAAAACTCATAATGGCCATAGGAAGTTGATCCACTTCAAAGGTTTCGCCGTTGATCTCTAGTCGACATCTTTCCACGATTTCCCGTAAAACCACTTGTTCCCCATTTGCTACCTCTATGTCAAAAGCATCGCGTAGAGTACTAGTAGGCACGTTTAAGGATTTCCAAAGTTCTAACGATACGAAAAAACAATTCGCACCAGAATCAAACAATACTCTAGTGGGTAAAGAGTTGAGTAAGAACGTACCCGACGCCACATCGGCGGTTTCCTTCGCTTTTTCCTTCGTCATCTGAAAGGCCCTCCCTTGAGCCTTAGGAATGTCCTCCCTCTTTGGTTGACTTCCCTAACCGGTCCCTCTTGCGTCCCCTCTCAGCTTGGGGCAATCTCGCTTTACGTGCCCAATCTCTTTACATTCGTAACACACCGTCCCCTTTATGTGGCACTCCAGACTAATGTGTCCCGACTTCCCGCACTTAAAACATGTAACCTGACCAGAATTGCAAGAACCAAAGTGCTTACTCTTGCACTTGGGACACCATTTCGCCTCCCGACGGGTATCCCCTCCTCTACCACTTGGATGAAACCTCGACTTTTTGAATGAATTTTATGGGCTCTCCCACTTCCCCTTCTCTTCGACTCTCGTTTTCTCTTCTCTGTCTCTGGCGTAGACTCTCTCCATAACCTTAGCCTCTTCGATCGTCTCTCGGAGGTTAGTGGCTTTGGAGTTACGGACCATTGCCATCATATCAGCAGGCAAACCCTTCAGATACGCTTTCATCTTTTCTTTCTTAGTTGGGGATACATGCCCCACAAGGTTCAACTCTTCCATGAAAAGTTGGGTATACTCCCTCACCGACAAATTCCCTTTCTTGATCGATCGGAATTCTTCCTCGATCAAATCCATCTCTTGCTCATTGCAGTACTATTCTAAGATCTTTTTCTTGAAAGCAGCCCAAGTCATCTTGGCCAGTACCGAAGCTTCTAGGGTGGAGGTGTAGACGTTCCACCAAGTTAACGCTGAACTTCTGAGCATTTGGGAACCAAATTTTACTTTCTGGTTTTCCTCGCAGTCACAAGCTGTAACAACCCAAAACAAACCAACATGCAATAAATAGAATTAAATCCCAAACGGGTCCTAATTACATAATAAAATTCATAATCCGAACATTACATAGTCTGAATAACCAAAATGTAGCAGCGAAAAGCTACTCCCACAGCCGAGAACTACTCTAAATTAAAGCAATACTAAGTCTAGATCCAAGGAGCACAATGATCTCGCCTCCAACTCAGGTCTTCACAGTTTCTCCTTACCCTTACTTGAAGCACCGCTAGAGGGCTTCCCTAAAAATGGTTTAGTTTTGAAAAGCGAGGGTTAGACCATAAGGTCTAGTGAATTCCCTCTGAAAACAGTTTACACAAGCATGCATACAATAATACTTTAAAAGCCATAAGGCCCATCGTTAAATCCATACATACAGGGGTATTTGCACAGTGTTCATAGATCACGCAAAACCAACAATTACCACGATCGGGGCCCAAGTAGACTCCCCTCTCGCCTTGTCTCGAGGCCCAAGCAGACTCCCCATTTCCCAAGTGTGTAGGAAACAAATTCCATACACATTGGATCATCATAAACTCCCAAGGGGTCGTCGGATCCCTAGGTACACTATTCCCACCGTGCAACCCGACTCCACATAGCATACAAGGCAAAGCTAACAGTAAACCAGCAATGTATACATCTTTATAAAATAACTCATATCATGCGAAATAAGCATTTCCAAAACATACTTTCATGGGAGGAGTTCATAAGAGTTTACAACTAAAACGTACTCGCATTTCATACCGTGTTCAGTAATAAGCAATAACGTTTAACAAGTCATCTCATTTAGAAAAGGGTGCAAGGGAACTGACCTGATCGGTATGATTTCCTAAGCACACGTCTTACTTGCGAACAAACCAAGACGAACCCGACACCAAAGATTTACCAACAACCTTCAGTAAATTAGTTACCCGGAAAGCACTAGTTAAACACCAAAAAATTCCCGGAAACCACAAATTCCCGCAAACTGCTACTTTCTGGATGTATATCTGGAACTCTTATCCGGACTCACTTCTCACTTTTCCGGGCCCCATTAGCCGGAACCCTTTATCCGGAATACTTCTTTCCGGAACTCGTTTCTACATATGCGATCCCCATCCGGACATTGATCGGACAACACGCATCCGGAAAAGATATGTTCGGAAACCATTTTGATCCGGACACACGTCGTTCAGGAAATCTAAATTCCGGATAAGGCGATTTCTGGACAATCGCACTGCCAAAACCCAAAACCCTTAAATCGATTAGGAGATGCGAGTTTCTCCACAAACTTAGTTAGGTAAACATTTGGGTTCATCCTCCAACCATAAACAACCATTAAAAACACTTATTTAATCTCTAATCGGACACTTGATATAAAATCAAAGGTTTTCTTAATAAGAGAACACTGATCCCATTTCAAGAGTCTTTCTCCTTCTCGAATCAATACAAGACATAAAAGGGTTGTGAGGAGATTAATAACTTACTTGGAACCGAATTTCCCCAAAAATTTCTTCCCAATCCCTTGCAAAACATCAATCCTCTTTCTCCTCTTCTTGAGCTCTCGATTCCAGCCATACAAAACTAATAATGATGTGATATTAGGGATTTTTCCCTATATATACCTTTCACTATTTCACTTTTGGTCCCTCCCCTTTTTACTTGATCATGCTTTAGTCACACTTTTCATCCAACTTTAGAAACTGAGACACGGTTGTTAAACAAGCCCTGGAGGCCTGCTCAATTTTCCTAATCCAGTTCATGCATGCCACTGGATTATCAGAACCGGCAAACCCCGGTGGTTTACAACATATGAATGTTTTGTAGGAACAAGTTCTCCCTGACGGTCTCGTCTCCAAGGTAACTGTCACACCCCGCTAAAGCGGGAGTACGAGATGTCACAGCTCAAGGTTTCATTGCGTAAGGTAGAAGACAACACACAATCATCATAGCTAAAAAGTTCACAAAAATACATCTTGTTCCAAAATACAAATTTGTCTAAAAACATAAATTGACATGATAAAGAAGATCGTGCTGGATGTAGCTACTAGTGGTTCCTTCTAAAGTTCCAACCTTGAGATTTCCTGAAAAACATGTAAATGAGAGGGTCAACTATTGAATAGTTGGTGAGTTCATAGGTTTTCGGTATGCATAACAGTTTTAATACATGTATGTAAATCCGCACACTGGATTGAGAATTCAGTTGTCAACATGCGCAAGGTATTATATTGTATGTAAAATGTTAAATCCATGAGCCCACTACCCAAACCTAGTGACTGTCCACGCCCCAAAGACACATGTTCCTCACAAACATGATAAAGAAGACGGTAACTATGCACTCGCGAGGTGAGTGGGGTGTCAACCCAATAACGTTATCCATAATATACCAACGGCTCGCACAATGAGCTAATGGGTAATGTAAGTTTGAACCGGGGACTTAAAATGAATGTGAAACTTAGAATCAACTAACATAAGCATACATACCATAGCGCATAAAAATTTGTAGCAATATGAAGCATTTTGAGTAAATAGTACAACCGATGCGTGTTGGTCCCGAAGGGCTATACAAGTTTGTAGAAGGGGATTGGGGGGGGGGGGGGGGGTTGAATACAAACACACAGATTTTACTTTTCTAAATTGTTTATTGATAAATCATTAACAATATACAGCTTGTTGCGGAACAAGATTAAGGATAAACCTAAATCTAAACAAGTTGGAACACTAAGTTTCTTGCACTAAGAAAGAGAAGGAAATTACTAATAATAACATATCTCAAGATAAGAAAGATGACTTGTCCAGAGTTAGCAAGTGCTTCAAAAATGAAGCTGGAGTCCTTCTTATATACTTCATGCATTTAATGCATGGCAGTTTACACTTTACACGTAGCAGCAGCTGGTTGGTTGCATGTCATTGACCTTTGTAGGCAACCTTAGTAGCCGCATGTTTGAACAGTGTAGTATCATAGTGGTTGTACGATTTCAGACAATAAGGAGGTTCTTTTCTGACATATCATACGGAGTCGTGCAAGGGTGGTTAAGACAAAAGTACTTTGTACGGAGGACTTCATGATCAGCTTTTCGTTGATTCAGCGCTTTACCATTGTTTATCAGCGAATGATAAAGTTCAGCGATAGCTGAAGTCTTGTACTTGATACTTCACGTTGAGTGGACAAATATGAATCTTCGCTGATCCGCATCAGTTCATTAGGAGACTTGTCGCTGGTTCTTGAGCTTGATCTTCGACTTCAGCGTAGAACCTATGTTGACGTGAAACTTGTCTTTAGAGATCATTGTTCGCTGAATGTTTAATCTAAAGAGCGAGAGCTCCTATCAGCGGTACTGTAAGATCTTAGTACTTATCAGCGATAGTGAAACTCTGATACATATTGTTTACTTGCAATTTTCACTAAGTATATAAGAGAGGGTCATTATCAAATCACTGAGGGTTTGGAAAAACAATCTCCCCCTATTTGATTATGACATAGCAACAGAGAAAATTGCTATATAATGAAAACATAAGGATAAAAAGAACTCATAAAATATTTGTCTCTTTTACTGTTTTTTGGGATCTTTTCTGTACTGATTGAGTAAAGTACTTTCGCTGAAATCTTTCTTTAAACTTCGAATCAGATTACAAAAGGAAGTGGAAAGATTACAAGTACAAGCTAAATAAATTACAAGTACAAAAGAATAACTGATACAATAGAAGAATGAGGCGATCCTATCAGTTTATAAAGGTTCTTCCTTAATGAGAAGTTCATCAAGGGTCTTTGATGTGGGAATCATCCAGTCAGGGACATTTACTCCTTGATTCCTTTTGTTTAGAGCTTCTTCAAAAATCTAGGGTTTAAGATGCCGTGCCTGAATGTCGTTTTTGAAATCACACCAGTAGATGAGATCTTTCAGCTGTTCGATGGGAGTGATGGGAAGTTCAGAGATACGTTGAAAACATTTTCGTCCATCATAGTCAATAAAGAATATCCCATAGGGTTTGCTTATGACTTTCCCAGGGATGAAAGTCTCACAAGGAGGAAGAGATGTGTCAAGTGCAGAAAGGTCAGGTTCTAGACCAAGGACTTCCTCAAGAGAAAAACCAATACCTGTTTCGTTCCGTATACGAGGACCTGAGTCTGAAGATTTAGACTTTTTCTTTGCAGAGGCCCTTCTTTTCTGATTTACGAGAGGAGGGGGAGGAGGAATATCCACACAAGAAGATACTAAGTCGATCTGTTGATTTATCAGCTTTTCGAAATGATCCTTGTACTTAGATTGAGACTTCTGGAAGGCAAATCTGATCTCCAACCATTCAGAGAGACCGTACTTTGTAATGGCTTCAGCATAGAATTTTTCGCACTGTCCGTTCTCTTTGAATATCTCGATTTCAGCGATTGAAACTTTGAGGGTTGATCATCCAGTGATGAGTACCGTGTTGATTGTGGAAGGTCGATATCTGAAGTGTACCTTTTCTTTGCACCAGATTAAAGTAGATTCAGACACAGTTCTCTTTTCTTCAACGATCTTCTTGGCGTCTTCCCATAGCTGACGTTGAACTTCGATTGGAGTTCTTTTCAGCTTGGGGTCTTTCACCGATTGTTGAGTAAGCTGGATGGCGAGTTCTCTGTCTTTTTCTTCAGCTTCCCTTCTTTTAGCGATTAGACGTTCAGCTCTGAGGTGATCCTTGTATTCCTTTTGAGAAAGTCTGAACTTTGGAGGAATAGAAGGAAGTTGATCACGCTTCAGAATGATTCGCTGATCTTCGAACTTCTTTATCATTGCATCTCTCTTTTTCTGATCATCTTCACTTAGCTTTTGAGGAGCCAAGAAAGGTCTGTTTTTGTGAGAGAGCATCTGTTCTTCAGGTTCATCAGCCTCAGAGATCAAATCTAAGAACGAGATTATTTCTTCAGCGTTGGGAGCTGGGATTATTGTTGTTGAAGTCGCAGCTGTAGAAACTTCAGCGATATCCTCAAACAGGGGAGATGACTAGCTGAAACACAGCGATCGTACGAGTAAGAACTTGGGTAGAACAGAGATAGAGAAAGAATGTAGTTGTGTATAGAGGTTTTATGGAGAGGAGAGCTGATAATGTGTATAGATAGAGGAGGGATGTAGTGTAAGGAAGATTTAGTTTACTTGACAAACTGGCTTTGGAAGCAAGATTGTCAGATTGTCTTCTTCAGCGAGGCCTTTGTTTTTGCCTTTGTCAGCTTCAGACGCTGAAGGCTTTGTCTGGGTCCGCTCCCCTGAAGGTTCTTTTATCAAGATCCCTTTAAGAGCTGTAGTCCTCTGAGCAGGCTTGACGATAAAGGAGTCATCATCATCATCATCGTCATCATCATCATTCTTTGGAGAAGAGGATGGTTCATCATCAGATAAGTCGATGGCATCTTCATCTTCAGCTTTAGATTCAGATTCTTCAGCATCTTCTTCGAGTTGCTCCCCCTCAGATACAGAGGTAAGTTTCTCGATTCCCTCAGGGTTTTCATCTCACTGGGTCCAGCGGTTGTTTCTTCATTTGTCTTCTCACCCTCATCAGTAAGGGTAAGGTCTTCAGTCTTCTCCTCCTTGATAGACTCATCATGGGGAAGGTCTTCAGAGTTCTTCTCCCCCCCTTCCTCATGATGAGTGGGGGAGGAATGCGATGACTCAGCAGTTGGTTTTGGTTCCCTGTCTTCTTGGCCAGGGATCCCCATATAATCTTCAATCGCTGCTACTCTGTCTTCTAGGCCAGTAATAGCAGGATTGATCTTCAAAAGTTCAGCACGATCCGCTGTAGTAAAGTGCGAAGGTGCAGGAGCAGGGGCGATCATGTTGTTCAGGATCTGCTGCATCATTGTCTTCATTGAATTCACGTCAGTCTTCATTGAATTGACGTCATTCTTTACAGAACTCATGTCTGTCTTTACTGAACTGACTTCAGTATTTACAGCAGTCATCTCTCCCTGGAGATTTCCAACCGATGTCTTCAGCGTTGTAAACTCGTTGGACATGGATTGAACTGATGTTTTGAGAGAGGTGTAGTCTATGTAGAGGTCAGCAAGAACTTTGGCAAAGTCACCAAGAGTTTTATCAATCTTCTCCAAATCAGTTTTGGAGGCTTTCTGTTCAACCACTGTCGTTAGCTTGTTGAGATTCTCTCCAGCGTTTGTTACACCTGAAGAGTTGTCTGAGAGAGTAGTGGTGAGACCTGCCAGCTTCGTATCCAGGTTCTTCAGGGAGGCGATGATGTCTCCCAAATTAGGACCTGTAACATATAAGTACTTATAAACAGAGGAAAGCTCAGAAGTTTGGGGTTCAGTTACAGTGTATATGGTTTGGTGTATACCTGCAGGAGGGTCGACGAAGTCATCAAAACTTCTGTTACCTGAATAGTGTTCCATGTCGTCAGCGAGAGTGCGTATACGCATGGACGTTCCTACAGGTCTGCATCCATCATTCATTGAAGAGTATCAGCTTTAGCTTCTGGAGGAATGATGGGTGATCCAGTGGTCGTGGTGAAAACTGGATTAAAGTCCATTGGAGAGGAGAGAGAAGCGATAGTTGAGAATGTTGGTTTTGTGTGGGGTTCAGCATTGGATCCACTGAGAATCACTTCTTCAGTCTGTAGAGAGACTGTAGGAGGTTGGGTAGATTTCAAGTTTATAACCTCAGCATTTAGAGACGCTGAAGCTGGGATGGAATGGTTTGCTTGTTCAGCTGTGGCAGAGCGTACCACTGAACTTTCCTTCAGCAAGAGATTGCTGGGGTTGCTCCTTGGTTTTCTTAGTTCTTTTGGAACTAAGTTGGGTAGAAGAGTGTTTGCTTTTTCTTGAAGGAGATGAGGTTGCAGCTGGGGTATCAGCGGTGGGTTTGTCCACTGAAGGAGCTGCAGAAGTAGAAGAAGAAGGAGGATTGAGAAGAGTTAAGAGTGTAGAGAGACGTACCTCGTTTTCCACTGGCTTGAAGTCGAGTACTTTAGGACCAACCTGAGAGAGTTTCAGGTCTCCTACTTGTGGGTAGTTGTCCTTCAGGCCTGTTTGGAAGACGGCGCTGATGAATCTAGGATATGGAACCCATGGAGATCGGTCAGCGGCAGAGTCTACTCTGAGTACAAGATCATCGTAGATTATCGAAGCCCAGTCTATATGAAGACCTTTCAGCAATGCATATCCCATTGCTTGCTGAGGTTGAGCGGCTTGATCAGAGGAGCCGGTCTTTGCAGCCATGCAGCTTATCAAGTGAGCGAAGATGAAGTTCATCTCGCTGGGCATTTTTGACTTCTTGATGAGGGTCAGCTTCTTCTCAGGCTTCTTGTCCCTCCCAGTTTCCCATACATAGCCCATTGCATCAAAGAATGCAGTGATGGCTTCCCTATCAGAATGTTTCTTGTGGTCAGGGAGGGGAACAAAAGGTTTTTCTTTTGTGGCGATGGGAAGGCTCAGGGCTTTGCGGATAATGGCAGGGGTGATCTTTATAGTGCCAAAACCAGTATCACAGAGGATGCAATCAATTGTCTTTGAGGAGTCTTTGGTTGATGGTAGCTAAGAGTGTCTGGCAGAATACCAGAATTGAGATAGTAGTAGCTGATGTGCAGGAGGTGTTATGGTCAGGGCTGTAGAGAGGCAACAGTTTTTCAAGAAATTCACAGCATCATTCAGATGTGTGACTTTCTTTCGAGGAGGAAACTCGAGAAGTGCATAGAGGTTGTTGGTTTTTGTCCAATCAGGTTCTTCAAGAGTGAACTTGACCTGAGGAGCCTTGATGATTTCCAATTCCTCAGCAGCAGCAGCAGTGTTCTCAGCAGTGGTGTTCTTAGCAGTGGAAATGTCAGTAGATGCCATTTCTGTATTATCAGTTCAACCAAAGATATAACAAATAAGAATAATCTTAATGTGGAAAAATTTTCCAATAAGATGGTTCGAATTTTGTCCATTTCATTCAGACAAAAATGTCTTAATGAAGATATTAGGGTTTTTATGGTTTTTAAAAAGAAAAGCAAACCCAATAAAAAAATATTGTTTTCCAGTTTCCTTTGAGAATTAGGATTCTAGAAAAACGTATGAAGAACAAGTTTAAGATCTTGCGTTTAAACTTGAAGAACAACCATGAAAGGTTGTGTTCATAAAACCATGAAAGAAATGATTTCATTTGAAAAAAGTTCTTTTGTTTGATCTTGTAAAAACAATGAGAAGATCATTAACAAGTTTAAGAAACAGGTAAATAACAGAATTATTAACCTGGTTCGTTGAAGAAGAAGTTCTTGAAAACTTGAGAGCACAAATGCAACAGTAATTTTCTTTTTCTTGCTTGGAGGAGAAGTTTTTCGCGTAAAGGAAAAATATAAACCCACAAAGTGTTTATATAGTGAGATTAGAGAGAGAGAAAAATTCGAGCGGGAAAGTTTTTTATCATGACACGGACACGTGTTTGCATTTGATTGGAAGGTAAACGAAACATGCAAACATGTGTCAGAAAAAGAACGCGCCGGGGCTTAACCGTTGTAATGACGTCACAATTGTCCTTTCATATTCTAGGATGTCTCTGAGGTTTTGAAAACTCAGGGACACTTTTGAAAACATGAAGCACTGAATAGAAATATCAGTGTTGGTTTTAGAAATTTCAAAGTATCGCTGATTAAGGAAGAGATATTCAGCGATGCAATTTGTTTTGAATTCTTGCATTCACATGCGATTGTCAGTGAGAGAAAAACATACCTTGATATCAGCGAATCAAGTTTTTCAGAGAGAAAATGATAGAATGGGTTATACAAGTTGATTTTATCCTTGCGCTGATCAAATGTGAACCGTTGAAGATTTTACTCTTCAAAGTTCAGCATTGCAAGCTCACTGATGAGAAAGTTGAATCTTGTCTCATCAAGAGGTTTGGTGAACAGATCAGCTAACTGATAATCAGTTGGGATAAAGTGAAGTTCTATATCACCATTCATCACATGATCTCTGATAAAATGATACCTGATTTTGATGTGTTTTGTCTTTGAGTGAAGCACTGGATTGTTGGCTATAGCGATGGCACTTGTGCTGTCGCAATAGATTGGAATATTTGAGAGCTGTAGGTCATAGTCCAGTAGTTGATTTCTCATCTACAAGACCTGAGAACAACAGCTTCCAGCGGCTACATACTCAGCTTCAGCTGTGGAGGTGGACACTGAGTTTTGCTTTTTACTTGTCCAACTCACCAGCTTTCCACCCAGGAGCTGACAGCCTCCTGTGGTGCTTTTCCTATCCAATTTGCAACTTGCAAAATCACTATCTGAATAGGCGATTAGATCGAACCCCGAGTCTTTGGGATACCAAAGACCTAGATTCGCAGTACCCTTAAGGTATCGAAAAATTCGCTTTACAGCGATCATATGAGATTCCTTAGGTTCAGCTTGATATCGTGCACACAAACAGGTTGCGTACATAATATCGGGTCGGCTAGCTGTAAGATACAAGAGAGAGCCGATCATCCCACGGTACAGCATGACATTAACAGGAATACCATTAGTATCCTTATCTAGTGTCAGCGGTGGTGCCATAGGGGTTTTCATAGCTGAACTCTGAGTTAAATCGAATTTCTTCAGCATATCTTTAACATAATTTCCCTGATTAATGAAAGTTCCTTTTTCATTTTGCTTTATCTGAAGACCAAGGAAATATGTTAGTTCACCCATCATGCTCATTTTATACTCATCTTTCATTCTATCAGCGAAACGAGTACAAAGATCAGGGTTAGTAGAACCAAATATAATGTCATCAACATATATCTGAACAAGAATGATATGACCTTTCACTATTCTAAAAAATAGAGTTTTGTCGATTTTACCTCGCTCAAAATTTTCAATATGGAGATAAGTAGAGAGAGTGTCATACCATGCACGTGGAGCTTGCTTTAAGCCATAAAGTGCCTTATCCAGTTTATAAACATAACCTGGACGATTAGGATCTGAGAATCCTGGAGGTTGTTCCACATAGACTTCTTCATTCAACTTTCCATTTAGAAACGCTGACTTAACATCCATCTGATATACATTGAAGTCTTTGTGTACAACGTATGCTAAGAATAGACGAATAGATTCTAGTCTTTCTACTGGAGCAAATGTTTCGTCGTAATCTATGCCTTCCTCTTGTCTGTATCCCTGAGCAACAAGACGAGCCTTGTTGCGGGTTACAGTTCCATGTTCGTCCAACTTGTTTCGATAGACCCATTTAGTGCCTATCACTGTCTTGTCAGTTGGTCTTCGAACAAGTTTCCAAACTTTGTTTCTTTCGAATTCAGTCAGCTCTTCTTGCATGACGCTGTCCCAGTTTGGATCTTTGAGGGCATCATCTACTTTCTTTGGTTCAATCATAGAAATAAAGTTAACAAATAAACAAATATTACCTGCACTTCGTCGAGTCTAAACACCAGCGTTTGGATCACCAAGAATTTGATCAATTGGGTGATTTACAGTCCATCGTTGAGCCGGAGCGTGAGACGCTGACTAAACCTGAACTGGAGGAGCTGAAGATGAGGCTTCAGCAACTTATGGAATATCAGCTAAGAGAGGAGTGGGTGCATATGTCATTTCATTCACTGATTGCTGAGAAGTAGATGGAATGTCTGAGACATTTGGTTCAGAAGCATGTATAGTGTTTAAAGGAACAGCTGAGACCCATGATGTTTCAGCTTCACTATTCTGTATGTTTGGAATGATAGTAGGACTATCATCTTCAACTGTATGAGTATGAGGAGTGGGAATATCTTCTGAATCACCAAGATGAGAAAACATCCATTGATTCAGTTCTTCAGTATCAGCGGACGGTTTAGAGTTCGCTGAACGGGATTCGTCAAACGTGACGTGAATAGTTTCTTCTACAGTTTGTCTTCTTCGATTGAAGACTCTGAAGGCTTTGGAGATTGAAGAATATCCAAGAAAGATTCCATCATCAGCCTTAGGATCAAACTTTCCAAGGGCATCTCTGTTGTTCAGTATGAAACACTGACATCCAAAGATGTGAAGAAAGCTGATTGAAGGCTTTCTCCCATGAAAAAGTTCATAGGCTGTTTTATTGAATCTTTTGACTATCAGCGACCTGTTTTGCGTAAAACAAGCAGTGTTGACAGCTTCTGCCCAAAACTGAGTAGGCAGGTGAGAATCGCTGAGCATTGAACGTGCAACTTCAATAATTGTTCTATTTCTTCTTTCAGCGACTCCAATTTGTTGCGGTGTTCCCACTGATGAAAAGTTGTGAGAAATACCCTTACTCTCAAAGAAGGAATCAAGAGAACTGTTTTTAAATTCAGTCCCATGATCACTCCTTATTGAGCGAACGGTCAAGTTGTTCAGGGTTTCCATCTTCCGAACAAAGGTGATGAGTTCTTCAGGGGTGTCACTCTTGGAACGGAGAAACATAACCCATGTATAACGAGAGAATTCATCAACTATGACCAGTGTATATTTCTTTCCAGCGATGGATTGTTTGTTAACAGGGCCAAACAAATCCATATGGAGAAGTTGTAGAGGAGATGACACTGAGGAGACTTGCTTTGACTTAAAGCTTGCTTTGGTCTGCTTCCCTTTCTCACACGCTGAACATAAAGACTCTTTGGCGTATGAGTGCTGATGTAGATCAGTGACTAACTCTTTTGAAGAAAGAGTGTTCAGTGTCTTGAAATTCAGATGAGAGAGCCTCTTATGCCATAGTCAGTTGACATCAGATGAGGCTTTTGAGAAGAAACAGGAGTTCTCAGTGGTTGTTGAGTCCATGTTTATTACATAAACATTTTCCAAATGATAATCGCTGATAGCTATCTTCTCCTTTTTGTCAGTGACAAAACAGGATTCCTTAGTAAAGATTACTTTGTTACCCTTGTCGCAAAGCTGACTGATGCTTAAATGATTATGCTTCAGCCCTTCAACATATGCGACTCTTCTGAAAGTTGTTGTACCATTAGAGAGTACACCAAACCCTTCGGGTATGTCCTTTTCCATTTCCACCGAAGGTCACAGAGGGACCCTTCTCTTCCTTGTATTCAGCGAGCAGGCTTTTCTTTCCAGTCATGTGTCTAGAGCATCCGCTATCGAGATACCAGATACCCTTCTTAACCTGCATTACAAAGGAAGATTAGTTTTTCTTGGGTACCCACTTAAGCATTTGTACACTTTTGTCAGTGGAAGTAGTTGGATCGGAAGGTTCAGCAATCTTCGCAGCATTTGAAGATTCAGCTTTGTCAGTCTTCACTTTGGTTAATTTCTTAACCTCAGTGGTCTTCTTTGCCTTAGGGGCAATGATCTTCACCTTAGCTATCTTTTCAGCTTTGGTGGCTGTTGGGCACTTACTAGCAATATGACCAGTAAGTCCACAGTGATAACATTTCCTATAACTAAAAGTAGTTCTTGGACCATTCGAATGCTGAGCTTTAGATTTTGAATTAGAAGTACCAGCACCAAGTAAGCTATTGGCTTTTGAAGTGGGAGGAACATTCAGTTCTTCGGATTTCCTACCAGAGACATCCACTCTGATTCTAGGAGTAGATCGCTGAATAGATCCACGCTGAGTAGATTCAGAGATCTGATTCCTTGATCCAGAGGGATGAATCACTAAAGCTTTAGAAGCATTCAACTTAGGGACTAAGGTACCCTTCTGAGGATTTTGGTTAAAAGCAATTCCTTTACCTTTATCTTTAAAGACAGAGAGGTAGGTTTTGGATAAACCATTTTCTCTTTACCTTTTGAAGAGGTAGAAATTTCCTCAGGGATAGGCGGTCTAGAAGAGGAACACTGAGAGGATGAAGTATCAGCGACTGAGGATACGAAAGTTCCAAATAAGAGCATGGAACGATCAGTGGTTGGTTCTAGAGTATCAGCTTTGTAACCAAGACCACGTTTATCACCCAGGGGAATCTGAGACTTAATTATATCAGTGATCTTTGTTGAGGAATTATACCATCCATCAACAGTAGCTTTTTCAGCTCTTAATGCAGCGATAGCTTCTTCGCGCTCGATTTTGACTAGCTGATTTAAGTGCACTTGATCTTTAAAATCTTCATCAATTTTAGAAAGATTTTCTATTTGAAGGTGACAGTTTTTAAGCTGTTCAGCGAGATCAAGGTTTTGATTTTCAACTACAGTTTTGCCATTCATGGTTTCATATAAACTTCTAGTCAAGAGATCGATTTTACGAAGACTATCAGCTTCATCAATATTTGCAATATTGGTAAAGAAGGAAGGTGATACCTGAGTAGCAGAGGTTGAAGTGGAGGGAATGTCTGAACTTTCTTCCTCATCTTCAATCATGGCCATAAGACAGAGATTGACTTCATCAACTTCGGAGTCAGATGATGATTCTTCTTCATCAGAGGCAGCCCAATCATAGTTAGCCATCAGGCCTTTGCCTTTCTTCTTAAAGCTTTTCAGCTTCGCATACCTTTCTTTCAGCTTGGCGTATTTGTCATCTCTAGACCCGAGGTTAGAGTATTTCTTGGGAAACGCTGAGTTTTTCGAAAATTTCTTTGACCTGCACTCGTTAGCGAAATGTCCTATCTTTTCGCAGTTAAAACAAGTAGCAGTAGCCTTATCAACAGGAGCTGATGATCTTGGCTTGTCAGTAATGGAAAGAGGTTTATTCTTTCTGAACATTTTCTTTTTGGCGAATCTCCTGAACTTTTTAGTGAGGAGAGCCAAAGATTCATCATCATCTGAAGAGTCAGAATCTGATGACCTTTCAGAGTTACTTTACAACTCAGTGATAATGACCGAGGGTCGCTGAGTGGAAGGTTCCTCTGAGATTAAAGCAACATGGGTGCTTTTGGAATCTTTTACAAGATTCTTCTTAAGATGATTCGATTGCTCATGATTCAGCATCATGCCATATAAGGTAGAAAGGGTCATTGATTTTAGATCCTTTGACTGTAATACCCCGGGTAAGTTTGTTAGTTAAAGTCTATGTCTGTTAAATTTAATTAAATTTAAAATAGGATGATTAGGGTAAGTTTGGGTCAATTTATAAGTTTAGGGTGTTATGGTGATTAGTGAATAGTATAAGGGCTTAAATGGAAAAGTTGGTTTGATATACACCATTTAGATTCAGATATTTTCACAAAAACAAAATCATTTCAGTGTGTGTGTGGATGATTTGGGTATCCGGAAACCCTTGTGCAGAAGAAGAAAAAGAAGCAAAGTTAGGGATTCAATCTTGGACTAATTGGAAGTGAAATTAAGGTATGTCTCTGTTATGTTTTATGTTTGTAATCAAGAGTACTACGCTTGTGTCGGATTAGATTTACCAATTTCTCTAAAAGGATGAGTTGCTTGATTCTGGGTTGAAAAAGGAACCGACTGTGTTCAGGGGTTTCTGGACGAGTTGCTAGTGTCTGGATGATTTGGGTATCCGGAAACCCTTGTGCAGAGGTGTCCGGACGAGGTGAGTGTATCCGGTAAGTTTCTATTTTTCTTAGTTTTCCGGAAGAAATAAGATACCGGATAATGTCCGGATTACTGAGGTATCCGAATATGGTCCGGACTATTGTTGTTATCCGGAAAGGTCGCATTGTCCGGAAAGTCTGCTGTCCGGATAGTTTTGTGTTGTCCGGAAACTTAGGCTGTTTGATCACTTTTTGAGATTTCTGATACTTTTGAGTATCCAGTAGCCTGTGTTTTGTTAACTATTGGATAGGGAATGAATGAGGACTGAATATACTGTGGATTCGACTTAAGTATGGGTCTGGGGGAAACATTTGGGGATTTGAGTTATCTAAGAGTTCTTAGTCTACTAGGGTGTTTTGTGTGTACAAGTTATAAAGAGAACTATGTATTTGATTTGTTACAGATTCTGTGAATTTGAAGTGAAAGCTGAGTCGTTTTGAGAAAAGCTTGGAGAACGTTTTGATAAGTCAAACAGGTGAGTTTTTACTTAAAATGTTTTCTAACTGGAATACATATATGTGAATGAGTGTAATAATGTGCATATTATGTTTATATGAGTATTACACTGCATGGGTGCAAGTTGGCCGGGCTTAGGACCGGTGAAAGTTGGATGTAAAGAGGGACAGTGGTGTTGGCTGTATTTAATACAGTGGTGCAAATTAATTAATTGGCTCGCAACCAATTAATATGGCCAAGAGAATGAGATGGGAAGATACATGATGCATGAGTTTTATTGGTATTCCTATGTGAATTATGTGTATGATGTTGTGCAAATGGTTTTTAACTAACGGGGATTTTCTCACTAGACCTCCAGGTCTAACGCTCATTTTTGTTTTAAAAATATGTATTCCAGGTTGTGGATCGAGTAAGGGCAAATAAGAAGGTTAAACCGCGAATAGCTTTTGGAGGACTATGTAGTTGAAGACTATGATGTGTTTAGTAGACATAGCATGTTGTTCGTAATGATGTAATTTACTATGTAAACGTTTGTAATGATGTACTGAATGTTTGTAAAAGACTAGGGGACCGTATTTGTTATATAATGTATCTCTTGTTTTAACGATGTTATGCAATATATGCTATTTGAACTATGTATGGGATTACGGGTCGTTACAGATGGTATCAGAGCCCTAGTTTAAGGGATTTAGGTATTAATATCTGTACCTAGACTTAAACTGTATGTGAAGTAGGATGTCCCTATTATTGTAGAACCTTGGGGTGTTAAATATAAAAAGGTAGAAGGAACACCATGTAAGGTAATTTCATTTTTACACCTGGCCAGTGTAATTGTGATCTTACAGGTACATGTTTGAACTGGAATACCTTGTTATATGGGGTATGTGCTTATGTGTATATTAACCTTTCCTGAATCAACAAAATGGCAAGTGGTACTAGACAAACGAATCGTGAAGGAGGAGGAAATCCGAATAGAACAAATCCAACAGCCGAAGGTAGGGGAAGAGGGGGAAAAGAGGTGGAGGCAGATTTGGGGGTAGAATTGGGGGTGGAGCTCCGCCGCGAGGTAATGAATTTGTTACTAGGGACGATTTAACAACCAAAATGGGAAGACTGCAGACCAATATACAAGCCATGTTTGATCGAACTCGTCATAATGAAGCTGATACACCAGATCCTAGTCATGAAGACAAGATGCCTATTACACCTACAATCACACCAGTACTAAGAAAGTGTGACTACAAAATGTTCTTAAGTTGTAAGCCTCCAACTTACTCAGGAGATTGGGATCCAGTGAAAGCTATGAAGTGGCTGAAGGAAATAGAAGCCATCTTCAAGACTAGTAAATGCGCTGAAGAGGATAGAGTACTCTATGGAACTGCAATGTTGAAAGGCGATGCCCTATACTGGAGGGAAGCACATATGTCCTCGGGAGGGGAGTTTATGAACTTGCAGCAAAGGAATTTGTCAGTTCGGGACTACACTGCTCGTTTCTTAGAAAAGTCTCGTTTTGCGGAATACTACGTTGCTACTGAGGCCATGAAGATTGAAAGGTTTATCTTTGGATTGAATGCAGAAGTCAGAAGTTTTGTGATTGCTAAAGGACCAAAAACTTTCTCCACCGCAGTAGACGCCACGGAAACCGTGGAACAAGATAAAAGGATAAGTACTAGTGATAAGAATGTGGGGAAAAGAAAGTGGGAAGGACCGCAGTATGATCCGAAGAAGTCCAGGTTTCAACGATTTGATAACCGTCCACCTTTCCGACCAGTTGAAAGACCTTGCCCAAAGTGCCACCGTTTTCATCAAGGAAGTTGTCAACTGGATCCTAGAAACTGTTATAAGTGTGGAAAGATCGGTCATATTGCTAAAGACTGTCGAGTAGTTAGATTTTGTTACTCGTGCAATTCTCCTGATCACCTTCAGTCCGATTGTCCACTGGGGAGGATACAACCGGGTGGTACGTCAGTAAGACCAACGGGTGTTAGACCGGTAGTACCAAGGCCAGAAGTACCAAGAGCAAGGGGCCGTGCCTTCCAGATGAGAGAGCAAGAAGCAGATGAGACTCCCGATGTGGTTACAGGTACATTCTTAATAAATTCTACACGTGCTAAAGTGTTATTTGATTCCGGTGCAAACCGATCGTTTGTGTCGCCTTCTTTTGCTGCCTATATGCATTTAAAGCCTAAAGTGTTAGATCATGTGTTAATTGTAGATACGGCTAATGATAATCAAGTACCGGTTATTGAGGTATTTGATAGTTGTGTGATAAAACATAGATGGGTGTGGAGTGCCTATTCAGTTATTTCCTATAGCCTTGATCGAGTTTGATGTGGTAGTGGGAATGGATTGGTTAGCCGATAATCAGGCTAATATAGTTTGTGATAAGAAATTGATAAATGTTGTCTTACCTGAGAAGGGACCAGTAGTGATTTATGGTGACCGTAGAAATCATCAGTCTTGCCTTATCTCTTTGTTGAAAGCTCGTAAGTGTATCAATAAAGGCTGCTCAAGTTACTTAGCTTATGTGATAGATATTAAGCTAGAAAAGAATAAGCTGGGAGATATTTTGGTTGTTCGGGAATTTCCGGAAGTTTTTCCAGAAGATCTGACTAGCCTTCCGCCCGTTAGACAAGTAGAGTTTGGTATAGATCTGGTTCCTGGAGCTGCTCCTGTTGCCCGTGCAACGTATCGTTTGGCACCTCCAGAGATGAAAGAGATGATGACTCAACTGCAGGATCTTTCAGATAAAGGCTTCATCAGACCCAGTTCTTCGCCGTGGGGAGCACCAATTCTGTTTGTGAAAAAGAAGGATGGTTCGATGAGAATGTGTATTGATTACCGAGAGCTGAATAAGCGCACGATCAAGAACAAGTATCCGCTTCCTAGAATTGATGACCTCTTTGATCAACTAGTTGGAGCTTGCTATTTCTCCAAGATTGATCTGAGATCTGGTTATCATCAGCTGAAGGTTAAAGAAGAAGACGTTCTGAAAACTGCTTTTTGCACACGGTATGGTCACTATGAATTCTTAGTAATGCCTTTTGGATTGACGAACGCTCCAGCTTCTTTTATGGATCTAATGAACCGAGTATGTAAGCCATATCTCGATAAATTCGTTATTGTGTTTATCGATGATATCCTTATCTACTCCCGGTCCAAAGAAGAGCACGCCCAACATCTTCATTTAATTATGGAATTGTAAAAGAAGGAACAGCTATACGCTAAGTTCTCTAAATGTGAATTTTGGCTACGGGAAGTTCAGTTTCTGGGGCATGTAGTTTCCGAGAAAGGTATTCAAGTTGATCCGACGAAGGTGGAAGCAATTGAAAAATGGGAACCGCCGAAGACGCCAACGTAAGTACGAAGTTTTCTAGGTTTAGCCGGTTACTATCGAAAGTTTATACAATATTTCTCTCGTATCGTGACGCCTTTGACTAAGCTGACTCGAAAGAATCTAAGGTTCGAATGGAAAGCAGAATAGGATGAAGCATTCCGAATATTGAAAGAGAAACTCTGTAGCGCACCGATACTAGTATTACCTGAAGGTTCCGAAGACTTTGTTGTTTACAGTGATGCTTCCAAACTGGGATTGGGATGTGTACTTATGCAGCGTGGAAAGGTTATTGCTTATGCTTCTCGTCAATTAAAAGATCATGAAAGATAGTATCCTACAGACGACATGTAACTGGCAGCAGTTGTTTTCGCATTGAAGATTTGGAGACATTACCTTTACGGCTCTAAATGTCAAATCTATACTGATCATAAGAGTCTTCAACATCTTTTTGATCAGCGGGAATTAAATATGAGGCAAAGAAGATGGCTAGAGTTTGTGAATGATTACGACTATGAGATTCTTTATCATCCGGGAAAGACGAATGTGGTAGCTGATGCACTGAGTCGTCAAGAAAGGAGTGGAACGATAAAAGCCATTGCACTAAGGGCTGAACTCCTACCTAACATATTCGATGAACTAAAGAAGTGCCAAGTGGAAGCTTTTCAAGAAGAACATTTGAAATCAGAACGGTTAGTGGGGTTATCAGCATTGCTAGTGAAAGATGATCGTGGGTTATTGTGTCTGGGGAACAGAATTTGGGTTCCTCGTTTGGGTGGTTTACGTGATCGTGTACTACAAGAAGCTCATCAATCTCGATTCTATATTCACCCAGGTACGAACAAGGTGTACAAAGATGTGAAACAATTTTATTGGTCGCCGGGAATAAAAAGGAGTATTGCTCAGTATATGGAAGGTTGTACTACTTGTAAGAAGGTGAATATTGAACATCAGAAACCGTTTGGGCAATTACATCGTTTAGAAATACCGATGTGGAAATGTGATCAAATTACTACAAATTTCATCACGAAGTTACCAAGGACTCCGAAAGGGTTTGATGCTATTTGGGTGATCCTTGACAGGTTGACCAAGTCTGCTCACTTCCTACCAATAAAGGAAACCTATTCATTGGAAAGACTAGCCAACTATATATCAATGAAATAGTAACACGACATGGAGTTCCAATTTCGATTATCTCTGATCGTGACAGCCGTTTTACCTCAAGATTCTGGAGAAGTTTTCAAAAGGAAATGGGAACGCATATAAAGTTAAGTACGACGTATCATCCTCAAACTGACGGTCAGAGTGAACGGACGATTCAGACCTTAGAAGACATGCTCCGGGCTTGCATTGTTGACTTTGGGGGATCGTGGGATAAGCACTTGCCACTGATAGAATTTGCCTACAACAACAGTTACCATTCCAGCATACAAGCGGCACCGTTTGAAGTTTTGTATGGTAGAAAATGCCGAACGCCTCTGTGTTGGAACGAAGTGGGAGGGAAACAGTTAGCAGGGCCAGATATAGTTCAGTTGACCGCGGATAAGATTTCTCAGATTCGGGCACGTTTGAAAGTAGCACAAGACAGACAGAAAAGCTACGCCGACCGACGCCGAAAACCGTTAGAATTCCAAGTTGGAGATTTTGTGATGTTAAAAGTCTCGCCTTGGAAAGGAGTCATCCGATTTGGGAAACAAGGTAAACTGAGACCGAGGTACATTGGACCGTTTGCAATTACAGAAAGGATAGGCGAAGTAGCATACAGATTGAATCTTCCGCCAGAGTTAAGCAGGATTCACAACGCGTTTCATGTATCGAATTTTCGAAAGTGTTTAGTTACGCCGGATCAGGCAGTTTCTCTACCAGATATACAAGTTGATGAAAATCCGAATTATATGGAGGAACCTAAAGCCATAGTTGACCACAAAGTTAAAGTGTTGCGGAACAAAGTAATCAGACAAGTGAAAGTTCAGTGGAGACATCATAGGGGTCAGGATGCTACTTGGGAATCAGAATCAGAAATGAGAACTAAGTACCCGCACCTTTTTGCCTAAATCGAATTCCGGGACGAAATTCTTTTAAGGGGGAGATGATGTAATACCCCGGGTAAGTTCGTTAGTTAAAGTCTATGTCCGTTAAATTTAATTAACTTTAAAATAGGATGATTAGGGTAAGTTTGGGTCAATTTATAAGTTTAGGGTGTTATGGTGATTAGTGAATAGTATAAGGGCTAAAATGGAAAAGTTGGTTTGATATACACCATTTAGATTCAGATATTTTCACAAAAACAAAAATCATTTTAGTGTGTGTGTGCGTGTGTTTTGGGAAGAAAGAAGAAGAAAAGTTAGGGATTCAATCTTGGACTAATTGGAAGTGAAATTAAGGTATGTCTCTGTTATGTTTTATGTTTGTAATCAAGAGTACTACGTTTCTGTCGGATTAGATTTACCAATTTCTCTAAAAGGATGAGTTGATTGATTCTGGGTTGAAAAAGGAACCGATTGTGTTCAGGGATTTCCGGACGAGTTGCTAGTGTCCGGATGATTTGGGTATCCGGAAACCCTTGTGCAGAGGTGTCCGGACGAGGTGAGTTTATCCGGTAAGTTTCTCTTTTTCTTAGTTTTCCGAATGAAATAAGATACCGAATAATGTCCGGATTACTGAGGTATCCGGATATGGTCCGGACTATTGTTGTTATCCGGAAAGGTCGCATTGTCTGGAAAGTCTGCTGTCCGGATAGTTTTGTGTTGTCCGGAAACTTAGGCTGTTTGATCACTTTTTGTGATTTCTGATACTTTTGAGTATCCAGTAGGCTGTGGACTCGACTTAAGTACGGGTTTGGGGGAAACATTTGGGGATTTAGTTATCTAAGAGTTCTTAGTCTACTAGGGAGTTTTGTGTGTAAAAGTTATAAAGAGAACTATGTATTTGATTTGTTACAGATTCTGTGAATTTGAAGTGAAAGCAGAGTCGTTTTGAGAAAAGCTTGGAGAACGTTTTGATAAGTCAAACAGGTGAGTTTTTACTTAAAATGTTTTCTAACTGGAATACATATATGTGAATGAGTGTAATAATGTGCATATTATGTTTATATGAGTATTACACTGCATGGGTGCTAGTTGGTCGGGCTTAGGACCGGTGAAAGTTGGCTGTACAGAGGGACAGTGGTGTTGGCTGTATTTAGTACAGTGGTGCAAATTAATTAATTGGCTCGCAACCAATTAATATGGCCAAGAGAATGAGATGGAAAGATACATGATGCATGAGTTTTATTGGTATTCCTATGTGAATTATGTGTATGATGTTGTGCAAATGGTTTTTAACTAACGGGGATTTTCTCACTAGACCTCAAGGTCTAACCCTCATTTTTGTTTTAAAAATATGTATTCCAGGTCGTGGATCGAGTAAGGGCAAATAAGAAGGTTAAACCGCGAATAACTTTTGGAGGACTATGTAGTTGAAGACTATGATGTGTTTAGTAGACATAGCATGTTGTTAGTAATGATGTAATTTACTATGTAAACGTTTGTAATGATGTACTGAATGTTTGTAAAAGACTAGGGGACCGTATTTGTTATATAATGCATCTCTTGTTTTAACGATGTTATGCAATATATGCTATTTGAACTATGTATGGGATTACGGGTCGTTACATTGACAGCTTGAGACACATAGAATAACTGTCCCAGCTTTCAGGTAAACATTCTAAAAACTTTGTCAGCACTTCAAAGTTAGAATATTCCCTACCAACAGTTTTCAGATCTATTATTAAACAGTTAAAACGTTGGTGAACTTCAGAGAGAGTTTCATTCTTACCACAAATGAAACTTTTGTACTGTCTTACCAGGTTGATCTTTAGAGAGTCCTGGACTTCAGAAGTACCTTCATACTGAACACAGATTGTGTCCCACATAGCTTTTGAGGTTTTCAGGTTCATGACGGAATGGTAGACTTCGTCAGGAAGAACCATGGATAGTATGGATCTGGCTTTGGTGTCGATAGCCACTTTCTTCTTATCTTCGTCAGTCCACATATGAACTTCCTTAGGAATTAGCCTTTCTGGAATAGCAGGTCTATTCTCAGCGGCTGGAACTGCAACATCAATTCTTACAGGAATATATGGGCCGTTTTCAAGATAATAAGGCATAGTAGGGTCTACACCTTCTAAGAAGAGAATCATCCTATTTTTCTATAGATTAAAATTATATCTGAAGAATCTATGGGGTTTTGCAAGAGAACCATTGTCAATATAGTTTGTGTTTGTGTTGGTAGCCATTTTCAGAAATAGCAAGGTAGAGAAATCTTAGTATAGATCAGATCTTGTTTATGAGATTAAACAAAGCTGCTCTGATACCACTTGTTGGTCCCGAAGGGTATACAAGTTTGTAGAAGGGGGGGGGGGGGGGGTTGAATACAAACACACAGATTTTACTTTTCTAAATTATTTATTGATAAATCATTAACAATTTACAGCTTGTTGCGGAACAAGATTAAGGATAAACCTAAATCTAAATAAGTTGGAACACTAAGTTTCTTGCACTAAGAAAGAGAAGGAAATTACTAATAATAACCTATCTCAAGATAAGAAAGATGACTTGTCCAGAGTTAGCAAGTGCTTCAAAAATGAAGCTGGAGTCCTTCTTATATACTGCATGCATTTAATGCATGGCAGTTTACACTTTACACGTGGCAGCAGCTGGTTGGTTGCATGTCATTGACCTTTGTAGACAACCTTAGTAGCCGCATGTTTGAACAGTGTAGTATCTGAGTGGTTGTACGATTTCAGACAATAAGGAGGTTCTTTTCTGACATATCGTACGGAGTCGTGCAAGGGTGGTTAAGACAAAAGTACTTTGTACGGAGGACTTCATGATCAGCTTTTCGTTGATTCAGCGCTTTACCATTGTTTATCAGCGAATGATAAAGTTCAACGATAACTGAAGTCTTGTACTTGATACTTCACGTTGAGTGGACAAATCTGAATCTTCGCTGATCGGCATCAGTTTATTAGGAGACTTGTCGCTGGTTCTTGAGCTTGATCTTCGACTTCAGCGTAGAACCTATGTTGACATGAAACTTGTCTTCAGAGAACATAAGTAAACAACTAACTTATCAGCGATCACCATAAGGACTGAACAGACTCAGAGCATTATGGTGAACATTGTTCGCTGAATGTTTAATCTAAAGAGCGAGAGTTCCTATCAGCGGTACTGTAAGATCTTAGTACTTATCATCGATAGTGAAACTCTGATACATATTGTTTACTTACAATTTTCACTAAGTATATAAGAGAGGGTCATTATCAAATCAATGCGTAACGAAATCGTAACATGTTTTTCACCCAAAAAATGTACAAAATAGTAAAAATGGGCTGTGAAAACTCACGGTGATAAGCGAAGGTGTTTCCGAGATGCTCACAAGCTCACTTGTACTTTGATCCTACTCCGATCCTACGAATCGTAAGAGCACTAGTAAGATTCAAGCTTGATTCTAAGGGTTTAGTGAAACCTACTTATCCACAATGTCATAAAATGTCTTATGTAGAACTTTGTTTAAGGTTCATATTTTTTTTGATGGTCTAAAATATCTTGCATGTCTCATCATTAAGTTGATTAGTTAACACAAGTCTCTAATTTTATAAAATAAAATGATAAAATGGTTAAAAGTTGCCTTTTAATAATACTTGGAAATTTACTTTTCTGTCCAAACTCTTTGTGTCACTTTCAGTTCGTTTTTAGCCATTTTCCAAGGCTTTTTTGGACAGGATATTTTTACTCAAGATGACACTATGTGTTAGGGAACTTTTGGCATAAAAACCATAATTTTTGAAGATGTTTAAGTCCATCAAATACTTTTTATAAAGCATCTACTACAGAAAACATAGCTGTTTGCACACTGTTTATGTGATGTCTTTTTGAAGGTCGAAATCTTTGAGTATTCGAGTGAAACCACTTGGGTTCGAATCTTAACACATAAACAAAATATCCAGAAGAAATTTCACCTCATTTGGTTACATATTGAGAATGTTATGGCCATTTAAAGGGAGAGGTAGAAGTCTGACAGAATGCTGTCAAAAGATAGCTTTTAAGAAAATGCATCTAACTTTATGTTTTGCCATGATTTTGTTCCTTTTGCATGAAATCCGATTTGACACTTCCCCAAACAAATATTTTCAGATGAATATTTGTTTTTAAACCTCTAGAACTACATGCATTTATATTAAATAAAGGTATCTTTCAAAAATCCCCAAAATAGTTTTCTTGCTCTCTTTTTGGAAGACTTCATGAATGGTCAAACCAAGAACTTGTGTTTGCCATATAACATAACAAGTTTTTAGCACATGCATGAAGGTTAAAACATGTTTTTAGTGTAATATAAGTTTTCATAAAACTTCTTAGAATTTAAGAGGTAGATTTTAAAGAACACATGCATGCTAGTAGAAACTTGCAAAAGTTCCTTCTTTGATCTTAATATAGGTTTGATCATGGATTCTTCACCTTTTTAACAACATGCAAAGTGTTTTGGTGATGAATCTACAAACATTAAGATTTCAAAGATAGAAATATAGCAAAACATATGTAAAACTATAGTAGGAGAAGAGGAAACTTAAAGAAAATGAAAGAATATAAAAAAGAGATGTGTAGGCTTTGCTCTACATATGATTTTACCTTAATGACACTTGAATACTTGTAGCTCTTGAGCTTTAGGGGCTGAAGTATGACTAAACGTTGAGAGAAATAGAGAGGATTTTGAGAGAAAAGAGAGAGTTTTCTAGAGAGGTAAGTTAGAGAGAAAAACGAGAGGATGAATGTGAGTTTGAAATGAGATGAAGTGAAAGAGAGGGAGGCGATATGGGGAGGGGGTGGCCGGCCATGGGAAGGAGAGAGGGATAGATGGAGTGCAAAGTTGGGTGCAATGTGATTAGACCTCCCAAAATATCATTTATTTCTTTATTGTTATTTTTTGTTTTGAATTTGTTAATTTATTAAACTAGTTTCTATTTCAATAATACTTGCTTTATTTGCAAGTATTTATTTTTGCAAAGTACACACACACACACACACACACATATATATATATATATATATTTAGGGTATTTTAAATTGGCATTTTATGAGATTTATGGATAATTCACTTATTTAGGTAAATGCTAGGCAAAATTCTCAAATTTTCCTAACAATACTGTTTTTACTGCTAAATTCGACTGTGTTGCCTAAAATATGAATAACGGGAACGTTCAGTACAAATCTAACCTGAAACCTAAATTTGACGGCTGTCACAGTTTCCCCCGGTTAAAAGAATTTCGTCCCGAAATTCAAGAACTTTCAGCATTAACCGGTTTCTCAACAAAGAGGTGAGGATACTTATGTTTCATATAGTCCTCTCGCTCCCAAGTAAACTCAGGCCCACGCCTTGTGTTCCAATGAACTTTCACAATCGGAATTTTCTTTCGCTTGAGACGCTTAACATCTCTATCGAGGATCTCGCTTGGTTCTTCTACGATATGCAACTTATCGTCAATTTGAACCTCTTCTAGTGGTATGATTAATGAGTCGTCAGCTAAACATTTCTTGAGGTTCGACACATGAAACGTATCATGGATATCACTTAGCTCCTTAGGCAAATTGAGTCTATATGCCACTGGACCAATCCTTTCAGAGATCTCAAATGGTACGACATACCTTGGGCTCAATTTTCCTCTTTTCCCAAATCGTACTATTCCTTTCCATGGAGATACCTTTAGAAACACTTTATCACCAACTTGGAATTCTAACGGCTTCCTACGATTATCCGCATAACTTTTCTGACGATCTCTGGATGCTTTAAGTTTATGTTAGCTTTTATTTTATATTGTATTCAAGATTACTTGGTTAAATTGTAAAAGCCCAAATTAAATATGTAGGCTTTAGTGGCTAATGGGCTTAGGCCTTAAAACCTAAGTATTTAATGTGTAATTTGTTAGAGTTTTAGGTTAAGCCTCTAAAGCCTCCTAGCCTCCATTTTGAGAGAGTCAGACATATAGAGAAAGAGATCTTCAAGAGTGAGTTGTGCTTATTTCATATATTGTAAACTCCTCTTTATCAATCATATACAAAGATTATTGCTATAATTATTGTTACTTGTTATATCTGGGTTCCTACAATTGGTATCAGAGCCAAACAGATTCAAATTTGTGCTTCAATCCATTGATTTTTATCAAATTTTGAGAGGTTATTGTGTTTTTGTGCAAAGTTGAGAGTTCTTCAAGTTCTTCATCTTTTTGGTTGGTTTTGGCCATTAGAGTTCTTCTACTGGTTTAGAATCGATCAAGGGTTGTTAGTAGAAAATACCTGAGTGTTTTATTCTTCAAAATCACTAGGTTTGTAGCTCAGTTTGTGCATTCACTCAATTTTCGGAGTTTTTAAACTTTTATTTTTCTGCACTCTGTTTTGCTTCGGAAAACCACTTTCTATTGGTTTTCGGACAAAACTCGAAGAATTAAAGTTGTCCAGAATATCCTCGTGCACCTACCTACCAAATTTCAGCTCAATCCGATAAGATTTGAAAATTTGACTCAAGTGAACAAATTCTACTTCTCACGAAGTATCTGTTAGCGATCTGATTTTTAAAAAAAAATTCAAGTAACAATATGTCAAGACTAAGATTTAGTGCTGATGCTGATGCTCATTATTATTCTAAGCTCAGTATTAATTTTCGCAAGATAATTCCTACTCTTGAGAAAGAGCTAGAAGAAAGGAACAAGAGCATTCTTATTGATTCAGATAAGATTGCTAAGCTTGAAGAATCAGGTAAACTTCTAAACTGTGAAAATATTGAACTGAAAAGGAATTTATCTGAGTCTGAACAAGAGAAGAAAAGACTTGAACTTAAATGTTTAAATTTTTCTAATCTAATTTCTGATTTAGAAAAGACTCTTGAGAAAGAGAGGAAAGAGTCTAATCTTGAAAGAAGAGAGTTTGAGAAGAAGACGATTGAAGGATTTCAAACAAAATGTTTGAAAGATGATTTTGAGAGAGAAAGAAATGTTTTTAAAGATGAAATGTCCAAATTGACAAAAAGACTATCTGATTTGTCAACCAAGATTATGTTGGGGAAGATGTATAAATCAGATCTTCTAAAGAAGTTTGATTTAAATCTTAAAGAAAAAGATGTTTTAGCTAAAAGGCTTAAGGATTTTGACTTAGAAAACTCTCGTGTTGATAATACAAATAATCTTGTTTTCAAAAGAGTGAAAATGGTTTGGAAAGTCAAAAGCTCTACTCCTGTCATAAATGCTCCAAAGCCATATGTTTCTGTTAAACATTCATCTCTTCATTCTCATAATTGTAAATGCTTTAATCTTCTGTTTAAATTAAAGAACCATTTCTCTAGTTCTTACTGTGTTCCTAATGGGTCATTTCATAAGAAAAAATCAAAGACCCAATATAAGAAAAAGCATAGAAAGGAACCTGGCAAACCAACAAAAACTGGCAAGCCAGAGGACCTGAAGACAGCTCCAAATCCTAACAAAATAGGACCCATTTGGAAATGGGTACCAAAATGTCTTTAATCTGTTTTGCAGGTACTTGGACTCCTTAATACATCTATTAAGGACTCACACTTCAGTGGATAATGGACTCTTAAACACTCAGTTTAAGACTCATCCGTCAAAGGCAATTGATTTCGGTGCACAACATTCAAGTACAATGACAGCATGCTGGCAGATTTGCGATGCTGTAGTAAATCGTTCATATCTCACTGATAAAGGCACCGATGGATGCGATTCAAAAGTCCTTGGATTCAAAACACATTGATGAACAGCTTTCGTGTTTTGAGAATTCATAGATTCGAAATTTATAAGGGTCATATGCATCGTTGAAGTAGACAACAGTGTGCTGATGGAAAGCTGATGGACAGATCTGCGTGACTGTGGTAAATCAACCATATCTTTGTCGTACGAGCTCGAAAAGAGGTGATTCAAGATGATCTGAAAATATAACAAACCAATTCACACTCTTTATGTTTTGAGTTTTTGTAAACTCCAGAGGTATCATGGTGTAAAGTAGTGTCGAAGTTGGTGTAAAACTGCTGGCAGAGGACTTAGAAGAAATCCGCAAGAGTTCACCAGAGCTCTGTCAGACCTCATCAGAGCTCTGTCAGAAACTTCTGTTCCACCAGAGATAACCAATAGAGCAGAGGTACAACAGAGCAGAGGTGCACCAACAGAGCAGAGGTACACCAACAGAGCAGAGGTACAACATAGCAGAGGTACAACAGAGCAGAGAGGACTTAGAAGAAATCAGCAAGAGCTCACCAGAGCTCTGTTAGACCTCATCAGAGCTCTGTCAGAAACTTCAGTTCCAACAGAGGCACTATTCACAACAGAGGTACTGTTCACAACAGAGGCACTGTTTACAACAGAGCCACTGTACAACAGAGGAACTGTTCACCAGAGCAGAAGCAACAGAGCAGAGGTACTTGCTGCCAGATTTGCGCACCTGTCGTAATTTCAACAGAACTCCCTCCTCAAAGCTCTAAATTTGATGAGTCCAGATGCGTTAAATTCCTAATACACAGATGAAACTTTTTCGTGTTTTGATCTTGGTCTGAATCAGTGTTCTTCTTGGTCCGAATCGCTTCTAAAGTCAGTACACATTTGCTGGACAGAAAGTTGTGTTTCTCTCAACTCGTCACCAGAGCTCTGTTGATTTATCAGAGGCAATTGACAGAGCTAACTCTGTTGATTTACAACAGAGACATCTACCAGAGCTCTGTTGATTTGTCAGAAGTTGTCCAAAGCCCGATTTTTTTTGTTTGTTGGACAGCTTTGCGCTGCTTCAGAAACATGCGCATAACCTTTTACTCGGTGCTTCAATTCGCATGAGTCCAGCTGCGTTGAACTCGTAAGACAAAGATGAAACTTTTTTATGATTTGAGTTTGGTCTAAATCAGTGTGCTTAATTGTCAGAATTTGTGACAAAGTCAGTAGATACTTGCTGGATCGAAAGCATCACTTCACTCTCTCCATTGCCATAATCAGATCAGATTGATGTTGCTTCTATACACATCAGTATAGAACCAGGACTTCAACTGAATGTTGTTTCTACACACATCAGTGTTGGACTAGTACCTCAACATATCAGACTTTGACTGGTATTTCTAAATCTCTAACCCCCAGCACCATGTTTCCTTTTAATTTGAATTAACTGTGCATCTGGATATTCCTAACTAATGTGGAATCATCAAAGATGATTACCAACACCTTTTTATTTTTACAGGATATCTGATTTCAAATTGCGCTTAAATGAGATTTAATGCTCAATTTGAGGGGGAGAAAGCCAGTCTGACCATGTCCATGAAAAGGTAAAATTTCTAAACCTTTAAAACTTATCATGTTTAGAGAAAGGCCATCTTTAAAATGATAAAAACTCTTTCAAATGGTCAAACCACATCTAGATGCCAAAATGCCTTTTCTAATATAGAAGTTGGATTTTAAATGGTTTTCTGAGACATCAAATGGTCAAGTGTGTGGAACAATACAATCTTTAGGACAACAATTTCATGGGATCAATGTGTGAGCTTTATAGAACTTCTATGGATTACTTAAACCTGTGTTTCCTACCAAAGAAGTAAACCTTGAGTGTTTGAGAGGTGAAGGGTCTACATCAAAGAGTGGGGGAGATAACTATATGAGTTTTTCTCATTGTGCTTAAGAGGTAAATTTTAAAAAGAGAGTTTGGTTAGATGTGAGCTACATGATAAAAAGAAAGAGGGTGTGAGAACAGAGTCAAAAGAATTATACAACTCTGCACCATCTCTTTTCTGAGCCGGGCAAACCACATTTCTGATTTATCACAAATTTTTGGTGATTGTCATTGAAACAGGCAACTAGCCCATGCCAACTCTTGAATTAACCCCACCAGCCACTCACTTCCTTCTCCACAAGGAACTGTTTCACTTTTCCACGGGGAAGCAGCACATATGCTATCTGATCTTTCTTTGGAAGGTTGGATATTGAAAAGAAGGAAAGTTGCCCCACCTTCACACTTTACTCATGCACATTGAGTTTGTGGAAACCTGTTATGTCCAAACAGTTTACACACTTTTGAGCTTAATAGATAATATTCTATTTTCTTCCACACAATATCACGAATCTTTGTGATTCCACATGCTTATCTATGTGATATTGCCAAGAACAGTTTGAGAAGTTTATTTTTTAATTTACTTCAATGATAACTGGAAGTCCTGTCAGAGCTTCATCATTGCCAACTCTGAGCATAGGCCACACAATTTTTTATAAACTGTTGTGATAATAGTTGCTATTGTGCTTCTATGTTAGATGATTACCCCTGGTTACTTATTCTTTAATGCAGATTCTCATGAGCAGAATGTATTTGCTACTCTTCATCTCCTAGCTGTTTATCTACTATCGGTTACTACTCAAACTGGTTATACAAGCTTCCGCACATCAAATCGTTCTCTGATCGTTTGAAAGATAGCTGAGACAAGAAAAGTAATGCAACAGTCAGGGGGGAGTACACAAAGATCAAGGAGGAGTATGCAACGATCAAGGGGGAGTCAAAGAAGGAATTGAAGCAACTGACCTTGTGGAAGATCGGGCTATTTTTAATCTTGAATACAAAGGGGGAGATTGTTAGCTTTTATTTTATATTGTATTCAAGATTACTTGGTTAAATTGTAAAGGCCCAAATTAAATATGTAGGCTTTAGTGGCTAATGGGCTTAGGCCTTAAAACCTAAGTATTTAATGTGTAATTTGTTAGAGTTTTAGGTTAAGCCTCTAAAGCCTCCTAGCCTCCATTTTGAGAGAGTCAGACGTATAGAGAAAGAGAGCTTCAAGAGTGAGTTGTGCTTATTTCATATATTGTAAACTCCTCTTTATCAATCATATACAAAGATTATTGCTATAATTATTGTTACTTGTTATATCTGGGTTCCTACAGTTTATATCTGATGATTGCAATCTTGTCTGTAGTTTACTGTACAATATCGGGTCTAGATAGCTGTCTGTCTCCAATTTCTAACCAACAAAGGGGTAAACGACACTTGCGTCCATACAAGCGCACACTGAATACTGGTGTGATAGCTATTGTTATAAGAAAACTCAACCAAAGGCAAGTGATTATCCCAACTTCCTCCAAAGTCTAACACGCATGCCCGAAGCATGTCTTCTAACGTTTGTATAGTCCGTTCACTCTGTCCATCCGTTTAAGGACGATAGGCAGTGCTCAATTTCAATTGCGTACCCAATGCTTTCTGAAGTGACTGCCAAAACCGTGACGTGAATCAGCTATCTCTATCTGATATGATGGAAACTGGAACTCCATGACGTGTAACAACTTCATTGATGTAGATCTGAGCAAGCTTTTCCATCTTATAATCTTCCCGGATCAGTAGGAAATGTGCAGATTTCGTGAATCGATCTACTATAACCCAAATGGAGTCGTGCCCCTTGGCAGTTCTCGGTAGCTTGGTTATAAAATCCATGGTTATTTGTTCCCATTTCCACTGGGGAATCTCTGGTTGTTGTAGCAAACCAGATGGTTTTTGATATACAGCTTTGACCTTTGAACAAGTTAAACATTTCCCCACGTACAAGGCAATATCTTTCTTCATTCCTGGCCACCAATAATATTCCCTTAAATCCTTGTACATTTTATCCGTTCCTGGATGAATTGAAAATCTAGACTTGTGGGCTTCCTCCAGAATTGTTTCTCGTACGTTGTTGGCTTTTGGAATCCAAACTCTGTCCTTGAAGTTACGTACTCCATCGACCTTAGCTTCAAATCTATTCTCTATACCATGAAGAGTCTCGTTCTTCTAGTTTTTCGTTTTCATTGCTTCGACCCAAGCTTCAAGAATTCGAGTCTTTAAAATCGTTTGTACAAGCGCTCCCATCGCTCGTACACGTGAAGGTTTTACCCTTTCCTTCATACTCATGGCATCGGCTACTACGTTGGCCTTACCTGGATGATAGCGAATTTCACAATCGTAGTCCCTGAGTAGTTCTACCCATCTCCTTTGTCTCATGTTGAGCATTTTCTGGTCTAGGATATGCTGAAGACTCTTATGATCCGTGAAAACACTGCATTTAGTGCCATACAAATAATGTCTCCAAATCTATAAAGCGAATACCACAGCTCCAAGCTCCAGGTCGTGTGTGGTATAGTTCTTTTCATGAACCTTTAGTTGCCTTGAGGCGTATGCTATAACCTTGTCCTTTTGCATCAATACACAACCTAAACCTTGATGCGATGCGTCACAATACACCACAAAGTTATCGGTTCCTTCCGGTAAAGCTAGGATTGGTGCATTGCACAGGTTTTTCTTCAATAGCTGGAACGCCTCCTCTTGCGGTTCCCCCTAAATGAATTTACTATCCTTTTGGGTCAGTGCTGTGAGTGGTTTAGCAATTCTTGAGAAGTTCTCGATGAATCGCCTATAATAGCCCGCCAAACCCAGAAATTGACGAATTTCGGTTGGGGTCTTAGGGGCTTCCCACTTTTTAATGGCTTCCACTTTAGCCGGGTCCACGTGAATTCCTTTCTCTCCAATCACGTGACCAAGAATGTGTACTTCTCGAATCCAAAATTTTCACTTTGAGAATTTGGCATACAGTTTCTGATCCTTGAGTGTCTCTAGAACTATCCTTAGATGCTGCTCGTGATCCTCCTTACTTCGAGAGTAGATCAAAATGTCATCGATAAACACGATCACAAACTTGTCAAGGTATGGTCTGCATACCCTGTTCATTAAATCCATGAACACAGCTGGTGCATTCGTTAAACCGAAGGGCATAACTAAGAACTCGTAGCGTCCATATCGAGTCCTAAAAGCTGTCTTAGGGATGTCCTCCTCACGGACTCTCAACTGATGATAACCTGATCGAAGATCAATCTTTGAGAAATAAGTTGCACCCTGCAATTGGTCGAACAAATCATCTATTCGAGGAAGAGGATATCGATTCTTGATCGTCAACTTGTTCAGCTCCCTATAATCGATGCATATTCGAAACGATCCATCCTTTTTCTTGACGAACAGGACTGGGGCTCCCCAAGGTGAGGAACTTGGCCTAATGAATTCCCTGTCCAGGAGTTCCTGAAGTTGACTCGACAACTCTTGCATTTCAGCAGGTGCTAAACGGTACGGTGCCTTAGCTACAGGTGTTGCTCCAGGTACGAGGTCAATTTGAAACTCGACTTGTCTAGATGGGGGAAGTCCAGGAAAATCATCTGGGAACCCCTCCGGGTGATCCTTCACCATAGGAATATCTTGGATTCGCCTTTTCTCGGACTTCTTCTCAACTACGTGTGCCAAAAATGCGACATACTTCTTTCCTCAAATACTTATGCACCTTCACACTTGACACTATCTCTAGGCTCCTTCCAACTTTGTTTCCTTGCATGACTAGAGTTTCTCCGTCTTGCAAAGGTACCCTAACCGCCTTATCAAAACAATAAATCTCCGCTCGATTCTTGGATAACCAGTCCATACCCACTACTATGTCAAAACTACCCAAATCAATAGGAATAAGATCAATGCTAAACAATTTATCGGCTAGATTCAAGGTACAATCTAAAATTACATCCTTAGCCTCAAATTTATGACTATTAGCAACCTCAAAAATATAGGCATCCGACATTCTCCTAGATTCCAAGTTAATTAGTGGCCTAAATTCTAACGAAATAAAACTCCTGTCCGCTCCAGCGTCAAATAATACTGATGCATAGTGGTTGTTTAGGTGAAACGTACCTGTCACCACATTAGGGTCGCGACGTGCTTCTTCAGCTCCTATGACAAATGCCCGTCCTCGAGCTTGGCCTCCTTGATTTCCTTGATTGGATTGCCTTGCCTGGTTCCCATTATTGTTATTGCTCGGCCTCCTACCCAATATCGGGCACGTATTCCGGAAGTGGTCCTGACTTTCGCACTCGAAGCATACCCTTCTCCCTTCATTGAGACCCTTTTCCATCCTACAGAAATTGGTGTAATGACCCACTCATTTACAATTGCCACAAACAGGACAGGCTCCTTCATGACAGTAGTTACATTTGTTACACTTTGGGTGTGGACCATTGAACTGCCTAGAGTCCTGAGCCTTTACTTCAAAATTTCTCATTACCGTCCTATCCGTGCTACAGGTAACATCAAGATAAAAATCCATTCCTATTTTTAGATAATGCCGCTAATACCAAAATTTTGAGGTTCATCCTACATCAATACTAAAGTTTTTAGATCTAATACAACCAATCACTTAAAATTACCCAAAATACTTAGTTCATAATAACCACAAGAAAATGTTTTCCTTTGAACCCAAAAGTCTTATCAAAAGCTGCCAAACTATCAACCATCCTTATAAAAACCATCCTAAATACATATCTATCAAGATCAACAACACCAACATCGATAGCACTACTCCCCCAATCACGCATGCGAGCTCCGCCCTCAACGCGGTCCGCCTAGCCATCCTAGCGCTCTCCAAAGCCTGGGTCGACACGTTGGACAATAGATGTGTTAGCTCTACCAGTTTTGTTAAGACCTGTCCTTGGTTAGTCACCCTCACCTGACAACCGTGTAGCTCAGTCGTCATTTCCCTTATGTGTTGCTCCTCCGCCCAAGACATTCCAAAAACTCGTCCGATTGGTATGCCGGTGGGAACTCGAGGCGGCTCCGGTGCTTCCGGACGCGCTAATGCTAGTGCCACCCTTCGTGGGATTGGAACACTCTTTCTTGCGGTTTATCTTACACGTGGTTCGTTGGGGTTTTGTTGAAAGGTTATAGGAGTTGGTTGAGGCAATACCGAGGTTGGCGCCACTCTCGGTCCGTCGTAAGGATCTCGCTTTTACACTTCTTGCTCCGATCCAGTGTTCCTAGGATCCTCATCTTCCCGGACACTCGGTGGGTTGACTCGAGGTCGACCAGTGACATAGCCCGACTCGTCGGCCGACTAAGAAGAGAGAGAGTGGGATGATGATGATGACATAGTGAAACTAAGGCAAAAGTGTACTTAGTCACTAATCGTATAAATATAGTGTCTCTCCTACGCAATGTCTACGCACTATGCATGCTACTAGAGAGTGCAAGTAAAAATCGACATACTCCTACTATAACAATTTCTAATCTAGCATTAACCTTCCTTAATCGAACATAGGTGATCAAGCTATGTTTAATTAAAGTCTGTTAATACCATTCTAGACTTAGTTATACTAGTAGTAGGTTCAGTTGTTTTCATGTCAGTTTTGGATTTTGGATATAGTTGGGTTTTTTTTTCAATGAAAGATCGGTATTCTCTATAACCTACGGCTCTGATACCATTTCTGTCACACCCTGCTAAAGCAGAAGTACGAGATGCCACAGCTCAAGGTTTCATTGCGTAAGGTAGAAGATAACACACAATCATCATAGCTAAAAAGTTCACAAAAATACATCTTGTTCCAAAATACAAATTTGTCCAAAAACATAAATTGACATGATAAAGAAGATCGTGCTGGATGTAGCTACTAGTGGTGCCTTCTAAAGTTCCAACCTTACTTGAGATTTCTTGAAAAATCATGTAAATTAGAGGGTCAACTATTGAATAGTTGGTGAGTTCACAGGTTTTCGGTATGCATAACAGTTTTAATGCATGTATGTAAATCCGCACAGTGGATTGAGAATTCAGTTGTCAACATGCGTAAGGTATTATATTGTATGCAAAATGTTAAAGCCATGAGCCCACTACCCAAACCTAGTGACTGTACACGCCCCAAAGACACGTGTTCCTCACAGACATGATAAAAAAGATGGTAACTATGCACTCGCGAGGTGAGTGGGGTGTCAACCAAATAACGTTATCCATAATATACCAACGGCTCGCACAATGAGCTAATGGGTAATGTAAGTTTGAACCGGGGACTTAAAATGAATGTGAAACTCAGAATCAACTAACATAAGCATACATACCATAGCGCATAAAAATTTGTAGCAATATGAAGCATTTTGAGTAAATAGTACAACCGATGCGTAATGAAATCGTAACATGCTTTTCACCCCAAAAATGTACAAAATAGTAAAAAAGGGCTGTGAAAACTCACGGTGATAAGCGAAGGTGTTTCCGAGATGCTCACAAGCTCACTTGTACTTTGATCCTACTCCGATCCTACGAATCGTAAGAGCACTAGTAAGATTCAAGCTTGATTCTAAGGGTTTAGTGAAACCTACTTATCCATAATGTCATAAAATGCCTTATGTAGAACTTTGTTTAAGGTTCATATTTTTGTTGATGGTCTAAAATATTTTGCATGTCTCATTATTAAGTTGATTAGTTAACACAAGTCTCTAATTTTATAAAATAAAATGATAAAATGGTTAAAAGTTGCCTTTTAATAATACTTGGAAATTTACTTTTCTGTCCAGAATCTTTGTGTCACTTTCAGTTCATTTTTAGCTATTTTCAAGGCTTTTCTGGACAGTAGATTTTTACTCAAGATGACACTATGTGTTAGGGAACCTTTGGCATAAAAACCATAATTTTTTAAGATGTTTAAGTCCATCAAATAATTTTTATAAAGCAGCTACTACAGAAAACATAGTTGTTTGCACACTGTTTTTGTGACGTCTGTTTGAAGGTTGAAATATTTTAGTTTTCGAGTGAAACCACTTGGGTTCGAATCCTAACACGTAAACAAAATTTCCAGAAGAAATTTCACCTCATTTGGTTACATGTTGAGAAAGTTATGGCCATTTAAAGGGAGAGGTAGAAGTCTGACAGAATGCTGTCAAAAGATAGCTTTTAAGAAAATGCATCTAACTTTATGTTTTACCATGATTTTGTTCCTTTTGCATGGAATCCGATTTGACACTTCCCCAAACAAATATTTTCAGATGAATATTTGTTTTTAAACCTCTAGAACTACATGCATGTATATTAAATAAAGGTATCTTTCAAAAATCCCCAAAATAGTTTTCTTGCTTTCTTTTTGGAAGACATCATGAATGGTCAAACCAAGAACATGTGTTTGCCATATAACATAACAAGTTTTTAGCACATGCATGAAGGTTAAAACATGTTTTTAGTATAATATAAGTTTTCATAAAACTTCTTAGAGTTTAAGAGGTAGATTTTAAAGAAGAACACATGTATGCTAGTAGAAACTTGCAAAAGTTCCTTCATTGATATTAACATAGGTTTGATCATGGATTCTTCACCTTTTTAACAACATGCAAAGTGTTTTTGGTAATGAATCTACAAACATTAAGATTTCAAAGATAGAAATATAGTAAAACAGATGTAAAACTAGAGTAGGAGAAGAGGAAACTTAAAGAAAATGAAAGAATATAAAAAAGAGATGTGTAGGCTTTGCTCTACATATGATTTTACCTTAATGACACTTGAATACTTGTTGCTCTTGAGCTTTAGGGGCTGAAGTATGACTAAACTTTGAGAGAAATAGATAGGATTTAGAGAGAAAAGAGAGAGTTTTCTAGAGAGATAAGTTAGAGAGAAAAATGAGAGGATGAATGTGAGTTTAAAATGAGATGAAGTGAAAGAGAGAGAGAGGGGATATGGGGAGGGGGGTGGCCGGCCTTGGGAAGGAGAGTGGTAGAGATGGAGTGCAAAGTTGGGTGCAATGTGATTGGACCTCTCAAAATATCATTTATTTCTTTATTGTTATTTTTTTTTGAATTTGTTAATTTATTAAACTAGTTTGTATTTCAATAATACTTGCTTTATTTGCAAGTATTTATTTTTGCAAAGTACATGTATATATATATATATATATGTATATATATATATATATATATATATATATATATGTATTTAGGGTATTTTAAATTTACATTTTATGAGATTTATGGATAATTCACTTATTTAGGCAAATGCTAGGCAAAATTCTCAAATTTTCCTAACAATACTGTTTTTACTGCTAAATTCGACTGTGTTGCCTAAAATATGAATAACTGGAACGTTCAGTACAAATCTAACCTGAAACGTAAATTTGACGGTTGTCACAGTAACCAACCCATCAATACGGTTCTCATCCCCGGTTCCCCCGGACCCCGATACGAACACATTTTCTTCAATTGTCTCATGACGGCGCGAATTAGCGTTTCCGTCCTCCAAAAGTTTCATAAACAGTTCTTGTTGCTTAACCATGGTCTTGTTCATGACCCGCATCATGTCCATCATTTGAGTTTGGGGAGTTACTTCCGTTATAATCGGGTTGGTGGAGGCAATATTTGTCCTTGGTATATGTTTCACTCTCCCACCTAACAGTGGTGGAAATGGAGGGGGTCCGGCTGTCGCATTTTTATTCGGTTGGTCGGCCGTGTATTCAGTCCCGGCGTTACCTTCTGGCGAAGACCGAGGTCTATCCTTGTATAAACCATTTTTGTCTATCACATTCGAGAATAGAGATGAGAAAATAGACTAAGCGATTACACATAAGGAAACATACTAGTACAATCATCGATCATCATAATCATAACAATCAAGCATGCTGACGTAACAATATATTCATAATAGCAGTAGCTAATTGAAATTATGAACATACTACACACAAGAATTATCGTTACCACTTTCATAATTCAAAACAATGTAACTTCCGTCGACTCCGAAACGTCCCAACTTAATATTTCTACCCAATTCGTCACATTTCATAACTTATTAGTCTCAGCTTACGTCTACGCATCACACTAGCACACCTAGTTCACTTAAACTAGAGCTCTGATACCAACTTGTAACACCCTAAACTTTTACACTTATAAATAGGGAATTTCTGGAAAATGGGTAAAATAAAATTTCATAAAATAACCAACTAAAGCCCTTATCGAAACGGGATAGTTTGGACAAATAATACACAACAACATACTAATCTAGAATTCAGTTAAACTAGATTAACACGGGTGTCTCTATATCTCCAAAAATCTCTCATCTCGATTTCCCAAAAAGCCCGACCCTCCAAGCTCCTAAGCATGGTTGACACATCAACGCGTCATAGACGCACCGCAAGTGGACCTGAAATCCACAATATACAACACCACAAGTGTTAGACCGAAGATCTAGTGAATATGTGAAACTCTATAAGATTGATAAAGTAAGCGGTATTGTAAATCAGACTAATGTTACCGATCTGTGCGTTAATAATAATCACATTTTGATTTCCATCAAGTAACCTAATCTGAGCATAAGATACAAAAGATAGAAATAATCTTGAAATACGGGGGAGACCCGTTCCTAACGAGGTGGCGAGAACACATGACATGGAGTCATCCGCGATGTTATTAGATTACACCATAAGTCCCGGTTTTAGTTCCCATGGCTTTAATACATCACAAGCTCAAACCATCATTTAATGCCTTTATTGCCTACTCCGTCGAGTTACTCCTCAAGGACTTATAGGACCACATTGCACATCCAAACTACACGAGTTACACCTCAAGGACTTCATTGTCCCCCATTGCCTACTCGCTAGTGGCTCAAGATGGCCAGTAATTATACAAGTAGTTAATATATAACTAACTCCTTGTGTACAAAGAGTTAGATATCAAGGATTTCCCAAACATAATCATATAGTATATGCAAGGACCCAAAAGTGATTACACCCTTCAAGTTGTCACATTAAAAGCATTCAACAACCCAAGACATATTTAATCATAAATAAGTTGTCATATATATATATATATATATATATATATATATATATATATATATATATCGATACTTCCAACTCTTTATCATAAGTTCAAGCTCCTTTTTATCAAAATCAAGGCAAAGCCTACATACTTCAATTAAAGTTAACAATACTCATTTTTGAGCTAAAACATGGATAACGTAGTTTTAGGTAGAGTTTCCAAATGGTGAGAGATTCATCCTTTTTAGCATAAAAGATCATTAAGAAGCATAATATGATACTTGAGCTCATCAATACCATGAAATCATAAAACCCAAATTTTATCCAAAACACAAAAGGGTAAACAAGTTCATATTAATGTAAGATCTACAAGTTAGAGATACTCACCACAAGGTTTGCAAGATAAATCTTGGATTAAGAACCCTAGAGAGAGTAAGACCCTTGAGACTTCACAAAAACTTGAGTGAAGACACAAAAGAGTGTAGGAAGCCTAAAACATCAAGTAATGACGAATCATAATTAAAGAGTTGCATTAAATGCAGCGAAGAGGTGGAATGTAATCGCACCTACCAAAAGTGAAAAATCGCAACCCGAAGTCTTCCAAAATGAGATATCAAAAGAGAGAAAATCAAATGGCTTTAAAGAGGAAAAATACCCTGTCGGCGACCTTGCCATCGCGATAGTGCAACGACACGATCGCAGGACACTCTCGTCGGGTACGATGACCCATCACACGGCTCGCGATCGTGGCACGACGATTATGCCACAGACACTCTCGTCGGGCATAGTCGCGAGATGTGTACTGAGAGTTTTTTGGGCTCGACTTGAAGCTACCCCGCGATAGTGACACCGCGAGAGTGACCTGGCACTTTCGCCCGGCACTCTCGCCCAAAAGGTACCGCGAGCTGTTTGTCTCGATTTCGGCTTACCCCTTTGGTGTCGACGTTTCCACGCTAAAATACTTACACGAAATTCGGGGGATCACATTTAATATATATATATATATATATATATATATATATATATATATATATATATATATATATATATATATATATATATATATATATATATATATATATATTGATTAGCACACTTAGATATAAAAATATTGAGTCTTAACATACCTTAACATGTCTAAATATAAAAATAATAATATATGTTAATGTGCAATCTTTAGCATACAAGCCTAAGCAAGCCTAGAATCTCATGGTTACCCAAAAAAATACCTTAACCTGAAATAAAATTAATATAAATAAATCTTAACTTGAAAATAATGAACATTAAAATACCTTAACATGTACTAACATGTCTCACCATGAAAACTTTTCACGTACACTAAATTAATCTATCCCTACTAACCCAAATGTAGAAAACTAAAATACGAATGTGCCCCGCCTTCAAAAAACATAGCGTAATATTGACGTCATTGGATCAAAAGGTGTGTGATCATGATCGACGGTCCCGATTGTTCCTACACATCTCACGAAATATTGAGTTCTTACCAGAACTCAACCCTGTGTACATATGTGTGTGTGTGTATATATATATATATAGAGAGAGAGAGAGGGAGAGAGAGAGAGAGGATGGGGAGAGGTTCAAACGAGAACTTGGTAAAAAAAGAGCACAAGAACGTCTTTATTACTTGTGATTTTTAATTAAAAAATACCTTTGACCAAGTGTGTAGGTGCGCCTTGATTGATTTTGCCTTAGTTAAATGTGAGTTTTAGTATGAAATCTGTTGATCCCGTTTTGACTCAACAATGATATTTAAACCAAAAAGTAGATAAAATAGAGTGTAAATATTTGTATGCCGAAGCGTTTGTTTAACATATTGGTTTAAAGTTTGGTAGAATCACACACATAAGATAATGAAGAACTTGAAGTAAATAAACAATAGAATGCTCAAAGAGTCATCTACATTAATCTCAAAGGTTTTACACCAAGAACACCAAGAACACGCAGTAATGTATGTTTTCTCTCTATGGATATTCTCTCTCTAAACTGGTGTGTGTGTGTGTGTGTGTGTGTGTGTGTTGTGCTTCGTTACCACAAATGGTAGAAAGTGCTCTCTAGTAATAGAGAGGCAGGGAACACATAGTACAAGACAAGGTAGTGCCACGAAGAATAGTACAAGGGAATGTAGAAACCAGGATTCAATCTTACAATCAATTATGAACAATCAAACAGTAAATGATAGAGATTTGGATCAAACAAACTTGTATTCAATCAAGAACAGATTACAGATCTTTGAGAGAGAATCTCTCAAAGATTACAAAGTGAATACAAAGTTATGCGGGAAAGTTAGTTAGCCAAACAGTGCTAACAACTATATATAATGTAAAGGAAACACTAAAGCTACAATACATATATGAAAGACTAATAGAACTAATACACGTGTCCTAATTAGATAACAGAATATAAAGGAAAATATTCTGTCATAAGTTCTGAACATTTTGTTCAGAACTTCTGAACATTTTGTTCAGAACTTCTGAACATTCTTCTAATAAAGCTTCTCAGAACATACACTTCAGCACTTGGACAATTTCATCTTCATCATCAGAAGTTATGAGTCTTCTTCTCAGAACTCTGACCTTTCTATTCAGACTTTCACACTTAGTAATCTTTCGGAGATTCTTCAGTCAGAGCTTCTGAGTCTTCTTACTCAGAACTCTGAGTCTTCTATCCATATCCAACACTTGTGTTTATTGACAAAACTTCAGATCTAACAATCTCCCTCTTTTTGTCAAATAAACTGGTATTTTGCATCATCATATTCTTTTAAAGCAGGAACAATCTTCAGAAGAAGTACATTTCTCAGAGTAAGCCTTCTATCAATCTTTTCTATGATTTCTTGTATCTTTTCAACTTGTTTTCCTCTTGATATCCTTTTCTCCAGACTGTGTTTGATAAACCTCAAAGTTCCAGAACAATATTTAGCCACTTCATCTGGTTTGAAGAAAATCTTTTCTTTTTTGTTATTCCTCAGGAAAACTCCCAACTCTGGATATCTTACAATATTTCCACTCTTCAAAAGATTCAACTGTTCATGATCATTGTTTGGCTTGGAGAGATATACACATGGTCTTTGTAAATACAGAGCAATTTGAAAATCTGTATATTCATACCATCTCAAAATGTAAAACATAGCACTTCTTACTGCAGCCAATGCTCCTCTCTCCTTTTTATATTTGCTACAGTCTTTATTTGACAAAAGACTATACAGCCTGTAGAAATTTGTTACTGAGATTTTGTCAAAATCAGCCTCTGTGAAATAGTATACTTTTCCATCTTCTCTCAAAACCTCAAATGCATAATACTCATTCTTCCTGAATTTCTTTACCATCAATTCTCTTATTCCAGTGATTAAGAAATATGAGTACACTGCTTCATTTGGTTTTCCTATGCATCTTGACAATTCACCACGAAACACTTGAGATATTTCTGGCTTATCATGATACACACTCAGAAAGTTGACTTCTCTTGGTTGAAAGAAGTTTGATAGATCATACTCCAGAAAATAACCATTAACATCAACATGTATTACTTCTTCATTAGCCTCAGATTTTTCTGGTTGATCTGCATCTTTCAACATCTTGTGAAGACACATCTGGAATTTATTCTTCAACTCTTTCTGAATAAACTCCATTTACTTCATATTCAGCATGAAATACAAAGTCTTTGTGTAGCAACTTCTTTGCGTTTTCTTCTGAAAGTAACCATTCACTGCAGTTTCTGATTTTATTCCTCAGTTCCAATCTTTCATTTACACATCTTATACACTTTTCTTTTATAGCAGTTCTGACATTTTCAACATAAGCCTTCATCTTTGATACTGTTAACTTCAGTGTAGCATCACTATATTTTACTAAATCATTCAATCTGAAAAGAATGACTTGGTTAAATTCTGAATGAATGAACCTTTCATTTCCTACTTCTTCACTGACAAACCCATCAAAGTTGTTTATTACCTCCAGAGTTCTGATTGGACTTATCAAGTTACACTTCTCTTTTCTTGACTCAATTGCCAACTGAAAGTCATATAAGTACATATTTCTGACATATATCCCCAGAACTCTTCTGCATTCAAGTTCTATCCAAGTCTCTTCAATGGCAGCAAAGAACTTCACCAAGAAAATTTGATCATCCAAAAACAATCTATGGAAGTCAAAACTAGTTATGTTCACCTTCAAGTTTCCTTCTTTCAAGACATTCATGTTAACGTATTTCAGACAATCAAATTCTTCAGTCAGAAAATCTAACACCTTCACAATTCTTTTCTGAACAAGTAACTTTTCATCAGGTTTTCTTAATCTGTTTGATGCTTCTGTATATATCATCTGAACCTTTTCATCCAAAAACCCATCAATGAAGTTTTCAATGTCAACATGCTCATCTTCTTTGCAATAGACAGACTCATAGTTGTCTTCAGGATAAACATTAACAAAGTAGTTTCTTGCCAGTGGTGTATCTTCTCTTTCAACAATAAAGTCACACAATGGTTCTTCAAGAACTGGCAAATCAATTCTGGGAATAATAATTGGACTTCTGTATGTGTAAGAAGGCATAAAGAAGTTTGCAACTTTTTCAAGATCTTCTTCTGACACATCTTAAAAGAAAGAATCTGCTATATCTTTTTCAAAATTTCAAAATTTCATGAATATCTAACTGTGTGATCCTCTTCTCCCAACAAATCAATTGTCCTCAGAATTCTGATATGTTTTTGAACATTCTGAAAGTTAAGAGCTTTGACCAACTCATTATGCATTCTTCTTAATTTCTTATCAGAACATCATTCCGCCTTCTTTCTTCAAGCTCCGAATTAGGAAGCTCACTTCTGGTATATGGAACAATTTCAAAACATGTATTCACCTCAGATCTTTCCATTGAGCTTTTCTCAAAAACATCTGTCATACTTATCTCATAACCTTCTTCAGAAGAATCAGTCATCATTTCTTCTTCTGCTATCACATTCTGATCTGTCATTATTACTTCATCTGATCCAAAAATACTCTTTTCCCTTTCCATAATAACATCATCTTTTATTACACTCTCGTATGATACGATATCATTTGCCACAATCTCCTCATCTTCCACTATCACATCGGTTTCACCAGAATTTACCTCCATTTCAGTATTCAACTCCAGTTCCTCTATTTTATCAGTGACATTTTCAGAAGGGTTTTCTTTTCCCACATCTTCAACTTCCATAGAATTTTCAGTATCTGAACTTATTTCATGAACCTCTACTGATTTTTCCACATCTGCTGATTCATCAATCATCTTTCCAATCTCTTGTGAATTCTGAATATTCTCTGAATTCTGAACATCTGCATCAGCTAACTGCATATCTGCTAACTCAAAATCTGCTAACTCAATATCTGATGACTTTTCAACATTTTCTAACTCATCAGTGCTTTGTTTATCAACCTCTTTTGATGATCATGAGGATCATTATCATCAAATTTTCTTTTTAAGTGTTGAGTTGATTCTGATTTAGGTTCAGCCACAGATACAGGCATAATGTCTAATGGCTTTGAAACACTAGCCAAAGTTGAACTAACAGCTTGTAAGAATGAAGATTTCAAATCCTCCATATTCTTGAAAAGTTCCCTTTGAAATTCTGACATTTCATCCTTGATCTCCTTTTTGTGAGCATCCAAGGATTCTTTCATTTTATCCACTTTTGACTCAACAGAATTTTCTTTCCCTTCCAACTTAATCTGTAGCTCATTCACCTCATTTTTCAAAGAGTCAACAGTATTCTCCAATTTTTCAACTTTCTCACCCAACATCTGATTTTGTTTCTGAATCTTTTCAAATTCAGAATTTTCTAACAGTGAACCTGGAACAACAAATGGTCCAGTTTTCATGTGCTCAGGGAGCTCATGGCCTGTAGATGCCACAAATACATCATGTACAACAGATGCACTGTGTAAGGAGGCTTTTAGGATGTTCACCTCCCCAGGACTTCCATCCAATCCTTGACAACCAATATTAGGAGTGTCTATGGATGTTGTTACAGGAATACGAAATTCCTGTAATGTGCTAGTGTTGAAAGAATTATCAGGCTCAAATTGAATTTTACTGTGCAATTCAGACTCTATGTGTTGAATAAAATCTTGGGATTTATCACCTCCCTCCAAATGAGTTTGAGATGGTTCCCCTGTTTGTTTTGAAACAGTAGCATGTTGAAATGCTTCTGAGAGGCTAGGGATGGGTTGTTCAAGTTCCACCACGGGCTCCATGGTGTTTTCTTCAATGTTGATCACCAAGGGTTGTGAACCAACAGTAGATGTGGTTGCCCGGTTTAATTTGGCTGAATCAGAATTATCTCTTTCTGTTTCTAATTCTGTTAACATTCTCTCATCCTCACCTCTCTCTTTTTGTTTTTCACTTTCCATGCTAACCAATTTCTCTGAATTTTCCCTCTCAATTCTCTCAGAATGTTCTCCCACCTGAACATTCTCCCCCTCTTTATTTTGATTAGACCCCTCACCTCTCATCTCAGGTTGTTCCTCATGGGTAGGGGCTTGAGGCTGATCAAGTCCCATTGAGGTGCAATATGCTTTTAATATCTCACTTTCCCTTGGAATATATTGCCTAAGAGACCTTGGAAGAGGTCTATGATTTGGAAAATTTTCATGTTTAAGAGCAGAAATCATTTTACCCATGTAGAAGATTGGCCCATGCTCATCATTTGATCTTCTTGGAATATTTCTGTCTTGATCCATTGCATACCAGATCACCAACTGCCAATACCTCTGATAAGGTATATAAGTGAGTATCTTATCCTTTGTTCTTCCTTCTTTTGCCTTTTGATTTCTCTCAAAAGTATTCTTCATATCTTCCCATAGAATAAAAGTATAATCATAATGCCTATTTTTTACTAACCCATGAAAGATCTGCAAAATTTTCCTTGAACCTTGATATAAAGAACTGTTCTTCCCAGATAGACACTTGTTGATTATATTGAAGAAACATGCCCAGATTGGTGGCAATTTGTTTCTTCTGAATAAGCTTAGAGTCTTCAATTCTTCATTATACCCTAATCTTCTAACTTCAGCTATTAATTCCTCTGTTAATGGAGAATCTTCAAAATCTGATCTCCCCTGTAAATCATCCTTTTCTGGTAGCCTCAACATTGTTCTCATAAACTATATATTCAAGGTTACAGTGACTCCCCCTATTTCAGATACAAAATTGTTACCTTGTAACTCCAAATGCTTCCACCACTGTTGAATATACTGAACAGGAACCGATTTCTTCATTGTAAACCATTTCTTAAAAGGATGGTACTTCAGCAACTCTATGATTATCCTATGTTCTTTCTTGAACCTAGTTTCATCAAGTATTAACACACAGTTGTCTTCAATCAACTCCAAATACTCACTCTCAGGAACAATCCTCTCACCATAATTAGATCTTCCAGACATTACTGACCTAACCGCACTTTGTTCATGTTGGATGTTTTCATTTCCCCCATCTATATCTCCTTCAGATTCAACCATATGTTCATCCCCTGCTTCTCCTTCAACATTTCCTAGCACAATGTTTTCTCCTATTGCCCCTTCTTCTACGGCTCTATTCTCAGGCCTCTGTACTTCATCATTCTCTGAATCTGACGAGAATTCCATCAATGATTTTGCAGAGTGTAATGAAACTGGTCAACTTCTAGTACCAGACATGATTGTGATATAGAATATCGAAAGAAAACAAGATCAAAGAACTCTGGATTTATGCGTAAAAGGGATTTTAAGTTCTATTTAAAATACGCAAAGCTGAAAGGTTTCAAACAGTGAAAAGTTACTTTTTGTCAGATTTTTAACGGATTCGAACACTGTGAAGTACCACAAAAGATATTAAATGAAACGTGGCATCATCAATTCAATAAGAAGCTGACACGTGTTATTTGATAGAAATTAACACAAGTTAAAAGTTCTGAATAACACGCTCAAAAGTCTGAGAATGCATACTCAGAAGTTCTGAGTATACAGTTCAGAAGAAATTCCCTTAGAATCAAAATTCATTTAAAATCAACTTCTGATTAATATTAAGCATTTAATCACTCAGAAGTAGTTTGAACAGATAGAAAATTATTTTACCATCAAAATTCTGTCCCTCTTTTGATGTTTTGAAATTTCTGAAAAAAATTTAAAATCTAACATCTGACCTTGAGAAACTTTTTAAGGAATCAGAGGTAGTTTGAACAAGTGAAAAAGGTTTATCATTGAAAGCTTGTTCCCCTTAGAATGATTAGTGATAAGAAAAGAATATACAAACCTTATAAGCACCTCAGAATGATATCTGAAAGATTTCAATGCTCCACCTTGACTTTAGCATATACTCAAACACATGTTAGACATAAGGAATAAAAAAATAAAACAGAAAAAACTTAACAACACGTTGAAACATTTGTAATTCTCAGAATTTTAAGAATTTTAAGATAGATTTCTGAAGTATTGACTCAGAAGTTCTGAACTCAGAACTCAGAAGTTCTGAACTCAAGACTCAGAGTTCTGAACAAGAGAGTCAGAGTTCTGAGTACACTACTCAGAAAATCGTACTTAGAAAAATATTCATTTATGAAAAATGACAAATATACTCAATTAGTTAGATTAAGCATTCCTATTTTACATATGAGAAAAGTGAACCTTTTGTGATCAAGAGGCTTTGTGAACAAGTCAGCCAATTGATACTTTGTATGCACAAAGTGCATTTCTATTGTTCCCTTTTCCACATAATCCTTAATAAAATGATACCTTACATCAATATGCTTGGTCTTTGAGTGCTGAACATGATTCTGAGTAATTGCAATAGCACTTTCTGAATCACAATATATGGGATTTTGTTGGGTTGATATCCATAATCCATGAGTTGTGTTCTCATCCACAAAGTTTGAGAACAGCAGGCAGCAGCAGCTACATACTCTGCTTCAGCAGTGGATGTGGATACACAATTTTCCTTCTTTGAAGCCCAACTCACTATTTTGTCTCCCAAAAAGTGACAAGCACCAGAAGTACTCTTCCTGTCCAATCTACTTCCTACATGATCAGCATCAGTAAAAGCAGTCAGTTTAAAATCAGTTTCTTTTGGATACTAAAGGCCCAAATCAGGTGAACCTTTAAGATATATTAAGATCCTTTTAACTGCTAGCAAATGAGATTCTTTTGGATTAGATTGAAATCTAGCACATAAACATGTAGCAAACATGATATCTGGCCTACTTGCAGTCAGATAAAGCAAAGAACCAATCATGCCTCTATAAACCTTGTTATCTGCTGAAACTCTAGAGAGATCAGCATCTAACTTGACATTTGTTGCCATTGGTGTTCTCATAGCATCACAATCAGACATCTTAAACTTTTCAAAATATCTTTTACATATTTTCCTTGATTTATGAAAATTCCATTTGACAATTGTTTTACTTGAAGACTAAGGAAAAAGTTCAATTCTCCCATCATGCTCATTTCAAATTCTGATTCCATGACTTTTGAGAATTCATTACACAACTCTGCACTTGTAGAACCAAATATGATATCATCTACATAAATCTGAATCAAAATCAAATCATCACCTTTTTTCTTTAGAAATAGAGTAGTATCAATTTTACTTTTCTTGAAGCCAAATTTTAATAAATGTTGAGTTAGAGTGTCATACCAGGCTCTTGGTGCTTGTTTTAGACCATATAATGCTTTATCTAAAACATAAACAAGATCTGAGAATTCAGGATCAACAAAACCTTCTGGTTGATAGACATAAACCTCCTCATTAAGTATACCATTCAGAAAAGCTGATTTGACATCCATTTGGTATACTTTGAAGTTCTTATGTGCAACATAGGCCAAGAATATCCTGATTGCTTCTATTCTTGCCACAGGTGCAAATGTCTCATTATAGTCTATTCCTTTTTGTTGAGAATATCCCGTAGCAACCAATCTAGCCTTGTCTTTTTTGACTACAACACCTGACTCATCTTTCTTATTCCTGAATACCCATTTTGTTCCAATAATATATTTTCCTTCTGGTTTTGGAACAAGTCTCCATACTTTGTTTCTTTCAAACTGTAGCAATTCATCTTGCATTGCTAAAATCCAATCTGGATCCTCTAGGGCTTCATTTGCTTTCTTAGGTTCAATCACACTTAAAAATCCTGCAAACATTGCTTCATTTGCTGTTGCTGATCTAGTCTGCACTCCCACTGATGGATCTCCTATCACTTGATGAATAGGATGGTCTTTTGTCCATTTGTTTGAACTAGGAAGCACATCAATCTCTGAAAAATTGTTGTTTGTATCATTCTCATCAATAATGGCTTGTAATTATGAACTATCCATTTGTTCTGAGATTTGTTGAGGTGTAACATCTAAGTTTGAATTCTGAGTAGTAGAGTCAGAATTCTAAATGACTTGTTCAGAGTTCTGAGTTCCCTGACCAGAAGTCTGAGTACCTTGTCCAGAAGTCTGAGTACCTTGTCTAGAATTATGATTGACTTGTCCAGAATTCTGAGTACCATGCCCAGAATTCTGATTACTAGGCTCAGAAGTTTCATCACTTGTATTGATCAACGTTGGACATTCCTCAGATCGACCAGTATAAAAAATACAAGTTTGTTTGATCCAAATCTCTATCATTTACTGTTTGATTGTTCATAATGGATTGTAAGATTTTGACTTTCCATTCAAAATCTTCTTTTAAACACCACTTTCCCTGAACTTTTATGAAGTCAGAACATTTTCTGTTCACAAAGTTGTTTCTTTTCTTCTTGAAAACTTTTGGTTGAGACTGAGAAATACTTTCAGTCTTCTTTTCATTTAATTTAAACATGTTTTCATTATTCTTTCCTTTTGATTTAGGTTGAGTATTGTTTTCAATCTTCTTTCCTTTTATCTGAGTTTGAGGAACAGAAACAGTCTTTTTTTCTGAATTCTGAGTTGCTTTGTTTATATAAGAAACAAATGTTATTATAATTTGATTTTTCTGAGAGGATTGAAATGAATGACTACCACATTGAACACATTTGAGATTCTTTCTTGCAAGTGACAATAGATCTGAAACATAAGTCTTTTTGCTTTTATTGAGAGTATTCAGATTACAATTGCATTTAATACAAGAACTACTGTCTTTAGGTTCAGAAGTAGTATTCAACCCAATCTCATCAGAAACTCTTTTCAGATCATCTTTCCTTTTGCTTTCCTCTTTTTCTGAAACATTCAACTTTTCAGAATTAGCATATGATTTGGATGATTCCCCATTCTCAAATGTACTTGATTCATCAAAGAATTTCTTATTTTCTTTTAAAGCATTAATCTTGAAAAGATCATACTCAACCTTTAACTTCTCAAGCTCTGTTATTTTCTGGACATAAGTGTTGTTTTCCTTTAAAACTTGGTCCAGTTTAAAATCTACATCACAGTAATCATTTTCAAGCTCATCAAAAGTTTTCCTCAAGTCCTCAAGTTCTTGATTAACCAATTTAAATCTCTTTTCAAGTTCTAAGAAACTTTCTGAATTAGATTGAGAAATTTCAGTTGACTCAGAATTGTTATCAACAGTCTCAGAGTTCTGACCTTCAGACTCAGACTTCTGACTTATGAAGTCAGAATTCTGACTAGAAGACTCAGACTTCTGACTGACTGTTTCAGAAACTTTGCTTTCATCAAATATACTTTCAATGTCAGGATAAGAAAATTTTGGTTGTTTATTTTTGTAACTGACATTCAGAGAGTCATATTTGAATTTGACATCATTATATCTTGGTTTCTCTTCTGTTGGTTTTGAAATTTCTTTCTTAACCTTGTCTTATGAAACTTCTGACTTCTCAATTTTTGGTTCAGAAATTGTTTCCTTTGCTTTTACATGACTTGATTTTTGTAAACTATCCGAACTTGTTATAGAACTAGCAGGTCTCACAAAAACTTCAACAATTTCTGGGATTTGTGGTTTAGGAACCTTTAATTTATCAAAATCATAAAGATTTGTTGGTGCCCTTTTCAAAACCACATTTTCCTCCAAACCTAATCCCATTTTTGGATTATAAAATCTTGTGTCTTTAACATTGCTTGTGAGAAGATTTATGGTTTGTTGAGTTTGACCTCTTTTCAAATTAAGATCTTCCAACTCTTTGATTTTTGTGTACAAATTCTTTCTTTCCTCAAATAACATATCGAATTTAATTTGTAAATCACCCTTTCCATCTTTAACTTCTGAGAGTTCACTTTTCAATTCAGAAATCTTTTTCAAAAGATCAGAATTCTCTTTTCTGACTTTTTGTTTCTCAACCTCAGATTCTTCAAATTGTTCTTTAATTATTTCCTTTTCTGTTCTGAATTTGTTAACCATAATTCTTTCACCTTTTATCTGTTTTCTGAGTTTAACAAATTCAGCATTCATATTGCCAATCTGAGTCATTAAATCAATTTCAAGGGCAGAATGTACCTCAGTTGAAGTTTCAGAACCTGCATCCTCATAGTCAGAATCATCTTCATTTTTCATCTTAGCCATATAGCTTTGCATCTGAGAAAAATAAATGCAGTCCTCTTCATCAGAAGTATAGTATAACCAATTTTCTTGTTCTGCAAGCATTGCAATACCAATGTCTTTGGTTTTGGCTAGCTGAGCCTTCTTTGTATAGTATTCATAGTCCATTACCCCTTTCACTCTGCAGTCCCTTGCATAATGACCAGATTTTCCACACTTAAAACAAAGATCTTTTTCTTTTCTTTCTTCCTTTTCCACTTTCTTCTCATTCTTACTTTCTTTTCTATCTTCCTTCTTCTTGTATTTCTCTTCTGAACTCCCCTGTTCTCTTCTGTACTTACCCTGAAACTTATTCTTTCCATATCTCTTGTTGAAAGTATTAGTCAACAAGGCTAATTTCTCAGCAATCAGCTTGATATCAGCATCTTCATCGGATTCCTCTTCCTCAGCAGACTCTTCCTCTATCTTTGGAACTTCAGACAAATACACAGATTTCTTGGATGTTTTGGATGATTTGGTGATTTTGGATTTTTAAAGCAAAGCTAATTGATCAGAAACACTCTTCTTTTCCTCAACCACTTGCTTAACAAAATCCTCATGTTGATTTAGAATACAAAATAGATCATTCAGATCTTCTTCACACATATCCTTGTTCATCTGAAGGCTAATTGCAAAAGATGACCATTCTGAATTAAGACAATTCAGAAATTTATAATTGATCTCTGACTTTGTTTTCTTCAGTCCATTCCTCCTAAGGTCATTCAAAATTGTGCAAAATTTACTGTAAGTCTGGGTTAAACATTCTGATTCCTTTGCTTTGAATCTTTCATAAGCATTGATGCTTTGATTCAGTTTTGCCTGAATAGATTTGAGTGTACCCAACATCTCCTTTTCCAATTCATCCCACATTTCCTTTGCAGATGTTCCACTGTCAATTTTATTGAAAACCTCATTTGGAACTGCCAAAGTCATCAAAGTAATAGCTCTTTTGTCTATTGCATGTCTCTGTTTCTGAGCTTCCGTATATTGTGAAAAACTCTTCTTCACTCTGGTAGCAGGAATCTCTGGTGTAGTATCTATTGCAGGTGTAGCAACAACATCTACATAGACTTAAATAGGACCTTCGCGAATATAGATCATCAAGTTCTCATCAATATTATCTAGGAATTGAATCATTCGGATTTTCCATTGCTGATACTCTTCAGGAATAAGAACAGGAGGCTTCGTTTCAGATCCCATCGAGAGAAATTCTTTCGAAGACATGATTGTAAGATGATTCAACAGAAAGACAAATTCGAATTTCTTGATCGAAAAATAGAACAAATACAAGAATTAATAAGAATTCAAGAATTTCGAGTAGCAGCGAAATCAATTGACTAATTGATCAAGAAATCTTCAAGAACACGATCAAGAACCTTCACGATCACGATCTTGAACAAATTTATTTGTTGATTGGCTCTGATACCAATTGTAGAAACCAGGATTCAATCTTACAATCAATTATGAACATTCAAACAGTAAATGATAGAGATTTGGATCAAACAAACTTGTATTCAATCAAGAACAGATTACAGATCTTAGAGAGATAATCTCTCAAATATCACAAAGTGAATACAAAGTTATGCGGGAAAGTTAGTTAGCCAAACAGTGCTAACAACTATATATACTGTAAAGGAAACACTAAAGCTACAGTACATATATGAAAGACTAATAGAACTAATACACGTATCATAATTATATAACAGAATATAAAGGAAAATATTCTGTCATAAGTTCTGAACTTGTTGTTCAGAACTTCTGAACATTCTTCTGATAAAGTTTCTCAGAACATACACTTCAGCACTTGGACAATTTCATCTTCATCATCAGAAGTTCCGAGTCTTCTTCTCAGAACTCTGACCTTTCTCTTCAGACTTTCACACTTAGTAATCTTTCAGAGATTCTTCAGTTAGAGCTTCTGAGTCTTCTTACTCAGAACTCTGAGTCTTCTATCTAGATCCATTACTTGTGTTTATTGACAAAACTTCAGATCTAACAGGGAACATGATCGTGGGACGATGGAGGGTACAAGTAAAGGCTGCCACTTCTAATGGAAAGACACCTCGAAAGTAGATCATCGTGGTCCCGTACTATTTGATCTTCAGAATCTTTGTATAGTTGAGGCACGAGAAAAGCATGTGTGTCTTGGTCTTGAAGAAAGCTTAAGTCTTCATCTTCAAGAATTTCAGTTCCACAGAGGCTCTGTGAAGTTTCCCAGAGGCTTATGTGGTCTTGGTTTATCCGGCAGAGGGCTTCTGCCAGTCTTGAACTTAGCATATTTTTCAATACTTCTAAGAGTTTAACTATTGGAGCTAACAATAGAGCTTAGGCTAAAAGAACATGAGGTGAAAGTATCAACCTCTGTAAAAAGAAATATTCTTCATTAAAGCATATGACATTTACAGAAGTTGGGAATTGAAAAATTGCAAGATTTGTAATAAAGTAAGAGAAATTACAAAATCAACAGAGCCTATATTTTCGCATCTGGGAAGTCATTGATCTTCTTTCTCCATCCACCCTATTTCTTCAGTTGTTGATAATAAAATGCACACATATCCCTAAAGCAAAACGTTGCATCGATAGCCTCTATGAGTCGGTCCGCATCTTCAAGGTTAACAAATTCAGTGCCTCTGATGTTGAGTAGATTTTGCTTGAACTGAATGAGGGTCTTTATAGCGTACTTCTGGCAGTCATACTCCACGAACAACTTCTTCGTTCCTTGAGGGTCAAGGAAGACGTAGCATACTCTGGTAAATCTTATGATCGTGTGAGGTAGTATGTCAGCAGAGGAGGGGCAGTGATCATCTGGGGCTGTTAAGGAGAATTTCTTTACTCTGAGATCCTGAGCTACTTGGAAGTCGATAACGCTGAAGTATAGTAGCCTTTCTCTCATGAAGGTTCTGACAGCATTGTATGCTCTTCTGTACTCTAGCCTATGAGTGTATAGGCCTTATGACCATGTGTAGAGTTCTGTCAGATCGAATAGGTGGAGGTTTCTGAGATCTACATCAGTGAACTTCATTTGGGTTCCATCCTCTCTTTTCACGATGTATTTGTTGTACCAGAAGTTTCTACATTGCGTGCGCAGAAGTTTGGCGCCTAGGACCTCTTTGATTTTGGAGTTGGAGTACACATGTTCCACCTTCTGCGCCTTGTCTCTATAGAATCTGTCTGTAAGCTCTCCAATGATTTCTTCGTTCAAGGTAGCCTTTGGCAGATGATGATTTATACCTCGGCTATAGAGGTAATTGTATACCACTTCTTTCATATCTTTCTTAGGTGCAGGAGGAAGAGGCATGGGTATTCTAAGCGCATCCATTTATTTCATTACCTGAGCCACTCGTTCCTCTGTTAGTTTGGCAGTTAGGTCCAGAAGAAGTTTAGCCGACAGAGGTGGACCATATGCCTAATCCTCTTCTTCTAGTTTTGGCGTAATGAAAGAGTCAAAAGCACACTTCATTAGCTTATCAGTAGGTTGGGGCTTGACCTTTGGTTTGGCTTTCCTATCCTTTGTAGCTATGACCTTTCCCTTGTCCTTAGCAGTTAACTTTGCTTGGGGAGCCTCTGTTGTTCTAGTTTTGGTTTGGGTTTTGGGTGGGGGAACCTCTGTAGATTTTTGATTCTGTTGCATCTGAGGTGATGGTATTGGGTTTGGTTGTGGTTGTTGTTGGAGTTGGTTCTGAGGCTGGGCTTTTGCTGGTTTGACCTCTGTTGGGTTCTTCTTTAGATAAGTTATGGGTTTGAGAGGTTTGATTGCTATGGTTTTAACCCTTGGTGTTTTGGGTATGGGTTGTTCCTCTTTTGGAGTGAGAGATAGTAGATTTACCTCTATTGGGGGTGTTGGAGTTGGTGATGGGAAGTTTTGGTTTAAGTTTGATTCCGCAGAGGTGGGTGTTGCCTCTGTGGTCTGCTAATGTTGGGTCTCTTCTTGTTGGGGTTGGATTTGTCGTAATGGTGTTGCGGCTAAGAGGGTTTTTGATGATGGTTGTGCATTTCCTCTGTTCTCCCCCTTATGATGGTCTGATGACCCATCACTATGGTTCTCAGAGTCATCATACTTCTTCTTCTACGTGCCAGCTTCTATTTGGTATGTGGTAAATGGTTTCTTTGGTGAGGTGCCATCAGCAGCCTTGAGTTTGTCACAAACATCATCGCAGATCCCCAGAAGATATGCTACCTCTGCCTCGGACTTAAATATGAGCTTGCCCATGCTCGTTTGGAATTCTTTCGTGTAGGAGAAATTGGCAGCAGTGAAGGCTCTAATAAACCCTGTAATATCGTTCAGTACACTCTGCCCAAGCTCTGTCAGCTGAGCCCTTGTAATATAATCTGTTGGCCGTAGAGCCTGCATTTGATCTGTGGTGGATTCTTGGACCTTCTCCAAAGCCTTTCGAAGGTCTTTAGTTGTTAAGGATGGAGAAGTGATGGCTGGGGAACGGGTGAGAGCCTCTGCAATGGCCTTGGCAGATTTAAGTTCTTCAGTATGTTAATTGATGGCGCTTTGGGTTGTAGAGGGAGCGGTAGCAGAGTTTTGTGAAGGTGAAGCTTTGAGTTCATCGATCCTGGTTGTATTTGCCTTCACCTCTGTTGCCAAAGAATCAAGTTTTGTGGATAAGGAATTGAATGCCTTCTCTGATTTCTCTGCAAAAGATTTTACCAAACTTTGCAACTCAGGAAATTTGTTTGTCACAGAGGTGACGAAGGTCTGGAACTCATCCTTCGAGACATGTGAACCAAGTGTAACCTCTGCGGGAATACATCTATCTGCAGAGTGGGCCTCTGTTCCTGAGGTACCCATTTTCAATCCTGTTTTGTCGTTGAGATTGACGGGACTTCCCCTTGATCCTCGAAGGGAGTCTTTAGTAGACCCTACATCTACAGAGGTTCTGGCAAAGTTCTTACTGTATGCCACTTCAGAGGTGTACACAAAGGGGATTTCATGTGGACTTTGAGATTTGTCTAGAATCTCATCGTCGTTGTGCATTCTACGTTCCTCTTAAGAACGTTGGATATCTAAAGTGTGCGTGGGAGAGGCAACGAATGCCTCTGTGGGGAATTCAATTGTGACCTTGGGCGATTGGTCACCGAAGAGGTGTGTGTCCTTTTGAGAGGACACAACCTGTGGGGCTTCCCGGTTAGGAGTTGGCTTAGAAGATGAAAAAGGCTCTTCTGGCCGGCTGGTAAGGGTAATGTTCGAGTTGTGCGGCTCTTTTTCAATAACCTCCTCTGCCACTAGATTGGCGAGGTTAGATATGAGGGCTGCGTTGGGACGGAGTTTGGGATATGTGCCCTCTACTACATCGGCATCGTTTTCTCTCATTTTCACATCTAAGTTTTCTAGAACTTCAGTAGCACCTACCCATGACTCAACTTCTTCGTCTGCTATGCCCTCTGTGAGCTCCATTTCCTCTGTTACCTCAAGATTGGGGTTAAAATCTGTTAGTTAACAGGAGTGTATCGGTTTAGTTTCTGCAGAAGTTTCCAAAGGCTCATCGTGCAGAACTTCTTGTACACCCTCTGCAGCTTCTGGATTTGAGTCTACAACTGCTTCTTAGAACTTAGATGGCATTTCATTGTTCCATCCAGAGGTGTCAAGAGTGGTGTCCATGGCTGCTCTATCGAAGAAGGACCCAAATGATTCGTTGTGAGGGGCTTCTTCTTTATTTTCAGGGATGACAGAGGATTGAGCTTGGGTTGTTGCCTCTGCATAGTTCAGTGGGGGTAGGAGCACGAAGTTCTGGTACTTCATTGGTTTGTTCTTCACCCTCTGCTATTGCTTGCAGGGGTGACTTGGGTTTCTTGGTCTTTTTTTGTTTTGGTTTAGGGGCACCCTCCTCTGTGGGTTTGGACTTTCTCTTCTTCTGTTTCTCCTTCAGAGGGATGGTGCAGATGCTTCAGCGGTTGTTTCCTTATGGATTTGATCATCAAGGGTTGGCTCTTCTGTGGTTTTTTCCTTCTTGGCTTTCTTCTTTTTGGGTTTTTGCTTGGGAGGAGAGGGAGGTTGTTCTGTTACTTGCTGGGGTGCGGTAGAGGATATTTCAGTGATCTTCCCTCTTTGAGCTTTCTCAAGCCGCTGCCTAAGCTTCTCTAAGACTACTCTATGTTCCTCCTTAGTCATTATCTCCACTACCTTTGTACCTAAGGGGGCTCCTAAGCATGGTCGGTTGTGGAGTCCTGTGTACACGCACATACTCTTGTAGCAAACCTTGGTTACTCACATAACTAAGCATTTATTCACTCAAGGGTCTGCAGAACTTGTCTCCAGATGGGTGGTTGGTTGGGGTTATCTTCTGAAAGGGGTATGTCTTTACTATAGGACTTTGCATGATCCACCTTTCAACTTTTATCAGAGGTTCCAAAATGACTCCGATGATCCTCTGGAACAAGAGAGTTGACAGAGTTTCTTTTGCCTTCTGTGTTCCTCTCTTCTTCTCCACTGCAGAGGCCATCTACTGCAGGACTAGACGGGCATAGTCTAGTGGTGAGTCATAGTAGATACCATACATAATGGCCAAGATCTGGTGGGAGCTCTGGTCTGGACTTCCCGTTTTCCTTGTTAAGCATCTGTTGAGGATGGAAAATTGTGTGTTCCACGTAGGGGGAGGGCAGTTCCTTATGAAGTCGTTCCTCTTGGAGATTTGTTCGTTGTATCCTAGCATCAGATGAAGTCTATGATCTCTTCAACGTACATTTTTCTCCCCAACAAGCTTCTTGTGGGAATTTCGAAATCCTAGGAAATCATTGCTCTGTTGATGCCTATGGTTAGGGTCACAAAATTGATTTCTTCATCATATACCTACAACAGAGTTAATTTCTTCATCATAGTGACAGCTCTGCCAATACTGATGCAGGTATCTAGCAGGGATGATCTTCATTGTTCTTGTTAAGATATTATTTAATGGATGGTTTTGGAGAAGGTTGACTAAGATAGCATGTCCTTGGCCAAAGTTCTCAGTGTTCAGAACCACATAGTGGTTATTGGGTTTCAAAGGGAGAGGGTTTTCATACCATTGGTGGTTTATGAAGTTTTGGAGGTTTGTCGAGGGTAAATGATGAACATATTCTTCGCTATTGGAGTGTTCTTCGTTGTTTCTGGGTGGAACAGGGTTTATGGAGTTCTGGGAATGAGCAGGAGAGTTGTTGGAAGCCATTGATGCAAGGTTTTGAGTTGTTCTTGAAGAAGCAGGGATGATTTTGCAAGTTTTGCACATAAATGTTGCAGGTTCGCCAGAGTTCTTGAGAGAGAAAGAGTGAAAAGATGAAGTTGGGTGTAAAAATTTCTTTTATAATGGGGTTAAAGGGATAAGATTTGGGTTGTAAAAACTTATTTACATAATTTTTCACATCCGCACTCAAGTGGGTAGCCGATGGCGTCGCTTCAGAAACGACGGTATACTGCACTACCAATCACAGAGTGCCACGTCACTTATGACGGTGCACGATGAAAGGTCGTGTGCCTCCCATTAACTCCACACGCGCGACGTATGCTATACCCAAATGTCTGTGACTTCCCAAAAGAACCTGCACCCCAAAAAGAATTCAAAACACATAAGTGTTGAGAATCACATAAGCTCTGTGGTGGAATGAGCTTTTGTGGCCTGGGGTCTGCCATTAGACGCACAAGATTGCACCTTTTGTTTACCTAAATCGTTTGAAAATCAATGAAATGATCGAGAGAGTTTCTACGAGGAAATCAGTGGTCGCAGAGACTTCTGTGGCACAAAGGCTCTGTGAATCGTCACAGAGGCTCTTTGAACAAAAAATTCTATTTATGGAAAGCTCTCAAAAGATTTTGACAATTCAAAGTTTTGGATTGTTTAAATAGGTAATTTGGGACATATTTGGAAAGTGTTGTCCGAGAAAAGTGTTTTAAAAAGTTGGTTTGTGCGGTGAGCTTACCAAAATAGCTCATGGTTTCTTTCATGATAACCTTCTTCTGAGAATTACTCGAACAAATACCTTCTTTGGCTCCCCCTTGAATGACTACCTTCTGTAGATCATATCAAGGTCTCCTTCTACTCCCCCTTGATATATGCTTAGGTTAAGTAATGGTAAGTAGTGCACAAGCAATAGATAAAATACTCAAGAGGCTCTGTGACATAGGCCAGAGGCTCTATGCAATGTCACAGAAGCTCTGTGAAACAAGAAACTTGTAAAGAGACTTTACATACAGAAGAAGAAATATTTACATAGTTACAAGAGATACTCTACTTACAGAGGTTCTTTAAATCATCCCATATTCAACATACCCAACTTACCAACCAAGAATAAGAATCTCTTCTCATCTAGTGCCTTTGTGAATATTTCGGTAACTGACATTCTGTGGGCACAACGTACATTTTGATCGTACCATGTTCGACATGATGCTTCTGAAAGTGGTACCTGATATCTATGTGCTTTGTTTTTTAGTGTTGTACATGATTGGCAAGGATAGCTATGGCACTTTTGGAGTGACATAGGATAGGTATCTTGTTGATACTTAGACCATAGTCTCTGAGCTGAGTTCTCATCCACAGAACTTGTGAACAGCAGCTAGCAGCAACAACGTATTCAGCTTCTGCCATAGATGTGGACACACAGTTTTGCTTCTTTGAAGTCCAGCTCACTAATTTACCACCTAGGAATTGACAACTCCCAGAAGTACTTTTCCTGTCTAACATGCATCCTCTATAATCTGAGTCTATATAAGCTGTTAGATCAAATCCAGAGTTCTTTGGATACCAGAGACCAAGATTTTTGGTTCCTTTAAGGTATCTAAAGATCCTCTTTACAGCATAGAGGTGTGATTCTTTGGGATTTGCCTGATATCTTGCACAAAGACATGTGGCATACATGATATATGGTCTACTAGTAGTCAAGTATAAAAGAGACCCAATCATGCCTCTGTAGAGCTTGCACTATACAGATTTACCCTCTGGATCCGAGTGTAACTTAGATCCAGTGGCCATGGGGGTCTTCGTGGCATAGGAATCAGAGAGTTTAAATTTTGAAAGTATGTCAGAGACATATTTGGATTGGTTTATGAAAATTTCCTCTGATGATTGTTTGACTTGGAGCCCTATGAAGAAATTTAACTCTCCCATCATGCTCATTTCAAACTCGCTATGCATGCATTTTGCAAACTTTTTGCAATATTTTTCATTAGTACAACCAAATATGATGTCGTCCATATATATTTGAACAAGTAGAATCTCCCCACCTTTTCTCTTGAAAAACAAAGTGGTATCAGTAGTACCTTTTTCGAAATGATTTACATGGACGAAGTTTGAGAGTCGTTTGTACCAAGCTCTGGAGGCCTGTTTGAGTCCGTAGAGGGCCTTGTCCAGATGGTACACATGATTTGGATATTTTGAACTTTCAAACCTTGGTGGCTGTTCAACATAAACGTCTTCATGGATTTGTCCATTGAGGAAAGCAGACTTGACGTCCATCTGGTATACTTCGAAAACATTGTGGACTGCGAAGGCTAGGAAAATCATGATTGCCTCGAGCCGTGCGATAGGGGCAAATGTTTCGTTGTAGTCAATCCCCTCCTCTTGGAAGTATCCCTTGGCCACCAATCTTGCCTTGTTCCTAATGACCACCCCATCTTCGTCCTTCTTGTTTTTAAACACCCATTTGGTCCCTATGGTTGTCTTTCCTCTTGACAGAGGTACAAGGGACCACACTTTGTTGCGCTCAAATTGGAGGATCTCTTCTTGCATAACATCCACCTACTTTGGATCATCTAGGGCCTTAGAAACTTTCTTTGGTTCGATCATACTGATAAAGTTTGTAAAGAAACAAAAGTTAGCAGTAGATGATCGAGTCTTCACTGTGTCAGAGGGACTGCCAATAATTTGGCTCTGTGGATGAATATTTGTCCACTTGGTCATCCTGGGGAGATGGTCATTAGTAGCATAAAGTTGAAATTTTGTGGGTATGCACGATGGTTCATGGATACCCTCTGTCGTTGATGGTACTTCACTTGCATTTGCTGCTGGATTGAAAGTTTCAGGTTGTATTTCTATGAGAGTGGGGATAGATTCCTCTAATGATGTTGAGTTAGAGTCCTCGTTCTACTCTGGTGTTGATTCCTCTGTAGTCATAGGAGAAGGATTTTCCTGATTCTCTGTCGTGGAGTCCTTGTTTATTGCATCCGCTGCTTGCTCCCCCTCGGTGGTTGTACCTACACAATTAGTAGATGAGGGTGAAGTATTTGAGGGACCAGTTAGAGATACCTTGGGTTGTTTGGTCCGCAAAGGGTTGGTCTCTAGAGGCTCTGTGACTATTGGCAGAGGGATCGTCTTCGTCGTTGAACACATCTTCAAATAATAGATTTAGCTGTGTTTCTGGTGATGGTATGACGCCAGAGGCTTGATTGTTCAGCCCGAGTTCTGAACTAATTTGTTCAGAAGTCTTTTGAAATGAATCATCAAAAGACACATTTATGCTTTCCATAATGGTTCCTGTCCGCAGAACATAGATTCTATAAGCTTTGGAAGTGGCAGAGTACCCAATGAACTTCCCTTGATCTGCCTTTCTATCAAACAACCCTAGGTGTTCTCTGTCGTTTATGACAAAGCATCTACACCCAAACACGTGAAGGAACTTAATATTTGTTTTTCTTTGGTTTATCAAATGTTAAGGTGTCCTTGTGTGCCTTTTCACTATTGTTGATCGATTTTGAGTGAAGCACGCAGTCGAGATAGCTTCTGCCCAGAAAGAGGTTGGTATTCGAGATGCAGTGAGCATAGTTCTTGCAGCCTCCACTAGCGTGCGGTTTTTTCGTTCAACCACGTCATTCTGTTGTGGAGTACCTGCGACAGAGCAGTTTTGAGAGATTCCATCTTTTGTAAGGTATGCTTCAATGGTGGAGTTTCTGAACTCTATGCCATTGTCACTCCTTAACTTCTGTACCTTGCACTCATAGAGAACTTGGATTTGTTGATCCAAACCCTCAGTGATTTGATAATGACCCTGAGAAACACTTAGTGAAAATTGTAAGTAGACAATATGTATTAATGTTTTGTCATCAAAGAATATATACTAAGTCTGTTTAGTATCGCTGATGAAAACATACGCTTTAATTTACTTATTCAACGAACACTGTTCATCAGTGAGCCCTGAGCCTGTTCAGCCTCACTGATGATAGCTGATAGTTTTTATTGTTTACTTATGATCCCTGAAGACAAGATTCACGTCAACCATGTTCTACGCTAAAGTCGAAGATCAAGTCAAAGAACCAGCGTCTAAGTCTACTAATGACCTGATGCGGATATCAGTGAAGCCAAGACCTGTCCAATCAATGTGAAGTTTCAAGTAGAAGACTTCAGCGAACGCTGAACTTTATCATTCACTGATAAAGAATCATTCAACGAACGCTGATCATGAAGCCTCCTCTACAAGCAACTTTTGTCTTATCCCCTTGCACACCTCCATACGACTGTGTCAGAACGGACATCCCTTTTGTCCAGAATCGTACAACCAACTCTAATCTTACGTTGTTCATCATGCGGCCACTAGGTTGTCTACTAAAGTTAAAACATGCAACCAACCAAAGGCTACCACGTGTAAAGGTATACTGACATGCATTAAATGCATGCAGTATATAAAAGAAACCCTACTTCATTTGAGAAGTGCCCGGCCATTCCTCTCTTCGCAGTATTCTATATTTTATTAATCTCTTTTTCTAGTGCAAGAACTCTTAGTGATTCTCATAGTTTGTTTGGATTAGGTAAATTCCTTAATCTTGTTCCCCAACAAACTGTAAATTTTTGATACATATCAATAAACAATTTAGAAAGATAAAAATTGTGTGTTTGTATTCAACCCCCCCCCCCCCCCCTTCTACAAACTTGTGTAACCCCTTTGGGACCAACAAGTGGTATCAGTGCAGTTTGTTTAATCTAATAAACAAGATCTTGCTTATACTAATTCTTTTCTCTTCCTTGCTATTTTTTATAATGGCTAATCCTACAAACACAAACTATATCGATAATGGTTCTCTTGCAAAACCCTCTAGATTTTCCAAAGATAACTTCAATCTCTGGAAAAATAGGATGATGCTCTTCCTAGAAAATGGACCATATGTCCCTTTCATGATAGACCCTGTTGTTCCAGGCACTGCTACTAGAGATGCTATCCCTGAAAGAATCATTCACAGGGAAGTTAGTACGTGGACTGATGAACACAAGAAGAAGGTGGCCATTGACACTAAGGCCAGATCTATCATCTATATGGCTCTTCCTGATGAAGTCTACCACTCCATCATGATCCTGAAAAGTTCTAAAACCATGTGGGACACAATATGTGTTCAATATGAAGGTACATCTGATGTCCAGGATTCAACAAAGATCAACCTGGTAAGACAGTACGAAAGCTTCATTTGTGGTAAGAATGAAACTCTCTCTGAAGTACATCAACGGTTTAACGGTTTAATCATTGACTTAAAAACTGTTGGTAAGGAATATTCTAACTTTGAGATCCTGACAAAGTTTCTGGAATGTCTTCCTGAAAGATGGGACAATTATTCTATGTGTCTTAAGCTCTCAAAGGATCTGAAATCAATGACCCTCTCTACCTTATTTGTCACAATGCCCAATCATGAGCAGTCGTGTCATCTTAAGCAGAATCTTGTAAAAGATTCCAAAAGCACACATGTTGCTTTACTCTCTTCAGAGTTGGTACTTACTCAAAGATCTACTGTCACTATCATTGAGTTGGAATCTAACCCTGATGATTCATCAAACACTGATCCTTCAGATCTTGACGAATCTCTGGCTCTCCTAACTAATTCCTTCAGGAGATTCGCCAGAAAGAGTAACTTCAGAAGAAATAAACCTCTTTCCCTCACTGACAATCCAAAATCTTCTACTCCTGTAGATAAGGCAACTGCCACTTGCTATAACTGTGAAAAGATAGGTCACTTTGCTAGTGAGTGCAGGTCAAAGAAAGTCTTCAAACCCTCATCTTCTTCCTACAAAATATCCTCTAACCCCAGGGCTAGAGATGACAAATAGAATAAGCTGAAAGAAAAATATGCAAAGCTGAAAAGCTTTAAGAAGAAAGGAAAAGGCATGATCGCTGAAGATCATGACTGGGCTACATCAGATGAAGATTCCTCTGACTCTGATGATGATGAGGCCAATCTCTGCCTCATGGCTCAAATAGAAGAAGAGGAAGAACAAGCTGAAATTCCCTCTAATTCTACCTCCACCTCTCAGGTATCAAACTCTCTCACTGATACTCATACTTCAGCACTCAGTGACATCGAAAGACGTCGGATCGTCGATCTTTTGACTATTGATTTATCTGATGCCATGAACGGCAAGACCAAAGCTGAAAAATTAAATATTGATCTTGCTGAACAACTTAAAAATTGTCATTTGCAAATAGAAAAACTTTCTAAAATAGAAGAATATTTGAAAGATCAGGTCTGCATAAATCAATTCATTCGAATTGAACGAGAAGATGCTATCGCTGCATTAAAGGCTGAAAAGGATACTGTTGAAGGATGGTGTAAATCCTCAACAACGATCCTTGAGATAATTCGTGCTCAGATTCCCCTGAGTGACAAAAGTGGTCTTGGTTATAAAGCTGATGCTGCAGAACCAACCAATGATCGTTACATGCTTAAGTTTGGAATGTTCGTGTCCTCTATCCCTGACACCTCCTCGTCTCAGGGTTCCTCTTCTAAAACTCCCATCCCTGAGGATAAACCTACCTTAATTTCTAAAGGTAAGGAAAAAGTTTTTAATCAAAAACCTCAGAAGGGTACCAATGTTCCTAAGCTGAAAGTCTCAAAACCTTCAGTAAGTCATCCCTCTACTTCTAAGAACAAGATTCCTGAATTTATTCAGCGATATACTCCTAGAATCAGAGTGGATGTAATTGGTATGAAATCCGAAGAACTGATAGTTCCTCCAATTTCCAATGTCAAAGGTATTCTTGGTGCTGGCCCTGCTCATTTAAAAATTTCGGCTAAGCATGCAAATGGTCCTAAAGCTACTTTTAGCTATAGGAAATGTTAACATTGTGGACTTACTGATCATATTGCTAGTAAGTGCCCCACAGCTACCAAGGCTGATAAATTAGCTAACGTAAAGAAGATTGCCCCTAAGGCAAAGAAGACCAATACTGGTGCAAATCAGGTTAAGAACCACTGAAGCTAAAATGCATCACATAAATGGTAGGTAATAGACAGCGGAAGCATTATATAAAGCCATTAAAATGTGAGTGATTGTGCAAACGATAATGTAACGGTGAGTATCAAATATAGAACAATAAAATGATAACAAGATCAAGTATAATAAGATGCTCGTATATTGATAATATGAATAACACCAAGAACACGTTCAAGTGTGTGTATTCAGAAATCTCACAGGGAACAAGATCGTACGGAGGTAGTGCTATGGAATGTTGCAGTGTGTGCTCTAACAATTGTGGAAAACTATTCTTCCTAAAGCTTACAATTGTTGTTCCACTACCTCTCTATTTATAGCCTGATAAAGCATTAGACAGTGTACTATCTAACCCTGGAATGACACGTGGAAAGTGTGTCTTCATCCTTTTAGGGCTTACGTGGAAAGTACGAATACGTGTCTAACACTTAGAGATTTCTACGAGACTTATGCTTCATAGAGGTCTTTAGTCACCAGAGCTCTTACGCCAGAGCTCTTACGCCAGAGCTCTGTTGGTCTTCTTGTGTAAACGGTTCTGTTGAATAGAAGTATTATGCCAGAGCTCTGTTGGTTTCGCCAGAGCTCTGTCGAGCTCTGTTGGTCTTCTGGTTTGAACTTCTTCCAAGTCTTCTGCTGGATCTCTGGTGGTCTTCTGACTTGTACTATTTTCAATACTTTTACATAAGAGATACTTGGGGCTAACAATCTTCCCCTAAGTATTGAAAATACAAAAAATTGAAATTACAGAGATTTAAACAAAAGACAGAGAACTTCTACCTCTATTAAACTTTGCACTATTCTTTTAGGATATTACAATACGAAGTAAAAGAATATGTACATTCAGGCATAATTATCTCCCCTTTGAATTCTGTCGAATCTTCTGATCAGCTCACGGAAGTCCAGTATAAGATCTATCTGGTTGTTGTAGAGCATCAGTTGCTCTTCTGGACATATTTCTCTTGGGAGATTCTGGATTATGTTCTTGAGTTACATCAGCGACTCACTCGAGTACTTGTGGGTTTTAGAAGCTCTAATGGCCTTTTTGATCTTCTTCTGTCGGCAGATGAAGACTGGAGGATCTCCAACTACGGTTCAAGTTCTGTAGTGGCCATAATCCTCAAGGTTTTCGTTTGGGGGTTCAATCGCTAGTCTCACAACTTCGAATTCTATGCCTAGCTGAAAGTCGGTCTGTGTTCTGTGATTGACGTGCTCTTGCATAGCGAATCTTACCTATGGTAAAGCCGTTCTTGCTGTTTTGTATCTGTCGTTGAAGTTTAAGCAATAGGCGTGAAGTATTACCAGATCATATGGATTTAGAAGTACAAGATCGTTGTCATTGAAGTGTTCGAGCTTGCCTTCTTTTGATTCAACAGCGTACTCATGATACACAACTCTGTCATTGGATTTATTTGTGCTTGATGTTCATGATTCTGCGGATTTCAAAGTTAGAGTTTATGGCTCTGTTCAGATTTGACTTGGTTTGAATGAACTTTAGCCTAGCATCAGAGATTGTGTTTATTCTGCTGGGGTTTAGGTATGGGTTGATGGGTACGGGATTGGGTGGTATGATATCTCTGTTAGCATAGAGATATGCAAAGAATTCTTCTAAGGATGGTTTCTCGGTGTGTTGGGTTGATGTTTCTGGGTTCTGTTCTGGCTGAATTGGGTTCTGATCTTCATGGGTTTCAGCCATAAGAATGTCAACATGGCGTCCGGGTTTTTGTAGAACTTGGGTTTGGACATGGGGTTGAGCTTGGCTTATTTGTTCATCAGCAGAGATTGGGATTGATGTCTATGGTTCAGTCCTTGGAGATGAAGGAGGGGTGTCAAGTATGATGATCTCTGGTGGTTGTTGAGTTGACTCTTTTGGTGCTTTGATGATTCTGTCTTTGAACATGTAGTCAAACACTACCATAGTCATCTCTGGTGTTTCTTCATCTGTCATCCCCTTATCTCCTTTTTCTGTTTCTTCTTCTGCCTCTGCCTCTTTTGCTTTCTCTTTCCCCTTATCCGTTCCTGTCTCTTTCTCCTTCTCAACCTCTTTTTTCTTTTTCTTTCGCTTTCTCCCCCTTTTGTTGCTCTGTGGACTCACCTGACTTAGTGTCTGAAGGCCCTTCTGCAGCGTCCTGGAAGTCATCATCGTTATCACTATCAGAAGAAGCCTCGTCAGAGAGTCTTGTGACAATAGGTGAGGCTGGAGCAAAAAACTTTGCCTTCTTGCTGGAAGGTTCTCCTTCTGGTGCTCCTTCTGCAGGTCGTTTGAGTGTGGCAGTCCTTTGAATGGTATCTGTGAAGGTTGATACTACCTTTTCAGTGCATCTTCGACCTCTGTTGCAGCGGTTCTGATCTCATCAACTTGATTCTCAAAGTTGACTTTGTGAGTGTCAAGAGATGTCTGCACGTGTCGCTCTGTCGCTTATGCCTTCATGACAAACTTTGATGAGATTGTCATCATTCTGCTGAGTACCTTTTTACTGAAGTCACCCATCTGGCCAACTGTCATAGGTAAATCATTGGGGCTTGGACCAGAAATGTTGACTGGGGTAGCAGAAGATGTCATTGCTTCTTTCACTGCATCCTTAACAGAGTTGTTGATTAACTCTGTCAGGGTTCTGATGTTGGAGTCTGATAGAAGGATAGAAGGTACAGACAGGGTTCTGTTCATTGCAGCCGTGTGATTCTCTGCCATAAGCCTTTTTAGCTCTACAAGTTATATTGATATCTTCGTTGTCTCCTCTGTTCTGACTCTTTCAGCATCTGCATAACTCTGATTTATCTCTGCATATTTAGATGAGATCTGCTGCAGTTCTTCTCTGAGAGAAGCATTCTCCTTGCGGATCAGCTCCTCCTTCTGTTCATTGATAAGTTTATACTTGAAAGTCCTGGATACACTCTTACAATCAAATATGAACAATTAAGATCGTATTCACAGCAACTGGTCATATGATTTATTAACAATCTGTGAATTACAAGATATTACAATGAATTTTTCTCTAAATGGATTCACTAAAGATTATATCAAAGATCCTTTAAAGATTAGCCAAAAGATTCAGTTAGCTACAGTTGCTAACTCCTATATATACTGTAGAGGAAAGGCTAAAGCTACAGTACATATAAGAAACAGACTAATAGAACAATTACACGTGTCCTAATTAGTAACTGACTATAACAGAGAATATCCCAAGATATAAGTTCTGAACATACTTCTGAATAAGCGCTTCAGAACATTTGTCTTCATAGTCAGAAGTTCTGAGTCTCCTACTCAGAACTCTGAACCTTTTAGTCAGAATCCAACACTTAGAATCTTTTTGAGATTTCTCACTCAGAACTTCTGAGTCTTCTACTCAGAACTTCCGAGTCTTCTGAGTCTTCTTACTCAGAACTCAACACTTGTGTTTTTGACAAAACTCTAGACCTAACAATACTCATTCACGGAGTTGTTGATACTATCACAGAAGCTTTCGAACTCTGCTCTTGTGACAGTGTCAACGGGGGTAACCTTGGTTCCAACACATGGTTCCAATTCTGCCTCGAGTCCAGAGGCGCCTACATCAAGAGTTGTTTTGAGGTTGGCTCTTGTAGGACTTCCACCCGATCCTTGATGCTCCTTTTCAGTGGAAACATCTACAGGTGTTCTAACCAGAGTTTCCTCTTCCATCTAAGGTTCTGAAGAAGGAAATCTGATGTGATGAGAAGCATTTGGATCAAGCAAAGTCTTCCCTTGTTCTACTATGGTCTCCCATTGTCCCTGAGTCGGACAGATGCTACGTGAGATTCGAAAGATCTCAGGTCTATTGTGTGTTAAGTCTATATGAGCCATAGAGGCATCATTGTGTGGAGGTGACCTATTGATGTTTTGGGCGAAGGAACATCATTACCAAAGATAGATTCCCTAGGTATGTGCATACAAGAGGCGTGAAGAGTTGCCTCTGGCGGTTCTTGCTGGTTAGGGTTCGAGGTGTGCACCTCTGTTTCAATATTCATTTGGGCTTGATCACCAGGAATAGATTGTATGGTAGCACTGGGAGTTGAGCTTTGGATGCGCACATGTTTATTCTTTGGAACATCTTGTTCTAAGCTCGCATTTCCCTCGACTCCTAGGGTTTTAGAACTCTCGGGATTCTCTTCTCTCTATTCTTCTTCCTTACTACTACCAGAGGAGGACGAAATTACTTCCACCTCTGTAGTTTCCCTTACTCCCTCATGAACAGTCACCATAGGGGATGCTCTGTTCTGTACTTCCTCCTCCATCACTCTTGCAGAGGAAGACCCCACTTCGGGTGCTCTTGCCTCTGGTCTGTTCACTTCTTCTCCTATTTCCTCACTCATACTTACCAATGAGGGCTCAGATCCTAAGTATGCCGGGGTTCTCACCTCCGGTTCTTGAGGTTGAGCAGCACTCTGATAGTTTTGGATAGAGATATGATTTGGTTCTATTAAAGACATCATGGTTCTTGGTATTCTTCTGATGAAAGGATATCCACCTGATGTTGTGGGATGGAACCTGGACATTACCTAAACAGGTGTAGGATTTCCCTGTTGAGTTAATTCCAAGCGTTGGAAGGCTCTTCTGATTACCAGACTGATGAATCGAGGGAATTTAATGGTCTTCAGAAATTTATGAGTTCCAACAACTCCTCATCTTGCTATTGTTGAGGACTTGGTGTTGACAGCGGCAAGGAGATCATTGTACAAAATGCTGGCGTAGTCGTAGTTTCTGTTGAAGAGTAATCCATACATGATTTGTAGGATTTCTGTGCTGGTTTGATCTTGACTACCAGATTTGCAGGTAAGGGTTTTGTTCAATGTGGAGAACATGAAGTTCCACACTGTGGGTAGGTTTTGTCTTCTGAACTCGCCTATTTTGTTCAGATCTTTGTTGTAGCCTAAGAACTTCATAAAGTCAAGAAGAACAGCTACTTTGGGGGGTTTCTCGTAGGCTTCTATTCCAAGATGTCTTCTTGTCCTCACCCTGAAGATCCTTCTGAAAGTGCTGGCACGAATGCGGATTATACCTGCGCCTCCATTTCTGGAATCGACATTTCCAACGATCCCATCTTGTTCTTCGATGTACTGCAACGTAGTCCACCATTGTTGGATGTAGATCTCGGGAATGTTGTCGTCGAACTCAGTTAGGGCTCTAAAAACTTCAGAGTTTCTGAAAAACTCTATAAAAATGTGATAGGTGGGTAAATAGAGACTTGGGTTAGCATCAAGACGGTAGTTGTTGTCTACTAACTCGTATGGAAGGATTACTATTTCGTCTATGGGTCCTATTCGGCTAGATTCAGCATAATTTTGTTGTTCTGCCATTGTTACAGGTTAGGGTTTCTTGAAGAACTTAAGGATTTTGAACTTTGAGAGGGAAAGATGAAGGGTTTTGAATGATCAGTAAGCGTAAGAAACGAAATGGGTCGTGGGAATGGGTATTTATACTTGAATCATGTGGCTGGACGAACGTCGTAGGTACTGTAGGCACTTGAGTGTCATATTGTGGAGAGGCCTCAATAGTAGAACGTGGGAACAGCTAACGGTTGGTTTCTCAATCATAGATTGCCACGTGGATTTGGTTCTGACATCTTTCGGGCAAATAAACCGTCACGGTTAGAGATGTGTGGGTAACAAGTGGTTGACGCTTAAGAAATAACCCGTACCTCTGATGACGTTACTTCTGATGACATGGCAGAAAACTGACAGAGCTCAGGTGGAGCTTAGTACAGTTTTGCCTCTGTTGAGTGACTGTTTTCATTTCTTTTCAAGTATCCCAAGATGTTTCACCTTTACCCAAAATCTTTTAAATTTCTGTTATGATGTGAAAGTAGTCAAAGAACAAGGACAGAACTGACTTAGAAATTTCACAGAGTTCTGGTGAGAAGTCATCAGAGGCTCTGGTGAAATATTAGAGTTCTGGTAAGTCCTTGACTTTATCAAAAGATTTTCATCAGACCAGGTTTTCCCTTCCTCAAAAAGATTTATCTTTAAAGTTCAAAAGAGCAAAGTCATTTGAATTTGAAAGAATGGTTTTGACTTGCTCCCCCTAAAACCATGCATCTCTTAAGCTCCCCCTAAAATAGTGAGCTTAATTGACAGATTTCCTTTTTAGATTTTCTCTTTTCTTGAAACAATATTTACAAAGAAAACAAGAGTATATACAAACAAGAAATTCACATAAAAAAATTGAAAAAGTATGCTGGCAGAGCTCTGGTGAAAAACATCAGAGGCTCTGGTGAACTATCCTACCCAACTATTTTGACAGAGCTCTGGTAAGAACATCCGAGGCTCTGTTGATTTTCAAACAGAGTTAGGAGGACATGTTCAGCATACCTGTTTGGGCAAAAAATCACGTCGCTCGACCGCGACCAGAACAGGTAAGACGTATGATTGAGGACTATATCTTGTATTAAGATAAGGTCTCAACAAAGACCTAGAACACCATTGTCGTCCCTTATAAAAGGTAAGTCGAGAGTTCCTTACGACGCTCGACCATAGCGTCGCCTGATCCGCACGACTATTATATAAGGATGTGCGACTTTGACCAAAGCTAACATTAACCATAACCGTTTGTTAAGTGTTTAATGCAAGAGTCAAAGTCATTAGGGAGCAACGACTATAACCGATGCAATCATTAAACAGCCGGCGACCGTAACGGACGAAGATCATTACTCCGGCGACCGTTTCCAACCGTTAAGCCCATTAAAGGAGCATTCATGGATGAAGCTAATGACACGAAGACTATAAATATCAAGCTCAATCAACATTTCAACACATCGAATATCCGGCGATTAACAACCGAAGCAATATTCAAGAACACCTGAAATGAAGAACCATTATTCTAAGTATCGCTCTCGACGCACGACAACAGCCCTCGACCAGCAGTTCACACTTTGTTTCGTACACGACAAACACCTATTTTAAAATTCAAACACTTGTAATTTCATTTCAAAGCATTTCCTTCATTTGTATTGTAATCTATGTATGATCGACACCGGTATCCAAGGACATCGCCTCTGATTGGCGACCATAGTGCAGCGACGACGCCCCCTGTCGTCCGCAGGTTTTTTCCTCGATTGAGGTTTTTCCTGCGTCATCAAATCCCTTGTTTCTTTATTTTATTTATCGTCGCACGTCTCGTCGATAGATTCTTTCTTTATTTGTTTAAGTCCACATCGACCTTAAGTTGTCCCTTTGGTGTGATTTTTGGCATTAACAGTTTGGCGCCATCCGTGGGACTACATCTAGAGAAAATCCTCGACGAACGTGCATTCTACTAATAGTTTCTTGGAGTTTCTTCTATTTTCTATTGCAGGAAAATGGCATCCCTTAGAAATCCGCAGCAAGCCGTCGCTCAGATGTATCAGGAGCTCGAGGTTGCCAGGAATCAACTCAATGCAATGGCAGAGCAGAATCGCAGAGCAGCTGAAGAGATCACGCGGCTAAGGAATCCTTTTGGACCCCAGAATGGTCCTAGACCATTCATCCAGAATCCAGGTCCGGGACCAGGCCCGTCCGCACAGAATCAGCATCCAGGTCCATTCATGCAAAATCAGTAGCCGGGTCCGTTCATTCCGAATCCCCAGTCTGGGCAGATTCCCCCTCGGCATATCCGACCACCACCCTTGAACAATGGATCCCAAGCATTGCAAGGTGGCGCCCAGCCATTTCAGAATGGATCCTAGCCGTTTTCCCAGCCGTTCCAAAGTGGTCCGCAATCTTTCCAGCAAGGATCGCAACCTTTCCAGCAAGGATCACAATCTTTCCAGCAGAGATCGCAGCCATTTCAGCAGGGACCACAATCATTTCAGAATGGACCGCAGCAATTCCACTATGGGTCGTTGCCATATTTTGTCCCATTCAACGGGGACACCAATGGTTCGTCGCATGGTAATGGCACTAGTCCATGGACCAATCCCTGGACAGGGGCAAATCCTGATCTTAACGATCCCGTCGCCCAGCGTTTGAAGATGTTAGAAGACCAAAATGAGCACGTCCTGTCCTTGCTCGCCAAGTTGCCTGGGGTAGCCGTGCCTGTCGACGTCGAGCCTCGCTCAGGGTATGAGGCATCGCCCTTCATCGACGAGATCGCCACCGTCGAAGTCCCAAAGAAGTATAACATTCCTGCCTTCACTCCCAAGTATTCGGGTGTGACCGATCCAACCGAGCATGTCGCGCAGTATAAGCAACTCATGTGGAAAATCTCGATTCCACACATGTACCAGGAAGTATGCATGTGCAAGAGTTTCTGGGCGACTCTCACTGGCCCAGCTCTCCAGTGGTTGATCAATCTCAAACCCAAATCTATCTGGTCGTTCGCCGAATTGGTCAACCAATTCTCCCGGCAATTCGCCAGCAGTCGTAAGATGGAAAAGCAGACTAGTGATCTGTACTATGTCGTGCAGAAGACCAATGAGTCTATTCGAAGTTATTTCAATAGATTCAATGCCGAAATGATAAGTATCCGCAATTGTGACATCAAAACTGCGATCGAAGCTTATAAGCGTGGTCTAGACAATAGTTCAGGTTTATATATCGATCTGACCAAGTATCCCCCAGAAACTTTCGAAGACGTCCGAGCTCGAACCTTAGCATATATGAGGGTCTAAGAAGATGTAGCCTTTCGTCGCAAACATACTGACGACAAGAAGCCGTTAGGTGTCAAGAATCCAGAATTCAAGCCGAAAGCCATATCCAGAATAGAGCCAACGCGTCAGATTTCAAACGTTCGTTTCAAGACGAAGGCAGAAGCTAAAACCGCGACTAAATTTCCCGTGTACCCCAAGATCTCCTCTTATGGGTTCAAAGGGTCAGCTAAAGACTTAGTCGAAGCTCTGAAGACCACCCAAGCAACCATCCGGTGGCCGAAGAAGTCTGACTTGGGCGATGCTAAGAAGGATAAATCAAAGTGGTGCGACTTCCACGTCGACCATGGTCATGCGATAGATGATTGTAACGCACTCAAGAAGGAATTCGCATATCATGTTCCACAAGGTAATCTCAAAGATATTATTGATAATGTCGTTATTAACAGCCATCGACCGTCGACTCCCGAGCATGCAAAAGTTATCAATTAAAATACCATACGCCATTGGGAACCCTGAAGATCAATAATGAGTCGAAACGTCGCTATGGTGCCCTGTCGTACGACAACATGATCAATCTCAGACAGTATCTCATCGTATCGTCGTGTCGTCCTGTCATTTAAAACCTATCTTTCTTTCCAAAAAGAATAGGATAATAAATGACAGGGGGGCAATACCCCATGAAGGAGAAAGGTATGGTTTCTAACTCTTTTCCATACAAATTTTTCTCACAAGCAGCTACTGACTTAAGCATCGGAGGGTCGTTGGTAAGCCAACGACCAACCCTCGAAATCGCTGTATCGCAGGATCGCACGACATAGATGATCAGGTCAATGACTTGATCACGCCTCATAGCTCATCGAACGACTTAATCGCACGATCTTATAGTCTAAACGACTTCACAGCCTGAGCTTCTTAACTTAGAAAAACTTTGCGTTTTGAATAAATACCTTAGTCGCATGTATTGGTGTTTGATTGGCATTCATTCTAAACAAATGCCTTAATTTTTTTTTCTTATACCCTGTATGGATGCTTTGATCGTATGTTCTCACATTTTATAAGTGCCTTGGTCCCATGATTTCTATGTATCTTATGTTCAATCGATGCGATAGTTGTTTACCAATAAAGTACAAACCAAAAAAGTACATTCATCAGAAAAATTGTCAAAAACGCGCTCGACCACCAACGGTCGAGCAGTAAAACAAAAAAGAAAGAGAAAATTCATAAACTAAAGAAGGAGCATCCACTGCATCCTTTCCTGAAGTCTCATCTTGAGGACCTTCGCCTACCATCTCTTCCTAGACGTCTTTCTCATCATCTGAGTCCAGATCCCTCTCGGTCCCGACGCCATGCAAATAATGTCCAGTTCCTCCTTTGCAGAGGCAAGAGGATTTTTCCCAGCAAATGCCGCCGCATGATACCAGCTCGAGCAGTCAAACGAGCTATGGAAAAAACAAACTTACCCTCGTCTTTAGCAGCCCACACTTCTTTCTCCAAACTCTCCACCTTGGACTTATAATCATCAGCCTCTTTCGAAACAGCAGCCAAGGATTCCTTAATCTTTTCCATCTCCTCCCTTTGCTCTGCAGTCATGGACAAGGACTGCGTCAAGCGATGGCCAAGATCCTATTTCGCATGATTAACGATCGCCATATGTTTTAAAGCGTCAGCAAGGCGCTTCGATAGATCCTCCGTGCGACCAGTAGCATCGTTTGTTCGATCCAATGCTGCATTCTCCCTTTCGCGCAGCAGACAAGAGATCTTTCACTTTCTCCGTTCCACTTCGCAAGGCCAAGGAAGCTTGAAGTGCCTTTGAAATCATAAAAGACAGACATCATCAGTGGACAACGACAACGAAGTCTGGGCCTAGACAAACTAAGTCTTGAAAAAAATACTTACCATGAACACCAAGCCGGCTACATGGGCACCCGTCTCCTCGATAGGAAACCCCTCAAAACGCTCCCTGAAAGATGGAAGCAGGAATTTATCCAGGTGGGGGAACAGGTTCGTCCCGTCTAGGACATTACCTGTCATAAAGTCCGATGGCAGTGTAAAGTTGACCGTCGTGACCTTCTCCCCTCCCGTCGAGTGTTCCTTGCCCTTGTCGGTTGACAAAGGATTCGACACGGCAGACGGGGACTTCACCGTTTTCGCCGGAGGCGCAGAATTGATGGGTGTCGTTGCAATCACCTTCTTGGGAGATGCGACCCCTACCTCTTCGGGTGTAACGACTCTCGACGAGTCATTAACCCCTGCCGACGACTCCCTCGGAGTCGTCGTCCTCTTCTTCTTCGGAATTGCAGGGCCAACATACATGGCTTTTAGCCTCTTCTCTCTACCCTGACGAGCACGCTCCAGCTCAGCTGCTCTCTTAGCAGAAACATTCAACACTTTATGTTGAGACTCTCCTGGGAAAAAGGAATGTCATAAAGCACGCAAAGGAAAAAGACTCGAGGTAACATAGGAAGAAAAGGAAAGTAAAAGCTTACCCGTCATCCCTCTCCTTCATCTCGACTTATCTTCCTCCTCTTCTCTTCCTTTCTCTTCACACTTCTCCCCATGGTTCTCTCCTGAAGATTCTAAATCGTCGTCATCCGCCGAGTGTCGCACGACGAAAGACCTTTTGGCGACGCTAAATTCTAAAAACGAATTGATCTTCGCTTGAGAGTTAGCGTCTGACTTCACGACCTCGAATTTTATGGCTGTCAACATACAAAAAAACAAGTTAAAATCATATGTAAATCATCTACAACGCACGCTAGATGAAATGACGAGGCTCACCCGACATATTCCAACCCGTCCTAATCCACTCAATCTCAGAGTCAAGAGATAACTTACGCACGAATACATATCGAGTCTTCCACCCACGGTCATTCACAGCTGTCCCTAAAACCAGGACACTATCACCCTTGAGCCTAGAGTGTAAGCTACAGCGATGACAACTATCCTTTTTGGCCTGATAAGCCAAGAGAAGATCACGTACAACCATAGGATTCCCCCATCCTCTCGGCAGACGCTCAATCTCTAGAATAACTCGCCAGAATTGGGGCATTAATTGGCCTGGTGCTAAATTCAACTCCAACATAAAAGCTTTGGCTAGAGGCGAATACGGCCATTCAAAGCCTATCTTAAAAGGGTATTCGTAGATCACGATGTACCCCTCAGGACATTCATTTGAGCGGATCTGACCTGGACGAATCAATTCGATCTACGCAGGAATTTTCGCTAACTTTCTAAAGTCACGGAGGTCTGATAGCTCTTGAATAACACTCTCAGGATCCCTCGACATTCCTAAACGCAAAATTTACAGGAGTCAAAGAAATCGTACCTTACTTATAGGCGCGCTAGACCCCGGAGAACCTAATCAAGTCAAAGAAATTCACAAGTTTGGAAAGGATCCGGCGAAGAATGGCAAGGAAATCACAGCACAAACCCTTCAAAGGCGAAACAAGGAAGGATTCATCATATCTTTTACTTATACGAACAAACCGAATTCCTTGATGATCAACACGCATCCATGCCCTTTCGTATACCCACCCGGATCTTTGACACCTGTCCTCGACATCTGGTAAGCATCATCGCGCGTCAGTATGACATCACAACTTTTCAACTTCTTGTTCAGTTAAAGGTGAACCGGTTCAGTTCCACGACAGCCAGGTAAGTCCCTCAACCCAGGTCACAAGTCTTCGACAAGCAAAATTTAAAACTTAAACTTGACATTCAATTTTCAAATTTTAGGGGCAAACTGTTTGGGCAAAAAATCACGTCGCTCGACCGCGACCAGAACATGTAAGACTTATGATTAAGGACTATATCTTGTATTAAGATAAGGTCTCGACAAAGACCTGGAACACCATTGTCGTCCCTCATAAAAGGTAAGTCGAGAGTTCCTTACGACGCTCGACCATAGCGTCATCTGATCCGCACGACTATTATATAAGGACGTGCGACTTCGACCAAAGCTAACATTAACCATAACCGTTTGTTAAGTGTTTAATGCAGAAGTCAAAGTCATTAAGGGGAAACGACTATAACCGACGCAATCATTAAACAGCCGGCGACCGTAATGGATGAAGATCATTACTCCGGCAACCGTTTCCAACCGTTAAGGCCATTAAAGGAGCATTCATGGATGAAGCTAAGGACACGAAGACTATAAATATCAAGATCAATCAACATTTCAACACATCGAATATCCGCCGATTAACAACCGAAGCAATATTCAAGAACACCTGAAGTGAAGAACCATTATTATAAGTATCGCTCTCGACGCACGACAACAGCCCTCGACCATCAGTTCACACTTTGTTTCGTACACGACAAACACCTATTTTTACATTCAAACACTTGTACTTTACATTTCGAAGCATTTCCTTCATTTGTATTGTAATCTCTGTATGATCGACACCAGTATCCAATGACATCGCCCCTGATTGGCGACCATAGTGCAGATACGACACCCCCTGTCGTCCGCAGGTTTTTTCCTCGATTGAGGTTTTTTCTGCGTCATCAAATCCCTTGTTTCTTTATTTTATTTATCGTCGCACGTCTCGTCGAAAGATTCTTTCTTTAGTTGTTTAAGTCCACATCGACCTTAAGTTGTCCCTTTGGTGCGATTTTTGGCATTACCAATACCCATCTTGCTGATTAAGAAGTTAAATCTCCTTTCATCAAGGGATTTTGTGAACAGATCAGCAAGTTGGAAGTCAGTTGAAACAAAATTCATTCAATTAACCTTTTTTCAACATGATCCTTTATAAAATGGTACCTTATGTCGATATGCTTTGTCTTGGAGTGCTGGACTGGATTAGCTGTAATTGATATGGCACTCTTGGAGTCGCATAGGATTGGGATTTTGTTGTACTCCATGCCATAATCTTTAAGTTGAGTTTTCATCCAGATCACTTGAGAGCAACAACTAGCAGCAGCAACATACTCTGCTTCTGCTGTAGAAGTTGAGACACAGTTCTGTTTGGATGTCCAACTTACCAATTTATCTCCAAGCAATTGGCAGCTACCAGAAGTACTCTTTCTGTCATTCTTGCATCCTCCATAATCTGAATATGTATATGCAATAAGCTCGAAACCAAAATTAAGAGGATACCAGAGACCCAAGAATTGAGTCCCTTTCAGATATTTAAATATGCGTTTGACAGCAGACAAATGGGATTCTTTAGGATTTGCTTGAAATCTGGCACAAAGACAGGTTGCCAACATTATATCAGGTCTGCTAGCAGAAAGATACATAAGTGATCCTATCATGCCTCTATAGTTCTTGACATCCACAGGTTCACCATTAAGGTCAGAGTCAAGTTTAACTCCAGTGGCAATAGGAGTTTTCATTGGATTTGAATTATTGAGCTTATACTTTTTAAAAATATCAGAGATGTACTTAGACTGACTTATGAAAGTCCCTCTGATGGATTGTTTTACTTGTAAACCAAGGAAGAAAGAAAGTTCTCCCATCATGCTCATTTTAAATTCACTTTTCATCAAATCCTCAAACCTATCACAAAACTCCTGCCTTGTAGACCAAAAAATAATGTCATCAACATATATCTGTACCAGAAGAATATCATTCTTATACCTTCTAAAGAATAGAGTTGTATCAACAGTACCTTTCTCGAAGTGATTAGTCAACATAAAGTTTGACAAAGTTTCAAACCAGGCTCTGGGAGCTTGCTTAAGGCCGTACAGAGCTTTGTCTAACTTGTAAACGTGGTCTGGAAACTCTGGGCTTTCAAAACCTGGTGGTTGCTGGACATAGACTTCTTCTTGCAGTCTTCCATTTAAGAAGGCAAATTTTACATCCATCTGGTAGACCTTGAAACCTTTGTGAGTAGCATAGGCTAGGAAGATTCTGATTGCTTTGATCCTAGCCACAGGTGCAAAAGTCTCGTCATAATCGATACCTTCTTCTTGGCAATATCCCTTTGCAACCAGCCGAGCTTTGTTTCTGATGATAATCCCATCTTCATCCTTTTGATTTCAAAACACCCACTTGGTTCCAATGGCAGCTTTTCCTACAGGGAGTGTAACCAAGGACCAAACTTTGTTTCTTTCAAATTCCAGAAGCTCATCTTGCATAGCTTCAATCCAGTTTGGATCTTCCAGGGCTTCAGAAATCTTCTTCGGCTCAATCATGCTTAAAAATTTGACAAAGAAAGCTTCATTGATTGTGGTCGATCTTGTCTTCACACCATCTTCAGCAGCACCAATAATTAGATGATGGGGGTGATCCTTTGTCCATCTTGTCATGGGAGCATGGACAATAGGTGGAGTCTGTGCTTCTGATGGGAAAAGACGAACTTCTGCATCAGAACTCTGTGGATTGGCACCAGGGCTCTGTAGCACACAACTCTAGAGAGTGGCCTCATTGCTCTGTGAAGTGCCAACAGGGCTCTGCGAAGGTGAGCTTACAAATAAGGAATCTCTCCCAATATTTGTCAATAGGGGTGATGATGGCTCTTGGTCAGGTTCTCTTACATCTTGTTGTGGTTCCTCGTTTCTCTGAATGATACCTGTAGACAGAGAAGTAGATGGTGAAGAATTGGAGGGACCTGTAAGAGTTGTACCTGTCAGATTATGTTCTGTTGAGTTTTGAGCTTGATTGCCTCTAGTGATGTTGATAGAGGAATCATCATCATCGAAGAAGTCGTTGAAGACTAAGTTTATATCTTCTTCTCTTGTTTTTTAAGAACTTGTCTTCTTCTGTTCTATCTGTGTCCCCTCTGTTGATTTGCGATCAGAGGAACTTGATGTACTTTCATCAAAGGACACATTTACACTTTCTTGAATGAATCTAGTTCTGGTGTTGTAGACTCTGTAGGCTTTAGAGGTTAAGGAATAACCAATAAAGATTCCTTCGTCAGCCTTTTTATCGAACTTGCCCAGTTGTTCTCTGTTATTCAAGATGTAACACTTGTAGCCGAAAACATGAAAATATTTCACATTTGGCCTTCTGTTGTTGATGAGTTCATAGGGAGTCTTTTTTAAATCTTTTCACTATTACAGCTCTGTTTTGGGTAAAACAGGCTGTTGAGAATGCCTCTACCCAAATGTTTATTGGAAGGATAGAACCGGCCAACATGGTTCTATCGGCTTCTACCAGAGTTCTGTTCTTTCTTTCCACCACTCCATTCTGTTGTGGAGTTCTGGCATCTGAGAAGTTCTGGGAGATTCCTTCCTCTGATTGGTAGGCATCAAGTCTGGAGTTTTTAAACTTTGTCCCATTGTCACTTCTTAACTTTTGGACTTTGAGACCTAACAGAACCTGTATCCTCTTTAACAAACGTATCAAAATTTCTGGGACATCAGATTTTACTCTGATGAACTCAATCCAAGTATATCTAGAAAATTCATCTATTAAAATAAGAATATACTTCTTGCCTGACAGAATTTGCACAGTGATTGGACCACAGAGATCCACATGAAGCATATGCAAAGGTCTGGGACAACTGTGACCACTCTTAGTTCTTTGTGAAGATCTTTTCATTTTACCCAGCTCACAGGCAGAACAGAGATGGTCTTTGTCAAATTTAAGGGAAGGAAGACCTTTCACTAAGTTCAACTTCACGAGTTTGTCAAGATTTTGGAAATTTAAATGGGCAAATCTTTTATGCCAGAGCCAGGCATCTTCCTTTTTCAAAGACACTAAAGAGAGTTTTTCTGTTGTAGAGTTTTGATTTGGATTAAAGTTCATTTTGTACAGATTGCCTTTTCTGTCGGCTCTTAAAAGTTCTTGACCAGACTCTGAAAGCAACAGAGAAGAATACTTCTTCCTAAAATTGACATCGAACCCATGATCATAGAGTTGACTTATACTGAGCAGATTATGATTTAATCCTTCAACATAAGCAACTTCAGAAACTGAAACACCACCATTAACTAACGTACCATAGCCTCTAATCTGTCCACCATTACCTCCTCCAAAGGTTACTGCACTTCCCATTTTGTTCTTGAATGAAGTCAGCAGCTCCTTGTTGCCTGTCATGTGCCTGGAACATCCTGAATCTAGGTACCAGATCTGCACATGAGGCTTCTGCAAGACAGATTAGTTCTTTTTAGGTACCCATTGCATGATGGGTCCTTTCTTGTTAGGCTTGGGGGTGTTTGGCTTACCTACTGGCTTTCCATTCTGTGATGGTGTGCTAGAGGATTTTCTCTGTGTATTCTGGACAGTCTTAGGATTTTTCCTTTGAGCTGACTGATTCAGAACACAGTGGGGACCATTCAGGTGATTTTGTAACTTGAGCAGAAGTTGAATACAATTGCAATTTCTGGAGCATGAAGATTGATGCAAATTGTTGTTTTTACTCAAAATCTGTTCTTTGAATGGTGCTTGAAAAACCTTAGAAAACATCTGGTCCTTGTTTGGCTTTTTGAAATTGCCATTTTTCTTTGAAACTGATTCATTTGACCAAAAAGAGTTTCTTCTTTGATTTACAACAGAGGTAGGAATAGGTCTGTCATTGACTATCCATTTTCCCTTCTGCTCTGGTGTAAATCTGATTGGTTTAAAAGCTAGGGGAACAGAGGTGTTGTTCACTGGAATACTTCTTGCATTCTCTGTTTTCTCTACTTCTATTACATTAGAAGCACGAATCTTGACGCCTTTGTTTTTAAAATCTGATACTGGTATGAATCTAGATTGTTTCTTAAAGAATGAGACATCCTTTTTCAAATCTATAGATCCCACTGGTATCTGCTTAGGCTTATGCAACACTTTCTTTTGACCACCGAAAATTTGTTCATCTACCTCAGAATCAGAGCCACTATCAGAGCCTAAAAAGTCTCTGGTGGCTCTGGTGAAGGTGTTAGGCTCATTGGGCATCACTGGGATTTTAGCCTTGGTAGATTTGAACTTTCTCAACTTGGGTTTTAAAGCATCAGAAACAGCATTTTCCTCAAGAACTTTCATAAGATCTTCTTCAAAAGATGTTCTAATTTTTTCATAAGTGGGAGAGAAGACTGGGGCTTTAGGGTGGAGCTCGCTCTGTGGTTTAACATCAGAGGATTCAGCCGCAGAAGTAACAGACTTCTGTCCCTTGAAAGAAATGAAATTAAAGATCTCTTTTGGATCCAAACTTTTAACAGAATCAGGAAGTATGATTCTTGCTCTTCCTTGAACAAGAATAAACTTTCAAGATGGTTCTGTAACCTTTTCTTGATCCAAGGAGTTATAGCTAACATTCCTAAAATTAAGTCTCCTAGCCCTTGAAAATACATCTGAGGTTTTGATTCTTTTGAAAGCAGCAGTACCAGAGATCACATCCTCCTCGATTTTCCCAACACAGAAGGCAGAAGACAGAGATATCTTATTTCTTCCATTATAGGGAGCAAGGTCACTGAAACCAAGACCTTGTGTATCCATCTGAGAGTTTATCTTTATGTGCACATCTTGTTCATCTTGGTACTTTTTGATTTGAATCTCTTTTCTCCGTAGGGATTGATGCAAAACCTCCCTTTTTCTTTGAAAATAATCTTTTAAAGCAACAGAGTTAAGTCTTTCTGTTTCTGACTTCTTAACCTCTTCATTATTTTGTTTCAAAACTTCCTCAAACTCTTTGACTTTTTCAGAAAAGATGTTTTCCTTCTTTTGTTGTAAGATTTCTAGCTCAGATTTTTCTTTAAAGATTTCTTCCTTTTCTTGTTCCAAGAGAGTTTTCTCTCTCTTGTAAAAGGACAGATCTTTCTGTGCTAGCTTCCTTAACTCTTTCTCTTCAGAGATCTTTTGTTTTAAAAGTTGAAACTCTTTTGTTAACAGCGAGACATGCATTTTCAACTCAGAGTCAGACTTAGATTCAGAAGAACATACCTTGGCACTGGGTCTGGTGGTCTCCAGCGCTCTGTTGTTTGGCTCTGTTACAGTTAGAGCAAATGCATTCTGATTCAAATCTTCCTCTGTTGTTCTCTCTAGTGTTTCTCCAGTCATCCAATCAACTTCTTTTAAACTCTCATCATCCACAGCAACTCCGCAGAAATTGGCTTGCTCTGGTTCATCATCATAGGATGAATCAGAGATCCAATTCTCCATCTCAGCAATGTAGCTTCTTTCTCGGTAATTGTACCTATATTTGTTCTTGTAGTAATCCTGGCATTTTACCAGTTTACCTCTACAATTAGCAGAGAAATGGCCAGGTTTGCCACATCTAAAGCAACGTCCATTATTCTGGTTGATGGGTTGAGCAGCATCGGTTTTCTGAGGTGTTGGAGCATTATACTTTTGTTGTGGTTAAGGTCTTTGCTCTTGTGGAGCTCTGTTGTTGTTACTCTGATGGGGTGCAACATGACTTATTTTCTCGTCTTTCTCTTCTCTTTCGTACCTTCCTCTTCTATCAAATACCTTGTTGCCAAATCTCTTGTAAACTTTTGAGTTATTAACGCAAGAGATTGGGCAAAAGCATTTATATCATCATCTTCTGATTAACTTTCTACAGCATCACATTCTGCTACCAGACTCTTCTTACCCTTCTTATTTTCTTTCTTCTTATCTCTGCTAGAACTCTCTCTGTTGGACTTTCCTTCAGTGGATTTCTTTGAATCAGAGACCAAAGCGATTGAACCTGCAATGGTGGATTTGCCCTTTTGTTTGACAACATCCTTCTCTTGTGCAGCAAGAGTGCCATACACATCAGTTAGAGACCATGCATCCAAATCATGGTTAGCTTGTAAAGACATGGAAAGATTTAACCATCATTTAAACTTTTCAGAAACAGAACATTGTTATCTTCCTTCGACCTAACAACCCCACACTTTTTGCATTTGTTTGTCAAAACGTTAAATCTGTTGTAGGTTTGTTGTAGGGTTTCCTCAGGAAGTGCCCTGAAATCGTTGTATTCATTTATACATTGGGTCCTTCTGTTCTTTTGGGTTTTGATACCATCCTCAAGTTGATTAAGAAGCTGATCCCAGATTTCTTTAGCAGTAACACATGAGTCTAGTTCTTGAAATATATCGTTTGGAATGGCCATTATCAGAAGTCTAACTGCCTTAAGGTCATTTTCCATTTTTAGCTTCTCTTCATCAGTAAACCCGGTGGTTTTAGGTTTGAGGTAAGCACGAATTTCAGCAGTAGTTTCTGTTGCAGGTACACGTGGAACAAAAACCATGGGTTGGCATGGTCCATCCATGATAGAACGCATTAAGTCTCTGTCCATTCCATCAAGGAAGTTAACCATCCTAATATTCCACTGAGGATATTCATCTCTCAGAAGAGTAGGAGGTTTGGTCAGAGAACCAGCAATATAAATGGCATTTATGTTGTTATTAGCCATTTTGAAGAAAAACATAGTAATATGGTTTCAAAAGAGTTTAAACTGAAGGTGAATGAACAGTAACCAATGGAACAATAACTTGAGTAGAGATGATCTTTAAACTAAACTTGATAGTTTGAAACAGTGTTAAATGAACTCTGAAAACTTGTTTTAAACTATAACAGTAAAAACAGAGTATTCTATGAAGTTTTAAGACACACAAACACAATCAACAACTATGAATCAACCTTGGTAGATTGGATCGTTTGATTTAAGCAAATCAAAGAAGCTCTGATACCAACTGTAGGTTCCCAGATTCAAGTTGCATCACATAAATGGTAGGTAATAGACAGCGGAAGCATTATATAAAGCCATTAAAATGTGAGTGATTGTGCAAACGATAATGTAACAGTGAGTATCAAATATAGAACAGTAAAATGATAACAAGATCAAGTATAATAAGCTGCTCGTATATTGATATTATGAATAACACCAAGAACACGTTCAAGTGTGTGTATTCGGAAATCTCACAGGGAACAAGATCGTATGGAGGTAGTGCTATGGAATGTTGCAGTGTGTGCTCTAACAATTGTGGAAAACTATTCTTCCAAAAGCTTACAATTGTTGTTCCACTACCTCCCTATTTATAGCCCGATAAAGCATTAGACAGTGTACTATCTAACCCTGAAATGACACGTGGAAAGTGTGTCTTCGTCCTTATAGGGCTTACGTGGAAAGTATGAACACGTGTCTAACACTTAGAGATTTCTACGAGACTTATGCTTCACATAGGTCTTCAGTCACTAGAGCTCTTACGCCAGAGCTCTGTTGGTCTTCTTGTGTAAACGGTTCTGTTGAATAGAAGTCTTCTGCCAGAGCTCTGTTGAGCTCGGTTAGTTCCGCCAGAGCCCTGTCGATCTCTGTTGGTCTTCTGGTTTGAACCTCTTCCAAGTCTTCTGCTGGATCTCTGGTGGTCTTCTGACTTGTACTATTTTCAATACTTTTACATAAGAGATACTTGGGGCTAACAGAACCTGTTCGCTGAATACAAGGAAGAGAAAGGTCCCTCAGTGACCATTGGTGGAAATGGAAAAGGCTATACCCAAGGGTTTGGTGTACTCTCTAATGGTACAACTACCTTCAGAAGAGTCACATAGGTTGAAGGACTGACGCACAATCTTCTTAGCATCAGTCAGCTATGTGACAAGGATTACTAAGTGTGTTTAACTAAGGAATCATGCTTTGTCACTGACAAAAAGGAGAAGATTGCTCTCAGCGGATATCGTTTGGAAAATGTTTATGTTATAAACATGGACACGACAACCACTGAGCATTCTTGTTTCTTCTCCAAAGCCTCATCTGATGTCAACTGGCTATGGCATAAGAGGCTCTCTCATCTCAACTTCAAGACACTGAACACTCTTTCTTCAATAGAATAGTCCCAAAATGATCAAACAACATGAATTTCCATATGAATTCTAGAGAGAGAGTAGAGAGAGAAAGCTTATATCGTATTCATGTCGGCTCTGTATTACTATATGAGAGTTATGTCCAAAAGCTTACAAAGAAAGTCTAAACAAAGCCTTATATACCCTAAGACTTATTAAGGAAAAAAGCTAGCTTTGACTTTCTACACTTGACTAAATACATTGACTTTGACTTTATCAAGAATATTAAATCTTGAAGACATATTTAAACCTAGCAATCTCCCCCTTGGATTCAAGATTTAAACATTTGAGAACAGCAGTCTTTGGCTTGGGTTGTCAAAGTCAAATTGTCACAAAATCTTCAGACGGGGATCTGACGGAGATTTTCTTTCTTTGAAATGGAGAGCTTGTTTCTTCACACAAGGCATTTTGATACAGATTAGCACAAATTTAAGAAAAAGAGATCACAAGATGATCAATCGATTTTTCTTAAATTCTTGAAGAATTCTCCCCCTGTTCTTTCTTGAGACGAAATCTTCTTTCTTCAGTCATTGTTCTCGAATCTTTGACTTGAAATCTCTTTGACATGAAATTGAATTATACATTTCTCCCCCTTTTTCGATGAAAGTGCGCATCATGATCATCGAAAACCTTTTTCAATTTTTGTCGCGTCTCTGAGTCTCACTAACAATCTCCTCTTTAATGAATGACCTTGCTCTCCCTCAAAATAAGAATTCTGGAGCAATTTGTTTTCTCCCCCTGAAAGTATGCATATATTTCATTTTGGCACAGTAGTTGAAAAATTTATTCATGGAAAATAAAATTCATTGAACTACTTTTTATAACTACTAATCATTTGATCATTTGAAAACTGTACAAAAGAAATTCAACTTAATGAAATTTAACAGATTTTTCAATCAAATGAAATCAAATGCATGTGTTTGGATTCAAATACAAGACATCATTGCATATCAAGTTAAAAATGTTCAGTTTCAACCCCTTTATTAAATCTATTTGGTGCGCTAGCAGGCGAAATATGATTAGCACCAAGCATATGCAATTCTAAAACATATAAGAATACTTTACTCTACTTACACTATTTGTCCAAAATCAGGATTTTCACAAATTTACAGGTTTATTACGACTTTGTATTTTCCCCAAGTATCAAGAGATGTGTGCTCATTGGCATCTTTTCTTTTGTGCTCATTGGCATCTTTTGATTTTGTCATCATTGACATCTTTTGATTTTGTGCTCATTGACATCTTTTAATCAAAAAGTTTAGTAGGAATAAGATACACCGTTAAACATGGCTTTCTATCTGGTTCTATAGCATGATTTGGGTCAGCGGATCCCAGACCAGTTGGCCTTAGGTGCTAGGTGTCGAGCACCCCTTAGAACTTACTTTCCCAAACCAGAAAGGCCACATCGATATATTGTAAACCCATTTGTACCAGTAGAACATGGCTTTCTATCTGGTTCTGTAGAAGGATTTGGGTCAGCCGATCCCAGACCAGTTGGCCGTAGGGACTAGGTGTCGAGCACCCCTTAGGACTTAATCTCCCAAACCAGAAAGGCCACAGGCACAAACTTTCAAACTAAATGATTAGATTTAAAACTTAGAGCATCTCAATCACTTGGTTCTAAAACATAGTGCTTCCCCCATGTTTTCGTTTTCATCCATCATTCTGACATCTAGGCTTTTTGAGCATTATATTCTATATAAGTCCAGAAATCCATAATTTTGAGCATTCAGCATAATTTCATTCATGTTTTGCTGACCTTTCGATTTATTTCAGAAGTGAAAGATGAAACAAATGTAACTCAGATAATACAAAAACGCTTGTAAAATCACCCTTGACACACATTTCATTCATTGAATGAAAGTTGAAAAAAAAATTCCATCTCATTGAATTAAATTGTAAAGATTCAAATTTTCAAAGCAGTAGAAACAAAATATAATACAATGTTACCTTTTACCACTTGTTCCTTGAAATAGAAAGACGTGACAGTTAAGGATATCACCTGAGAAGTATGATCATGCGGTAAAAGATTTAACCTGATAAGTACGAGTTCTAAACTGATTTGTTTAGAAGTCTTAGCCATTGAAATACGGGTCCTGAACTGATTTGTCCAGAAGCCATAAACGTTTAAGCACGGGTCCTGAACTGATGTATTCAGAAACAACAAACGGTGAAATCCGGGTTCTAAACTGATGTGTTTAGAAACCATTTACGTTAAATGCACAGATACATCTTCTTCTGTTGGGAACTGAAGATATGCTAAGTATGGTTAGTACTGCCAAGACAATATTACTACTGCCAGTTCTTCGTTACTACTGCTAGTCAAGGTTACTACTGCTAGACAAGGTTAGTACTGCTAGACCAAATTACTACTGCGTATACATGGTTAGTACTGCTAGACCAAATTACTACTGCTAGACACGGTTAGTACTGCTAGACCAAGTTACTACTGCTAGACATGGTTAGTACTGCTGAGCTGAGTTACTACTGCTAGAAGACTGTGAAGGTTAATACTGCTGAAGGTTCGTTAATGTTGCTGAGCCAAATCATTGTTAATACTGCTGACTTGATAAGTTTGGTATGCGATACTTTTGGAGACAAAGAAGGAATTGATCAAGATATGTTTAACGAAGATTCAGAAGATCAATTTACTTTTGATAGTTATCTTGTAATTACTTTTGTATAAATAGTATTGATAGCTATTAGAATAAGGGACACGATAATGGGAAAATAAAAAAGACGATTCTAGAGAGAATTAATCTCAAGGTGTAAGAACCCTATTTCTAGAGAAGTAGAAGTCGTCTTGTTGAGCCTGTTCAACAAGATTGAGGTTTGGTGTAAAACTTGTGAGTAATACAGTTTGATATATATAGTGTGTTGAATTCTATTGATTGTTCTTTAATTGATTTAGAGTTCTATTCCGCAAGATTCTCTAAATTCTGTTTCTAAGAAGTTTAATTCTTGTTAAGAATCGATCCTGACAAGTGGTATCAGAGCCTTGGTATCTTAGAAGCTATGGACAATTCAATGGATACTCACAGTACTCTTGTTTCAAAGGTTCCCATGCTCAAACCCAATGAATTTGACATGTGGAAACTGAGAATCAAGCAGTACATTCTTCTTACTGATTATGCAATATGGGACATCATAGAAAATGGCCCATGTAATGAAGGAAAGATTGGAGCAGATGGAAAGAGACCTCCTCCCAAGACAGATGCTGAAAAGAAAGTCAGACAAACAGAGATGAAGGCCTTAAGCACTCTGCTTTTGGCTATTCCTAATGAGTACCAACATCAATTCCAACACTGCACAGATGCACAGATGTTGTGGAATGCTCTGGAGAAAAGATTTACTGGCACAAAGAGCACAAAGAGAAATCAAAAGGCTATTCTCAGGCAACAATATGAGAACTTCATGTCTGCAAAGAATGAGTCTATGACTCAAACTTTTGACAGATTTAACAAGTTGATTGGAGAATTAGCAACTGTGGGTGTACACATGGATGCTGATGATGTCAATAGAAAGTTCCTTAGATCATTGGGAGAAGAATGGACCATGTACACAGTCTCATTCAGACAGAATGACCAATTGGAGGACAAAGAGCTAGATGACCTCTACAATGATCTGAGAGTATTTGAGGCTGAAGTTGAAGCCAAGAAAAGGCCATCTGGATTTGTTTATAATGCTGCTTTATTATCTTCATCCTCTGATAATGCTGCTAATCCTGATTCTGTTAATACTGCAGGTTCTGTTAATGCTGCTGGTGGAACTAATCAAGAGAAGACTACAGATTCTGTACTAGAAGCATTCTTTTCTAGTCATGTTCACTCTTCTCTAATCAATGATGATTTAGAGCAGATTAATGCTGATGATCTGGAAGAGATGGACATCAAGTGGCAGATGGCTATGCTATCAATGAGGGCGAAGAAATTCATCAAAAGGACTGGGAGAAACAACTTTTCCCAGAGAAGAGAAGATGGTGCAGGCTTTGACAAGTCCAAGGTTGAGTGTTATAAGTGTCACAAGATGGGACACTTTGCCAGAGAATGCAGAAGTGGAGGATCACATCAACAGGCTCCAAATGGAAACCAAAACAGAAGCTCCTCTCAAGCCCTTGTTTCTCAACAAGGAATGGGATTTGATTGGAGTGATCAAGCTGAGGAAGCCTGTCAGAATCAAGCTCTTATGGCAGAAGTATCTGATATTCCCACTGAGGTACAATCTAAACTCTGTTCTCAAGCTTGCATTGATGCTGTTAAAAGATATAGGGATCACAATCAGGGTATGTGTGATAACCTTAAGAGGCTAGAGAAAGATGTGAAAGATTATGTTAGGATTGTAGAAAGGTTTGAGGAACAGATTAGAGCTTTTCAAGCCAATGAACTTCAACACCACTATGATACTAACTATTGGAAGTGGGAGAAGAATGAGTATGAAATTAAGCTGAAAGTGTCTGGGGAGGAGAATGAGAAATTAAAAGAAGAGCTTAAGAAGGTTAAACTTGATGTTGAAAAGTTTACCTGTGCTTCTAAAACCATGGATACCATCATTAAGGCTCAAATCCATGACAAGATGAAAGTAGGGATAGGGTACAATGCCACACCTCCACCCTACAATAACAACTACATACCTCCTAAGTCTGATTTGTTAGAGACCAAGGATAGGAAGGATCCTGAATTAAAGATTAATATAGATCCTTGTGAAGAAACAGTAGTTGTTGAGGATGAAACTGACAAAGTAGACTCTGATGAGGAATCTGAAAGTCCAAGTGTTAAGAACACTGAGATCAAAAGGACTGAAAAGGAAAAGGGAGTTCATTCCACACAGCCCAAAGGTGTGAACTCTAATACTTGTAAACAGTGTTCTTGCAGGAAATCTAAAGAGAACAAGCCCCAAAAACATGATAATCAGAGGGGAAATCAAAGGAACTGGAATAACCAGTGGGCTATGAGACAAGGAGTTGATCTGAACAGAATCAACAGGCCAAAACCTTGTTTCATCTGTGGTAAGCTAAATCATTTAGCCAAACACTGTTATTTCAATCCTGTTAACCAAAGGTTTAATGCTCAAAGATCTTTTCAAAAACCTGGTGGTTACAGAAAGAATGGTGGCTATAAAAAGTCTGCAAAGAAAAATGTGGCAAAGAAACAAGATAAACCCAAAAGCCACATAAAGAAAACGACTGAAAAGGAATGTGGTACTATGTGGGTGCCAAAAAGCACTAAAAACAATACTGCTGCTAGCAGTGTTAGTACTGCTTCAAAAGTTAGTGCTGCTAGCAGTGTTAATACTGCTAGTAATCATTCCAAAGTTAGTGTTGCTAGCAGTGTTAATACTGCTAGTAATCAGTCCAATGTTAGTGCTGCTAATACTTTTAGTGCTTCTTCTTCAGATAGTACTGCTGCTAGCAGTATTAACTCTGTTAATACTGCTTCTAGCAGTGTTAACTCTGTTAATACTGCTACCTCTGTTATTACTACTGATACTGCTGCTAACAATACTGCTGCTCCCAGTATTAGTACTGCTAGCATTGTTAGTACTTCTGAGGTTAATACTGCTGCTAGTGCTGCTACACCAATAATTTTGACAAAGTACTCCAGTACTGCAGTACCTAAATTTGAAAATCTCATCAAAACCAAGTGCAAGTACTTTGATGAGCAAGGGAGACCCAAGACCACTTCGGCTTGGGTTCCCAACAAAAACTAATTGATTTATCAGATGTGCAGGGCAATCAACAGCTTAAGGGGATAAGCATTTGGCATGTTGACAGTGGTTGCTCTAGGCACATGACAGGTAACATGGCCTGCCTTCAATATTTCAAATGAATTGATGGAGGACATGTTACTTTTGAAAATAATCCTGCAGAAGGTAAGAGAAGTGGTAAAGGTGATGTGTCAGAAGGTAAGATGACATTTGAGGGTTTGACTACTAATGCAAAGTGCAAAGTTACTACTGCCTGTGTTCTAGTAGTTAATACTACTTGTGCAGTTAATACTGCTTGTGTAGTTAATACTGCTCAGAAGTTAATACTGCTTGTGTAGTTAATACTGCTTTGCAGTTAATACTGCTCAGTAGTTAATACTGCTAGTGCACAGTTAATCCTGCTCAGTAGTTAATACTGCTAGTGCAGTTAATACTGCTAGTGCAGTTAATACTGCTAGTGCAGTTAATACTGCTAGGTAGTTAATACTGCTAGGTAGTTAATACTGCTTGGTAGTTAATACTGCTTGGTAGTTAATACTGCTCGGTAGTTAATACTGCTAGGTTGTTAATACTGCTTGGTAGTTAATACTGCTGTGTAGTTAATACTGCCTTGCAGTTAATACTGCTCAGTAGTTAATACTGCTTATGTCGTTAATACTGCTTTTGATAATCTAGGGCATATAAATACCCCTGTTTGCCCGCCAAAGTTCATAACGACTCTTCGCTTTTACTTCTTCTCTCTCGTTCTAACCTAGTCTCCCCAGAATCTTTGTGTTTTTCTTTCAAGAATCCTCAGGAATCATGGAGTTTGTGGATGAGCACAATGAAATAGCCATGCTTCAGAAGCCGAAACAAGCTGCGGGATTCCACGATATCGTCGATTTTCTCAAATCCTCGCACATCTCCTATGCCCTAACGGTGAGCTCAACCATCTTGTTGGTGCAAGTGTACCACATCTCTATATATTTATATATATTTATTTTGATGATTACAAACACACCGTATTATTGTTTATCTAACAATCCTATCCAAGTGTACAGTTCTTGAAGAAAATGAAGATTTTATCTGAAGAGTTCAAGACGGAAGATTTACGTTGTCATTAGTGTTTATAATTTATAATGATAAACACCCTAAAATAATATACCACTTGGATATTTCTAAAAACCATAATTGATTTTAATTAAATAGGGTTTATTGAGAAAGATTGGTTGCGTCCTGGAAGCTACCTATTTCTGACGCCGGCATACCGCGAAGCTTCAGGCGGTATACCGCGGCGGGTTACTGCACCTCTGATTGATTGAAAGGCTTTTTCTCTGCACGGTATACCGCGAGTCCTAGCCGGTATACCGCGGGTACGTATTCCAGTCAACTTTGCATGAGAGCCGTTGGAGTGTCAGTGTACTATTACTGCACGGTATACCGCGTGCATTTGGCGGTATACCGCGGATGCACTTATCCGTTGGAAGCTTCATGCTATATATTTGCATGCTGATGGTGAAGAAAGAGTAGACCACACAAACAACAACAGCAAGCAACCAACTCCATCCATTTCTCAGCTCTCTCACTTATTTAATTTATATATTTTATAAAACCTTTTTTATAAAATATCCAAGTGTGAGATATTATACAAGAGTGATTACCCATTGTGAGTTATACTCCTCTTGTAAGTATTTGAATAACGGGTGTGTGATCCTGTTTATCTCATAGCAGAGGCTTGAGAAACTATTACAAATTCCTTTGTATTTGGTTTGTGTTCTACCGTAAAGAATACATTTATTGGATCGTGTCGAGAAGTGTCTCGGCTGCTGGTTTATCACAGTTGGTGGTAAATCAGTAAATCTCCGTGTCAAGTATCTCTAACCTTTATCTCTTTATTTATTCCGCTGTGCTTTTAATTATATCTGTTTATATAATTGTTGTATATTTATTATTTGTATACTCTGATTTATTTATACTTTTTCTGTACTGTATTTATTTGTAAAAGAATTTTTGAAAGTAAAAGATTTTAAATACAACCTTACCCCCCCTAGGTTGTCTAACAATTGGTATCAGAGCAGGGCTTTCAAAAATTATCTGTTTAAATTTTTAAAATTATTTATTTTTTTTAAATGGCTCAACAAACTAATTTTGTGTTTTCTAAACCTCCTTTGATAGATACTGAAAAGTTTGGCATTTGGGCCGAGCTGTTTGAATGTCACGTTCGTGGCAAAAGTCAAAAAATTTGGGATATTATAGAAAATGGGAATTTTAGACCAACCAAAGTTGAAAATGATCTTATTGTTGATAAACCCATAAAAGATTGGACTCCCGCTGAAGAATCTCATTATTGTTTAAATTTTGAAGCTAAAAATATATTATATGCTGCTTTAACCTCTGATGAAATTGAAAGAGTTTATACTTATAAAACTGCTAATCAAATCTGGCAAAGCTTGAGCGACACTCATCGTGGAAATACTCAAGTTAAAAGCTCTAAAATAAATATTCTTGTTCATGATTATGAATTGTTCGAAATGTCAAAAGATGAGTCAATCGACTCAATGTTTAAACGTTTTAACCTCATTATGACTACTTTGAAAGGACTAGGTCGCACTTATCCTAACGAAGACTATGTAAGGAAAATCCTACGAGCACTTCCTTCGGAGTGGATGGCAAAAATCACATCCTTGGAATACTCCCGAGATCTCGCAACTATGAAGCTCGATGATCTCATCGGCAATCTTAAAGTGCACGAAATTGCACTAAGAAGAAATCAAGTCCGGGAGCAAGTTAAAAAGAAATCCATAGCTTTAAAAGTCATTGCCTTAAAAGAAGAGGAAAAGGAAGAGGAGGAAGAAGCTAGCTCATCCGATGACGAACCCGAAAATCTTGACGATTTAGTCAAGTTGGTAAGAAAACTTTCTAAACTTTTATCTAACAAAAAGTTTGCCAAAAATGATAGGTTTCAAGAAAATGGAGACTACCGTCGTGGTGGTAAAAACCAAAGTCGCAACGTCCACAAAAGTGAAGACAAAAATGACGAATCTAGCGACGATGAAAAAGCCAATAAAAAGAAAGGCTTTTGCTATGTGTGTGGCGACAAGGATCACTATGCGAGTGTGTGTCCGAAACGAGCAAAACAAATCAACACACCAAAAGCTTTAGTTGGAGGCGCGTTGAGCGCAAGCATAAATGAGGCCAAAAATTTTTGTTTCATGGCCGACCATGATAATGAGGTATCTTCATCATGTTCTTTTGAAAATAATTGTGATAGTAATTATAGTGATAATTATTATAGTGACGATGAAAATAATCTTGACGAATTATATAAATCATTTCATGATATGGCTGCTCTCGCAAATAAATATAAAGATGAAATTTCTAATTTAAAAGAAACCGTATCTGTATATAAAAAGGAAATAGATGACGGTAAACAAAAATCTGCTCATGATTTAGATGTTATCACTAAATTAGAAAATAAATTAAGTGAAAAAGATATTTGTAAATCTTGTGTTATTTTAAATGATAAAATTGCATGCTTAAATAAAAAGACACATGAAGATATTATATGTGCAAAATGCGAGATTCTTGAAAATGAAATTGCATGTTTAAATGCTAAATGTAAATCGCATGAGAAAAATGACTTATTAGCAAATGCTTTTAATAGTAGCAATGATAAAGTGCTTAAAATGCTAAATATGCCTAATCGTATAAATTGTCGTAAAGGCATTGGTTCCGATACATGTGTTGATAAATGTTCGTGTATGCCCATCAAAAGATTTTATGAATCACCTAAAGTTAATACAAAAAATCAATATGTGCAAAAACCTCCGTATGTGCGTAAAATGAATAATGCAAATAATATACCGAGGAAACCGTATGCTCGTATGTATAATAGTAATTTTTCTAGACCTAAAAATAATGCGAATATAAATGCTTCATTTTACGTCTATGATAAATACGATCGTAAAATAAAAATGGTTAGAAAATGGATTCCGAAAGGAATGTTTAATGTTGACAATCCCGGTGGGATGCGTTTGTGGTTTTAAACCAATTTTGTGGATTGTATGTTGTCATGTTTTGTTTTATGTCGACAACATATTTTAATTTTTTTATTTGCAGTTTATGTTTTATACTAACTGTTAAAAGGACCCATAAGAAAAGGGTACCACGAAAAATTTTCTTTGCCTTTTGTAGGTGTTTCCTGACGAGGTTATAATACGTGGTTACCTGCCGAGGTTATAATACGTGGTTACCTGCCGAGGTTATAATACGTGGTTACCTGCCGAGGTTATAATACGTGGTTACCTGCCGAGGTTATAATACGTGGTTACCTGCCGAGGTTATAATACGTGGTTACCTGCCGAGGTTATAATACGTGGTTACCTGCCGAGGTTATAATACGTTGTTACCTGCCGAGGATATAATACGTGTTTCCTGACGAGGATATAATACGTGTTTCCTGACGAGGATATAATACGTGTTTCCTGACGAGGATATAATACGTGTTCCCTGACGAGGTCATAATACGTGGTAATTTTTGCTCACAAAATTAACCGAAAAATCGAAGCCTTAAGATCCTTTTTTTTTGGTGCAAGTGTTTCTTTTTGGTTATTTTGTTTCATGTCAATTTTATGCGTATCTTTTATGCATTTTTTTTTCTCTCAAAATTTTATAAAATCAACATTTAATATCGTTATTAATTTGAGGGGGAGCGTTTTATTATCTTTACCCATGAGTTTATGCTACCTCAAATATATGCATATTTTGAGGGGGAGCATCTCTCGAGGGGAAGCATACCGTCTTTCTTGACCCTTTTTGTTTCGACAAACGGGGGAGAGAAACCGCATATGCTCATGCTTAGCGGTTGTGTTTGTCATCATCAAAAAGGGGGAGATTGTTGGTGCAAGTGTACCACATCTCTATATATTTATATATATTTATTTTGATGATTACAAACACACCGTATTATTGTTTATCTAACAATCCTATCCAAGTGTACAGTTCTTGAAGAACACGAAGATTTTATCTGAAGAGTTCAAGACGGAAGATTTACGTTGTCATTAGTGTTTATAATTTATAATGATAAACACCCTAAAATAATATACCACTTGGATATTTCTAAAAACCATAATTGATTTTAATTAAATAGGGTTTATTGAGAAAGATTGGTTGCGTCCTGGAAGCTACCTATTTCTGACGCCGGCATACCGCGAAGCTTCAGGCGGTATACCGCGGCGGGTTACTGCACCTCTGATTGATTGAAAGGCTTTTTCTCTGCACGGTATACCGCTAGTCCTAGCCGGTATACCGCGGGTACGTATTCCAGTCAACTTTGCATGAGAGCCGTTGGAGTGTCAGTGTACTATTACTGCACGGTATACCGCGTGCATTTGGCGGTATACCGCGGATGCACTTATCCGTTGGAAGCTTCATGCTATATATTTGCATGCTGATGGTGAAGAAAGAGTAGACCACACAAACAACAACAGCAAGCAACCAACTCCATCCATTTCTCAGCTCTCTCACTTATTTAATTTATATATTTTATAAAACCTTTTTTATAAAATATCCAAGTGTGAGATATTATACAAGAGTGATTACCCATTGTGAGTTATACTCCTCTTGTAAGTATTTGAATAACGGGTGTGTGATCCTGTTTATCTCATAGCAGAGGCTTGAGAAACTATTACAAATTCCTTTGTATTTGGTTTGTGTTCTACCGTAAAGAATACATTTATTGGATCGTGTCGAGAAGTGTCTCGGCTGCTGGTTTATCACAGTTGGTGGTAAATCAGTAAATCTCCGTGTCAAGTATCTCTAACCTTTATCTCTTTATTTATTCCGCTGTGCTTTTAATTATATCTGTTTATATAATTGTTGTATATTTATTATTTGTATACTCTGATTTATTTATACTTTTTCTGTACTGTATTTATTTGTAAAAGAATTTTTGAAAGTAAAAGATTTTAAATACAACCTTACCCCCCCTAGGTTGTCTAACACATCTATATCGAACATCAGACACAATTTTGGGAGAATGCCACTGTTAGTTTCGAAGAAGGGCAGAACACCATTCGAACAAGGGTTTGTGATAAACCCTTGAAAGTCACAGAGGAGGTTATTCGCATCTCTCTTCACTTGGATGATGCCTCAGGTATAACCTCTCTATCTTCTGATGACTTATATTCGACTTTACAAAGAATGGGGTATGAAGGTCCCATTGGTGTTTTTAAATTCTACAAGTCAAAATTTTTCAACCAATGGAAATTTCTTGTTCATACCCTGATGCACTGTATTTCCAAGAAAACTACTGGATGGAGTGAGTTCAGCAGTCCCATTGCATATGCCTTGGTCTGCTTATCCACTGCCAGAAAGTACAATTTTTCAGCAATGATCTTTAATGATCTTGTATCAAACTTGGAATCCAAAAAGAGCTTTTACATGTATCCAAGGTTTGTGCAAGAAGTTATTAACAAGGAATTGATGGACTTACCTCAGTTTACTGAGGTATATGTACCCAAATCCCCTAAAGGGAAGGTTTTTTCAAATATGAAAAGACTTCCTAGGGACTCGGAAGGAGTTGACACACCATTGTTCTCTACAATGATGGTTGTGTCCCACCCCTCTGAAGGTATGGCATCAGGATCAAGGCCCTCATTAGATCATCCCACTGATGACCAAACCCCACCTTCACTCACTATAAATATCCCTCAGCACATACTTCAAAAGCCCACTCCTGCTTTATCCAACAAGTTTCAAAGAAGAAAGGTGCACAAGGTTCCTTCCCTTGATGTACCTACTCAGAGCCCTAAGCCTTTAAGCCCTCAGTTGGAGCATTCTCCAATTGAGAATATCAACAGGGAAACCACAGGGGTGTCTCCCAACCCCAAGAAGGTGCTCTCTAAGGAGAAGGATGATCATATGGGTGCTAAGGCTGCCACTACTTCTGCTAGCACAGAGAAGGACAGTGGTAACATAAATAAGACCTTCCCCATGGCAACTCTAAATGAGAAATCATTAGGAGGACCCAGGTGCCAAGAAACCAAGGGGGCAGTTAGTGCTTCTGCTAGGCAGAAGGCTTCTGCTAAACCTTCCAAGGATCCTTTAAAGAAGGTAAACACTTCTAAACAAGGTGAGGATAGATATAACTATGATGAATTGATGGACACCATTGGAAATGTCAACTTGGATGTTATGGCACAAAAGAAGGAGATTGAGCAACTGAAGACTGTGGTCACCTACCAACAGTCTCAAATTGAGAAGCTCAAAAGGATGGTCACCAAGTTGTTGCACAGAAAGAAAAGGGCAAGATTTGTGCTGAGAAGAAGAATTCCAACTGGTGATGCTCCCAAAAAGGGGGAGTCAGAGTCAGAATCAGAAGCAGAACTGAATATGAAGGGTCCACAAGTTGAGGGGGAGACAGTTCACATGGAGACTGAGATGGAATTGGATAATGCACAGTTTAAGGGGGAGTCCAGTGCACAGAATAAGGGGGAGACAGAAAAGGTGGAAGAGCTTGTTAAAGCAGCAGAAACTACAACAGCAGCAGAAACCACAGCAGCAGAAACCACAGCAGCAGAAACTGTTAATGCTGCTGAGTTTGAACAAGCAACAGAAACAGTTAATGCTGCTGAAGGCCAAACAGAAAAAGCAACAGTAACAGAGAAAGAGCCTGAAACTGAAGTAGCAGCAGAAACTGTTAATGCTGCTGACTCTAAGCAAGCAGCAAAAACAGTTAATGCTGCTCAATCTACAAAGAAAGCAGTAACAGAGACAGAAGCTGAAACAGTAACAGAGAAGCTTACAGCAGAAGAAGTGGAGGTTGCAGAGGCTTTAATCAAAGCCAAACATGATACACCTCCAACTGCCAAGAAACAGGAAGAACCTAAGGATGCAAAGATGGTTTTCAGCAGAAAGAGAACAAAGTCTGTGGCTACTAAAAAGAAGTGTGTAAAGAAGCAAAGGGTAGAACCTGTTGAGAAACCAGTGGTAGAAGAGAAAGAAAAGGAAGAAGTTGTCAAGGATGAAGGACAAGGAGATAGTAAGACAGGTCAATCCAGTAAGGCACAATCACTTAGCAATGAACAATGTGACTTGTACATCACTATGGTTGATACTGAACCAATCAAAGTGACTCCATTAGATTCAAAACCTCCTGAAATCAGTCACTGGGATACATTGATAGATGAGAGAAAGGAGTATATCAGACTCAAGAGAGCTGATGGGCAGTTTGAAGTCTACAGAACATGGGGACAAGTCATAAGAAGATGCTCAAGATCTGACCTGGAAGAGATGTTCAAAGTAGGCATGCAGATCTATGGAAACATGTTGACAGAAAGAGGTATGTCTATCACAAAGATGGTGTTAGAATACCTATGCCTAATGTTCAGACCAGAAGTAGTTCAGCACATAACAGCAAGACCTTTTCAAGCAGTAACCCACTGGATGCTCTATGAAAATTGTGGAGTGTATGTTATATCAATTGACAACACATATCAGGAGTATTATCTGGCTGAAAAGGCTGAACGGGATGTTACATGTAAAGTTGGTCTGCAACAAAGACTCTGCTATGGGAAGATTCTTGGTAAGAAGGATTGCAAATCAGAGTCTAGGTTTAAGTCCTGATCTATGCGTATATGATGACTAAGTTTTGGAAGCATCATCTGAAGAACTTGACTTCTTTTCCTAAAAGTCAAGTTAGGGGGAGATTGTTGGGAACTGAAGATATGCTAAGTATGGTTAGTACTGCCAAGACAATATTACTACTGCCAGTTCTTCGTTACTACTGCTAGTCAAGGTTACTACTGCTAGACAAGGTTAGTACTGCTAGACCAAATTACTACTGCGTATACATGGTTAGTACTGCTAGACCAAATTACTACTGCTAGACACGGTTAGTACTGCTAGACCAAGTTACTACTGCTAGACATGGTTAGTACTGCTGAGCTGAGTTACTACTGCTAGAAGACTGTGAAGGTTAATACTGCTGAAGGTTCGTTAATGCTGCTGAGCCAAATCATTGTTAATACTGCTGACTTGATAAGTTTGGTATGCGATACTTTTGGAGACAAAGAAGGAATTGATCAAGATATGTTTAACGAAGATTCAGAAGATCAATTTACTTTTGATAGTTATCTTGTAATTACTTTTGTATAAATAGTATTGATAGCTATTAGAATAAGGGACACGATAATGGGAAAATAAAAAAGACGATTCTAGAGAGAATTAACCTCAAGGTGTAAGAACCCTATTTCTAGAGAAGTAGAAGTCGTCTTGTTGAGCCTGTTCAACAAGATTGAGGTTTGGTGTAAAACTTGTGAGTAATACAGTTTGATATATATAGTGTGTTGAATTCTATTGATTGTTCTTTAATTGATTTAGAGTTCTATTCCGCAAGATTCTCTAAATTCTGTTTCTAAGAAGTTTAATTCTTGTTAAGAATCGATCCTGACATCTTCCGAGAGTTCAATGCTTTGCTTCTAAATCTGCAAAAACAGATTAAGTAGATTTTGGTACCCAACGCGTCTTGGGTCCTGACTTGTTAAGTGGAGCTCTATAGGAAGGAAAATGATAAGTGCCATACCAAAATTGCGCATCATTATTTTTAACAAAATCATTAGTTCCACAATAAGAACAACAAATATTCTTTTCTGCAAACCTGATTAAATTATTTGTGGAATATAATGAACCAGGTTTAGCAAAAGATTTACCTTTCACGTTAGTGTTCTTGTTGGGAACAGATGCTTTTGGTACATCTTTTTGAGGAATCGTACCTTTCACTCTCCATTGCATGTTGACTTTCTTATATGAAGGAAGATCGGCATATTGATACTTGGAAGAATTATCCACTGAATGATCATAGAAGAGATTAGAAGGTCAAATCGGACTTTCTGAATAGCTTTTGGATTTATTAAATGACTTCACTTTGTAAGCTAAGTCATTCCGTTCTTTGGTCACAAAATCAAGCTTCTTCAGAATATCACACTTAACCCTCTTTTCTATCATGATATCAGTTGATAACACAGCGAAATTCCTTGTCAGCTTACGTATTTCTTGCTGAAATATCTTCCGTTCAACATAAAATTCATCTTTAACGCTCCTAGCTTGAAATTCAGCTTTCTTTCTCTTTTCTAGCTTTTGTCTTTCTTCATCTAATTCCTTTTGAAGCTCAGAAATTTGCTTTGACAATTTCACGTTCTTTGCTTCAAAGACTTTCCTTGTATTTTCATACTCAACCCTTTCTTTCTCCAATTTTTCCTTTTCAAGAAATAAAACCTTCTCAAAGTCTGAATTTTGCTTAGAAAGTTTTATGCATCGGAGTTCAAGAGCTTTCTTTTCTTCATTTTCTTTCTTCTCAGAATTTGAAGTCTTTTCTAGTTCCGAAACTTTCTGAGAAAGAGAAAGAATTTGCTTTCCATAACACTTCTTGTCATTCAAACGATCAGCTTTTTCTTTTCTGAACTTTTCTCTTTCCTCTTTTAGCAACTTTTCCATGTCAGACAGCTTCTTCGTAAGCTCAATAACCTTTTCCTTATGATCTTCATTTTCAGCTTCTGACATGTTCAGTTGTAAAGCCCGTATCCCGGTATGTATTTTCTTATTATTAATCTTTTTTTAAGCTATTATTTAACGTGGTTACCGTTAGCGGGATTAGACGTTTGGACCTAAATGTTAAAAATGTCAATCGTTTGTTAGTTTGCGAGAAGAGGTTAGTTGAGGGGCCAAAAGTGGCAAGGGGGCCATAGTTATGCAAGGGATCGGCCAAAGGACCGACCCCCTCCCCTTCCCCCTTCGTTTTCACTTTTGCAACCCACCAAGAAACCCTAACATACCCCCTTCCCTTCCCCCTTGTTGTGTTCGGCCGAGAGAGAAAGAGAGCGAGAGTCGAGAGGAGGAAGAAGGTGATCGCCGGCGTGAGGGAATCATCGGCGGGTGTGGTCGGAAAAGAGGAGGAAGAAGGGTTCGTCGAGGTAGGTTCGTCTATTTTTCTCGTTGTTGTTGTCGTTTGTCAAAGAAACGCCGTAAACCGCCACCACCACCGCCGCAGCCACGGCTGCCGGCGGTGGGGCTGCCGCTGCATGCCGCCGTGGTGGCAGCAGGGGGGGTGCGGGTGTGTGCAGGTGTGTGGGTGTGTGCGGGTGTGAGGTTGCGGGTGAGTCGGGGTGGGTGATGTTGGGAGGTTTCGCCGAAGGGTGTTACCGTAACCACCGTCGCCGCCGCCAACCACCACCACCGCCGGGGGCGGCAGTGGGTGGTGCCCGGCTGTTGACCAGCCTAGTATAACCTTATTCCAGTAAGCTATTAGGCTTTCCGGGTCTGTTTGGTTAAGTCATGACTTAATGGATTATTAAGCAATAGTTGTCTTTTCATGTGAATTGTATAGTTTTTGCCACTGTTTTGTAAAAGCCATAACTTATTCTAGGAACATCATATCGGGGTGAAACCAGTGCCAAAATCTCCCACTCTGAGTCTATAAAGTTTCATATGTTTTACGAAAAAATATGTTCGGACCATAGCTAGTGTCAAATTGTCGTTTTGTACTGACAGGTCCTGTTTTTCGCTGTTCTGCGAGTCGATTTTGTAAAATTCATATAGGATGCTAGGAACATCGTTAGAACGCGTGCGATACGTCCCTGGAACCCTAAGACATGGGACTTTGTGATTATGGAATTTGATTTCTGGAATTATCAGTTTAAAAAGGGTTAAACAGGTCCCGAACAGACCTGTGTTTTGTAGATTAAAAGCTGGAATGTTTAGTTTGTAAGCTAGTAATTGTGGTTTGGGTTGGGACTTCCCTTTGACGTTTGTTAACACGTATTTAGGTGGAAAAAGGTGAGGGAAGTTGGCGGGTTGGTGTTGCTGATTGCGAGAGCTTTGCATTGCTTTAAGGTGAGTTCTCTCACTGTGTAGATAGGAATTGTATGCATGTTATGGTAGTTTGTATGTACTACTGTACTTGTGGTGTGAACTAGTTGTTTGTGGTGTGTAATATTTGCTTGGGTTAAATGCTTAGTATAAATGTGGGTTACATTACATCTCGGTGAGACCGAGGACTCGGTGGGACCGAGTAAGTGGATAGAAATGTTGTGGGAACTCGGTGGGACCGAGGACTCGGTGGGACCGAGGAAGTGGATAGAAATGTTGTGGGAACTCGGTGGGACGAGTATGTTACAATACAACTCGGTGGGACCGAGGACTCGGTGGGACCGAGGAAGTGGATAGAAATGCTGTGGGAACTCGGTGGGACGAATGTGTTACAATACAACTCGGTGGGACCGAGGACTCGGTGGGACCGAGGAAGTGGATAGAAATGTTGTGGGAACTCGGTGGGACGACTGTGTTACAATACCACTCGGTGGGACCGAGGAAATGGATGGAAACGTTGTGTGAACTCGGTAGGACCGGGAACTCGGTGGGACCGAGGAGTTGGGTACATATTTACTTGTATGTGTTTACTTACATTATGTAACTGTGGTGTTGTTGCTCATGTGTGAATAGGAGTGATGTGTATATAATTTCTACCTGCGCATGTGATGGAATTCACTAACCCTTGTGGTTACCCTTTCCTATTTTAATGTGGTTTCAGGTGATTGTGGCTCCAAGGCGTGACGGGTACACACTGGCGCGCGTGAAGAGTTTGATATTTTGAGAATTAGACTGATCACTCAAATGATTTAATTCCGCTGTTTATTATTAACGAGTATATTTATTGTTAAGTTTGCAAACGAAACGGTTTTGGGATATTTATTGAGGTTTCATTTAATAAAATGTTTATTTTTGAAAGTTAAAATTTATTGTAATTTTTGGGACGTTACAACTTGGTATCAGAGCACAGCTTGAGTGAATCAAACGCATCTCGGTGTGTTTGATCTCAAGTTGCGGCTATGAAATTCTTCTCTTAAAATTTTTGGAAAATAAAAGAAAGGAAAACCCGTTTGGGAAACGGTGATCGAGGGCGCAGTGTGTACAGTCAGCTGGAGCCAAAGGGAAAGGTACAGTACTTAGTTTATTTATCGCTTTCTAGATCATAGGGTATGCATGCTAGATTGCCTATGTGGTTTACACTGTACTGTATGATGATTGCTTGCTAGTGGGAATTAATGCCAGTTATAATAGGTTGTTAAGCGAAAGCCCTATAGGTTGTATGCAGTAAGAATCACATAGCCTTAGAATATTTGATTTAGTTCTATTGCGCAACTCTTGTTTGAGTCCAACCGTTCTAGGATAGAATCTTGTATTTCAATGTCTATTTGATTTACGCTTCATGCGACTGGGTATTCGCGAGGCAACTCGTTATGGCTAATAGGGATTCCGTTGTAGCAAGGGTAGTGGGATGAGATGAAATTCCTAGTGAGCTGGGAAGAGTGTTTACATATGAGTATGTATGCGAGATTGCTTTCTAGAACATAGGAGTATGTATGCTAGATTGCTTGGTGCTTATTACACTGTACTGCATGTTTGTTGCTTGCTAATAGGAGTTTATGCTAGCCTTGATAGGTTGTTAAGTGAATGCACTATAGGTTGTATGTGGTAGGAACCGAATAGCCTTAGAATGTCAGATTTAGTTCTATTGCGCAGCTCTTGTTTGAGTCCAACCGTTGTAGGATAGAATCTTATATTCGAATGTCTATCTGGTTTTACACTGTGTGCGACTGTGCATTCGCGAGGCGACTCGTCATGACTAGTGGGGATTCCGTCATAGCAAGGGTAGTGGAGTTGGGTGGAATTCCTAGGGAGTTAGGAAGAGTGTGTACATATGCCGGTGCGGGCATATGTGTATAGTTTTCGGCAAGTAACTACTTGGGCACTTCGGGACGGGACTCGAAACGAGTCATGATAGGTGTGGAAGGTAGTAGTAGAGCTCCTACTATCTGAAGCACAGGATCCGTGCTCGAGTCGGGGAAAGTCACGAGGAATCCAAGGAGTTGAGCGTGAGCGTTGTTAGTATGAGTTATTATGTGCTAATAACTCGTTGTAATATCTACCCAGAATAGCCATCACAAGGAGGAACAACAATAGTGAACCTACTTGTACGGGTGTGTACTTGATTTGCTTGAGGAGATGATCGTTGGGGGTAGTGATGAAGGTTCTAAACTAGTAGTCGTTGGAATAGAAGGACGATTCTAGTATTAATCCCTTGGAGTGACGATAAGGATGAGGTTTGTTTTAAGTAGGCCATTTCGGGTCAAGATTGATGATTGTGCTAGAATCATGGGCGGGTGTGGTCGGAAAAGAGGAGGAAGAAGGGTTCGTCGAGGTAGGTTCGTCTATTTTTCTCGTTGTTGTTGTCGTTTGTCAAAGAAACGCCGTAAACCGCCACCACCACCGCCGCAGCCACGGCTGCCGGCGGTGGGGCTGCCGCTGCATGCCGCCGTGGTGGCAGCAGGGGGGGTGCGGGTGTGTGCAGGTGTGTGGGTGTGTGCGGGTGTGAGGTTGCGGGTGAGTCGGGGTGGGTGATGTTGGGAGGTTTCGCCGAAGGGTGTTACCGTAACCACCGTCGCCGCCGCCAACCACCACCACCGCCGGGGGCGGCAGTGGGTGGTGCCCGGCTGTTGACCAGCCTAGTATAACCTTATTCCAGTAAGCTATTAGGCTTTCCGGGTCTGTTTGGTTAAGTCATGACTTAATGGATTATTAAGCAATAGTTGTCTTTTCATGTGAATTGTATAGTTTTTGCCACTGTTTTGTAAAAGCCATAACTTATTCTAGGAACATCATATCGGGGTGAAACCAGTGCCAAAATCTCCCACTCTGAGTCTATAAAGTTTCATATGTTTTACGAAAAAATATGTTCGGACCATAGCTAGTGTCAAATTGTCGTTTTGTACTGACAGGTCCTGTTTTTCGCTGTTCTGCGAGTCGATTTTGTAAAATTCATATAGGATGCTAGGAACATCGTTAGAACGCGTGCGATACGTCCCTGGAACCCTAAGACATGGGACTTTGTGATTATGGAATTTGATTTCTGGAATTATCAGTTTAAAAAGGGTTAAACAGGTCCCGAACAGACCTGTGTTTTGTAGATTAAAAGCTGGAATGTTTAGTTTGTAAGCTAGTAATTGTGGTTTGGGTTGGGACTTCCCTTTGACGTTTGTTAACACGTATTTAGGTGGAAAAAGGTGAGGGAAGTTGGCGGGTTGGTGTTGCTGATTGCGAGAGCTTTGCATTGCTTTAAGGTGAGTTCTCTCACTGTGTAGATAGGAATTGTATGCATGTTATGGTAGTTTGTATGTACTACTGTACTTGTGGTGTGAACTAGTTGTTTGTGGTGTGTAATATTTGCTTGGGTTAAATGCTTAGTATAAATGTGGGTTACATTACATCTCGGTGAGACCGAGGACTCGGTGGGACCGAGTAAGTGGATAGAAATGTTGTGGGAACTCGGTGGGACCGAGGACTCGGTGGGACCGAGGAAGTGGATAGAAATGTTGTGGGAACTCGGTGGGACGAGTATGTTACAATACAACTCGGTGGGACCGAGGACTCGGTGGGACCGAGGAAGTGGATAGAAATGCTGTGGGAACTCGGTGGGACGAATGTGTTACAATACAACTCGGTGGGACCGAGGACTCGGTGGGACCGAGGAAGTGGATAGAAATGTTGTGGGAACTCGGTGGGACGACTGTGTTACAATACCACTCGGTGGGACCGAGGAAATGGATGGAAACGTTGTGTGAACTCGGTGGGACCGGGAACTCGGTGGGACCGAGGAGTTGGGTACATATTTACTTGTATGTGTTTACTTACATTATGTAACTGTGGTGTTGTTGCTCATGTGTGAATAGGAGTGATGTGTATATAATTTCTACCTGCGCATGTGATGGAATTCACTAACCCTTGTGGTTACCCTTTCCTATTTTAATGTGGTTTCAGGTGATTGTGGCTCCAAGGCGTGACGGGTACACACTGGCGCGCGTGAAGAGTTTGATATTTTGAGAATTAGACTGATCACTCAAATGATTTAATTCCGCTGTTTATTATTAACGAGTATATTTATTGTTAAGTTTGCAAACGAAACGGTTTTGGGATATTTATTGAGGTTTCATTTAATAAAATGTTTATTTTTGAAAGTTAAAATTTATTGTAATTTTTGGGACGTTACAACTTGGTATCAGAGCACAGCTTGAGTGAATCAAACGCATCTCGGTGTGTTTGATCTCAAGTTGCGGCTATGAAATTCTTCTCTTAAAATTTTTGGAAAATAAAAGAAAGGAAAACCCGTTTGGGAAACGGTGATCGAGGGCGCAGTGTGTACAGTCAGCTGGAGCCAAAGGGAAAGGTACAGTACTTAGTTTATTTATCGCTTTCTAGATCATAGGGTATGCATGCTAGATTGCCTATGTGGTTTACACTGTACTGTATGATGATTGCTTGCTAGTGGGAATTAATGCCAGTTATAATAGGTTGTTAAGCGAAAGCCCTATAGGTTGTATGCAGTAAGAATCACATAGCCTTAGAATATTTGATTTAGTTCTATTGCGCAACTCTTGTTTGAGTCCAACCGTTCTAGGATAGAATCTTGTATTTCAATGTCTATTTGATTTACGCTTCATGCGACTGGGTATTCGCGAGGCAACTCGTTATGGCTAATAGGGATTCCGTTGTAGCAAGGGTAGTGGGATGAGATGAAATTCCTAGTGAGCTGGGAAGAGTGTTTACATATGAGTATGTATGCGAGATTGCTTTCTAGAACATAGGAGTATGTATGCTAGATTGCTTGGTGCTTATTACACTGTACTGCATGTTTGTTGCTTGCTAATAGGAGTTTATGCTAGCCTTGATAGGTTGTTAAGTGAATGCACTATAGGTTGTATGTGGTAGGAACCGAATAGCCTTAGAATGTCAGATTTAGTTCTATTGCGCAGCTCTTGTTTGAGTCCAACCGTTGTAGGATAGAATCTTATATTCGAATGTCTATCTGGTTTTACACTGTGTGCGACTGTGCATTCGCGAGGCGACTCGTCATGACTAGTGGGGATTCCGTCATAGCAAGGGTAGTGGAGTTGGGTGGAATTCCTAGGGAGTTAGGAAGAGTGTGTACATATGCCGGTGCGGGCATATGTGTATAGTTTTCGGCAAGTAACTACTTGGGCACTTCGGGACGGGACTCGAAACGAGTCATGATAGGTGTGGAAGGTAGTAGTAGAGCTCCTACTATCTGAAGCACAGGATCCGTGCTCGAGTCGGGGAAAGTCACGAGGAATCCAAGGAGTTGAGCGTGAGCGTTGTTAGTATGAGTTATTATGTGCTAATAACTCGTTGTAATATCTACCCAGAATAGCCATCACAAGGAGGAACAACAATAGTGAACCTACTTGTACGGGTGTGTACTTGATTTGCTTGAGGAGATGATCGTTGGGGGTAGTGATGAAGGTTCTAAACTAGTAGTCGTTGGAATAGAAGGACGATTCTAGTATTAATCCCTTGGAGTGACGATAAGGATGAGGTTTGTTTTAAGTAGGCCATTTCGGGTCAAGATTGATGATTGTGCTAGAATCATGGGCTTATGGAGCCGACTTTGAATTGAGGAAAAACCGTAAGGATTATTGGACGTAATTTTCCCAACTTGCCTAAGAGGTGTAAATGTCCGGATGACGATAGTGGACTGGAGAGATTTGGAGGGGTACGAGTCGAGACGTCGAATGCCGACTGAGTCATGCACAAAGTTTATTTTGAAAATAAATTGCATTAACTAATTCTTGTGTATCCAATCCTTTTATGGATTGTGTTTTGGAATTTTGGGAAATGTTCAGCACACACGAAATCTCGAATTATGGTTTTGAAAGTAGATGAAATCGTTTTATCACGGGAGTTGCAAACTTTGTTAGAATTTGTTTCATTTTGTAATTTTCCAACGGTTCTTTCGGGTAAGATGATATCCGTGTTTTGTGGTGTTTAAAATGTTGGGCAAGTGACTACGGCTTGTGACTTTAACATTGGAACTCCTCCACATATGTTAGGGTTGAGACGGAAAGTTACATCCCACGATGTCTGTATAAAACTATTTGAGTGATTTGGGTAAATGAGTTTTGTTTTACGGCATGTTGAGTCGTGTGGGTTTAATTTCACGAGGTGCATATGTTATTTGTTTATGTGACCATTTGGGGAAATCTTGGAAATCAATTTAAAGAACCCCACATTTTGAGATTTTATGAGGTTTTAGTCGATATTTGCAAATGATGGAAACGGATTGGTTTCTATCTTTAAGTTTGAAACTTGCACGAGACCGTTGTGTTTTATCAAAAATATATTTGTAAACCGTTTCATCGTTTTGTATGACTAGCCGACGCGCGTAAAAATTTGTTGGTGAACCCTGTGCCACGACATTTTATGTTTAAAAAGAGAAATTTTAGGGTCAAATGTCGTGGAACTGATTTTGAAATTATGTGCACACTTTTGTCGCACCCGGTGTAAGGTCGAGCGGTTACTTTAAGTACATGTCATGAGTCAATCCATACTAGAACCGTGACGGTTCATTTTTTTAAAGAAATTATTTATTTCGCTTTGAGTTTTGTGAGTAAACTAAGTTGCAATGAAATGATTTTCAACATGATTTTCATACGTGGGACGAGCGTGTCCATTTTTGGGTAACTATCGACCTGGTAATAGTAGTTTCATTGCATACGATCTTTTGGAGAATTTTAAGGGTGTGAGTCCTTTTGGAAAACTCTTTCGTTTAACCCGTGTTGAGTTTGGGACTAATGTTGATTTTAGAGTATTGCTTGCTTAAATTTTATTTAAACGCGTTTTTTGACCGACTTATGGGTCTAGCAAGCGTGGAGCATTTTGCTCGGTTTTGACTTTGAGCTAGTCATGGGTCAATTGCACGGTCTTAATGGCTCGATGTGGAGTCTTGTTGATGGGTTGTTTTTGTTGCACAGTTTTGCATTTATTGCACGTTGAGTATTTACATGTTTGGGTGAGTGAGTAATTCCGGGATAGGCATGTTGTTGGTAGACTGTTTTGCATTGGATCCTTGGTCACGTTAGTCAGTCGTTGGTAATGGTCGGTTGGGTATCTCGGGGTGGGACCCCGGTATTCATGTGTTATGAGCTTGCATTTCTAGTAGGCGCTGGGAGGATATAGTCTTGGGCACTTACCTGGAAGGTAGTTCCGATGTGCCCGGCCTTGAGACGTACCTGGGAGGTAGACGTTAAGGTGTATCTTGATACGGTGTAACTAGGCTTCGTAGAGCGAGTGTGGAGGATAAGTAGACGGTGGAAGGTTGGGCATTCCACGTGTGTTGGTACTGTAGGCCGAATAGTATCGGTTAAGGGAATGATGCCCTTTGTAATTAAGAGCATAAATGCGCAGTAACCTTTTTGAGGTAAGTAGTATATTTAGGTGTCGACTTTCGGGCTTGAGGCCAAACACCTTTAGTGTAATCGGAGATTGGTAGCCGATTTTAAGGTAATTATGGTGATGGTAGTAGTAACTCTGAGATGCTTACTTGTGATAAATGGCTATGGTGGAATGACCTTCGTGGGTGATTTTAAGTTTACTGGTTTGATGATTCGTGTGAAATAAAATTTGGGAGTCTAGTAGAACTCGTGGAAGATAATCGACAATTAATGGTAGAAATGATCGGATTCGAGTATCCTGTAGAGTATATGCGTGAGCAACGTTAGAATGGTTAGAGCTTGAAATTTGGAATCGGGATGTATGGAATATCTAAGGTTGGGAGACAACCGAAGTCGTTTGACTATGAATGATTCCAGTTGTTGGAGTGTTCTTCCGATCGTATTTTAAGTGTTCTTGAAGGAGTTTCGTTGGTAAGAAAAGTATTCGAGAGATTTTTTTTAGACGGTGTGAGAAACTTAGATTCCAGTTAGTGAAAGTCCAGTGGCAGCACCGAAGGGGTTCGGAGTGGACGTGGGAGCCCGAAATGGAGATGCGCGAGAACTATCCCGAGTTATTTGTCGGTCGAGACTTCGAGGACGAAGTCTAATCCAAGTGGGGGAGAGTTGTAAAGCCCGTATCCCGGTATGTATTTTCTTATTATTAATCTTTTTTTAAGCTATTATTTAACGTGGTTACCGTTAGCGGGATTAGACGTTTGGACCTAAATGTTAAAAATGTCAATCGTTTGTTAGTTTGCGAGAAGAGGTTAGTTGAGGGGCCAAAAGTGGCAAGGGGGCCATAGTTATGCAAGGGATCGGCCAAAGGACCGACCCCCTCCCCTTCCCCCTTCGTTTTCACTTTTGCAACCCACCAAGAAACCCTAAGATACCCCCTTCCCTTCCCCCTTGTTGTGTTCGGCCGAGAGAGAAAGAGAGCGAGAGTCGAGAGGAGGAAGAAGGTGATCGCCGGCGTGAGGGAATCATCGGCGGGTGTGGTCGGAAAAGAGGAGGAAGAAGGGTTCGTCGAGGTAGGTTCGTCTATTTTTCTCGTTGTTGTTGTCGTTTGTCAAAGAAACGCCGTAAACCACCACCACCACCGCCGCAGCCACGACTGCCGACGGTGGGGCCGCCGCTGCACGCCGCCGTGGTGGCGGCAGGGTGGGGTGTGGCTGTGTGCAGATGTGTGGGTGTGTGCGGGTGTGAGGTTGCGGGTGAGTCGGGGTGGGTGATGTTGGGATGTTTCGCCGGAGGGTGTTACCGTAACCACCGTCGCCGCCGCCAACCACCACCACCGCCGGGGGCGGCAGTGGGTGGTGCCCGGCTGTTGACCAGCCTAGTATAACCTTATTCCAGTAAGCTATTAGGCTTTCCGGGTCTGTTTGGTTAAGTCATGACTTAATGGATTATTAAGCAATAGTTGTCTTTTCATGTGAATTGTATAGTTTCTGCCACTGTTTTGTAAAAGCCATAACTTATTCTAGGAACATCAGATCGGGGTGAAACCAGTGCCAAAATCTCCCACTCTGAGTCTATAAAGTTTCATATGTTTTACGAAAAAATCAGTTCGGACCATAGCTAGTGTCAAATTGTCGTTTTGTACTGACAGGTCCTGTTTTTCGCTGTTCTGCGAGTCGATTTTGTAAAATTCATATAGGATGCTAGGAACATCGTTAGAACGCGTGCGATATGTCCCTGGAACCCTAAGACATGGGAATTTGTGATTATGGAATTTGATTTCTGGAATTATTAGTTTAAAAAGGGTTAAACAGGTACCGAACATACCTGTGTTTTGTAGATTAAAAGCTGGAATGTTTAGTTTGTAAGCTAGTAATTGTGGTTTGGGTTGGGACTTCCCTTTGACGTTTGTTAACACGTATTTAGGTGGAAAAAGGTGAGGGAAGTTGGCCGGTTGGTGTTGCTGATTGCGAGAGCTTTGCATTGCTTTAAGGTGAGTTCTCTCACTGTGTAGATAGGAATTGTATGCATGTTATGGTAGTTTGTATGTACTACTGTACTTGTCAGGATCGATTCTTAACAAGAATTAAACTTCTTAGAAACAGAATTTAGAGAATCTTGCAGAATAGAACTCTAAATCAATTAAAGAACAATCAATAGAATTCAACACACTGTATATATCACACTGTATTACAAGCTTTACACCAAACCTCAATCTTGATGAACAAATCTCACCAAGACGACTTCTACTTCTCTAGAAATAGGATCTATGATCTTGAGGTTAATTCTCTCTGAATAGCTAAACAACCTTTTGAATAACTGTTCTCTATATCGTGTATATTGTGTGTATTATTCTAATAGCTATCAATACTATTTATGCAAAAGTAATTACAAGATAACTATCAAAAGTAAATTGATCTTCTGAATCTTCGTTAAACATATCTTGATCAATTCCTTCTTTGTCTCCAAAAGTATCGCATACCAAACTTATCAAGTCAGCAGTATTAACAATGATTTGGCTCAGCAGCATTAACGACCTTCAGCAGTATTAACCTTCACAGTCTTCTAGCAGTAGTATCTCAGCTCAGCAGTACTAACCATGTCTAGCAGTAGTAATTTGGTCTAGCAGTACTAACCGTGTCTAGCAGTAGTAACTTCGTCTAGCAGTAGTAACTTGGTCTAGCAGTACTAACCTTGTCTAGCAGTAGTAACCTTGCCCAGCAGTAGTAACGAAGAACTGGCAGTAGTAAAATTGTCTTGGCAGTACTAACCATACTTGGCATATCTTCAGTTCCCAACAATCTCCCCCTAACTTGACTTTTAGGAAAAGAAGTCAAGTTCTTCAGATGATGCTACCAAAACTTAGTCATCATATAAGCATAGATCAGGACTTACACCTAGACTCTGATTTACAATCCTTCTTACCAAGAATCTTCCCATAGCAGAATCTTTGTTGCAGACCAATTTTACATGTAACATCCCTTTCAGTCTTTTCATGCAGTGTTTGTAGATTTCATCCACCAGATAATACTCCTGATATGTGTTGTCAATTGATATAACATACACTCCACGATTTTCATAGAGCATCCAGTTGGTTACTGCTTGAAAAGGTCTTGCTGTTATGTGCTGAACTACTTCTGGTCTGAACATTAGGCATAGGTATTCTAACACCATCTTTGTGATAGACATACCTCTTTCTGTCAACATGTTACCATAGATCTGCATGCCTACTTTGAACATCTCTTCCAAGTCAGATCTTGAGCATCTTCTTATGAATTGTCCCCATGTTCTGTAGACTTCAAACTGCCCTTCAGCTCTCTTGAGTCTGATATACTCCTTTCTCTCATCTATCAAAGTATCCCAGTGACTGATTTCAGGAGGTTTTGAATCTAATGGAGTCACTTTGATTGGTTCAGTATCAACCATAGTGATGTACAAGTCACATTGTTCATTGCTAAGTGATTGTGCATTACTGGATTGACCTGTCTTACTATCTCCTTGTCCTTCATCCTTGGCAACTTCTTCCTTTTCTTTCTCTTCTACCACTGGTTTCTCAACAGGTTCTACCCTTTGCTTCTTTACACACTTCTTTTTAGTAGCCACAGACTTTGTTCTCTTTCTGCTGAAAACCATCTTTGCATCCTTAGTTTCTTCCTGTTTCTTGGCAGTTGGAGGTGTATCATGTTTGGCTTTGATTAAAGCCTCTGCAACCTCCACTTCTTCTACTGTAAGCTTCTCTGTTACTGTTTCTGCTTTCTTTGTAGATTGAGCAGCATTAACTGTTTCTGCTGTTTGTTTAGAGTCAGCAGCATTAACAGTTTCTGCTGCTACTTCAGTTTCAGGCTCTTCAGCAGCATTAACTGTTTCTGCTGCTTGTTCAAACTCAGCAGCATTAACAGTTTCTGCTGCTGTGGTTTCTGCTGCTGTTGTAGTTTCTGCTTCTTTAACAAGCTCTTCCACCTTTTCTGTCTCCCCCTTATTCTGTGCACTGGACTCCCCCTTAAACTGTGCATTATCAATTTCCATCTCAGTCTCCAATCTTTCCTTCATTACATGGGCCATTTTCTATGATGTCCCATATTGCATAATCAGTAAGAAGAATGTACTGCTTGATTCTCAGTTTCCACATGTCAAATTCATTGGGTTTGAGCATGGGAACCTTTGAAACAAGAGTGTTGTGAGTATCCATTGAATTGTCCATAGCTTCTAAGATACCAAAGCTCTGATACCACTTGTCAGGATCGATTCTTAACAAGAATTAAACTTCTTAGAAACAGAATTTAGAGAATCTTGCGGAATAGAACTCTAAATCAATTAAAGAACAATCAATAGAATTCAACACACTGTATATATCACACTGTATTACAAGCTTTACACCAAACCTCAATCTTGATGAACAAATCTCACCAAGACGACTTCTACTTCTCTAGAAATAGGATCTATGATCTTGAGGTTAATTCTCTCTGAATAGCTAAACAACCTTTTGAATAACTGTTCTCTATATCGTGTATATTGTGTGTATTATTCTAATAGCTATCAATACTATTTATGCAAAAGTAATTACAAGATAACTATCAAAAGTAAATTGATCTTCTGAATCTTCGTTAAACATATCTTGATCAATTCCTTCTTTGTCTCCAAAAGTATCGCATACCAAACTTATCAAGTCAGCAGTATTAACAATGATTTGGCTCAGCAGCATTAACGACCTTCAGCAGTATTAACCTTCACAGTCTTCTAGCAGTAGTATCTCAGCTCAGCAGTACTAACCATGTCTAGAAGTAGTAATTTGGTCTAGCAGTACTAACCGTGTCTAGCAGTAGTAACTTCGTCTAGCAGTAGTAACTTGGTCTAGCAGTACTAACCTTGTCTAGCAGTAGTAACCTTGCCCAGCAGTAGTAACGAATAACTGGCAGTAGTAAAATTGTCTTGGCAGTACTAACCATACTTAGCATATCTTCAGTTCCCAACAGTACTTGTGGTGTGAACTAGTTGTTTGTGGTGTGTAATATTTGCTTGGGTTAAATGCTTAGTATAAATGTGGGTTACATTACATCTCGGTGAGACTGAGGACTCGGTGGGACCGAGTAAGTGGATAGAAATGTTGTGGGACCGAGGACTCGGTGGGACCGAGGAAGTGGATAGAAATGTTGTGGGAACTCGGTGGGACGAGTGTGTTACAATACAACTCGGTGGGACCGAGGACTCGGTGGGACCGAGGAAGTGGATAGAAATGTTGTGGGAACTCGGTGGGACGAGTGTGTTACAATACAACTCGGTGGGACCGAGGAAGTGGATAGAAATGTTGTGGGAACTCGGTGGGACGAGTGTGTTACAATACAACTCGGTAGGACCGAGGAAGTGGATGAAAACGTTGTGTGAACTCGGTGGGACCGAGGAGTTGGGTACATAATTACTTGTATGTGTTTACTTACATTATGTAAATGTGGTGTTGTTTCTCATGTGCGAATAGGAGTGATGTGTATATAATTTCTACCTGCGCATGTGATGGAATTCACTAAGTCTTGTGCTTACCCTTTCCTATTTTAATGTGGTTTCAGGTGCTTGTGGCTCCAAGGCGTGACGGGTACACACTGGCGCGCGTGAAGAGTTTGATATTTTGAGAATTAGACTGATCACTCAAATGATTTAATTCCGATGTTTATTATTAACAAGTATATTTATTGTTAAGTTTGCAAACGAAACGGTTTTGGGATATTTATTGAGGTTTCATTTAATAAAATGTTTATTTTTGAAAGTTAAAATTTATTATAATTTTTGGGACGTTACATCAGTTCAGTATCCTCTTTCTCAACTTTCTTTTCTTCTTCCTTTCTCTTTGTAAATGCAACTTCAGATCCATGCATTCGCTTAGATAATTCGTTCCACATAAGCATTGGATTGTGTTTGAAACAATCAACACTTTTGTAGATGTGTTTTGGAAGTGCAAGAATCAAGTTGGACGAAGCTTCCTTATCAGCTTTCAACCTTTTCATTTCTTCTTCAGTAAAATCATTCTCCATTTTATTTCTGCTCATTGGACCTTCGGAGAATGATTTTATCATATTCTCTCCATTTTCTCTACTCGCAATAAAGTCGATGAACGAAACACTCCATCGTTCAAAATCAGATTCTTTGATCAGCACTGGAAGTCGGTTCATGTTCGCTTGACGATTAAAAGATCTTTATAATGAAAAATCTACTGAATCTGCGGAAAATGAACAAACAGAAAAAAAATTATATAAAACTTTTTCTTGAAAAACTCTTAAAGTGTATGAAATACACTATAGAAAAAATTTCAGTATAAAATTTTTTCTCAAAATACTCCTAAAGTTTTTTTTTTAATACTCCTCACAAGTGGCGCAAAGTGAGGTTTGCGCTAGAAGAGGGTGGCGCAAAGTAGATGCTGACGCAAAGTGAAGTTTGCGCTACCCGTTGGTGGCGCAAAGTATACTTGGACAGAATCTTGAAATTTTCAGATGAACTGGCGCAAACTTTGAATCTGGCGAAAACTTCAAAAATTCATCAAAAACTGATCAAATCTCCGAATTAATCAACCAAAGTCTGCAGGGATGTTAGATAGTCAGTTTCTAACATGATTAGGTGAACCAATTTCGCTGAAAACCACTTAATCGATGTCTGAATGTTCAACCAGACATAACCGATCGAACTGTACAAAAATCTTCAAATTGACCCTCAAATCTCTGAAATTAGCACTCGAATCTTGAATAAGGATTGTTCCAAAACAGATTCCTAACACGATGAACTCAAAATCTAGACGAATCAAACTCAAAAAATGTAAGAATTTGAGAAAAAGAGATTTTCTTGAAAAAATCAAGAAAATCAATCGATTTCTCTCAAAAAACTAACAATTTTGATCTCGATTCGTGTAATTTCTTCAGCAGATCTTCATTAACTTGCTCTGATACCAATTGATAGTCCCAAAATGATCAAACAACATGAATTTCCATATGAATTCTAGAGAGAGAGTAGAGAGAGAAAGCTTAGATCGTATTCATGTCGGCTCTGTATTACTATATGAGAGTTATGTCCAAAAGCTTACAAAGAAAGTCTAAACAAAGCCTTATATACCCTAAGACTTATTAAGGAAAAAAGCTAGCTTTGACTTTCTACACTTGACTAAATACATTGACTTTGACTTTATCAAGAATATTAAATCTTGAAGACATATTTAAACCTAACAGTTGATCACTGGTCTGCCTCAACACTTATATGCTAAAGAATCTCTACCTCAGTGTCATCTCCTCTTCAACTACTTCACATGGATCTGTTTGGCCCTATTAACAAACAATCCATCGTTGGAAAGAAATATACACTGATCATAGTTGATGAATTCTCTCGCTATACCTGGGTTATGTTTCTCCGTTCTAAGAGTGACACCCCGGAAGAACTCATCACTTTCGTCATGAAAATGGAAGTCCTGAATAATATGACCGTTCGCTCAATAAGGAGTGATCATGGGACTGAATTCCAAAATAGTTCCCTTGAAAACGTCTTTGAAAGCAAGGGTATTTCTCACAACTTTTCTTTAGTGAGAACACCACTACAAAATGGAGTCGCTGAAAGAAGAAATCGAACTATCATCGAAGCTGCACGATCAATGCTCAGTGATTCTCATCTACCTACTCAATTCTGGGCAGAAGTTGTCAACACTGCTTGTTTTACTCAAAACAGGTCGCTGATTGTCAAGAGATTCAAGAAAACAGCCTACGAACTTTTCCATTGGAGAAAGCCTTCAATTAACTTTCTTCACATATTTGGATGTCAGCGTTTCACACTGAACAATAGGGATTCCCTATGAAAGTTTGATCCCAAGGCTGATGATGGAATATTTCTTGGATATTCTTCAGTCTCCAAAGCCTTTAGAGTCTTCAATCGTAGAAGACAAACTGTAGAAGAAACAATCCACGTAACTTTTGACGAATCCCGTTCAGCGAACTCAAGACCCTCTCCTGATACTGAAGAACTGAATCAATGGATGTTTTCTCATCTTGGTGATTCAGAAGATACTCCTATCCCTCAAAATAATACTCCTACTGCTGATGATGATCCAACAATCATCCCAAGCATGCAGACAAGTGAAGTTGAATCTTCATGGGTTTCAACTGTTCCTCTCCCAACAATGCCTGCTTCTGAACCATCTACCTCAGATATCCCATCTACTTCTCAGCAATCAGTGAATGAAATGACATCTGAACCTCTTCCTCTTCTACCTGAAGTATGCGAAGTTGCTGAAGCTTCTTCTTCAGCTCCTCCAGAAGTTTAAATCGAGTCAGCGAATCATGCTCTGGCTCAGCAATGGACTATAAATCAGCCCATTGATCAGATTCTTGGTGATCCAAATGCTGGTGTTCAGACTCGACGAGGTGCATGTAACATTTGTTTATTCGTTAACTTTATTTCTCTTATTGAACCAAAGAAAACAGATGATGCCCTCAGAGATCCAAACTGGGTCAGCGCTATGCAAGAAGAGCTGACAAAATTTGAAAGAAACAAGGTTTGGAATCTCTGTTGGTTCCCGTATTTGATTAACAAAGATTATCTTATATATTAGTTTAAATGAGATGTGTTGCGGAAGAGTATTTGAAGAACTAACAGATATGTTTGTATAGAAACAATACAGAATATCAAATAAACAGTATATGAAGAATAGATGAATATCTCAAAGTTTTCCTGTATTTGATGAAGAACACTAATAATAGATTTGACGTTAATTGTGTGTGTGTTTTTCTTGTATATTAACTGGTAAGGAAGAACTCAACATGAGTCTTCCTTTTATACTACTACAAAAGAACTATTCTAGACAAAAGGACTAATGCTACAGGAAAGAAGGGATGGCATGAACAGTTGCAAATCTGCATGCATTAAATGCACTAATATCAACTTGCAAGGATTCCTATCAGAGTTTGACATGTGTTTGTTGTCGGAGCATGCCTTGTACAAGTTGATGAACGGACCCTGGAACAGTAGCAAGATATTTCTGTAACAGTGGTAAGATATTTCTTCAACAGTGGCAAGATATTATAAATATCTTCCAAGTCTTCATTCTGAACCGCAGAGGCTCTGTCAAGGGTGACAGAGGTTCTGCGGCTCGGTCCTTGGTGAGCATTCTTCTGTAGATCCTTCTTTGGTCCTTTGTGAGTAGTCTTCTGTAGATTATTCTTGGGACTTGGTGTTCCTTGAATGATCGTTTGCTTTGGCAGAGCTTCTGTGGAACTCTTTCATACTTAGCCTATTTTTCAATACTTCTAATATTATGAATATTTGGAGCTAACAATCTCCCCCTAAGTATTGAAAAATGAAAATTTGACTTTATGCATAATTTGGCTAAGTAAAGTAGACATAGATTAAACAATACCTCAAAAGTTTCATTTCATTTCTTTTTTACTATTACAGAGATATGTAAAAGAGATTTAGACATTTGCATCTTTGAAGTCATTGAAACTTCTGTTGTCGAATCCTACTTCTCTGAGCTCGTGATAGAAATTGATGCAGAGTTCTCTCAAGCCGATTGTAGCATCTATTTCTCTGATCATTCTTTCTGCTGATTCTTGATCCATAAGCTCAGTACCTCTGTTCTCTTGTAAGATTGATCTGAACTTGTTCAGAGTACTGGTTGCATACTTCTGACAGTCCATTTCCACAAAAAGTCTTACTTGGCCAGCAGGATCCTTATACACTAACCCGTACCTTGGTGTTGTTATGATTGAGTTGGGTATTGCAGAAGGTGGGCAGTGATCCTCTGGTGGTCTCAGACTCAGGTTTCTGACTCCAAGATCTCTTCCCAGTTGAAAGTCTATCATGCTATACAGCAGAAGCTTTTCTCTCATTGCTTTCCTGAACACTTGATAAGCCCTTCTGTTAGCATCGTTGTCGAAGTTTTCCTTCGTCCAAAGTAGAAGATCTGGCAGATCGTAGGGGTTCAAGTTCCTTATATCGGCATCTGAAAATTGATTTTCTGACTTGTTCTCCCTTTTGACTTTGTAAATGTTGTACCTGATCTTTGGAAAGGTTCTCGTTTGAGAGAATTTGCAGTATATTATCTTTTCTATTTTGGACTCTGAGAAGACTTATGCCCTTGATTTTGGCTTTGTTCTGTTGAAGGTGTTGTCAAGGTCAGCTCTGAATTGAGGATCTTCGATGTGTGGTATAGGGTTGTTCTGATATTGCTGTTTGTAAACGTACCTATATACCACCTCTTCCATTTCTACATGTCGTGTATCTGGTGGTGGTATTGGTCTTCGCAGAGCATCCATTTGTCGTTTTATCTCTGCAACCCTACCCTCTGTTGCCCAGTCGTCTTCAGGTTTAGGAGTGACAAAGGCATCGAATGAGCTCTTCATCAACTTGTCTGTCGTCTGTGGCTTTTGCTTTTTCTTCTGTGGTTCTTCTGTCATGATTCCTTTAACTTTATCTTTGGTTTGGGAAGGCTAAGAACCTATTGTCTGCTTTGGACTCTGTGGGATTGCTTCTGTTGGTTTGGGTGTTGAGGTTTCTGTGGGTATGATGGGGATTGCCTATGTAGTTTTTGACACTTCAGTTTCTGAGGACTTTGGTGGGGATGGTTCTGTTGGTTTGATTGGGGATTTGGGTTCTGTTGATGTTTCTTCTGTGAGCTCGGTTGTGGTTTGTGGAGGGATATCAAAACGTTTTGCGGCTCTGAAAGCGGATACGAACTCCATGCTTTTTAGGACATACGTAGCAGAACGTTTTGTTGTTTTTGGTTTGTGGGCAATGGATTTTCTTCTTGGGTGAGTTTTGGGTTGGGATTTTGGTTGAGAATGGGGAAGTTCTTCTGAGGATGAAGATGTCAGGATTTGAACTTCAGGGACATCTTTTTCAAGGACAGAGGTGGTTTCCACAGAGGCTGGTGTTTCCTCTGTGGGTCTCTGTTGTGTTTCCTGAGTTTGGATTTGGGTTGGTGGTGCAGAGGAAATTGGTTCTGCAGATATTGGAGGATTGCTTGCAGTTGTTTCTCTTTGATTCTCCCCTTGTTTATCCCCTTCAGGATGATCTGATGAATCATCATCATCAGAATCATCCTGACCCTTATCTTCGTTGCCTTCTGCTCTGCAAGTAGTGTCAGGTTTCTTTGCCCCGGCTGCCATCATTTTGGCACAGAGATCATCACAAAGACCAAAAAGAGTTTGAACTTCGGCCTCTGTGTTGAACCACATCTTTCCCACACTAGCCTTGAAGTCTTTTACGTAAGAAGCGTTGGCTATGGTGAAGGCTCTGATAAATTATGTCATTTGATTCAAGATGCTTTGCCCAAGTTCTGTCAACTGTGCTCTGGTCATGTAGTCGGTAGGCTTCATGGCTAGAGTAGCTTCTGTTGTTTGTTCCTGAACTTGTCGTAGAACCTTCTGCAGTTCTTCTGGAGTAATAACTTTTGATGATACTTGTTCTTTCATATTTTCCAGATATATGTTGATTGAGTTGTTGAAGGCAGAAGTTGCAGCTTTTTCAAAATCAGCAGTAGCAGAGGCAGGTGTGGTGGCAGAAGTTGTGGCAACAGACTTCATCTGGGCTAAAGTAGATTGCACTTCTGTAGACAAGTTGTCCATTTTGGTGTTTAGTTCTGAGATGGCCTTGGATGTAACTTCTGCAAAGGATTTGAAAGAGCTTTTCAACTCTTCCAATGTTTGGTTCACAGAGGTGACAAGTGTTTGGAATCACCCCTTGATACGTGTGAACTCGTGGTAACCTCTGGAGGAACACATTCGTCTCCAGAGTTTGTCCTTGTTCCTTGGACACCTTCTTTCACCCATGTTTGTACGTTGAGGGTGGAAGGATTTCCTTCTGATCCTCGAGGAGAAATATGAGTTTCAACCTCTACAGATGTTCTGTGAAGAACATTTTCCAAATCCACTCCGGAGGTGGGTATTGGAATATCCTTCTGTTGACTTGGAGACTTGTCTAGAGTCTCTTCGTCTCTGTGCTCTCTAATCCCCTCTGAAGGGATGTTGGGCCCTATTGTGGTGTGTGTGGCAGAGGAAACGAATTCCTCTGCTAAGATGTCAGATGTGATTTGGGGCAATAAATCACGAACTATGAGTGAGTCCTTTCGAGAGGACACTCCAGGAATGGTTTCCCCGGTTATATTAGGCATAGAGGTTGAAAGAGTAACCTCTGGCTGGCTGGGAGGGGTTGGGATCGAGTTGTGCTGCTCTATTTCAATGATACCTTCTGCCGCTAGACCGGCGGTATCAGAAATGTGGGTTGCACTAGGAGGGGGTTTGGGATGTGTGCCATCTTCTTCTTCGGCATCTTTTTCTGCAGAACCCTCTGCTGTTTCTATCCTAACCTCTTCCTCTATTTCTATGTTTATCTCTTCTTCTGAGGTTTCCTCTGTAGGCGCTACAGTTTTTGCCACTTCTCTTAAGGAATCATAAATGAAGTGAGATCCTATGAGTTGTCGTACGTGAGGGTGCATGGTTTGTGTACCTTGAGCAGCAAAAATGACTTATGTTGTGTGCATAGCTTCTGTATACTGATCCAATGGTTCTGCGACCCATCCTGATGGATCTAAGGTTTGAGCAATATCGGGATTGTTGAGGAAGGCATTGAAATCTCCCTGTTGATCTGTATAAGCTATTGGGGAGGGAGATTGCAGATGTATAGCCTGGTCTTCCTCTTCTTGTTCGACATCCTCTGTGATGACCTGCAGAGGTTAACTTGGTTTCTTTTTCTTTGACTTTCTCTTCTTTGGCTTAGGAGCTCCCTCTTTTGTGGATTTGGATTTGCTTTTCTTTTGTTTTGGAGGTGTGGGAGGTGCAGAAGTTCTTGTCTCTGTAGCAAGTGGTGAAGTGGTTTAAACTGCAGAGGTTGTAGTTTCTTCTGTGGGTTTTCTTTTCTTTGTCTTCTTCTTGGGTGTTGCTGCAGAGGTTTTTCTTTTCTGAGAAGATGGGTAAATGCTTTCTCTTTGGGCTTTGAATCGGTCTTGTACTGAATAGTGTTTCTCCAAATCCTTAGCCCATTCCTCTTATGTCATCCTCTCAACTATATCTACACCTAAGGGGGTTCCTAGACGCGGGGGTGTCACAGGACTTGGTTCTGGAGTCCTGTGGACGTGTATATACTCTAATTTCCTATCCTCATCAGTTGCATATGCCAGAAGGTTCTTTGACAGAGGTCTGCAGTGGGGGTAACTGTGTTCATGCTCTGTAGGAGTATTTTTATTCATTGGGTAAAGCTTTACAGATGGCCCTTCCATTGGCCACTTCTGCATTTGAAGTAGAGGCTCGAAGATGACTCCTACAATTCTTTGGTATTGTAGAGGAGGTAGATACCCTGGTGTGTTCCTCTTGGCCTTTTGAGTTGCGAGCTTTCTGTCAATCGTATTCACTAATTCTTGCATCATGATGGTCGCATAATCAAGTGGAATATCGTAACAGATTCCATACATGATGGTCAGGATCTGGAATGAGCTTTGGTCAGGGCTACCGGTTTTTCCTGTGAGGCAACGATTCAAGATGGAGAACAGGGTATTCCACAGAGGTGGTAGTCTGCCTCTGCGGAAATCATTGCGTTTCCTCAGGGTTGTGTTATATCCTAACATTTCGACGAATCGACAGAGCTCCTCGTTCGTAGGAACCTCAGCATATTTCTTGATTCCAAGTAGACCTCTGGTTGGTAGGTTGAACTCCAGTGAGAACATGGTTCTATTAAACATGAGTTCTAGGTAGTCAGACTTGTCTGGTTTTGAAATGTAGCCCTTTATCAAAGAATCATCTGAATCAAAACGGCAACTTTGCCAAAATTGATTCAGATATCGTGCAGGGATTTTGGTTGGGGTTTTGGAAAGGAGAGGGTATAGGAAATGATTTTCTAGGATATTTAGGAGCAGAGCATGGGCTTCGCCGAAAGCTGTTGGTGAGGGTACCAGGTAGCAGTTGTTGGATTTTAAAGGTAGAACATCCTCAAAATGTTCTTTGTTCAGAAAGTGTTGAAGGTTGGTGGTTGGTGCAAAGTTTGCAGAGTCGTCAGGGTTTTCTTTTTCAGCATTTGCGGCGATGTTAGGGTTTTGGGAGTGCCCTGAATGCACTGGAGAGTGTTGAGGAGAGTTCGCCGGAGAGTTTTGAGTAGCGTGGGAACTGGAAGCCATTTTGCACAGTAAAATGATGATTTCAATATAGTTGCAGGTTCGTCGGAGAAGAGAGTGAGTAAAGTTTTTGTGAGGGAAGGTAACATGGGTTTTATACTGAGTTTGTGGCCGTAGAATCTGAAAGGGTTAATATTTTGAGGTTAATATTATTTGGGGTCCGCACTTGAGTCGTTACGGCGGGTTCAACTTTCCATAGGAACGTGTTGCATGTAGGTCCAATGAAAAGATGACATGTCCTCTGTGTCAGTTATGACGAGACGTCGTGAGCGACCTTATTAAATGCTAGGCGCATGGGCCTCTTTACCTCCACATGATTCTCACTCGCAGAAAAGTTACCGTTACTGTTACAGAAATGCCTAATGTAAAAACTGACAGAGGCTCTGTGATTTGAGAATCTTATTTTTCTTGCCTCTGTAGTTTGTACCTTCAAAAAGAATGTTTGAAAAATCCATGGAGAGGATCGATAAATTATTTGTATAGAAATTCCTTTACAGAGGTTTTTGGACCTCTGTCAGAGCCAGCAGAGGTTCTGAGACAAGAAATTTCGTATATCTAATAATTTATAAACATTTTTTATCATCCAAGTTTTTGATTTTTTTTAACAATGTTTTTAGGACCTTTTTGAAACCTGGTGTCCTAGAAAATTGTTTTTGAAAAAGGTTTTGTGCAGCAAAAAGTCCTTTTAAAACAAGTGTTGGTCTACAGAAGTTCTTTCTTGTGGAGAGAACTCTGTAACCGATGGCTTCTTCTGCAGTGTTTGTATGCTATGATTCTTTTTGATTTTGATACCTAAAAAGATTTACAGAGTTTCCAAGAATTATTGATTTAAGATCAGAGCTTTTGCCTGCAGAACCTCTGTTGGACTCAACAGAGGCTCTGTGACTTTAAATTTCTAATAATGGAAAACTCAACATTCTTTTTGATCAAATTTTATTTGGAATGCGTTTAATAATGTTTCTAGAACATATTTAGAAATTTGTGTCCTAGAAAATTATTTTCAAAAAGAATTTGTTCGAGATACTAACCTTTTTGTTCTTCTTTGTCCGGCAATGTTATTTTCTTCTGTTGTTGTCATCTCTTCCTCTGCTCCCCCTTGACTTATAAATCTCTGTAGATTAAGCAAGGTTTCCTTTTGCTCCCCCTTGATCTAATCATCCTCTGTAGATCAAGTTCGTTTTCCTCTGCTCCCTCTTGACTTTATAAATCTCTATAGATTAAGCAAGGTTTCCTTTTGCTCCCCCTTGATCTAATCATCCTCTGTAGATCAAGTTCGTTTTCCTCTGCTCCCCCTTGACCTATGCTTGGTTCAAATAATTAGAAGTGAATGTATATAACATAGGTCGTGTATCAGAGGTTCTGTAAGGATCGTCGGAGGTTCTGAGGAGATTTACAAAATCACTGTTGCTTTTCAGAAAGGAGTTTGGTAGAATTTACATACATAGTAATAAACAAAACAGAAAATATACATACTGTATAATATAAAGATAAAGATACTTACAGAGGTTAATCTATATTTATCATTCCTAATTTACCCACCAAGTAAATGAATCTTTTCTCATCAAGTGCTTTGGTGAATAAATCAGCAAGCTGAAATTCTGTTGGTACAAAATGCATCTCGATGGTTTGATTTTCCACATGATAATTCAGAAAGTGATACCTGATATCTATGTGCTTTGTCTTTGAATGCTGTACTGGATTTATAGAGATGGCAAACGCACTTTTGGAATCACAGAAGATGGGGATTTTGCAGATGATGTGACCAAAGTCTTTCAGCTGAGTTTTCATCCACAGAACTTGAGAGCAACAGCTAGCAGCAACAACGTATTCAGCTTCTGCCGTAGATGTTGAGACACAATTCTATTTCTTTGAATTCCAGCTTACTAATTTCCCACCTAGGAATTGACAACTCCCAGAGGTACTCTTTCTGTCGAGTTTGCATCCACCATAATCTGAATCTGTGTATGCCTTTAGTCCAAAACCAGAGTTCTGAGGATACCAGAGGCCAATATTTTTGGTCCCTCTGAGATATCTGAAGATTCTCTTTACAGCAATATAATGTGTCTTTTTAGGATTAGCTTGATATCTTGCACAAAGACATGTGGCATGCATTATGTCAGGTCTACTTGCTGTTAGGTATAATAAAGACCCAATCATTCCTCTGTAATGTGTGCACTCGACAGAGATGCCATTTGGATCTGAAAAAATGTTTATTTCCAGTGGCCATTGGGGTTTTCATGACAGAGGCATCAGAGAGGCTGTATTTTTCTAGTATGTCAGAGACATATTTTGATTGATTTATGAAGATTCCTTCTGATGTTTGTTTGACTTGAAGTCCGAGGAAAAAGGTTAATTCTCCCATCATACTCATTTCAAACTCACTCTGCATGAGTTTTTCAAAATCTTTACATTTTTGTGTATTTGTAGACCCAAAAATAATATCATCTACATATATTTGTACAAGAATAAGCTCATTCCTTCACCTTTAAAGAATAGAGTTGTATCAGTGGTACCTCTGTTGTAGCCGTTATTGAGAAGAAATGTGGAAAGTCTTTCGTACCATGCTCTTGGAGCCTGTTTCAGTCCATATAGAGCTTTGTCGAGGTGTTAGACATACCTTGGGTATTTTGAGCTTTCAAATCCTGGTGGTTGTTGGACATATACTTCTTCTTGAATTTCACCATTGAGAAAGGCAGATTTTACATCCATTTGATATACTTTAAAACCTCTGTGGGCTGCGAAGGCTAAGAAAATTCTTAGTGCTTCGAGCCGTGCAACAGGGGCAAAAGTTTCATCGTAATCGATGCCCTCTTCTTGGCGATATCCCTTGGCCACCAGTCTTGCTTTATTTCGAATGATCACTCCATCTTCATCCTTTTTGTTTCTGAAGACCCATTTAGTCCCTATGGCCAGTTTCCCTCGTGGCAGAGGTACTAGAGTCCAGACTTTGTTTCGTTCAAACTGCAGAAGCTCTTCTTGCATAGCATCCACCCAGTTTGGGTCGTCCAGGGCCTCAGAAATCTTTTTCGGTTCGATCACACTAATAAAGTTGGTAAAGAAACAAAAATTTGCAGAAGCTGATCTTGTTTTTTACCTTATCAGAGGGATTACCGATGATTTGTGTTTGAGGATGGCTTTTTGTCCATTGAGTTGTTTGTGGAAGATGATCATTTGAGTCATCAAGTTGAACTTCTGTAGTTGAAGTGGTTGATGGTTCAGCTTCTGTAGGAATGGGTATCAAGGTTGGGATTTCCTTCTCTGTAGGTATTGTGGTTTCATCTTCACTTCCCTCTGGTGTTCCTTCTGTTGTTGCTTCCTCTGTTGGATTTGTTAGAATTTGGATTACCTCTGTTGTAGAATCTTTTGTAGTCGTATCTTCTGTTAGATTTTCAGTACCTGTAAAAGAGGATGAGGGATTACATGGATCTGCCAGAGAGATACTTACTTCGTTTATAGGTGATTTTGCAGAGGTGCTTTTTGTTCCAGCAGAGGGATCAACGTCGTTGTTGAACATCTCTTGAAATAGAAGACTTAAATCTTCGTTTGTTTTTTAGATGCTAGAGGTTTCCATGTTTAGCCCGAGTTCTGAACTCAGTTGTTCATGAGTCTTTTGGAAAGGGTCATCAAATGACACATTGATGCTTTCTACTATCGTGCGTGACTTTAGAAGGTAAACTCTGTAGGCTTTGGAAGCGGCAGAGTACCCGATGAACTTGCCTTTGTCAGCCTTTTCTTCAAACTTTCCTCTTGAGTCTCTGTCGTTTAAGACAAAGCATTTGCATCCAAACACATGGAGAAACTTGATGTTTGGTCGTCGTTTGTTGATCAGTTCATAAGGAGTTTTGATGTGTCTTTTCACGATTGTTGAACGATTTTGGGTATAGCAAGCTGTTGAAATTGCTTCTGCCCAAAAGGTCATTGGCAATCCACATGCAGAAAGCATGGTTCTTGCAGCCTCCACTAGCGTACGGTTCTTTCGTTCGACCACGCCATTTTGTTGTGGGGTGCGAGCGGCAGAGAAGTTCTAGGATATTCCTTCTTCTGTGAGATAGGCTTCAATGACAGAGTTTTTGAATTCTGTGCCATTGTCACTTCGTAACTTCAGAATTCTGCACTCATAAATAACTTGGATTCTTTTCTTTAGATTAATCAAGATGCAAGGATCATCTGATTTCTTTTTGACAAATTCAACCCATGTAAAACGTGAAAACTCATCAATTAAGACAAGTATATATTTCTAGCCACCTAGGCTCTGTATAGCGATTGGACCGCAGAGGTCAATGTGAAGCATGTACAGAGGTCTAGGACAAGACACATCAGTTTTGCCTTTGTGGGAAGCTCTTTTGAGTTTTCCCATTTCACAGGCAGAGCATAAATGATCCTTATTGAATTTAACATTTGGTAAACCTTTGACTAGGTCAAGTTTTACCAGTTTATCTAGAGTATGAAAGTTTAAGTGACAGAACCTATTGTGCCATAGCCTGGCTTCTTCACTTTTGCTTGCAACAAGACAAATGTTGTCCTTGTTTTTGGCATTGAAGTTCATTAGATACAGATCACCTTTTCTTTTGGCTCGCAGAAGTTCAATTCCTGTGTCTTCACCTAAAGAGAGCAGAATGTAATTTTGAACAGTACATCGAATCATGTGTCACAAAGTTGTCTTACACTGAGTAGGTTGTTTTTTAGGACATCCACATATGCAACTTTGTGTACTGTGATATTCTCTTTCTTTATGACTCCATAGCCTTTGATATGCCCCTTTTTGTTATCTCCAAAAGTCACTGATCCACCATCTTGTTTTTCTTGGAATGTGGATAGAAGACTTCTGTTGCCAGTCATGTGCCTTGAGCATCCGGAGTCTAGATACCATATTGGCACAAACTGCTTCTGCAAAATAATCACAGAGATTTAGGTACCCATATCCACATGGGTCTAGTTTCGTCAGAATTTTTCAAGTTTGCCTTGGCATTCTTGAAATACATTTTATTTTTTGTTGAAGGATCGGTTTGTTTCTCTTTCATATTTGATTTAGCTGCAGAGAGAAAACAATTTGAACTACAGAAATTATTATTTAACCTGAACATTAGATCAAAGCAATGAAATTATTGAACATCAGAGGTGATTTGCTTGAAATTTTCATTGAAAGTTTTAAACTGGGCCACAGAGGCATTACATTCTATTCTAGCATATGGCTTCCTATTACAAGAAGATTTATGTAGATTAGATTGTTGGCAAAAATCTTTGTTTGTAGCAGCCTTCTGTGAGTCCCTTCTGTGGTGAACTTCTGTTGATTTCACTGTCAAAGATTTGTTAGGTTTTGTCCATTTACCCTTTTGTTGCCATGTTGGGTTTTCTTTAATTTTTAAGGGTTTTAAAAATGTTGAATCTTTTAAATTTTGAGAGGACATTAACTTCTTTTGTTTCAACTTTTCAGGCTCAAAAGAGGTTTTGGCTTGTATGCACATATTCATAAAGTCAGGACAGATAGGAATTCCAGTGATTTTCTCTTTTGGAGAAATAATTCTGTTAAGAACTTCAAGGGTTTGTTTAACAACCTCTGTGTCACAAGGAAACGTTTCTATTCTGTCAGCCTCTGATTCGTCAGATAATGAATCGTGCTCATATACAGAGGTTGAGTCATCAATATTTCTTTCGACAAAGACTGGACTTTCCGAGCATGAGTCATACTTGCTGTCTTCCTCTAAAAGATTACTTTCTAAGTCAACAGAGGTCTCTGACAAGATCTCTTCAGAGAGTTTTTGATCTACAGAAGGTGTATATGAATTTTTTAATATATCTATTTCCCCAATTTCCATAATTTCCTTTTCAATTATATTTCTTAGTTTTTCTTCTGAAAGGTTTGGTTTAAACTCAAGTGCTTCTGCAGATAATTTCTTTTCAGAATCTATTGTGCAGACAAAGGCAACTTGAGTTTGAGTCTCTGGTTTACCAAACTTAAAGATTCCTATCTGATCTTGAGTTTTCAGATATCTCTTTGGTTTGGATCCTCTTTTGACAGAGGTTGAAGGTGATAAGTCTGTGTTTTCATACCACGCATTTATCATCTTCATGGGTTTCCTTAAGTGAGGTTCCCCAGAGATTTTTACTCTCTTACTTACAGAGATTAAGTTTGAAAAATTTGGTTTGGTGACTTTTCCTACCGTAAATAGAGATGGCAGAGGTTTATTTTTCTTGTTTTCTGTACCTTGATTAATATCACTGTACCCAATACCTCGCCTTCCTATTTGAGTATTTATTTTCTCATACACCTTTTGAGCAACACGATAATTTTTAATTAAAACATCTCTTCTAAGTAGATCTTGCCAAAGGACTTCTCTTTCCTTTTGAAAATATTCTTTAAGAGCTAAAATGTTAAGTCTGTCGCTCTCAGAATCTGAAAGTTCTTTTGTTTTGGATTTTAACGATGTATTTAATTCCGAAATTTTCTCTTTTAAAGGAAAAAGATTCTTGTTCCAGTATGCTTCTAAGTCTTCCTTTTCTTTGAAAATCTTTGCTTTTTCTTCAGTGAGAAGTCTAGCTTCTCTTTCGTAAAAAGTGAGCTTTTTCTGAATATCATCACAAGTCTTTTTCAGTTTAACATTTTCAGTTTTAAATATAAGCAAATCAACTTCTGTAGTACTAGAGATGGAGTTTGAAGTAGATACCTCAGTGTCAGAGTCGGAGCTGATGTCTGCCATGCCACAAAACAAGGCATTTTTGGTGAATTCTTCATCAGAGATTGTATCTGACTCCCAATCTTCCTTGTTCACCACTTTGTTCGCCATGAGTGATTTTTGAGCATAATACTCGGCTTTCTTTTTGTAAAAAGTTGAGTCCTTCTGTGGGCGATTTGATCTGCTTCTACATTCATTGGCAAAGTGGCCTGGCTTCCCACAGTTGTAGCAACCTTGGTTCTGGGAGTTATTTCCCGCACGATCGTCAGTCTTCTGTCGGTCACCGCCTTTTTCCGATTTGCATTCATTTGCATAATGACCAGGCTTGCCACACTTGTAGCATTCTTGTAGTGTATAGCTTGTCTTGTCATCTGACCTCTGTCGGTCATTTCCTCTGTTGTATCTTCCACTCGACCTTTGTTGGTCGTTACTTCTGCCGTCTGGCCTCTGTCGGTCAGCTGATTCTTCTCTTCTTCCTTGATCCCTTCTATTCCAATCTTCTCTTCTCTCTCTGCCATATTTATCATTACCAGAATTCTTTTGGTTTCCTCTGAATTCTCTTGTTAATAAGGCTAAGGATGTAGCTATTGATGCCAGAGTAATTTCCCCTTCTTCCACAATCTCTTCATCTTCGCTGTCAACCACTACCATCTTTTTCTTTTTCTCCTTCTTCCTTTCCTCTGTAGTTCTTTCTTTCCTCGACCTCTCTGTATCTTCTTTAGTTTTGCCAACCAAAGCAAGAGGTGCAGTGGTCAGTGTCTTTGTTTGTGCGATTTGAGGCTCTTGACCAGCTAATGTTCCGTAGAGGTCTGAAAGAGTCCAGGAATCTAAATCTTGATTGGTTTGTAAAGACATAGATAGCTGGAGCCATTCTTCGTTCAGACTTTTGAGAAACATGACATTATTCTCTTCAGAAGTTCTGTGGATGCCGAACTTTTTGCAGTTATTGATCAAAGAGTTGAACCTATCGTATGTTGTCTGCAGAGATTCATTTGTCAGGGCTTTAAAAGCCTAATACTCGTTTATGTATTGAGCCCTTCGGTTTTTCTGAGTTTTAGCTCCCCCTTCAAGTTGTTTTTCCAGTTCTTTCCAAAGATCATACGAGGATTCGCATGCATCTAAAGACTGGAAGAGTTCGTTGGGGATTGCCATAATCAGAATTCTTTTTCTTTTCTGCACGAGTTCATCTTTTATTTTGTCTTGATCTGACCAACCATCCCTGGTTTTAGGTTTTTGATGCTCAGGGATTTCAGGAGTGTCAGCTGTCGCTGGTACACGAGGTACTATTAACATAGGAACATGAGGAGGATTATAAAGGTATTGTACGAGCTCTTTATCAGTACCCTCAAAGAAGTGGATCATTCTTATTTTCCACTGAGGATACTCATTTCTTAGAAGAGAAGGTGGTTTGGTTAATGAACCAGCTGTGAAGAAGTTTTATGTGCTTGTCATTTTAAGAGTAAAAAGATTCAGAGTGAAGATATGACACGAAACGTACGAGAGAATAAACTGGAAGTATTTTTTGGGTTTGGAAGTTCTTAACAATGCACTTTTATGGAGTTTTAACTAAAGAAACAGTTTCTCTTGATTTACCAGATATCGAATAAATCGATAATGGCTGAAAAGTAGAATCTGTTTGAAGGAATAAATAACAGGTTAAAATCAGACCATGTTTCTAGCAATAATTTTTTTAAACGAGGATCGCTTGATATTGAAAAAACCAAGCTTTGCTCTGATACCAATTGTTGGTTCCCATATTTGATTAACAAAGATTATCTTATCTATTAGTTCAAATGAGATGTGTTGCGGAAGCGTATTTGAAGAACTAACAGATATGTTTGTATAGAAACAATACAGAATATCAAATAAACAGTATATGAAGAATAGATGAATATCTCAAAGTTTTCCTGTATTTGATGAAGAACACTAATAATAGATTTGACGTTAATTGTGTGTGTATTTTTCTTGTATATTAGTTGGTAAGGAAGAACTCAACATGAGTCTTCCTTTTATACTACTACAAAAGAACTATTCTAGACAAAAGGACTAATGCTACAGGAAAGAAGGGATGGCATGACCAGTTGGAAATCTGCATGCATTAAATGCACTAATGTCAACTTGCAAGGATTCCTATCAGAGTTTGACACGTGTTTGTTGTCGGACCATGCCTTGTACAAGTTGATGAACGGACCCTGGAACAGTAGCAAGATATTTCTGTAACAGTGGTAAGATATTTCTTCAACAGTGGCAAGATATTATAAATATCTTCCAAGTCTTCAGTCTGAACCGCAGAGGAACTGTCAAGGGTGACAGAGGTTCTGCGGCTCGGTCCTTGGTGAGCATTCTTCTGTAGATCCTTCTTTGGTCCTTTGTGAGTAGTCTTCTGTAGATTCTTCTTGGGACTTGGTGTTCCTTGAATGATCGTTTGCTTTGGCAGAGCTTCTGTGGAACTCTTTCATACTTAGCCTATTTTTCAATACTTCTAATATTATGAATATTTGGAGCTAACAATCTCGTTCCAAGACCATCTGACAAGTCAGTGATAGGCACTAAATGGGTCTATCGAAACAAGTTGGATGAACATGGAACTGTAACCCGCAACAAGGCTCATCTTGTTGCTCAAGGATACAGACAAGAGAAAGGCATAGACAGCGACGAAACATTTGCCACAGTGGCAAGACTCGAAGCTATTCGTCTATTCTTAGCCTACGCTGTTCACAATGACTTCAAAGTATATTTAATGGATGTGAAATCAGCATTCCTCAACGGAAGGCTGAATAAAGAAGTATATGTTGAACAACCTCCAGGATTCACTGATCCTAAGCATCCATGTTATGTATAAACTGGATAAGGAACTTTATGGCTTAAAGCAAGTTCCTCGTGCATGGTATGACACTCTCTCTACTTATCTCCATATTGAAAAATTTGTGCGAGGTAAAATCGATAAAACTCTATTTTTCAGGAAAGTAAAAGGCATATCATTCTTGTTCAAATATATGTCGATGATATTATATTTGGTTCTACTAACCCTGATTTATGTACTCGTTTCGCTGAAAGAATGAAAGCATAATATAAAATGAGTATGATGGGTGAACTGAAATATTTCCTTGGTCTTCAAATCAAGCAGAATGAAAAAGGCATTTTCATTCACCAAGGTAAGTATGTTAAAGATATGCTGAAAAAGTTTGATTTAACTCAAATCTCAGCTATGAAAACCCCAATGGCACCGTCGCTGACACTTAACAAGGATCCTTCAGGGAAACCTGTTAATGTCACAGCGTACCGTGGGATGATCGGTTCTCTTTTGTATCTTACAGCTAGCCGTCCTGATATTATGTATGCAACCTGTTTATGTGCACGATATCAATCTGAACCTAAGGAATCTCATTCGATCGCTGTAAAGCGTATTTTTCGATACCTTAAGGGTACTCCTAACCTAGGTCTTTGGTATCTCAAAGACTCAGGGTTTGATCTAATCGTCTATTCAGATAGTGATTTTGCAGGATGCAAATTAGATAGGAAAAGCATCATAGGGGGCTGTCAGCTCCTGGGTGGAAAGCTGGTGAGTTGGACAAGTGAAAAGCAAAACTCAGTGTCCACCTCAACCGCTGAAGCTGAGTACGTAGCCGCTAGAAGCTGTTGTTCTCAGGTTTTACGGATGAGAAATCAACTATTGGACTATGACCTTCAACTCTCCAAAATTCCAATCTATTGCGACAACACTAGTGCCATCGCTATAGTAAATAATCCAGTGCTACACTCAAAGACCAAACACATCGACATCAGGTATCATTTTATCAGAGATCATGTGATGAATGGTGATATAGAACTTCTTTTTATTCCCACTGACTTTCAGTTAGCTGATCTTTTCACCAAACCTCTTGATGAGATAGGATTCAACTTTCTCATCAGCGAGCTTGGAATGCTGAACCTAGAAGAGTAAAATCTTCAGCGGTTATGCATTTGATCAGTGATAATATAAACTTTTACATCTTCATTAGTCATCTAATCTTTGAACAAAATTGACTCGCTGATATCAAGGTATGTTCCCTCTCTTAATCGCTGACGTTCGCTTCAGCATGCAAGATTTCAAAATAAATTACATCGCTGAATATCTCTTCTTTTCAGTAATTCTTTTAAAACTCTAAAATCTCACTCATATTTCTATACAGTGCTTCTCTATTTTTAAAATGTCCATGAGCTTTTCTAAAATCCTCAGAGACACCTTAAAATATGAAAGGACGTTTGTGACGACATCCTTTGGATAAACCATGGCTCGCCTTTTCGTCCAACATGTTCGCCCGTTTTGTTCCCTTGTCCAATCAGATTCAAGGAACGTGTCATGTGTCACCATGAAAAACTTTTCCCGCTCTTAGTTTTTCTCTCTCTACTCTCACTATATAAACCCTTTGAGTTTATATTTTTACCTTTTACGTATTAAGGCAAAAAGAATTCACATATTTTCTTTGCATTCAGATTCTTCAAGAACTTGTTAATCATCCTCTCCATTCACGAAACATGTTACATTTCTCTTCTTTAATCCATCTTAAACAACATTTTTGATCTTATTCTTGTTTTTACAAGAGCAAACAATGTACGATTTTACAGTTTAAAATCATATTCTTCATGGTTTTAAAAGACAAAATCTGTTTACAGGTTGTTCTTCAGGTTTTTAACAAAAATCTTAAACTTGACACTTTCATATGTTTTTCCAGAATCCTTTCCATAAAAGGAAAACAAGAACTTCCACTGGTTTTGTACTTATTTTCAAAACTGCAACCACTGATAATGCCAACGTTGCATCTCCTACAACTTCGGACAAAGCAGAACTTACCAAGGCCCCAATGATGAAACTCTCAATGGACCAGATAATGTTCCACTCAAACAACCCCTATGCTCTGCTGGAATTTCCTCCAAAAAATGTTCACGCGAATGAATGATGCAGTAAACTTTATCAAAACATGTTCTCTGGCGACGACACTGACTATCAAGCCCCCTGCTCACAAAAATCTCTTAGCTCAGCTCTCGTACACGGCTCATCGTACACAAATCACATCTCCTAAAAACCCAAAGAAGAAGATTGATGCCATCGCCTTCGAAACTGATTTTGGCGTAGCAAAGATTACCCCTGGAGTTATCAGACACGCCCTGAACCTCCCTTCCAGCTCACAGGACAACAAGTTCGTCCCTTTCCCTGACCCAACCTTCAACGAAGGAAAGGCTGAAATTATCTACTTCTTGGACGCCATGAAGTACAACTGGAATACAGGACGTGACAAGCTCCCTGAGAAGAAGATAACCACAGTTCTGAAAAGAAAAATGCCCAACCAGATGAACTTCATCTTTGCTCATCTCATCAGCTGCATGTCCGCTAAAGTCGGGTCTACTGATCAGGCCTCGAAGACCCAATCTGCCATGGGTTGTGCATTGATGAAAGACCTGCACGTGGACTGGGCACGCCTCATCTTTGAGGATCTGATGGAAAAGGTTGAAGCCCCTAATAGGCCAGCGAACGTTCCATACCCACGATTCCTCAGTGCCCTATTCATGCATGGGCTGAAAGAAATGTATCTAACCGGAGGAGACCTGAGACTTTCTCAATTTGGCCCTAAGGTACTCGACTACAAGCCAATCACCAATGAGGTACGTCTCTCTACTCTCTTACCTCTTCTTCACTCTACTTCTTCTACTTCTGCGGCTACCTCCTCGGCAGCGGTCGTCCCAACCGCTGGTACCCATGCCGCAACCACCACTCCATCTCGAAAGAGAAAACATTCTGAATCCCCACTTGGCATCCATAAGACCAAGAAGATCTCTAAGGAGCAACCCGCCAAGACTTCCCAGGCTGAAGACTCCACGTCTGTCCCTCTAAAGACGACGATATAAAGTTCAGTGGTACACTCTGCCACATCCGCTGCAACTACTCCTTCCATTCCTGTTTCAGTGCCTCTCCACACTGAAATTAACATGGACCAGGACCCCCTACTCTCAGTACCCCTAAGTACTTAAGAGATTTTCCTCAGTGGATCCAACGCTGAATCTGCTACCCACACCCTCTTCTCCACCTTTGTTCCTCCCTCATTGATGTGGCTGAAATGCAACCCCAAAAAGGCTACAACAACTAGCAACCCATGCAAGTATACATGTCTTATTAGTGTCGTCCAAAGCAAGTAATAATGGTAAGTAATACCAGATATCGTACCTCATGGACTCTCAAAGCAACGAGAGTAACAACAAGTTGGTTTTCAAAGCAGGATTTTGGTAACAATATTTTTTTAGTAACTGAAAGCAAAGTACTGAAAGATAATAACAAGAAATTAAAGACAGTATGGGTGCAAGATCAGGTTGGATTTGGGCTAACAAAGTGCTCAGGGCATTGCTATATCAAACACCAGGGTGCTGCAGCAAAGACTCCTGCAATACTACTGAATCAAATGGCCTTCCAAGGGAAGTTCATATTAGACTTTTTACGTAGGGTGGGCACTTGGTAAGGCAGCAAGAACCTACTAGTCAGATCTTACCTTTCTTTCCATATAGTTTCTCAACCCAAACGATTGAAGCAACTCTTTACAGTCTCTATAACATAACCAATACCAACACTTACGTTGTCTCCATTTTTAGTCCAACTCATCCAAATAGAATAACACTTGTCAATTTGCCAAAGACTACTGGATGAAGTATTCATGTTTGTAGAAACCAGGATTCAATCTTACGATCAATTAAGAACAATCAAACAGTAAAATGATAGAGAATTGGATCAAAAAGCTTCATATTCATTCAAGAACAGATTCCAGATCTAGAGGGAGAATCTCTCAAAGATTACAAAGTGAATACAAAGTTATGCCTAGAGTTAGTTAGCTTACAGTTGCTAACTTCTATATATATATTGTAAAGAAAAGCTAAAGCTACAGTACATATACATGATAAACCAATAGAACTAATACACGTGTTATAATTAGTAACAGAATATAACTGAAAATGTCTAAGACATAAGTTCTGAACAACATGTTCAGAACTTCTGAACATCCTTCTGATTAAGTATTTCAGAACACACTTTAAGCACTTGGACATTTTCGTCTTCACCTTCAGATGTTTTGAGTCTCCAACTCAGAACTTTGAGCCTTCTGTTCAGACTTCACGCTTAGTAATCTTTGCAATATTCTCTAGTCAGAACATCTGAGTCTTCTTACACAAAACTCTGAGCCTTCAGTTCAGATCTCAACACTCGTGTTTTTGACAAAACTCTAGATCTAACAATGTTGTTTATGAATAGTAAAGCAGAATACGAATGCAAACAAATGTCCAAAGACACTTGGCTTAATCTGCCAACCTTCACTTACACCCACGCTATGGAGTTTAGCCTACCATACTGGAATGTAAATGCTTAAAAGTGAATGACATGTATGTAAATGACTTAATGTAAGCGCATAAAGTAAAGAAAGCTGCATGTAACTAAAAGATTGCAATTGAAATATAAAAGTACTTGGTAACAAAGCTTAGGACAGACTTTGTTCCAGTAGAAGCTGAGTACAAATGAAAGACAACCTAAACTATTTATACTAGAAACAAGGAATCAAAAGATGCTTAAGAAGTACAAAAGTGGTTAACCCCAATGGGTAATAACCAAGCATCTAAGTACAATACAAGTAAAGTAAAAAGGCTATCTTGGAGAGCATCCGCAAGGGCATCTTCAGAGGCATCTTCAGGGTTGACTTCTGCCCAAGAGTGTACCATAAGATGCCTGAGATCTTTCTTCAAAATACCCGTCCAATTTGATTGAGCCAAGCCTGCCAATATCACTGTTGTAGCATCCCCTGCTGTAGCAACATAGAAATCAGCAAAAAATCACCAAAAAGACAGGATTTCTCCATAAACTACATCTTAGCTCCATTCTAAAGAAAAGGTGTAAGATAAGACTAAAAGACTCAATATCTAATTGGGAAAGATGTAAAATAAAGTCCTAAATGGGTGTAAAAGTGTATAAAACTACACACTTATACCCTGAATACCCATCTAAAAAGTGAAAGTTGTTTTCTCTTGGTCCTCAGGTGCTATAGCAATCTGGTTATACCCTGAATACCCATCTAAAAAACAATAGTATTCTTTTCCAGCTAGTCTATCCAACATTTGTTCTATGAATGGCAAATGGAAATGGCCTTTGTGGGTTGCTTTGTTAAGCTTCCTATAGTCCATACAAATTCTGCACCCTGACACTATTCTGGTTGGGATTAGCTCATTCTTTTCATTTTCTACCACAGTGACACCCCCTTCTTTCGAACACACTGGACAAGACTTACCCAATTGCTACTTGCTATTGGGTAAATGATTCCAGCAACAAGCCACTTTAGGATTTCTTTCTAGACCACTTCTTTCATTATAGGGTTCAATCTGCTTTGAGGCTCTACAGAGGTAAAGTCCTTGTCTTCCAAAATTATCTTGTGTTGACAAATGGATGGACTTATACCTTAAGGTCATAGAGGGTCCAACCTATGGCTTTGGTGTGAGATTGAAGCATTTCAACTAGCTGTTTTTCTTGCTCAGCTTCTAAAGAAGTTGAGATGATCACAGGTAGCTTACTGTCCTCCCCCAAGAATGCATACTTAAGGTGGGCAGGTAATTGCTTCAACTCCAAATCTGGTGGTGCTTCTATTGATGGTAAAGGGGTGTTGTGTGTAGGCTCTTCTTCCAAAAGCTCAAATGCTACAGCTTGCTCAGCAACTCACTTCTGTCTAAAGTACTATCCTCCTCACTGTCACTATCCTCAAGTTCTTCCAACTGCTCACTTTTTGTTCCTAGAATCTCTTCTAAGGCTCCCTCATGATACATTGATTCAATGGTGCCTAGCATAGAACACATCTCAACTTCATCAGGATGTTTCATTGAATTGAAAACATTAAAAGTAACATCCTGGTCGTTTACTTGCATGGTCAACTCTCCCTTTTGGACATCAATGATGGTTCTACCCGTGGCAAGGAAACGTCTTCCTAAGAGTAAAGGTGTATCCGTACCTGCTTCAAAGTCAGGGATTATGAAATCAGCTGGGAAGATGAACTTATCTACTTGTACCAAGGCATCCTCTATATTGCCCTTAGGATATGATATGGTGATGTCTACCAACTGTAGAGTTACAGTGGTTGGTCTAGCCTCTCCTATCCCTAGATTTTTGAAAATGGATAAGGGCATAAGGTTTATGCTAGCACCAAGGTCACATAGAGCATTTCCTACATGCTTCCCACCTATTGAACAGGGAATTTTAAAACTCCCAGGGTCTTTCATTTTAGGGGGAAGTCTATTGGTAACAAGGGCACTACCTCCTTCTGTAAGGGCAACAGTTTCATTCTCAATGAGTTTCTTTTTCTTACTCAAGATATCTATAAAAAATTTGTCATAGCTAGGCATATTTTCAATAGCTTCTACCAATATTAATGTTCAGTTGCTTGAATACATCCAGAAACTTCTTAAATTGAACTTCCTCCTGTTGATTCCTCAACCTCTGTGGGTAAGGAATGTAAGGTGGAACAGGAGCAATCACTGCCTTCTTAGGATTTGGTATGGGTTGAACAGAGGTTTTTTTTTACTTCTATTGGTTTGTCAGGTGTTGTAGCAACAGAATCTGATGGTGTTAGATCCGTGGCAGCATCTTTCTTGCTTGTATTGGGGCTCACCTCACTTGGAAAGAGTAATGGAAAGTCAGACTTAGGTGGTAATCACAGCTTCTTCAATCACCACTGGTTCCAGAACAATAGTGGGTGTTCCTAACAGGTGGTGTTGCTATAGCACTCTTCTCACTGATGGGCTGTATAACAGTTTTCTGTTCTTTGGACTACTGCTAACTAAGTCCTTTCCACTCCTTAAACTAATGCCTTTCACTTGTTCTTTGATCACATTCTTAGGGACTTCAACATCACTAGGTAATGTTCCATTTGGTCTGTGTCTCAACTCTATGGCCATTTGTCCTATTTGAGTCTCCAAATTATTGATGGTAGCATTTTGGTGATTCATGGCTGAAGTGGTATGGTTTATAAAACCTTTCAGCATAGCTTCCAAGGAAGTTAATTGTTCACCTTGCTAGTTAGGAGGCTTTTGGTAGGCAGGTGGACCTTGTTGGTTTGGTTGAAAATTTTGCTTCTGATCTTTCGCAGCTGGTGGATTTAAACATGGGTTGTGCCAAGAAAAATTAGGATGGTTTTTCCAACTGGAGTTGTAAGTGTTACCAAATTGATTAGGTCTGTTGTGGATGTAGTTCACAGATTCAACATTTAGGCTGCATTGGTCAAAAGTATGACCTTCACCACAGTACACACACTGAACTGGTAGGAACTCAGAGACAGATACTGCAGCAACAGTACTAGCAGCTGGAGCATTCATGTTTTGCAACATGGTGTTCATTGCTGTTAACTGAGAAGTTAAAGCAGTAATACGATCTGTTCCAGTGGTTCCCACAGTTGGTCTGAGTACAATTGCTCTGGGATCTATCCACTGACCACTATTGTTGGCAATTTTTTCTAAAATGTTGTAACCATCATTGTAGGTACTAGAGATAAAGGCTCCACGTGTAGTAGCATCAAGCATTTGCTTTGCTGACATATCAAGACCATTGTAAAAGGTCTCGAGTTGTATGCAGTATGGAATGCCATGATGTGGGCATTTCCTTAGTAACTCTTTGTACCTCTCCCAAGCATCAGGAACTGCCTCTCTATCCAATTGTTTAAATTGACAAATTTCATTTCTAAATTGGGCATTCCTGGTTGGGGGAAAATGTTTTCTTAAAAACTTTTCAGCCATTTCATTCCAAGTTGTGATTAAATCAGGAGCTAAAGAATTGTAGCAAGCTTTGGATTTATCCCTTAAAGACCATGGAAATAACTTCAGCCTTAAGGCTTCAACAGATACTCCACCAAGGTGAAAAGAGTCAGTGAGCTCTATAAAATTCTTTAGGTGCAAATGTGGATCCTCAGTAAGGTGTCCAGCAAATTGACCATTTGTTTGTAACATGTGAAACATAATAGGCTTAAGCTAAGATTGGTCACCATCAACATTGGGCCTACGTATTCCTATGTGCAGCTGGGCAAGCATAGGAATAGCATAGTCATGATGCCACCATTTCTTAAGTTAGCAAGCCTAATGACTTCCTCATCAGGGTTGGGTTCTAGTGCTGCCATTTCAGCAGGAGTAGTAGGGTCCTGAAGCAAAGTTCTTTTTACCCTTCTTCTCCTTCTGAAAGTTCTCTCAATATCAGGATCAAGATCAAACACAGCCCCGTGAGGTAGTCTTGGCATAAACCACAAAAACACAGATTGTAAAAATCAACTTTTCAAACAACTTAAAGTAACTTTCTTTGGCAAAAGTCCTCGGCAACGACGCCAAAAACTTGTTGTGGATGAAATGCAACCCCAAAAAGGCTACAGCAACTAGCAACCCATGCAAGTATACATGTCTTACTATTGTCGTCCAAAGCAAGTAATAATGGTAAGTAATACCAGATATCGTACCTCAGGGACTCTCAAAGCAACGAGAGTAACAACAAGTTGGTTTTCAAAGCAGGATTTTGGTAACAAGATTTTTTTAGTAACTGAAAGCAAAGTACTGAAAGATAATAACAAGAAATTAAAGATAGTATGGGTCCAAGATCAGGTTGGATTTGGGCTAACAAAGTGCTTAGGGCATTGCTACAGCAAACACCAGGGTGCTGCAGCAAAGACTCCTGCAATACTACTGAATCAAATGCCCTTCCAAGGGAAGTTCAGATTAGACTTTTTACGTAGGGTGGGCACATGGTAAGGAAGCAAGAACCTACTAGTCAGATCTCACCTTTCTTTCCATATAGTTTCTCAACCCAAAGGATTGAAGCAACTCTTTATAGGGTGGGCACTTGGTAAGGAAGCAAGAACCTACTTGCGTTGTTTCCATTTTGAGTCCAACTCATCCACATAGAATAACACTTGTCGATTTATCAAAGACTACTGGATGAAGTATTCTTGTTGTTTATGAATAGTAAAGCAGAATACCAATGCAAACAAATGTCCAAAGACACTTGGCTTAATCTGCCAACCTTCACTTACACCCACACTATGGAGTTTAGGCTACCATACTGGATTGTAAATGCTTAAAAGTAAATTACATGTATGTAAATGACTTAATGTAAGGGCAGAAAGTAAAGAAAGCTGTAAAGGATGCTATAGAAACAGACAAAAACGAAATGACATGTAACTAAAAGATTGCAATTGAAATATAAAAGCACTTGGTAACAAAGCTTAGGACAAACTTTGTTCCACTAGAAGTTGAGTACAAATGAAAGACAACCTAAACTATTTATACTAGAAACAAGGAATCAAAAGATGCTTAAGAAGTACAAAAGTGGTTAACCCAAATGGGTAATAACCAAGCATCTAAGTACAATACAAGTAAAGATAAAATTTCTCCATATACTACATCTTAGCTCCATTCTAAAGAAAATGTGTAAAATAAGACTAAAAGACTCAATATCTAATTGGGAAAGATGTAAAATAAGGTAAAATAAAGTCCTAAATAGGTATAAAAGTGTATAAAACTACACACTTATCACTCATCTTCTTTGGTCACTCCAAACTTCTTAACTCCCCCATTCCCCAACTCAGGCGTCATTCATCTAAGTGACACAGCGGCTGATGATCTTCAGAATATGATGGATCAAAATCAAGGACCTGCGAGCTCTCAGCGTCAACCAAACATGGAAGACGATATGGAAAATTTTACTGGTCACCGTGATTTCCACACCTTCTCCAACCCGCACCCAGGTATACACAACACCTCTTTCTCTTAACCCCCAACTTCTGAGCTTTCCTTTGTTCACAAGTTTCTCTTTGTTACAGATCCTAATTTGGTCACCATCAGCCACTCCCTCACGGAGATTGCTGCTACGGTGGAAACTCTAACCACCCTCATCTCCTCGAACTCCACAGCGGTTACAAACGCTGGGGAGACCTTAAAGAAGTTGGTTGAGGCTGTTGCTGATAAAGCCTCTAATGCTGCAATGTCAAACGTAGAAGGCAGCTTTTCATCTGTTGTTGAGGCTCTAACGAACAACTCCTCCACACTCAGCACCCTCAACAACACTAACACCAATATCTCCAACACCTTCAACACCCTGTCTAGTGATGTCACATCGCTGAAGACAGTGGTTACAAATCTTCAGGGAGATATGGGTTCCATGAAGACTGCCATGGATGCTCTCGATCATAAGGTTGGCTCCTCCAACGATCTGCTGCAACATATTCTGGATCGACTCAACGCACCCACTATGCCTCTATCTCACTTTTCTCAGGATGACCGGGAAAAGGTGGAGATGGCAGTGGATTTTATCGTCCAAAGCACTCCTGCTATTTCTGGCCTGAAAGCTAGAATAGTAGAAGTGGAAACACAGCTTGGGATCCCTGGCCACGAAGACAGGCAACCTAAGACCACTGATGCTTCTACAACCTCTGCTGCTGCTGTTACCTCCCTCATCCATCATGTAGAAGAGGGGGAGAAGACTCAAGAAGACCTTCCCCATGACTCTGAGGGGGAGGAAAATGCTGATAAACCTCAGGGAGTTGAAAACCCTGAGGGAACCGAATTCTTCGACCATGCAAATTCTGAGGGGGAGAATGTGGAAGAACAGGCAAATTATCTAGTGCTTGTTGACTCAAATGAAAATGTTGAGTCTGAGGAAGAAGGAGAAGAAGACGATGAAGACCTGGATCTTCAGGATGACGAACCCTCATCATCACCTAAAAATGATGATGATGATGATGATCTCGATGGCTTCGTCATCCAGCCCAAGCCCAAAAAGACCCCATCTCTGAAAGGGGTCGTGATCAATGAACAATGGAGGGGACCAAAACAAAGCCTCCAACGACTGCGGCCGATAAAAGCAAAAACAAAGGCCTCGTTTAAGACAATCTGACTATCCTTCTCAGAAAGCCAGTTTGTCAGGTAACATATACGCTTTTTCCATACTCTGCATCCCTCCTCTATCCTTTCTCAACCTCAGTTCTACTCTCACTCAAACCTCTAAACACTTAACCCATTCTTTCTCTATCTCTTCTCCCAATTGTTCTTACCTCTGTGATCGTTTTGTTTCAACTAGTCCTCTCCCCTGCTTGAGGGTCAAGTTGAAGCTCCTCCTACATCACCAATAATCCTAGCCCTGAGTGCTGATGAATTACAAATCCCGGTCTTAGACTTCGCTGAGACTGATGAACCCGAACAAGAAGAAAAACTGCTCTCGCACTATAAAAGTCCTTCTTTGGCTCCTCAAAAGCCAAGTGAAGAAGAACTGAAAAAGAGAGCAGCCATGATTCGAAAGCTTGATGCTCAGCGCATCGTTCCTCCTCATATCAACATCCTATCAACAATGGAAATCGTTGAAACTTTCAAGGCTGAGAAACTCCTTTCCGAACGAAAAAGAGCTGAAGAAAAAGACAAAGAATATGCCATCAAACTCGTTCAGCGTTCGGTAAAAGATCCTGAACTGAAAAGGTTCCCTGTAGTTGTTCAACGAAAGATGATCAAGGACGCATAGAAGAGAAGTCAAGAGAAAGCAAAGGTCAGTGAATCCACTCTGGCCTGGTGCAAAGAAAAATGCCATTACAGAAGTTACGTTTCAAGAATAAAATTTGTGTTCCTGAAAGGGAGAATGCAAAAAATGTTCCAATAGTCGACGTCGAAATCATCAGAGAAAACAAAATCAAGTCAACTCGCTACTCAGCGATCACGCTCAACATACAAGGACCATGTCGAGAAAACTCTTAACAGGCTGATCGACATGGTAGCTTCAGGTCCTCCGATAAGGACTGAAATGGGGATCGATTTTTCTCGTGAAGCAGTTCTTGGTCCGGATGCTGATCTCTCTGGACTAGATGTCTCCCTACCTCCCGCCGAAACATTCATCCCTGGTAAGGTTATCAGCAACCCTTACAGCATTTTATTCTATGACTACACTGGTCGCCCATGTTTTCAACGAGTCTCTGAGCTACACAAAGCTCCCATCGAACAACTCAGGGATTTACTTTATTGGTGTGACTACATAAAGGATCTCCAAGCAATCTTTCTGAAGCCCCTGATCTTCACAGAAGCAAAGAAAAGAAGAGATCAGGGATTAAAAGTCCCTGATTGGATGATTCCTCAAACTGATACTCTTGACGAACTTCTCGTTAAGAAAGAACCTGAATAGCCGATAGGATCCATTTTGTAATTCTTCTATCTTTTTCAGCTTATAACTTTTTGTACTTGTAATTATAATTCGTTGTACTTGTAATTTTTCCACTTCCCTCTTAAACTATACGAAGTTAAATGAAAAATTTTAGTGAATGTACTTTACTCCATCAGTACTTAAATAGATCCCAGAAAACAGTAAATGGGACAAATATTTTATGAGTCCTTTTTATCCTTATGTTTTCTTACTTAGCAATTTTCCTTTATTGCTATGTCATCATCAAATAGGGGGAGATTGTTGATCCAAACCCTCAGTGATTTGATAATGACCATGAGAAACACTTAGTGAAAATTGTAAGAAGACAATATGTATTAATGTTTTGTCATCAAAGAATATATACTAAGTCTGTTTAGTATCGTTGATGAAAACATACGCTTTAATTTACTTATTCGGCGAACACTGTTCATCAGTGAGCCCTGAGCCTGTTTAGCCTCACTGATGATCGCTGATAGTTTTTATTGTTTACTTATGATCCCTGAAGACAAGGTTCACGTCAACCATGTTCTACGCTGAAGTCGAAAATCAAGCCAAATTACAAGCGACTAAGTCTACTAATGACTTGATGCGGATATCAGTGAAGCCAAGACCTGTCCAATCAACGTGAAGTTTCAAGTAAAGGACATCAGCGAACACTGAACTTCATCATTCGCTGATAAAGAATCATTCAGCGAACGCTGATCATGAAGCCTCTTCTACAAGCAACTTTTGTCTTATCCCCTTGCACGCCTTCGAACGACTGTGTCAGAACGGACACCCCTTTTGTCCAGAATCGTACAACCAACTTTGATCTTACACTATTCATCATGCGGCCACTAGGTTGTCTACCGAAGTCAAAACATGCAACCAACCAGAGGCTTCCACGTGTAAAGGTACACTGACATGCATTAAATGCATGCAGTATATAAAGGAAACCCTACTTCATTCGTGACGTGCTCGGCCATTCCTCTCTTCGCTGAACTGCTGTGTGATAGAATACTCTCCTTAGTATGCTTTATTTTACTAATCTCTTTTTCTAGTGCAAGAACTCTTAGTGATTCTCATAATTTGTTTAGATTAGGTAAATTCCTTAATCTTGTTCCGCAACAAACTGTAAATTGTTTGATACATATCAATAAACAATTTAGAAAGATAAAAATTGTGTGTTTATATTCAACACCCCCCCCCCCTTCTACAAACTTGTATAACCCCTTTGGGACCAACATGATTCTTTTCATTAGATTGATAAGAATTTGTGGAACATCTAACTTCTTTCGGACAAACTCTACCCAAGTATATCTTGAGTATTTATCAACCAAGACAAGTATATACTCTTTGCCACCTAGGCTCTGCATAGCAATGGGACCGCAGAGGTCAACATGAAGCATGTACAGAGGCCTAGGGCAAGACACATCTGACTTGTCTTTATGGGAAGCTCTTTTGAGTTTACCCATCTCACAAGCAGAGCAGAGATGATCCATGTCGAATATAACATTTGGCAAACCACTCACCAGATTAAGCTTCACAAGTTTATTAATGGTATGAAAGTTTAAATGAGAGAATTTGTTGTGCCATAGCCATGCTTCTTCATTCTTGTTTGACACAAGACAAAGTTTGTCATTGTTAGATCTGAAGTTTGTCAAAAAACCTAAGTGTTGAAGTCTGAATAGAAGACCCATACTTCTGATAAAGAAGGCTCAGAAGTTCTAAATGGAAAGTATTTGTCAAGGTGTCAAAGTGTTCAGACCTGAAGAGAAGACTCAGACTTCTGAGAGGGAGAACTCAGAAGTTCTGAAGAAGAAGAAAATGTCATTTGCTCAAGTGTTAATGTTCTGACTATGCTTTATCAGAAGAGTGTTCAGAAGTTCTGAACATGTGGTTCAGAACGTATGTCTTATACATTTTCTTTGTAATTCAGTTACATATTAGAACACGTGTCTTTGTTCTAATGGTCTATTTTAAATATGTACTGTAGCTTTAGTATTTCCATACAGTATATATAGCTGTTAGCAAACTGTAAGCTAACTAACTTTCGTATTCACTTTGTAATCTTTGGGAGATTTTTCTCTCTAGATCTGTTCTCTGTTTGTTATTGAATACAAAGCATTTGGCATCAATTCTCTCTATAATTCCATGTTTTGATTGTGTTCTTGATTGTTAAATTGATTGTAAGGTCAATCCTGGTTCCTACAGTCATTTTGTGAAAGTTTAGGATCCACTCTTACAATCAATATATCAATGTATAGAACAGTAATTGAGAAGTAATATGATCAAACCAACTTGTATTCAATGAAGAACAGATTTACAGATCTTAGAGAGAGAGTATCTCAAAGTTTACAAAAGATGAATACAAATATATGCGGGAAAGTCAGTTAGCGTAAAAATGCTAACCACTATATATACTGCAACATAAATACTAAATCTACAGTACATATATGAAAGACTAATAGGAACAATACACGTGTCCTAATTAGTTAACTAAATACAAAGTAAAGCATCTAGTTATAAGTTCTGAACATGTTGTTCAGAACATCTGAACATTATTCTGATTAAGCTTCTCAGAACTTCTGACTCTTCTTCTCAGGCTTCTATACTTGGCAAACTTTCAGAGCAATACTTCTGAGCCTTCTTAGTCAGAACTATGACTCTTCACTTCAGAACTTCTGAGCCTTCTTAGTCAGAATTCAACACTTAGTTTATTGACAAAACTCAGATCTAACAATCTCCCCCTTTTTGTCAAATAAACTTATACTTTGCATCATCCAATTCTTTTAAGGCAGGAACAATCTTCTGTAAAAGCACATTTCTTTGAGTAAGCCTCTTGTCAATTTTAACAATGATTTCTTGAATGGTTTCAACCTGCTGAGTGATCACTTCTTGAGTCATGTTAGCTTGTTTCACCTTCAGCATCTTTTTCTCCAAATTGTGCTTAATGATCCTTAAAGTTCCAGAACTATACTTTGCAGTTTCCTTTGCTCTGAAGAAGATCTTTTCACTTTTATTCTTCAGAAGACTCCCAATTCTGGATGCTTGGATACACTTCCAGTTCTCAAGACATTTTTCTGATCATGGTCTGTGTTGGGATTTGAAAGATAAACACATGGCCTTTGTAGATACAAAGCTCTTTGAAAATTTGTATAACAATGCCATCTTAAGATATAGAACATAGCTTCAATCACCACAATCCTTGCCTTTTCTTTCATTCTTGTCTTTACTTGAATCTTTGAAGCACAAAAGACTATGTAACCTGTAGAAATCAACTACTGATAACTTTTCAAAGTCTGCATCAGTAAAATAGTACACTTTTCCATCCTCTCTTAAAACTTCAAAGGACAAGTACTCTTGCTTTCTGAATTGCTTAGCCTTAAGTTCTCTGATCCCTGTGATTAAAAAATCTGAATACACAACTTGCTTTGGTTTTCCAAGACACCTTGACTTCTCTGCTAACCAGATCTGAGTCTCTTTTGGTCTGTCATGATATACACTCAGAAATTGTATTTCTTTAGGCTTGAAAAACTTGGGTAAATCAAATTCAAGAAAATATCCATTCAAATCAACACATCTTTCATCTTCTTTTGGTTCAGATTGTTCAGGTTGATCAATACTTGTTATTTGAACATTCTGAGGAGTTGTGTCTTGAACTTCTTCAACTTCATCCGAAAAGATTTCATTTACTTCATATTCAGCGGGAAATACAAAGTCACTGTGCAACATCTTTTTAGGATTAACTTCTAATAACAACCATTCACCACAGTTTCTGATCTTACTTCTGAGATTTAATCTTCTTTCCACAGATTTCATACATCTTTTCTTTATATTTTCTTTTTCATTATTAGAAGTTCCTTTCATTTCTTTTAGTAACCAACTCAAAGTTGCATTGCTATACTTCACCAATTCCTTTAATTTGAATAGTTGAAGTCTTTCTTGAACTCTATATGCAAAGCCTTCAGTTTCCATTCGTTCATTTATAAACCCTTCATATTCACACCAATCCCTGGAATCTTTACTGGACAACTCAAGTTGCATTTCTCTTTTCTTCCTTCAATATCCAACTGAAAGTCATACATATACATATTCCCGACATAAATGCCCAGAAGTCTTCTGCATTCAATCTCTATCCAGGTCTCTTCAGTACTGGCAAAGAATTTAACTAGGAAGATCTGATCATCAAGAGTTAATCTGTGAAAATCAAAGCTGGACATGGAAACTTTTACACTTCTTTCTTTCAGTACTTCCAATCTTACATACTTCAGACCATCAAACTCTTCTGTTTGAAACATCAACACTTTCTCAATCCTTTTCTGAATATGCAATCTTGAATCAGGAATTCTGAATCTGTTTGAAGCTTCTACATAAGTCATCTGAGATCTCCCATCCATGAAACCATCAACATTGCTCTCCAAAACCGCATAATCTCCTTCTGTGTGATAGAGATCCTCATATGTTTCCTCTGGAAAGATATCATCATGAAACTATCTAGCAAGTGGTATATCACTCATTTCCAGAACAAAGTCACATAAAGGCTCCTCTAAAATTGGCAAGTCAATCTTAGGAATTTCAATTGGCTTTCTGAATAAGTATTCTGAAGGCATAAAGTATTCTTCAACTCTATCATATTCTTCTGATTTGTCACCAATATCATCAACATAGTTAAACTGAAACCCCTCTTGAAATTTCTGAGAATAGCCAACAGTACTATCTTCTTCTCCCATCAGATCAATGGGCCTTACTGTTTTCACAACTTTTTGAATTTTCTAAACATTTAGAGCTTTGACTAATTCACTATGCATCCTTCTGATCAAGACTTCATTTAGTCTCCTTACTTCTAACTCAGAGTTCAACAAGCCAATTCTGACATAGGGAACAATGTATGTACAAATGTTTTCAACAACTGAACTCTCAACTGTTTCCTCTGACCTCAAAACAGGTTCCTCAATGGCTTCAGTTTGATCAGAATTTACTTCCATCTCTGTATCTATGTTCAATTCTTCTGTTTTATCAGAATCACCACCATCTATACATTCAACCTCCATTTCCTCTGTATCTGAACTTTCAATCTGAACTATCTGAGTATCCACTATCTGAACATTTTCAATCTGAACTATCTGAGTATCCACTATCTTAACATTTTCATCTGTCTGAACTTCTGTGCACTTTGTATTGACCAATTGCATATCTGCCATTTCAAAATCTTCTATACCAATATCATTATCAGAACTCAACCTTTGCTTTTTCTCCCCCTTTTGATGATTATGAAAGTCATAATCATCAAACTTCCTTTTGGAGTTCTGACCAGAAACACCTTCAGGTTCAGCTTCTGCTAGTGGAACAATTTCAAGTGGCTTTGAAGTTGAAGCAAAAGAAGTGCTCAGTGCTTTAAATACAGATTCTTGCATACTCTGCATTTGTTTAAACAAATCCTTCTGAAATTCAGACATAATATCCTTGATCTCCTTTTTATGAGATTCCAAAGATACCTTCACATCATCCATCTTAGTCTCAACGGATGTTATCCTTCCCTCCAACATATTTTTCAACTCCTTCACCTCATCATTCAGTCCATCCACCTTTCTCTCCAATTTTTCAACTTTATCCCCCATCACCTTCTTTTGATTCTGAATCTTTACAAATTCAGAAGAGTCTAACTGTGAACTTGAACCAACAGATGGTCCAGTTTTCATGTGCCCAGAGAGCTCATGGCCTGTAGATAACACTAAGTCATCTTGTACAATAGATGCACATTTTAATGAGGCTTTTGAAATGTTCACCTCACCAGGTCTTCCATCCAATCCTTGACATCCAAAATTAGGTATGTCTATGAATGTTTTGTCAGGAATACGAAATTCCTGATTTGTGCAAGTGTTAGAAGGAATTTCAGGCTCAAATTGGATAGGACTGTGAGATCCAGACTCAATGTGATGAATAACAGGTTGGGATTTATCACCTCCCTCCAAATGAGTTTGGGATGGTTCCCCTGATTTATGCGAAACAGTAGCATGCTGAAATGCTTCTGAGTGGGTATGGATGGGTTGTTCGAGTTCCACCACTAGGTCCATGGTGTTTGTTTCAATATTGGACACCAAGAATTGTGAACCAATAGCAAATGTGGTTACCTGGTTAAGATTAGCTAGTGCAGAGGTATCTCTTTCTGTTTGAACCTTTGGTGACAATCTCTTATCCTCACCACCCTCGTTCTGTTTTTCCTCACATATTCTAACCGAGCTCTCGGAACTTTGCCCCTCATTTCTCTCAGAATGTTCACCCACTTGAACATCCTCCCCCTCTCTAACTTGACTAGACCCCTTACCTCTCTTCTCAGGTTGGTCCTCTTGGGTAGGGATTTGAGGTTCTTCAATTCCCACAGAGGTGCAATATGCTTTTAAAATCTCACTCTCCCTTGGTATGTAATTCCTAAGTGATCTTGGCAAAATTTTATGATTAGGATAATGCTGGATTTTAGTAACTGAAGACATCTTACCCAAGTAGAAAATAGGACCATGCTGTTCATTTGATCTTCTAGGAATGGTTCTGTTTTCTTGCATTGCATACCAAATCACAATTTGCCAATAACTTATGTAAGGTATGTATGACAGAGGTGTATCCTTTGTTTTCTTTTGAATAGCCTTCTGATTTTTCTCAAAAGTGTTCTTCATGTCTTCCCAAAGTATAGCAGTGTAGTCATAATGCCTATTCTTCATTAAACCCTGACAGATTTGAACAATCTGTTTTGAAGCTTGATCTGCAGAACTATTCTTCCCTAACAAACACTTATTCACCACATGAAAGAAACATGCCCAAATTGGTGGCAATTTGTTCCTTCTGAACAAACTAAGAGTCCTTAATCCTTCATTGTACCCTAACTTCATAAACTCTGCAATTAATTCTTCTGTTAAAGGTGAGTCTTCAAAATCTGACCTTCTTTGCACATCATCTTTCTCTGGAAGATTTAGCATTTCTCTCAGGGCAGTGATTGATAAAGCAAATGTTACTCCTCCAATTTCAGATATAAACTTGTTTCCTTCTAACCTAAGATATCTCCACCATTGTTGAATATACTGAACAGGGACTGTTTTGCACCTTGTAAACCATTTCCCTGTAAGGTTGATATTTGAATAATTCCATTATGATTTTGTGTTCAGGCTTAAATCTACTCTCCTCAAATAGTAAGACACAGTTGTTCTCTGACAATTTCAACCATTCGCCTTCAGGTACAACTCTTTCCACTAAATTTGGTCTATTTTACATTATCGACCCTGCAGCACTCTGTTCATGTTCAACATTCATGTTTTCCTCATCTGCATTTCCTTCTGATTCAGCCATTTGTTCATCTCCTGCATTTATTTCATCATTTTATATTGCTTCTTCTTCAACAACCCTATTTTGCACTTCATCATTATCCGAATCAGATGAATCCATTAAAGACTTAGCAGAATGCAGAGATATTTGACTACTTCTTCGGAAACCAGGCATGATTAAGAAGAAAACAAACTCAAAGAACTCTGGATTAATTCGTATCTCACTTTTCGCTCTGAAATTTGAAAGAATTTGAAAGAGGGATTTCAAGATCTATTTAAAATCCGCGAAGTTGAACAGTTTGACGGAAAAACGAGGTCAAAGTTATAACGGAGTCAACACATTTGAAATGCCACAGAGGATTTAAATGAAATGCGTGACATAATCAACCAAATACGAAGATGACACGTGTTATTGGATAGAATATTGACACAAGTCAAAGATCTTAATAACACGCTCAGAAGATTGACTTTCCTTTATCAGATATCTGATTATTCTACTCAGAGTTCTGAATCCATGATTCAGAAGAATTTTGCCTTGTAACCAAAATTTATTTAAAATCAACTTCTGATAAATGTAAAACCTTTAATTATTCATAAAAGGTTTGAACAGATAGAAAAACATTTTATCATCAGAATTCTGTTCAAATAATGATGATTTGAGATATTTGAAAGAAAAAAAATCATTTAAAACCTTATATCTGAATATGAATTTTTTTTGAAATTCAGACATAGTTTGAACAAGTAATCAAAAACTTTTATCATTAAAAGCTTGTTCTTCTTAGAATGATCAGAGATAAGAAATGAAAACAAACCTTTTAAGCATCATGAAATGATTTTCAACAGATATTAATGCTCCCCTTGACTTTAGCATGTACTTAAACATATATGAGACATAAAGATGAGATAGAAAAATAATAGAAAGAAAATAATCCACAAGATTGAAGTACTTGTATTTCTCAGAAATGAATTCTTGAAAGTTAGATTTCTGAAGTATTGACTCAGAATATCTGAACTCAAGACTCATAAGTTCTGAACTCAAGAGTCAGAATTCTGAATACAAGATTCAGAGTTCCGAGTACACTACTCAGAAAATCTTACTTAGAAAAATTTTAACATTTAAAAAAAACAAATATAATCAATTAGTTAGATTAAGCATTCATATTTTACATATGAGAAAAGAGAACCTTTTGTGATCAAGAGGCTTTGTGAACAAGTCAGCCAATTGATACTTTGTATGCACAAAGTGCATCTCTATAGTTCCCTTTTCCACATAGTCTTTTATAAAATGATACCTCACATCTATGTGTTTAGTCTTTGAATGTTGAACAGGATTCTGAGTAATGGCAATTGCACTTTCGGAATCACAGTAGATGGGAATTTTGTTGAGCTGATACCCATAATCCATGAGTTGTGTTCTCATCCACAAAGTTTGAGAGCATGAAGCAGCAACAGCAACATACTTTGCCTCAGCAGTTGATATGGACACACAATTCTGTTTCTTTGATGCCCAACTCACTATCTTATCCCCCAAAAAGTGACAAGCACCAGAAGTACTTTTTCTGTCCAACCTACTTCCTGCATGATCAGCATTAGTGAAAGCAGTCAATTTAAAGTCAGTTTCTTTTGGATACCATAAACCTAGATCAGGTGACCCTCTGAGATATCTTAGAATCCTTTTGACAGCCAACATATGTGATTCTTTTGGGTTAGACTGAAATCTAGCACAGAAACAAGTAGAAAACATGATATCTGGCCTATTTGCAGTCAGATAAAGTAAAGATCCAATCATGCCTCTATAGAGTTTGTTATCTACTGAAACTCCTTTGAGATCAGCATCTAACTTTATGTTTGTTGCCATAGGTGTTCTCATAGAAGCACAATCAGACATCTTGAACCTTTTCAGAATGTCTCTGACATATTTTCCTTGATTTATAAAAAACCATTTGGTAATTGTTTGACTTGAAGACCAAGGAAAAAATTCAGTTCACCCATCATGCTCATTTCAAATTCAGATTTCATGATTTTAGAAAAATCATCACATAATTCTGCACTAGTAGAGCCAAATATTATGTCATCAACATAAATCTGAATAAGAATTAAATCCTCACCCTGTTTCTTTAAAAACAAAGTTGTGTCAATCTTACCTTTCTTGAACCCTTAAACTAACAAGTGTTGAGTAAGAGTGTCATACCAGGCTCTTGGTGCTTGTTTTAGACCATATAAAGCTTTATCTAAAATATAAACATGGTCAGGAAATTATGGATCAACAAAACCTTCAGGTTGATGAACATACACCTCTTCATTAAGTATACCATTCAGAAAGGCTGACTTGACATCCATCTGATGTACTTTGAAATTCTTGTGTGCAGCATATGCCAAAAATATTCTGATTGCCTCTATTCTTGCCACTGGTGCAAATGTCTCATCATAATCAATTCCTTCTTGTTGACAGTATCCCTTAGCAACCAATCTTGCCTTGTTTCTGTTAACAACACCTGACTCATCCTTTTTGTTTCTGAACACCCATTTAGTTCCAATGATAGATTTACCTTCAGGCTTTGGAATTAGTCTCCAGACTTTGTTTCTTTCAAATTGGAGCAATTCCTTCTGCATTGCTGAAATCCAATATGGATCCTCTAGGGCTTCATTAGCTTTCTTAGGTTCAATCACACTTAAGAAACCAACAAACATTGCTTCATTTGCTGTAGCTGATCTGGTTTTTACTCCTGCTGATGGATCACCTATCACTTGATGAATAGGATGATCTTTAGTCCACTTGTGTGAACTAGAAAGCACATCAATCTCTGAAAAATTGTTGTTTGTTTCATTCTCATCAATGATGGCTTGTAATTCTGAACTGTCCCCTTGTTCTGATATATGTGTAGGTGTCGCATCCAAGTTTGGATTCTGAGCAATGAAGTCAGAATTCTGAGTGACTTGTTTAGAGTTCTGAATATAAGGTTCAGAGTTCTGAGTCCAAGGTTCAGAATTTTCATCACTTGTATTTATCAAATTTGGACATTCCTCAGATGGACCTTTATCAAAAATTACAGTTGATTGAGCTACTTCTGGAGTTCTTCTTTTCATCTCTTTGACCATCTTTGGGTTTTCAAATTCTGCATATGAATCATAAATTAGTTCTAGAAAAGAATCCTTAAACAATAAATTAAGTTCTGAACAAATAGGATTAGAATTTGTATCAGAAGTCATTTTTGTCTTGTTGTGCATGAGTTCTGAACTGTCTTGTACATAAGTCTTCATCCTGGCTTCATCAAATGTTACATTGATGCTTTCCATCATCCTCTTGGTTCTTCTGTTGTAGATTCTGAATGCTTTGGAAGTTAATGAATAACCAACAAAGTATCCTTCATCTGCCTTTTTATCAAATTTACCAAGATTTTCTCTGTCTTTAAGAACATAGCATCTGCAACCAAAAACATGAAAGAATTTGATTAATGGTTTTCTTTTATATATCAGCTCATAAGCAGTCTTATTTAATCTTTTATTGATTAAAGTTCTGTTCTGTGTAAAGCAAGCAGTTGCAATTGCTTCAGCCCATAAGAAGGTTGGAAGATTTGAATAAGCCAACATGGTTCTTGCAGCTTCAACTAGAGTCCTGTTTTTCCTTTCAACAACACCATTTTGTTGAGGAGTTTTGACAGCAGAGAAGTTGTGAGAAATCCCAGAACTTTCTAAAAAATTCTGAAGAGTCTCATTTCTGAACTCTGTTCCATTATCACTTCGGATTTTCTGAACTGGAAGTTGTAAGAAAACTTGAATCCTTTTGATAAAGTTTATCAAGATAGTAGCAGCTTCTGACTTAGTTCGTAAGAATTCAACCCATGTGTATATGGAATATTCATCAACAATTACAAGCATATACTTCTTTCCTCCCATAGACTGAACTGAAATACGACCACAAAGATCAGTATGAATCATTTCCAATGGTGCTTTACAAGATGAGTCCATTTTTAATTTGTGAGAACTATTTTTCATCTTGCCCATTTCACAAGCTGAGCATAATGATTCTTTTTCAAATTTAATCTTTGGTAAACCTTTAACCAGATGTTTTGCAACAAGATTATTCAGATCTTTGAAATTTAAATGAGAACATCTTCTGTGCCACAACCAGCATTCATTTGCAGTTGAATTTGATAGAAGACAAACATGATTTAATGTTTGTAATTTTGAAAATTTAACCACAAATAAGTCCATATGTCTTTTGGCCCAGAAGACTTTAATGTCATTCTCAGTTAAAATCATGCAACCTGTTATTTTGAACTTGATTTGACAAAGACTGTCTAAAAACTGACTTATGCTGAAAAGATTATGTTGTAATCCTTCAACATAGAAAACTTTTTGAATTGTCAGATCTCCTTTTGTTAAATCCCCATAACCTTTAACTTAACCTTTGCTGTTATTGCCAAAGTTTACTGCTCCTCCAGCCTTTTCTGTGAAATTTGATAGAAAATACTTCTGACCTGTCATGTGTCTTGAAGCTCCTGAATCTAAAAACCACACATGACAGCCCTGCAAAAACAATTAGTTAGTTTTAGGTACCCATTTTGGAATGGGTCCCTCTTTGTTAGCTTTGTTATCTGATTTAACAAAAGTGCCTTTTACTTTCCATTCAAAATCTTTCTTTAAACACCATTTTCCTTGAACTTTTATGAAGTCAGAACATTTCTTCTTGAAAGTTTTAAATTTGGATGTTGAAGTGTTTTCAAATTTCTTTTCTTTCACGTTAAGCTCTTTCTCACTCTTTCCTTTGATTTTAGTTTGAGGCTTCCCTTCTTTTATCTTTTCTTTTCTCTGAGTTTGAGGAACATAAACATTCTTCTTTTCTGTATTCTGAATATCTTTTCTTATAAAAGAAACATATGTTATTGTGATTGGACATTTCTGAGAATATTGAAAAGAATCACTACCACATTGAACACAAATGAGATTTTTCTTTGCAAGTAACAACAGATCTGTACCATAAGTCTTTTCACTGTTATTGCTATTTTTCAAAGTACAGGTGCATTTATTACAAAAACTATGTGCTTTTGGTACAGAAGCAGAATTCAATCCAATCTTCTCAGAGACTCTTTTCATATCATCTTTCCTTTTGCTTTCCTCTTTTTCTGAAAAATTCAACCTGTTTGTGTTAGAGGATGAAGTAGATGATTCACCTTTTTTATATGTACTTGATTCATTAAGTAATTTATCATTATCTTGAAAAGATCATATTCAGCTTTCAGTTTCTCAAGCTCTGTTATTTTCTGAATAAAGACACTCTTTTCTTTTAAAGCTTCTTCAAGTCTAACATCCACATCACAGTAATCATTTTCAAGTTCATCAAAAGATTTCCTTAAGTCCTTAAGTTCTTGACTTATAAGATTAAATCTCTTTTCAAGTTCTAAAAAGTATTCTGACTTTGTTTCAAAATATTCAGTTGACTCAGAATTCTGACTCTTTGAATCAGAATTCTGATTAACAGACTCAGACTTCTGACCTTCAGACTCAGAGATCTGACTTAAGCAATCAGAATTCTGATTAGAAGATTCAGATTTCTGACTAACTGTTTCAGAAACCTTAGTAGTATCAATTATACTTTCTATGTCAGAATGTGAAAAACTTTGTTGTTTATTTTTGTAACTGACATTTAGAGAGTCATATATGAATTTAGTGTCATTGTATCTTGGTTTCTCTTTTGTTGGTTTAGAAATTTCTTTCTTAACCTTATCTTCTGAAACATCTGACTTTTCTGTTTTTGATTCAGAAATTGTTTCCTTTGTCTTTTTAGAACTTGATTTCTGCAAACTAACAGAACTTGTAATAGAACATGCAGGTCTGATAAAAACTTCAACAATTTCTGGAATTTTTGGTTTAGGAACTTGAAGCTTTTCAAAATCATACAAGTTGACTGGAGCTCTTTTCAAAACAACATTTTCTTCCAATCCCAATCCCTTCTTTGGATTGTGAAACCTTGTATCTTTAACATTGCTTGTTAGAAGATTTAATGTTTGCTGAGTCTAACCTCTTTTCAAATTAAGATCTTCTAATTCTTTGATTTTGGTGTACAAATTCTTTCTTTCCTCAAATAGCATATCAAACTTTATTTGTAAATCACCCTTTTCATCTTTAACTTTTGAAAGCTCATTTTTTAATTCAGAAAGCTTTTTCAACAATTCAGAATTTTCAGTTTTAACTTTCTATTTCTCAACCTCAGATTCCTCATACTTTTCTCTTATTACTTCTTTTTCAATTCTGAATTTGTTAACCAGACTTCTTTCACATTTTATCTGTTTTCTGAGTTTATCAATTCAGTTTTCATGTCACCAATCTGTGTCATTAAATCAATTTCAAGTGCAGAATGTACCTCAGTGGATGACTCAGAATCAGCATCTTCAAAGTCAGAATCATCCTCATTCTTCATCTTTGCCATGTAACTCTGCATCTGTGAAAAGTGAATGCAGTCATCTTCATCTGAAGTGTAGTACAACCAATTTTCTTGTTCAGCTAACATTGCCACTTCATCATCTCTTTTTTTGGCTAGCTGAGCTTTCTTGATGTAGTAATCATAATCCTTTACAATCTTCATTTTACAATCCTTGGCATAGTGGCCAGATTTTCCACATTTGAAGCACATGTCCTTTTCTTTTCTTTCTTCCTTCTCTTCTCTCTTTTCTTCTCTTCTCTCTACCTTTTTCTCATATTTACTTTCTCCTCTTTCTTCTCTTTTCTTGAAATCTGAATTTCCCTGCTCTCTCTTGTAATTTCCCTGAAATTTACCCTTTCCATACCTTTTGTTGAAAGTGTTAGTCAACAAAGCCAACTTCTCAGCCATTATTTTGATATCTTCATCTTCTTCTGATCCCTCTTCCTTATCAAATTCCTCCAGCTTTGGTATCTCAGATAGATACGCAGTCTTCTTGGGTGCTTTGACGATTTTGGACTTTGACAGAAAAGCTAACTGTTCTGCAACATTTTTCTTTTCTTCAACAACAATCTTAACAAAATATTCATGCTGATTAAGAACACAAAATAGATCATTGAGATCTTCTTCACACATATCCTTATTCATTTGCAGACTTATAGCAAACGATGACCATTCTGAATTTAGACTGTTCAAAAACTTGTAGTTTAATTTCTGATTTTGTCTTTTTCAACCCATTTCTTATCAAGTCATTCAGTATGGTGCAAAATTTACTATACGTCTGAGTCAAACTTTCTGATTCTTTTGCCTTGAACCTTTCATAGGCATTTATGCTTTGATTTAACTTTGCTTGTATTGACCTGACAGTTCCTAACATCTGTCTTTCCAGTTCATCCCACATTTCCTTAGCAGATGATCCACTGTCAATTTTGTTTAGAACTTCATTTGGGACGGCCAATGTCATCAATGTGATGGATCTTTTGTCTATAGCATGCCTGTTTTTCTGTTCTACTGTGTATTGAGAGAAATTCTTCTTCACCCTTGTAGCAAGAATTTCTGGAGTTGTCTCTGTTTCAGGAGTTGCAGCAACATCGACATAGACTTCGATAGGACCTTCTCGGATAGAAACCATCAGATTTTCATCTATGTTATCCAAGATTTGGATCATTCAGATCTCCCATTGCTGATATTCTTCAGGTATGAGAATAGGTGTCTTGGTTTCAGATCCCATGGCTAGATACTCTTTTGAAGACATGATTGTAAGATATTTCAACAGAGAGACAAATTCAATTTCTTGAACAAACACAGAGAGAATTCAAGAATTGCTAAGAATTCAAGAAATTCAAATACCAGCGGAATCAATTGACGAATTGATCAAGAAAACTTCAAGAATGCGATCAAGAAACCCTCGAGAACACGATCTTGAACGAATTTGTTTGTTGATTGGCTCTGATACCAATTGTATCTTACTATTTGAGGAGAGTAGATTTAAGCCTCAACACAGAATCATAATGGAATTATTCAAATATCATCCTTACAGGAAATGGTTTACAAGGTGCAAAACAGTCCCTGTTCAGTATATTCAACAATGGTGGAGATATCTTAGGTTAGAAGGAAACAAGTTTAGTCAGAATTCAACACTTAGTCTATTGACAAAACTCAGATCTAACATTTTGGCTTTTGGATTTAAATTCATGAGGTACAACTCACATCTTCTTTCAGCTCTGAGTAGTTCTAAGTCTGTGTCTTCTCTTATCAGAGAGCAATAAGTTCTTTTAAACTTCACATCAAAACCTGTGTCACAAAGTTGGCTCACACTAAGTAGGTTATGCTTGAAGCCATCCACATATATACCTTTGCACACGGTCATGTCTTCTTTTTTGATGACTCCTTAGCCTCTGATGTATCCCTTCTTATTGTCTCCAAAGGTCACTGATCCCCCTCCAAGTTTTTCTTTATATGAGGAGAGCAGACCTCTGTCGCCAGTCATGTGCCTAGAGCACCCGGAGTCTAGGTACCAAATAGGCACATACTGCTTCTTTGAAACACAATCAGAGAGATTTATTTACCCATTTCGAAATGGGTCTCGTTTTGCTAGGGGTTTTTAAGGTTGCATTGGCATCCTTAGTTTTGGTTTTATCTTCTTTAGAAGAACCATTTTGCTTCTTCTGACCATTGAATTTGGCATTCTTAGCTTTGGTTCGAGAGAGGAAGCAGTGTGGACCAGAGAAATGTTGATTCAGTTGGAGCATAAGACCTAAGCAATGACAATAATGAACATGAGATGCAGCTAGCTTAAATTTTTCACTAATAACATTGAAAATGGGTACAGAGGCTTTATGATTACAATCTCTCCTAGCATCAGGCTTTGTTTTACAGAATGACCTATCTAGTCTAGATTTATTTTTATAAAAACCTCTCTCCTGAGGAGCCTTCGGTTGTACCCATATTTTGTGGTGATCTTCTGTTGGTTTCACTGCCACAGAAGAAAAAGATTTGTTATTTTGAATCCACTTTCCTTTTTGTTGCCAAGTGAGCTTTTCTTGATTTGGCGATAAAGGTTTTGAAGCTTTTGGCTTTTGAGATGACTTTTCCTTTTCTTCCTTAATTTTATCAAGCTCAAGAGACGTTTTAGCTTATATACACATGTTCACAAAATCAGGACAGACAAGAATTCTTGCAAAGTTATCCTTAGGAGAAATTGTTCTGTTAATAATGCTACAAGGAAGTTTAATTCCTTCTAGTTTTCAAGGCACTATCCCTGTATCAACAGAGTCAGTCTCTGAGTGAATAGAGGTTGAATCATCCTCATATTCTGAGTCTGAGTCAAGGAAATCTCTGTTGACAGAGGCATAGTTTTTTGTGCATGTGTCACAATTGCTTTCTTCCTTGTCCTCTGAAATATTTAAGTCTTTTAAAGTACAAGGAACAACTTCTGTGGGTTTTAAAGTATCCATAAAGTCTTTTTCACGTAGACCATGTTCGATAGAGGATGTTTTAGATTTATTTTCACAGCTTTCCTTTAAAATATTTTCAGAAGATTCTTGTTTACAAACCTCTGTAGACGAAGGCACAAACTCAGGTGCCTCTGCTCACAACACCTTTTCAGGGTTTACTATGCATACAAAGGCGACTTGGGCTTGTGTCTCTGGATCTCCAAACTTGAAGAGACCTATCTGATCTTGAGTTTTCAGATATTTCTTTGGTTAGGATGCTCTTTTGACAGAGTCTGAAGATGGAAAATCTGTGTTATGACACCACACATTTATCATCTTCAGAGGTTTCCTCTTGTGAGGTTCTCCATGGGTATTTCGCCTTATGTTTACATTTAGTAAGTTAGGGAAACTTGGTTTTATAGCATCCCCAACGCAGAATAAGGAAGATAAAAATTTGTTCCTTTTGGTTCCTGTATAGGGATCCAAGTTACAAAACCCAAAACCCTTTTCATGCACATTCTGTGCATCTTCATATTTTCTTATTACAAGGTCTCTGTTGAGCAAGTCCTGATGAAGAACTTATCTTTCTTTTTGGAAAACGTTTTTAAGGGCGACAATATTCATTCTGTCGCTCTCATTATCCATAAGCTCTTTGGTTTTGCCTTTTAAGGCTAGTTCAAGACTATAAATCTTTTCATTTAAAAGATTTATTTCTTTCAACCATTCTAAATCAAGATTTTCCTTTTCCGAAGTGATCTTTGCGTTTTTTCTGAGTGAGAAGTCTAGCTTATCTCTCATAGAAGGCAAGTTTTTTCTTTATATCACCACAAGTTTTTTCAAGATCATTAAAATCTTCTGTAAGTTTAAGCAATTTTGCTTTTGTGTCATCAGAGGATGAGTTATAAGTGGATACCCCACAGTCGGAGTCTGAGCTGCTTGCTTCTGTCATGCCACAGAACAATTTGTTCTTCTTCTCTCCTTCATCAGAAGACTCATCAGACACCCAATTCTCCTGCTCTACCATAAGAGATTTTTGTGCATAGTATTCTGCCTTTTTCTTGTATAAAGAAGAATCTCTTTGTGGTTGGGGTCTGTTGGGTTGGCTTCGGTATTCTGCTGCGTAGTGACCTGGTTTGCCATACTTGAAGCATCTTGTGTTCTGTGGAGTTGCAACAGTCTTTTCTTGAGCTCTGTGCTCCTCCCTAGGCATACCCCTCTGTGGGTACTCAGCCTGTCTCTACTGGTATTCACCTCCTCCCTTCTGCTTATAGCTTCTGTTGTCATACATCCTCTGTTGGTCGTAGAACTCATCACTCTCTTGAGTTCTCTGCTCATATCCTTGTGGTGGTTCAAACTGTCATGGATCTTGGAAAGATCTTTCCATTAGTGGCCCATGATTTTGATACTTGCCACCGCTGTCATCAATACCTCTGTTGAAAGACTTCTTCTTGAATCCTCTGTTACCAAACTCTTTGGTGAGGAAAGCAAATGATTTAGCTATGGAGGCCATGGTTGCCTCATCTTCTTCTGTCGACTCCTCTTCCTCACTGTCAGCTACTAAAACCTTATTCTTCTTCTTTCCTTTCTCCTCCTGAGCTTTGTTCTTATGTGGCTTGTCATGCACCTCTGTGGCTTTACCTACAAGTGCCAGAGGCCCACCCAACTGGTCTTTTGTCTGGACTATTTAACTTTCTTGTGCAGCCAAAGTGCCATAGAGGTCAGTGAGAGTCGAAGTGTCCAGGTCTTGACTTGTTTGAAGTGACATGGACAATTGAAGCCAATCATCATTTAAGCTCTTGAGGAACATGACGTTGTTCTCCTCTTAAGTTCTGTGAATTCCAAAATTCTTGCATTTGTTAATCAAGGAGTTGAATCTGTCGTACGTGCTCTGTAGGGATTCTGACGGCAGAGCTTTGAACGCATAATACTCGTTTATGCATTGAGCTCTTCTGTTCTTTTGGGTTTTTGCCCCTCCCTCTATATGTTTTTCAATCTCTTTCCATATATCGTATGTAGATTCACAGGCATCTGAAGATTGAAAAGGGTCATTGGGTATTGCCATTGTAAGTAATTTTTCTTACTCTGCCCATTCATACTTTTCCCAATCCTGGGGGGGGGGGGGGGGGGGGCATTTGTCAATGTCCTTGGGTTTTTCATATTCTGGTACCTCTTGTGTAGTGGGACTTTCAGGTACCCTGGGGACTGTGATTGCGGGCTTGGTTAGAGAACCAGCAGTGAAGAAGTTTGCAGCCTTTGCCATTTTAAAGAGAGTAGAGATTTTGAGAAGAAAGAAAAACAGAGTATGGTACTGAAACATTTGAAAAATGGGACAGATCTGAAACACATGCTTAAACTTAAAGAGATTGAAGTTAAAACTGAACAAAGCTCACACTGGAAGGATTTTAAGGAAGAAACAGTTCCTGTTTATGTGTCGAAATCAAACTGGCGGCTGTTCTATGAAACTGAAGAACAAATCTAAATAGATCAGTCCAGAAATCTACCAAAAATGAGTCAAGATCATTGCAGAGTGGATCCTTTGATATTGAGAATCAAAGTTTGCTCTGATACCAATTGTTGATCCTGTTTTGACTCAACAATGATATTTAAACCAAAAAGTAGATAAAACAGAGTGTAAATATTTATATGCAGAAGCGTTTGTTTAACAGATTGGTTTAAGGTTTTGTAGAATCACACACAGAAATAATGAAGAACTTGAAGTAAATAAACAACCGAATGATCTATGAGTCATCTTCATTAATCTCAAAGGTTTTACACCAAGAATACCAAGAACACGCAGTAATGTGTGTTTTCTCTCTAAGGATATTCTCTCTCTAAACCGGTGTATGTATGTGTGTGTGTGTGTGTGTGTTGTGCTTCGTTACCACAAATGGTAGAAAGTGCTCTCTACTTATAGAGAGTCAGGGAACACATAGTACAAGACAAGGTAGTGCCATGAAGAATAGTACATGGGAACATGATTGTAGGACGATGGAGGGTACAAGTAAAGGCTGCCACCTCTAAGGGAAAGACACCTGGAAAGTAGATCATCGTGGTTCTGTACTATTTGATCTTCAGAATCTTCGTAATGTTGAGGCACATGAAAAGCATGTGTGTATTGGTCTTGAAGAAAGCTTAAATCTTCATCTTCAAGAACTTTAGTTCCACAGAGGCTCTGTGGTCTTGATCTTCGGGTTGAACTTGTTGTTCTAGGAAGATGATCGACAGAGACTTCTGTGGTCTTTGTGTATCCGGCAGAGGGCTCCTGCCAGTCTTGAACTTAGCCTATTTTTCAATACTTTTAAGAGTTTACCTATTGGAGTTAACAAAATGGCATGTGATATAGTATTCTCGTTATCTTACTTTCACCTCGTTTTCATTTGAGCCCAACTATATACAGGTTCATTCAAGGTTGAACTTAGTAGCTTGTGATAACTCTGACATTCAATCTCAACCACAAATCAAATGATAAATTAGGAATATAATAATTGTGGTAAATTTGACTTCAAATTTTAATTAAAGATTATTTTAGATATTTTAAAAAATCTTATCTTTCTTCTATCCGACGAACCTTAGGGATGAGACTCGAGAACCAAATACCTGATCCGAACTGGTTCCAAACCGAACCGTATGCATGTAATCGGTTTGGCTGTCGGTTTCCAATTTTATACATTTTCGGGTTTCGGTTCCGACTTTTTTCTCGAAAAATATCGAAACCGAACCGGGATTTATGGGGACAAAATGACTTTTGAAATTCTATTTCAATTTTCTCCTAAACTAACCATATTTTCTCCTAAACTGTCCATATCTTCTCCAATTTTTTGATCAAGGAAAAAAACCGGCCCCTATTAACCACTATTAAAAACCGACCCTTATTACTATGATCAAAAAAATTTGAACCCCCATGGATGAAGCTCAAGTAAGTTTTTAATTTCCTTCATGTTCAATGATCAAGATATTTTAATGTTTTAATTTAATGTTCAAGTAAGTTTAATGCGGTTTTTTTGTTTAAGGAGATGATACATTTGTTGAGGACACCCTTTATGTGGTAGTCGGCAATGATCGGATTCGATTAATGATAAATGAGAGAATGTCAAATCAAGTGGTAAAAGAAATTGAAGAGGTGATAAACAAACAAAATGGAAAAGGCAAACGGATTAAGTACACCGAAGATTAAGTGGTTTGCGATTGGTTTTCAACTTTTGATTGTAGAACTTTTGTGATTGGTTTTTGCTGGTCCCGGACCACAATGACTTTGACAAAAGTTGTTTGTAGAAAGGGGGATTGAATACAAACCTTTGTCCTAAACTATCTGAGGGTGACAAACTTACACACTGAAAAAGAGAAAAAGAAGGTTCTCCTGTAAATCTAAGAGACTAAGATAGTTGTCAGACATTCACGCTAGATTAACACAGTGAAGACCTTTTATAGCCTCCATTGCATTTAATGCACTTTTTCAACTTAACATGTGTCTTCATCGGATTTGCTGATCCATGCATGCTTGTATGTCACGCCTTGATTTCTAATCGAATGTCGTGATGTCAATCTTAATAAGTTATGCCTTGAATAAAATATGAACTTAAATTTTTTGAATATATATAATATATTGAATGTAACTCATTACATAATTGCGGAAGCGTAAAACAATTTAACGTCATCAATGCTAATTAATATATCAAAACTAGCATGATTCAAAACATAGTCTTATCTTTGCTCCATTCGAATCGTCTAATGACAATCGGCATCTGAGATATATACAAGTATAGTATAAGCAGCTTAGTGATAACAATATGGTTTCATGACAACATGCACACATAAATATGTTTTAGCGTGTTTTAATTATTATCTTTTAAGGGAGGCCTCGACTCGTCAATTTTTTTGCGTATATGGCGTATTCTATGGATGAGGACTTCAAGGCCTTGGAATTGCAAGCCCTCCTTTCATGTCCGACCCACCCCGTACGGTGGACAAACCTTGCCGAACCATACTAGTTGTGTACCATTAATTGCAATGGTCACTCCTTAAAGCAAATATTGTCGTGCACACATAGTAGTGTTTTAGCACATTTTAATTTATCTTGCAAGTTTTACCTCCGCTCATCAGTTTTCTTTGCGTATGTGACGTATTCTATTGACGAGGTGTAAAACTCTTAAATTTGGAAAAAGCAACTAATTTAAAATTTCGATAATACATCGGATGAAGGGCGTTAATGCCAAAAATCACCCAAAGGATAACATAAGGTTGTTGTGGAGCTTTAACAACTAAAGAAATGAATCACGCGACAAATCGTACAACAAATAACCAAAATATAAAGAGACGAAATAATTTGGTGACGCGGAAAACCCCGTCGAGGGTAAAAACCGCGGTCGACTATAGAAGTCAACGGTGCACTATGATTGTCAAATAGGGACGACGTCCTTTAGTAACAAGTGTCGTGAGTACAATAGATTACAATTACTAGAAGAAATAGACTTAATTATAAGAAACTAATGTCGCGTGTCGTGCGTAAGAATGCTTCGTCGTGCGTTTCGTCGAAGGAAGACGTGAATGATCATTCGAGCGCTTTGAGAATGCTTCTGGTGAGTTCCTGAGAATCGGTTGTTAATTGCAGAGGATTCGTTGTATATCTCTACAAATCAGAAGTCTCAAATGTGTCTTCAGTCTTGGAATATATAGGCTTTGGCGTCATTAATGATCTTTATAAATATGGAAAACGGTCCTCAGCATTGAATGCACTTGATTGTGGTCTTCAGTTATGACCGTTGTCCTTTATGGTGCTTGACCTGCACTAAATATCCAACAAAGAAACACTTGTCGACCGTTAGTAGGTTAGAGTCAAAGATAATTGTACAACGGTCATCCGTTTCGGGGAATATTCTGGTCGTACGACGGGGGTACCTTGCTGGCGACGATCGAAGATACGTAATTTAAGAGACCTTGTTTTAATACCAGACTTATCGTGCGAAGCAAGTCCTTTGTTTTCTTGCGTCGATTGTGAGGTGTAATTTTTTACCTAAAGAGTTTGCCCCTAAAATTTGAATTTGGCTTGCGAATTTAAATTTGAATTCCCAAGGTAACTGAATGGACACATGTCGACCATTGAGCCGTCTCTGGTTCGAAAGAAACCAATTCGGTTTGAAGACAACTGAAAAGGCGATAAGATCGATGACGCCATGACGTCGTTTGGCGTGTGTGGATGACAGTTGTGTGACAGGTGTCATTCATCCGACGGTAGGATGCGAAGGGTTAGATGACAGGTGTCGACCATCGAATGGTCGACACTGATACTTGGAAACTGCATAAATAGGGTTTGAAACCCGATCCTTCCCTTTTTTATGCTTCCTAGTATTTCAGAGAGAGATTTCTTTCGATTTCCTTGCTGGGTTCTGCAAGAACCAAATCCTTTCCAAGATTTTGAGGTTTTTAGAGGCATATTTAAGGTACGACTTCTATACCCGTTATGCATTTAAAAATTTAGCGAATAAACACTCTAAGAACTGGGACGTTAGAGAGTTGTACGTGGCCCAAGTGGCTTCTCCTGACTTTATCATGTCGAGTGAGCCTCCTAGTTCGATTGACGAGGGTAGTGAACTTGATGTCTTTATGGATTTGGCCCATATCCCAGCTGCAATTAGGTTAAACCTTCCTGGCCAGCTTCGCCCACAACAATGTCCAAAGGAGTATTTTGTTGTGTACGAATATCCCCTCAGAATAGGGTTTAGGTGGCCCTACTAGCCGTTATCTAAGGCGTTTTTGGACAGGTTCAATATGTCGCCTGGATAGACGATGCCCCAGTTCTGGTACATCGTCCATGTGATTGAAAGGGTTACGTCCGACAGGGGAGACGCCTTTCACGATAAATGATCTTTTGGTGGCTTACATTGTGAAATGAGATAGCAATCGTCGCTATAACCTTCACTCGAGGCTTAGGGAGATCGTGTCTTAGTCCATAATACTGCGGTAAACGATCAAGGTTGGCAGGCGTGGTATATTTTTGGTAGGATGCGATCTCTAGACCTCGTCGAGGGGGATGTTTCATGGGTAACGGCGGGTTGAAATAGAGATGGTAGGTTTTTCTTTTGTTGTATGATTTCTTGCAATGTTTTTTATGTCGTGCTTACCCGCTTTCTCTTGTGATCCAGTTATTGACTTCGAGGAAGTTCAACCCCTTACTGAGACTCCAGACAAGATCAAACGGCTCCTACAATATAGCATAGAAGATCGTTCTTTTCTATTAATCGCACAGTTGTCGTTGAGGAATCTAACGATGAACCTGTTGGGGTCCGAACGTCTGAATCGTCAGTCGCCAGGGTAGGAGTAGAAGATAAAGAGGAAGTGAAGATTTCAGGTAAATCGTGCCCTGTATTGGGAGTTGATTATACGACATCTGGTCACATGATTCATTTTCTTCTTTCTTTCTTATTTTCGTTTCCGATTGCAGGTGGATCTGGGTCTAAACTGCCGCATAGTCTCTCTAAGAGAGAGACGCAACTTCTTCTGGCCAAATAGGCCATGGAGATTAAAAGAAAAGCCCCACCATCCCCTTCGTCGGGGACACAGAAATCCAGGACGACGTACCGGAAGGAACCGTCGTCCAAGAGTGGCGTTCCCGCAAGGGTTGCTGCACCTGAGATGGCAAAGACGTCTATAGATGTAGCTGCTGCGATGCTGGTTCCTCCGTCGTCAGAGGTGGCGCCATTAGTTGAAGTGACAAAGTCCCAATCGTCTGCTCCACTTGAGAAAGGGAAGGGTCACGAGACTGAGGATGGCCCAGAGGTTTCGACGATCAACTTTACGTTGACGCCGAATTTTATCTACGACGATGCCCTTGATGCGACAAAGCTTTTCCCTGACCTGGGAAAATTTATTATTCCGTCCTTCCAAGGGAGATACGAGGAGGTCCCAATCGAGGAAGTGGGATCTCATGTTGCTGGGCTGTCTTTTAAGGTGAGCTTTCAATGTTTGTTTAGACTTTTTATTTCTGTCTAATATTCTAATTGATTGATCGTGCGTCTATACGCGTTTCAAGCGTCACTCTATTTGTACAATCACATGGAGAAAGTCAGAAGAGTGGCTCCTATGGCCGTCGAGCGAATCCGACGCGCCGAAGAAGCGGAGCGCAAAGCTTATGAGGGGGAACAGGCGGCGACGGCCAGGGCGGAATATCTCCAGTATCGACTTAATGATATGCAGAGTCATCTGGAAGTCGCGAATCGGGAAAAATAGGAGCTCCAGGAGCATTGTATGGAAGATTCGGTGATGGCTTCCGTGTCTGACGCCAGGGTCAAGGAGAGCGAGGCTCGGGTCGAGGATCTCAGATCGCTCGTTGACTCTCAAGAGAGGTTGCTAGCCGAACAAGAAGGGAGATTGGCCTCCTTTGAGGCGTTGACCCGTCTCAAGGTCAAAGCGGCAATTATGCGCCGTCATTACAGGGGAAGAACCCTATGGCCAATGTTTCGACCGAGTTTTCCAGTTATATGGAACAGGTCGGTGATGAGAAAGAGCTCGACTTGGAGGAAGAGCATGAAGAAGGAGAGGTGGAAGGCGTCGGGGCCAATGAAGGTGATGAGGGGCTCGTCCGGAACCAAGAGCCTCCCCAACCTTAGTTTTCCTTTTAATCCATTTTTTCTATGGGCGACCGTTGGTGGTCGCGCCTTTTTGCTTGTTTATAATATAAGTATTTTTACCCAACAATTGTTAGTCGAGAATGTTTATTTATCACACGGATTGCGCAGTAGTCCGGTGATACTTGTGATAACATATTTGTCGTGCGATAAAATACGTAGAAAGCATAAATCATGCGATAGAAACGATACTTTAGCATAAATAAAAGTCGTGCATCCAAGGAACTTTTACGGAGATCGTGCGTCAATGGCCTTGTGAGGTTTTTCCAAGTCTCGGATCTAGGGTCGTAAGACTTAAATCATGTAATTTAGATTGTAAGACATCGGTTGCAATATTATAATCGTAAGACACTGGTTGTACGATTTTAGTCGTAAGACTGGCGTTCGTGCGATAATGCTGTCCTACGATACACATGGTTAGCGGGTGGTCGTTGGTTTGACCAATGACCTTTTTAAGTTAGTAATTAGTACGAGGAAAAACTCGAAATAAAAATATTCTTAAAAGAAGTAGTTTTTCAAATGTATTGCGCTCCAGCTTTGTGGGATGTCTCGATTGTCGAGGGTTTGGAGCCTATAGGTACCTTTTCCTACGACCTCAGATATATGATAAGGACCTTCCCAATTAGTGGATAACTTATCTACGTTTGGCTCCTTAGTGTTTTCGAATCTTCATCGTAAGACGAAGTCACCTTCCTGAAGACTTTGGCTTTAACATTTTTGTTGAAGTGTCGCTCGATGACGTGTCTCTGTGATCCCATTCTGATTAAAGCAGATTCTCTTAGCTCTTCGAGAGCGTCGAGATCGTAACTTAAGTCCACCAAGTTATGGTCGACTGAGGTATGTCGGTAATTGTACTTCGATAGGCAAGACTGCTTCACAGCCGTAAACCAAGAAGAATGGGGTTTGACATGTTGATATACACGACGTCATACGATTGTCCCATAAGACCGATGGGAGTTCCTCGACCCATCTTCCTTTCACGGCCTTAAGTCTTTTCTTTATCGAATTAATGATGACTTTGTTGCTGGATTCTGCAAGACCATCAGATTGATGGAAACGTGGGGTCGGGGTCGTAAGTTTGATATTACGATCCTCACAGAATTGTTCAGTGCGATCACTTATGAATTGCTATCCACTGTCACATACGATCTCAGAGGGAATTCCAAACCTGCATATAACGTTAATCTGGATAAAAGAGATGACTTCCTTATCCCGGACTTGGGAGAAATCAGTTGCTTATATCCACTTAGAAAAATAATCTGTAAGGACTAACAAAAAGACTTTCTGCCCAAGGGCAGATAGTAACTTACCGACGATATCCATTCCCTATCTCATGAAGGGCCATGGGATCAAGGTCGAGTGCAAAGGTTCTGATGGTTGATGGATCATACCTGAGTGTTTTCTGACAGGCGTCACAGCCTTGGACATACCTGACTGCATCTTGTTGTAAGGTCGGCCAATAGTAACCTTGTCGAGATATTCGATTCGTAAGTCACTTTTGACGTGAAGTCCGACTGCCTCCAAGTCATGGGCCATGTTCATTCCCATGATCAGGGCTTCATATTCGGCTTTGTTGTTTTTTTCTTTGAAGTCGTATCATATGGAATATACCATCTTGCCCCCCCTGTGGCTACTTTAAGACGACGCCTAGACCTGCCCCTTGGCGTTTAGATGAACTGTCGATGTGTAGTATCCAGGTCGTGTCGTTTGTAGTCGCCACAGTAAAAGTCTCGTCTTATGCTTCTTTCTCTAGTTTAGGACTGAAACCGGCGACAGAGTCTGCTAGGACTTGCAATTTGAGCTCCGACCTAGGCTTAAAGTCGATGTCGTAGCTACTGAGATATATGCTCCATTTTGCCAATCGACCTTTTAACTTTGGTTTTCTCAGGACGGACTCTAATTTCTAGACGTATTTTTCCATGGGTTACAGCGTCGTCTTTTAGCAATCACGAGCAGTCTTTTTGTTCACTTTTAATCTCCTGGACTCCCCACGGTGTTGTGAACTTAATCGTCTGTTGGTACGTCGAGGGGACGGCTTTCATGTCGTGGATCCATGGTCGACCAAGAATTATGTTGTATGCTGACGAACAGTCAATGACGTTGAATTTTGTCTGCTTGTTGATCCCTTTAGCGTAGACTGAAGAATGATCTCCCCAGAGTGTTGGTCGAGTCTCCATTGAATCCTACCAGAGTCGTTGGGTGGCGAACGATCCTTGACTTGTTGATACCCATCGCCTTGATGGTGTTGAGAAAAATAATATTAGCCGAACTTCCCCCATCGACCAAGACTCTTTTGGTCGTACAAATTGCAACGGTAATCCGGATAATCAACACGTCGTGATGTTGCGATGCTGGTTCCTCCGTCGTTAGAGGTGGTGCCAATAGTTGAGGTGACAAAGCCCCAATCGTCTAGTCCACTAGACAAAGGGAAGGGTCACCAGACTGAGGGTGGCCCAGAGGTTTCGAAGATCAACTTTAAGTTGCCGTCGAATTTTATATCCGACGATGCCCTTGATGCGACATAGCTTTTCCCTGACCTGGGGAAATTTCTTATTCCGTCCTTCCAAGGGAGATACGAGGAGGTCCCAATCGAGGAAGTGGGATCTCATGTTGATGGGTTGTCTTTTAAGGTGAGCTTTCATTATTTGTGTAGACTTTTTATTTCTTTCTAATATTCTAATTGATTGATCGTGCGTCTATACGCCTTTCAAGCGTCACTCTGTTTGTACAATCACATGGAGAAAGTCAGACGAGTGGCTCCTATGGCCGTCGAGCGAATCCAATGCGCCGAAGAAGCGGAGCGCAAAGCTCATGAGGGGGAACAGGCAAAAATGAGATTCTCTTAGCTCTTCGAGAGCGTCGAGATCGTAACTTAAGTCCACCAAGTTACGGTTGACTGAGGTATGTCTCGATGTCGGTAATTGTACTTCAATAGGCAAGACTGCTTTACAGCCGTAAGCCAAGAAGAATGGGGTTTGTCCTATTGATGTACGCGACGTCATACGATTGTCCCATAAAACCGATGGGAGTTCCTCGACCCATCTTCCTTTCGCGGCCTTAAGTATTTTCTTTATCGAATATATGATGACTTTGTTGTTGGATTCTGCAAAACCATCAGATTGAGGGTAACGTGGGGTCGAGGTCGTAAGTTTGATATTACGATCCTCACAGAATTTTTCAGTGCGATCACTTATGAATTGCGATCCATTGTCACATACGATCTCAGAGGGAATTCCAAACCTGCATATAACGTTAGTCTGGATAAAAGAGATGACTTCCTTATCCCGGACTTGAGATGGTAGGGTTTTCTTTTGTTGTATGATTTCTTGCAATGTTTTTTATGTCGTGCTTACCCGCTTTCTCTTGTGATCCAGTTATTGACTTCGAGGAAGTTCAACCCCTTACTGAGACTCCAGACAAGATCAAACGGCTCCTACAATATAGCATAGAAGATCGTTCTTTTCTATTAATCGCACAGTTGTCGTTGAGGAATCTAACGATGAACCTGTTGGGGCCCGAACGTCTGAATCGTCAGTCGCCAGGGGAGGAGTAGAAGGTAAAGAGGAAGTGAAGATTTCAGGTAAATCGTGCCCTATATTGGGAGTTGATTATACGACATCTGGTCATATGATTCATTTTCTTCTTTCTTTCTTATTTTCGTTTCCGATTGCAGGTGGATTTGGGTCTAAACTGCCGCATAGTCTCTCTAAGAGAGAGACGCAACTTCTTCTGGCCAAATAGGCCATGGAGATTAAAAGAAAAGCCCCACCATCCCCTTCGTCGGGGACACAGAAATCCAGGACGACGTACCGGAAGGAACCGTCGTCCAAGAGTGGCGTTCCCGAAGAGGTTGTTGCACCTGAGATGGCAAAGACGTCTATAGATGTAGTTGTTGCGATGCTGGTTCCTCCGTCGTCAGAGGTGGCACCATTAGTTGAAGTGACAAAGTCCCAATCGTCTGCTCCACTTGAGAAATGGAAGGGTCACGAGACTGAGGATGGCCCAGAGGTTTCGACGATCAACTTTACGTTGACGTCGAATTTTATCTCCGACGATGCCCTTGATGCGACAAAGCGTTTCCCTGACCTGGGGAAATTTATTATTCCGTCCTTCCAAGGGAGATACGAGGAGGTCCCAATCGAGGAAGTGGGATCTCTTGTTGTTGGGCTGTCTTTTAAGGTGAGCTTTCATTGTTTGTTTAGACTTTTTATTTCTGTCTAATATTCTAATTGATTGATCGTGCGTCTATACGCGTTTCAAGCGTCACTCTGTTTGTACAATCACACGGAGAAAGTCAGACAAGTGGCTCCTATGGCCGTCGAGCGAATCTGACGCGCCGAAGAAGCGGAGCGCAAAGCTCATGAGGGGGAACAGGCGGCGACGGCCAGGGCGGAATATCTCCAGTATCGACTGAATGATATGCAGAGTCATCTGGAAGTCGCGAATCGGGAAACAATAGGAGCTCCAGGAGCATTGTATGGAAGATTCGGTGATGGCTTCCGTGTCTGACGCCAGGGTCAAAGAGAGCGAGGCTCGGGTCGAGGATCTCAGATCGCTCGTTGACTCTCAGGAGAGGTTGCTAGCCGAACAAGAAGGGCGATTGGCCTCCTTTGAGGCGTTGACCCGTCTCAAGGTCAAAGCGCAAATTATGCGCCGTCATTTACAGGGGAAGAACCCTATGGCCAATGTTTCGACCGAGTTTGCCAGTTATATGGAACAGGTCGGTGATGAGAAAGAGCTCGACTTGGTGGAAGAGCATGAAGAAGGAGAGGTGGAAGGCGTCGGGGCCAATGACGGTGATGAGGGGCTCGTCCAGAAATAAGAGCCTCCCCAACCTTAGTTTTCCTTTTAATCCATTTTTTTCTATGGGCGACCGTTGGTGGTCGCGCCTTTTTGCTTGTTTATAATATAAGTATTTTTACCCAACAATTGTTAGTCGAGAATGTTTATTTATCACATGGATTGCGCAGTAGTCGGGTGATACTTGTGATAACATATTTGTCGTGCGATAAAATACGTAGAAAGCTTAAATCATGCGATAGAAACGATACTTTAGCATAAATAAAAGTCGTGCATCCAAGGAACTTATATGGAGATCGTGCGTCAATGGCCTTGTGAGGTTTTTCCAAGTCTCGGATCTAGGGTCGTAAGACTTAAATCATGGAATTTAGATTGTAAGACATCGGTTGCAATATATTAATCGTAAGACACTGGTTGTACTATTTTAGTCGTAAGACTGGCGTTTGTGCGATAATGCTGTCCTACGATACACATGGTTAGCGGGTGGTCGTTGGTTTGACCAACGACCTTTTTAAGTTAGTAATCAGTACGAGGAAAAACTCGAAATAAAAATATTCTTAAAAGAAGTAGTTTTTCAAATGTATTGCGCTCCATCTTTGTGGGATGTCTCGATTGTCGAGGGTTTGGAGCCTATAGGTACCTTTTCCTACGACCTCAGATATATGATAAGGATCTTCCCAATTAGTGGATAACTTATCTACGTTTGGCTCCTTAGTGTTTTCGAATCTTCATCGTAAGACGAAGTCACCTTCCTGAAGACTTTGGCTTTAACATTTTTGTTGAAGTGTCGCTCGATGACGTGTCTCTGTGATCCCATTTTGATTAAAGCAGATTCTCTTAGCTCTTCGAGAGCGTCGAGATCGTAACTTAAGTCCACCAAGTTATGGTCGACTGAGGTATGTCGGTAATTGTACTTCGATAGGCAAGACTGCTTCACAGCCGTAAACCAAGAAGAATGGGGTTTGTCATGTTGATATACACGACGTCATACGATTGTCCCATAAGACCGATGGGAGTTCCTCGACCCATCTTCCTTTCACGGCCTTAAGTCTTTTCTTTATCGAATTAATGATGACTTTGTTGCTGGATTCTGCAAGACCATCAGATTGATGGAAACGTGGGGTCGAGGTCGTAAGTTTGATATTACGATACTCACAGAATTGTTCAGTGCGATCACTTATGAATTGCTATCCATTGTCACATACGATCTCAGAGGGAATTGCAAACCTGCATATAACGTTAATCTGGATAAAAGAGATGACTTCCTTATCCCGGACTTGGGAGAAATCAGTTGCTTATATCCACTTAGAAAAATAATCTGTAAGGACTAACAAAAAGACTTTCTGCCCAAGGGCAGATAGTAACTTACCGACGATATCCATTCCCTATCTCATGAAGGGCCATGGGATCAAGGTCGAGTGCAAAGGTTCTGATGGTTGATGGATCATACCTGAGTGTTTTCTGACAGGCGTCACAGCCTTGGACATACCTGACTGCGTCTTGTTGTAAGGTCGGCCAATAGTAACCTTGTCGAGATATTCGATTCGTAAGTCACTTTTGACGTGAAGTCCGATTGCCTCCAAGTCATGGGCCATGTTCATTCCCATGATCAGGGCTTCATATTCGGCTTTGTTGTTTTTTGCTTTGAAGTCGTATCATATGGAATATACCATCTTGCCCCCCCTGTGGCTACTTTAAGACGATGCCTAGACCTGCCCCTTGGCGTTTAGATGAACTGTCGATGTGTAGTATCCAGGTCGTGTCGTTTGTAGTCGCCACAGTAAAAGTCTCGTCTTATGCTTCTTTCTCTAGTTTAGGACTGAAACCGGCGACAGAGTTTGCTAGGACTTGCAATTTGAGCTCCGACCTAGGCTTAAAGTCGATGTCGTAGCTACTGAGATATATGCTCCATTTTGCCAATCGACCTTTTAACTTTGGTTTTGTCAAGACAGACTCTAATTTCTAGACGTATTTTTCCTGGGGTTACAGCGTCGTCTTTTAGCAATCACGAGCAGTCTTTTTGTTCAATATCGATTGTCCTACGATACACATGGTTAGCGGGTGGTCGTTGGTTTGACCAACGACCCTTTTAAGTTAGTAATCAATATGAGGAAAAACTCGAAATATTTTTTTTTTAAAAGAAGTAGTTTTCAAATATATTGCGCTCCAGCTTCGTGGGATGTCTCGATTGTCGAGGGTTTGGAGCCTATAGGTACCTTTTCCTACGACATCAGATATACGATAAGGACCTTCCCACATAGTGGATAACTTACCTACGTTTGGCTCCTTAGTGTTTTGGAATCTTCGTCGTAAGACAAAGTCACCTTCCTGAAAGACTTTGGCTTTAACATTTTTGTTGAAGTGTCGCTCGACGACGTGTCTCTGTGATCCCATTATGATTAAAGAAGATTCTCTTAGCTCTTTGAGAGCGTCGAGATCGTAACTTAAGTCCACCAAGTTACGGTTGACTGAGGTATGTCTCGATGTCGGTAATTGTACTTCGATAGGCAAGACTGCTTTACAGCCGTAAGCCAAGAAGAATGGGGTTTGTCCTATTGATGTACGCGACGTCATACGATTGTCCCATAAAACCGATGGGAGTTCCTCGACCCATCTTCCTTTTGCGGCCTTAAGTATTTTCTTTATCGAATTAATGATGACTTTGTTGTTGGATTCTGCAAAACCATCAGATTGAGGGTAACGTGGGGTCGAGGTCGTAAGTTTGATATTACGATCCTCACAGAATTGTTCAGTGCGATCACTTATGAATTGCGATCCATTGTCACATGCGATCTCAGAGGGAATTCCAAACCTGCATATAACGTTAGTCTGGATAAAAGAGATGACTTCCTTATCCCGGACATGAGAGAAATCAGTTGCTTATATCCACTTAGAAAAATAATCTGTAAGGACTAACAAAAAGACTTTCTACCCAAGGGGAGATGGTAACTTACCGACGATATCCATTCCCTATCTCATGAAGGGCCATGGGATCAAGGTCGAGTGCAAAGGTTCTGAGGGTTGATGGATCATACTTGAGTGTTTTCTGACAGGCATCACAGCCTTGGACATACCTGACCGTGTCCTGTTGTAAAGTCGGCTAATAGGAACCTTCTCGAGATATTCGATTCATAAGTCACTTTTGACGTGAAGTACGGCTGCCCCCGAGTCATGGGACATGTTCATTCCCATGATCAGGGCTTCATATTTGGCTTCGTTGTTTTTTGCTTTGAAGTCGTATCGTATGGAATATACCATCTTTCCCACCTGTGGCGACTTTAAGATGACGCCTAGACCTGCCCCCTAGCGTTTAGATGAACCGTCGATGTGTAGTATACAGGTCGTGTCGTTTGTAGTTGCCACAGTAAAAGTCTCGTCTTGTGCTTCTTTCTCTAGTTTAGGACTGAAACCGGCGACATAGTCTGCTAGGACTTGCAATTTGAGATCTGTCCTAGGCTTAAAGTCGATGTCGTAGCTACCGAGATATATGCTCCATTTTGCCAATCGACCTTTAAACTTTGGTTTTCTCAAGACAGACTCTAATTTCTAGACGTATTTTTCCTGGGGTTTCAGCGTCGTCTTTTAGCAATCACGAGCCATCTCCTGGATTCCCCACGGTGTTGTGAAATTGATCGTCTGATGGTACGTCTAGGGGACGGCTTTCATGTCGTGGATCCATGGTCGACCAAGAATTATGTTGTATGCTGACGAACAGTCAATGATGTTGAATTTTGTCTGCTTGTTGATCCCTTTAGCATAGACTGGAAGAATGACCTCCCCAGAGTGTTTGTCGAGTCTCCATTGAATCCTACCAGAGTCGTTGGGTGGCGAACGATCCTTGACTTGTTGATACCCATCGCCGTGATGGTGTTGAGAAAAATAATATTAGCCGGACTTCCCCCATCGACCAAGACTCTTTTGGTCGTACAATTTGCAACGGTAAGCCGGATAATCAACCCGTCGTGATGTTGTGATGCTGGTTCCTCCGTCGTTAGAGGTGGTGCCAATAGTTGAGGTGACAAAGTCCCAATCGTCTGCTCCACTAGACAAAGGGAAGGGTCACCAGACTGAGGGTGGCCCAGAGGTTTCGAAGATCAACTTTACGTTGTCGTCGAATTTTATGTCCGACGATGCCCTAGATGCGACAAAGCTTTTCCCTGACCTGGGGAAATTTCTTATTCCGTCCTTCCATGGGAGATACGAGGAGGTCACAATCGAGGTAGTGGGATCTCAAGTTGCTAGGCTGTCTTTTAAGGTGAGCTTTCATTGTTTGTTTAGACTTTTTATTTTTGTCTAATATTCTAATTGATTGATCGTGCGTCTATACGCGTTTCAAGCGTCACTCTGTTTGTACAATCACATGGAGAAAGTCAGACGAGTGGCTCCTATGGCCGTCGAGCGAATCCGACGCGCCGAAGAAGCGGAGCGCAAAGCTCGTGAGGGGGAACAGGCGGCGACGGACAGGGCGGAATATCTCCAGATTCGACTGAATGATATGTAGAGTAATCTGGAAGTCGCGAATCGGGAAAAATAGGAGCTCCGGGAGCATTGTATGGAAGATTCGGTGATGGATTCCGTGTCTGACACCAGGGTCAAGGAGAGCGAGGCTCGGGTCGAGGATCTCAGATCGCTTGTTGACTCTCAGGAGAGGTTGCTAGCCGAACAAGAAAGGCGATTGACCTCCTTTGAGGCGTTGACCCGTCTCAAGGTCAAAGCGGCAATCATGCGCCGTCATTTACAGGGGAAGAACCCTATGGCCAATGTTTCGATCGAGTTTGCCACTTATATGGAACAGGTCGGTGATGAGAAAGAGCTCGACTTGGAGGACGAGCATGAAGAAGGAGAGGTGGCAGGCGTCGGGGCCAATGACGGTGACGAGGGGCTCGTCCAGAACCAAGAGCCTCCCCAACCATAGTTTTCCTTTTAATCCATTTTTTTCTATGGGCGACCGTTGATGGTCGCGCCTTTTTGCTTGTTTTTAATATAAGTATTTTTACCCAACAAATTATAGTCGAGAATGATTATTTATCACATGGATTGCGCAGTAGTCGGGTGATGCTTGTGATAACATATTTGTCGTGCGATAAAAAATGTAGAAAGCATAAATCATGAGATAGAAACGATACTTTAGCAAAAATAAAGGTCGTGCATCCAAGGAACTTATAAAGATATCGTGCGACAATGGCCTTGTGAGGTTTTTCCAAGTCTCGGATCTAGGGTCGTAAGACTTAAATCATGAAATTTAGATTGTAAGACATCGGTTGCAATATATTAATCGTAAGACACTGGTTGTACGATTTTAGTCGTAAGACTGGCGTTCGTGCGATAATGCTGTCCTACGATACACATGGTTAGCGGGTGGTCGTTGGTTTGACCAACGACCCTTTTAAGTTAGTAATCAATATGAGGAAAAACTCGAAATAAAAATATTTTTAAAAGAAGTAGTTTTTCAAATATATTGCGCACCAGCTTCGTGGGATGTCTCGATTGTCGAGGGTTTGGAGCCTATAGGTACTTTTTCCTACGACATCAGATATACGATAAGGACCTTCCCACATAGTGGATAACTTACCTACGTTTGGCTCCTTAGTGTTTTGGAATCTTCGTCGTAGGACGAAGTCACCTTCCTGAAAGACTTTGGCTTTAACATTTTTGTTGAAGTGTCGCTCGACGACGTCTCTCTGTGATCCCATTATGATTAAAGCAGATTCTCTTAGCTTTTTGAGAGCGTCGAGATCGTAACTTAAGTCCACCAAGTTATGGTTGACTGAGGTATGTCTCGATGTCGGTAATTGTACTTCGATAGGAAAGACTGCTTCATAGCCGTAAGCCAAGAAGAATGGGGTTTGTCCTATTGATGTACGCGACGTCATACAATTGTCCCATAAGACCGATGGGAGTTCCTCGACCCATCTTCCTTTCGCGGCCTTAAGTCTTTTCTTTATCGAATTAATGACGACTTTGTTGTTGGATTCTACAAGACCATCAGATTGAGGGTAACGTGAGGTCGAGGTTGTAAGTTTGATATTACGATCCTCGCATAATTGTTCAGTGCGATCACTTATGAATTGCGATCCATTGTCACATACGATCTCAGAGGGAATTCCAAACCTGCATATAACTTTAGTCTGGATAAAAGAGATGACTTCCTTATCCCAGACTTGGGAGAAATTAGTTGCTTATATCCACTTAGAAATATGTAAGGACTAACAAAAAGACTTTCTGCCCAAGGGGAGATGGTAAGTTACCGACGATATCCATTCCCTATCTCATGAAGGGCCATGGGATCAAGGTCGAGTGCAAAGGTTCTGAGGGTTGATGGATCATACTAGAGTGTTTTCTGACAGGCATCACAGCCTTGGACATACCTGACCGTGTCCTGTCGTAAGGTCGGCCAATAGTAACCTTCTCGAGATATTCGATTCATAAGTCACTTTTGACGTGAAGTCCGGCTGCCCCCAAGTCATGGGCCAAGTTCATTCCCATTATCAGGGCTTCATATTCGGCTTCGTTGTTTTTTGCTTTGAAGTCGTATCGTATGGAATATACCTTCTTTCCTCCCTGTGGTGACTTTAAGACGACGCCTAGACCTGTCCCCTGGCGTTTAGATGAACCGTTGATGTGTAGTATACAGGTTGTGTCGTTTGTAGTTGCCATAGTAAAAGTCTCGTCTTGTGCTTCTTTCTCTAGTTTAGGACTGAAACCGACGACAGAATCTGCTAGGACTTGCAATTTGAGCTCCGTCCTAGGCTTAAAGTCTATGTCGTAGCTACTGAGATATATGCTCCATTTTGCCAATCGACCTTTAAATTTTGGTTTTCTCAAGACAGACTCCAATTTCTAGACGTATTTTTTATGGGGTTTCAGCGTCGTCTTTTAGCAATCACAAGCCGTCTTTTTGTTCACTTTTAATCTCCTGGACTCCCCACGGTGTTGTGAACTTGATCGTCTGATGGTTCGTCGAGGGGACGGCTTTCATGTCGTGGATCCATGGTCGACCAAGAATTATGTTGTATGCTGACCAACTGTCAATGACGTTGAATTTTGTCTGCTTATTGATCCCTTTAGCGTAGACTGGAATAATGATCTCCCCCAGAGTGTTGGTCGAGTCTCTATTGAATCCTAGCAGAGTCATTGGGTGGCGAACGATCCTTGACTTGTTGATACCCATCTCCTTGATGGTGCTGAGAAAAATAATATTAGCCGAACTTTCCCCATCGACCAAGACTCTTTTGGTCGTACAATTTGCAACGGTAAGCCAGATAATCAACCCGTCATGATGTTACGATGCTGGTTCCTCCGTTGTTAGAGGTGGTGCCATTAGTTGAGGTGACAAAGTCCCAATCGTCTGCTCCACTAGACAAAGGGAAGGGTCACCAGACTGAGGGTGGCCCAGAGGTTTTGAAGTCAAACTTTACGTTGCTGTCGAGTTTATGTCCGACGATGCCCTTGATGCGGCAAAGCTTTTCCCTGACCTGGGGAAATTTCTTATTCCGTCCTTCCAAGGGCGATACGAGGAGGTCCCAATCGAGGAAGTGGGATCTCATGTTCCTGGGCTCTCCTTTAAGGTGAGCTTTCATTGTCTGTTTAGACTTTTTGTTTCTGTCTAATATTCTAATTGATTGATCATGCGTCTATACGTGTTTCAAGTGTCACTCTGTCTTTAAAATCACATAGAGAAAGTCAGACGAGTGGCTCCTATGGTCGTCGAGCGAATTCGACGTGCCGAAGAAGCATAGCGTAAAGCTCATGAGGGGGAACAGACGACGACCAGGGCGGAATCCCTCTAGATTCGACTCAATGATATGTAGAGTCATCTGGAAGTCGCGAATTGGGAGAAAGAGGAGCTCTGGGAGATTTGGAGGGAAGATTCGTTGATGGCTTTGGTGTCTGACGCCAGGGTCAAGGAGAGCGAGGCTCGGGTCGAGGATCTCAGATCGCTTGTTGGCTCTCAGGAGAGCTTGCTAGCCGAACAAGAAGGGCGATTGGCCTCTTTTGAGGCGTTGACCCGTCTCCAGGTCAAAGCGGCAATTATGCGCCGTCATTTACAGAGGAAGAACCATATGGCCAATGTTGCGGTCGGGTTTGCCATTTATATGGAACACGTCGGTGATGAGAAAGAGCTCGACTTGGTGGACGAGCATGAAGAAGGAGTAGTGGCAGGCGTCGGGGCCAATGACGGTGACTGTTTGGGTAAAAATTCAACAGTCTCGACCACGACCAAGGTAAGGAAAACATTTATTACACTTATCCCTAGTAAGGTAAAATCACAATACTTTATCCCCTGATTAAAGTTGAAATCGAAAGTTATTCACCTCACGACACTCGACCACGACGTCGTCTAGTTCACACGACCGTCGCGTGGAACCTTGTGACCTCGACCGACTAACGTATGGCATTTCTGTTACTTTTTCATTGTTTAATGCAGGAATCAATGTCATTAATGACCAGCGGATATAACCGATAAGGTCAATTATGAGCATTCAATCCAGCGTCCGTTACGACAGTTATCAAAAGCATTTATGAAGATCATTGAATGATACGAAGACTATAAAAACCAAGCTTAAACCATCATTTCGGGGACATCTGATCTCACTCAATCTCCATCATCTCAGACATCTTGGCACAACTAAACTCTAGAAGAACACTCAAAGGAAAGAATTCTCTCTCAAGGGATCGCTCACGATGCACGACTTTCACACACGACACATTGTTTTCATACACGACACACTCATTTTACATTTGATACACTTATTGCTTTACATTTAAAGTATTTCCTTTCATCTGTATTGTAATCATTGTACGATCGACACCTAAAACATAAAGATATCGCCCCTGTTTGGAGACCATAGTGCAGCGACGACTTCCACAGTCGTCCGCGGTTTTTTCCTCATTGAGGTTTTTCCCGCGTCACCAAAATCCTTGTCTCATTTACGTTTTTCGCCTTTGTCGTACGGTTTGTCGAAAGATTCCTTTCTTTAGTTGTTAAGCTCCATAATCTACCTTACGTTATCCTTCTGGACAATTTTTGGCATTAACAGTTTGGTGCCATCCGTGGGACGTCATCTAGAGAAAATCTTCGACAAACATGCGTCTTACTAACGGTTTCTTGTAGTTTCCTCTGTATTCTATTTCAAGAAAATGGCAGTCCCTGGAAATCAAGAGCGTATCATTGCCCAGATGTATCAGGAATTGGAAGTTGCGCGAAATCAAATCAATGCCATGGCAGAACAGAGTCGAAGAGCAGCTGAGGAAATCGCGCGACTGAGGAATCCCTTCGGACCGCAGAACGGTCCAAGACCATTCGTCCAGAATCCAAGTCAAGGATCATTCGGTCAGAATCCAGGATCCGCTCCATTCGTCCATAACCCTAGTTTGGCTCCGTTCGTCCGTAATCTAGGACCAGGTCCATTCATGCATAGCCAGCAGCCGGGGACGTTCAACCCAAATCCCCAGTTCGGGACAGTTCCTCCTCAGTATATAAGGCCACCACCCATGCAGAACGGGTCTCAGCCATTTCAGAATGGGTCGCAGCCTTTTCAGAATGGGTCTCAGTCGTTTCAGAATGGGTCGCAGCCATATTTTGTCCCTTTCAACGGGGTCGTCAATGGTTCGTCGTATAGGAATGGCACCAGTTCGGGAGTTGATTCGTTGGCAGGTGCGAATCCCGATCCTAATGACCCCGTCACCCAGCGGTTGAAAATTCTAGAAGATCAGAACGAGTACGTCCAGTCTTTGCTCGCTAAGCTACCAGGGGCAACGGTGCCCGTCGACGTCGAGCCTCGTTCGGGGTTTCAGGCATCGCCTTTCATCGATAAGATCGCGACCGTCGACGTCCCAAAGAAGTATAATATCCCAGCCTTCACGCCCAAGTATTCGGGGATAACCGATCCGACAGAGCATATCGCGCAGTATAAGCAGCTAATGTGGACGATCTTTATCCCTCAAATGTATCAAGAAGTCTGCTTGTGCAAAAGTTTCGGGGCGACCCTTACAGGTCCTGCCCTCTAATGGTTAATCAACCTCAAACCCAAATCTATTGGGTCGTTCGCTGAGTTGGTCAACCAGTTCTCTCAACAATTCGCCAGTAGTCGCAAGATGGAGAAGCAGACCAGCGACCTGTATTATGTCGTGCAGAAGGCCAATGAATCCATCGAAGCTACTTCAATAGGTTCAATGCATAAACGATCAGTGTCTGTAACTGTGATGTCAAGACCGCGATCGAAACCTACAAGCGTGGTGTAGACGACAGTTCGGGGCTATACACCGATCTGATCAAATATCCCCTAAAAAACTTCGAAGACGTCCGAGCCAGAACCCTTGCTTATATGAGGGTAGAAGATGATGTTGCCTTTCGTCGTAAGCACACCGACGACAAGAGGTTGCTTGGTGTTAAGAAGCCAGAATTCAAAATAAAGGCAGCATCCAAGTCAGAGCCTGTGCGGCAAATCTCGAACGTCTGATTCAAGACAAAAGCGGAATCCAAAATTGCGACCAAATTTCCTCAGTACCCTAAGATATCCTCCTACGGATTTAAAGGAACTACTAAGGACTTGGTCGAGGCCTTGAAGACCGCCCAGACGACCATCTGGTGGCCAAAGAAGTCCGATCAGGACGACAGTAGGAAGGACAAATCAAAGTGGTGCGACTTTCATGTCGACCACAGTTACCTGACGGACGAATGTATAGCTCTTAAAAAGAGCTGGCATATCATGTCCCGAAAGGCAATCTCAAGAGTATCATCGATGACGTCGTTACTCCAGTTAACGACGATCGACTGCCGACCCCCGAACATTCACAGGTCGTCAATTGCATCACTGGTGGTTCTGACGTGTGTGGTCTGACGTATTCCGCAGCCAAGCGTCACGCCAGCCAGACACCTGACGATCGACCTATCCCGCGCTCATCAAGACCCACACGAGATATGGAGTTAGAAGCCATGAAGATTTCATTCGACTAGGACGACGTCGGTGATTCGTATCGCAAGCATCATGACGGGTTGATCATCCAACTCACGATTGGTAACAGTTTAACCCGACGAGTCTTGGTTGATGGAGGCAGTTCAGCGAACGTCATCTGCCTTGATACCGTCAAGGCCATGGGAATCGATCGATCAAAAATCACCCGACGCTCGACAACCGTGGTCGGTTTCAAGGAGACGCGACGAGTACCTTTGGAGAGATCACCTTCCACGTCTATGCCAGAGGAGTCAACAAACAGACCAAGTTTATCATCATCGATTGTGCGTCAGCCTATAACATCATCTTAGGTTGACCGTGGATCCATGAAATGAAATTCGTTCCCTCGACGTATCATCAAACCATGAAGTTCCCTACACCATGGGGAGTCCAAGAAATCAAAAGTGAGCCGAAAGTCGCCCGTGACTGCTACAAGACCACCCTGAAACCGCAAAAGTAGGTCGTCTAGCAGTCACGGGTCGAGGAAGTCATCCTGGACCAGAGCTGGCCTGATCATAAGATCTTGACAGGTTCGTCTTTCTATCCCTAACCTTATCAACATACTAATGTCTTTCTTGCAGGAACATGCCGACTGTTTTGCCTGGTCGCACGAAGAAATGGTCGACATAGACATTGGCATCAATTCCCAAAAACTCAGTGCGATCCGTCATTTAAACCTATATGCTCCTGAAAGGAATAGGGTGATAAATGACGAGGGAAAATACCCCCCCCCCCTTTAAATAAGAAAAATCTGAGAAGGTATTTTTTATAAGTCCTTTTCCTTCTTACAATTTTTTATCACGACGATTACTGACTTAAGCATCGGAGGGTCGTTGGCCAATCTCTGACCTTATTTTATCGCAGGGTCGCACGACAGCAGTTGCTAAATCCACTATACGACTTTAGTCTCGCAAGATCGCTCGACATAAATAACCAGGCTTATGACCTGATTATCCTTTCACAGGGACATATGACCCAAGATCATCGTATGATCAAGTTGAACAATTGTTGATCCAAACCCTCAGTGATTTGATAATGACCCTCTCTTAAATACTTAGTGAAAATTGTAAGTAAACAATATGTATCAGAGTTTCACTATCGCTGATAAGTACTAAGATCTTACAGTACCGCTGATAGGAACTCTCGCTCTTTAAATTAAACATTCAGCGAACACTGTTCACCATAATGCTCTGAGCCTGTTCAGTCCTTATGGTGATCGCTGATAAGTTAGTTGTTTACTTATGATCCCTGAAGACAAGTTTCACGTCAACAAAGGTTCTACGCTGAAGTCGAAGATCAAGCTCAAGAACCAGCGACAAGTCTCCTAATGAACTGATGCGGATCAGCGAAGACTCAGATTTGTCCACTCAACGTGAAGTATCAAGTACAAGACTTTAGCTATCGCTGAACTTTATCATCTGCTGAATAGTAAATAATAATCGCTGATTCAACGAAAGCTGGTCATGAAGTCCTCCGTACAAAGTACTTTTGTCTTAACCACCCTTGCACACCTCCGTAAAGAATGTCAGAAAAGAACCTCCGAATATCTGAAATCGTACAACCACTCTGATACTACACTGTTCATCCTTACGGCTACTAAGGTTGTCAACTAAGGTCAATGACATGCAACCAACCAGCTGATGACACGTGTAAAGTATATACTGATTTGTATTTAATGCATGCAGTATATAAAGAGATGAACTCACTTCATTTGATGTAACTTGCTAACTCTGGACAAGTTCAAATCTCTCTCAAGATAGGATTTTATTAGTAATCTCCTTATCTTTCTTAGTGCAAGAAACCTTAATGTTCCAACTTGTTTAGATTTAGGTTTATCCTTAATCTTGTTTCCGCAACAAGCTGTAAATTGTTAATGATTTATCAATAAACAATTTAGAAAAGTAAAATAGTGTGTTTGTATTCAACCCCCCCCCCCCCCCCTTCTACAAACTTGTATAGGCCTTTCGGGACCAACAAGTGGTATCAGAGCGGATTTGTTTAGTCTCATAAACAAGATCCAATCTAAGATATTTCTCTTCCTTGCTATTATCTGAAAATGGCCTCCCACACAAACACAAACTATATAGACAATGGTTCTCTTGCAAAACCCCCTAGATTTTCCAGAGATAACTTCAACTTATGGAAAAATAGGATGATGCTCTTCCTAGAAGGTGTAGACCCTACTATGACCTACTATCTTGAAAACGGCCCACACATCCCTGTAACTATTGATCCTTTAGTTCCCGCCACTGCAACTAGAGCTGCTATTCCTGAAAGGCCGATTCCAAAGGAAATACATATGTGGACCGATGAAGATAAGAAGAAAGTGGCTATAGACACAAAAGCCAGATCCATACTATCCATGGCCCTTCCTGACGAAGTCTACCATTCCGTCATGAACCTGAAGTCATCAAAAGCCATGTGGGACACAATATGTGTTCAGTATGAAGGAACGTCTGAAGTCCAGGACTCAAGAAAGATCAACCTGGTAAGACAATATGAAAGCTTCATTTCTGGTAAGAATGAAACTCTCTCTGAAGTTCACCAACGTTTTAATTGCTTAATTATAGATCTAAAAACGGTTGGTAAGGAATATTCTAACTTTGAAGTGCTGACAAAGTTTCTAGAATGTTTACCTGAAAGCCGGGACAATTTTGCCATGTGTCTCAAGCTGTCAAAGGATCTTAAATCAATGACCCTTTCAACCTTATATGGTACATTGCTGAATCATGAGCAATCTAGCCATCTTAAGAAGAATCTTGTAAAAGATTCCAAAAGCACTCCTGTTGCTTTACTCTCAGAGGAACCTTCTACTCAGCGACCTTCGGTCACTATCACTGAGTTAGAAAGTAACTCTGAAAGGTCATCAGATTCTGATTCTTCAGATGATGATGAATCCTTGGCTCTCCTAACTAAAAAGTTCAGGAGATTCGCCAAGAAGAAAATGTTTAGAAAGAACAAAACTCTTTCCATAGCTGACAAGCCTAAAACATCAGCTTTTGTTGATAAGGCTACTGGTACTTGTTTCAACTGCGAAAAGACAGGTCATTTGGCTAATGAGTGCAGGTCAAAGAAAATCATAAGACCTTCAGCTTTTACAAAGAAATCATTTGTTCCAAGGAATAAAGATGATAAATACTCAAAGCTGAAGGAGAAGTATGCAAAGCTGAAAAGCTTTAAGAAGAAAGGAAAAGGCCTGATGGCTGACTATGATTGGGCTGCTTCTGATGAAGAAGCCTCAGCATCTGATTCTGAAGATGATGAAGCAAATCAATGTCTCATGGCTAAGATTGAAGAAGAGGAAGAAAGTTCAGACATTCCCTCCACTTCAACATCTGCCATTCAGGTATCACCTTCTTTCTTTACCAATATTGCAAATATTGAAGAAGCTGATAGTCTCCGTAAAATCGATCTATTGACTAGAAGTTTATACGAAGTCATGAACGGCAAAGCTGTGGTTGAAAACCAAAATCTTGATCTTGCTGAAAAGCTTAAAAACTGCCACCTTCAAATAGAAAAGCTTTCTAAAATTGAACATGTTTTAAAGATCAAGTCTATTTAAATCAGCTAGTCAAAATCGAACGAGCAGAAGCTATCGCTGCATTAAAAGCTGAACAAGCTACTGTTGAAGGATGGTGTAATTCTTCAACAAAGATCACTGAGATAATTAAGGCTCAGATTCCTCTGAGTGATAAACGTGGTCTGGGTTATAAATATGATACTCCAAAACCAACCACTGAACATTCAATGCTTAAATTTGGAACGTTCGTATCCTCAGTTGCTGATACTTCATCATCTCAGTACTCCTCGTCGGTTACACCAATCCCTGAGGAAACTCCTACCTCCTCAAAAGGTAAGGAGAAAATGGTTTATTCAAAACCTACCTCTGTCTCTAAAGACAAAGGTAAAGGAATTGTTATTTATCAAAATCCTCAGAAGGGTACCTTAGTACCTAAGCTGAATGCTTCCAAAGCCTTAGTGATTCATTCATCTGGTTCTAGAAATCAGACCTCTGGATCAGTTCAGCGACCTACTCCTAGACTCAGAGTAGATGTCCTTGGTAAGAAATCTGAAGAACTGAATGTTCGTCCTATTTCAAAAACCAATAGTGTACTTGGTGCTGGCACTTCTAATTCCAAATTAAAAGCTCAGCACTCAAGTGGTCCTAGAACTATTTTTAGTTATAGGAAATGTTATCACTGTGGACTTACCGATCATATTGCAAGTAAGTGCCCCACAGCCACCAAAGCTGATAAGATAGCTAAGGTGAAGATAGCACCCAAGAAGACCACACCAGTTGCAATTCAGGTCAAGGTGACTCCTACCGCTGAGGTCAAGAGATTGACCAAAGTGAAGAAAGACAAAGCTGAATCTTCAAATGCTGCAAAGACTGCTGAACCCATTCCAACTTCTTCCACTGACAAACGCGTATACATGGTGAAGTGGGTACCCAAGCAAAACTAATCTTCCTTTGTATTGCAGGTTAAGAAGGGTATCTGGTATCTCGATAGCGGATGCTCTAGACACATGACTGGAAAGAAAAACCTGCTCGCTGAATACAAGGAAGAGAAGGGTCCCTCTGTGACTTTCGGTGGAAATGGAAAATGACACACCCGAGGGTATGGTGTACTTTCAAATGGTACAACATCCTTCAGAAGAGTCGCATATGTTGAAGGGCTGAAGCATAATCTTCTGAGCATCAGTCAGCTTTGCGACATGGATAACAAAGTGATTTTCACGAAGGAATCCTGCTTTGTCTCTGACAAAAAGGAGAAGATAGCTCTCAGCGGTTATCGTTTGGAAAATGTTTATGTAATAAACATGGACTCAACAACCACTGAGAACTCCTGTTTCTTCTCAAAGGCATCTTCTGATGTTAACTGGCTATGGCACAAGAGGCTCTCACATCTCAACTTCAAGACGCTGAATACTCTTTCTTCCAAAGAGTTAGTCACTGGTCTACCACAACATTCATACGCCAAAGATTCTTTATACTCCTCAGTCTCCAAAGCCTTCAGAGTCTTCAACCGTAGAAGACAAACTGTAGAAGAAACTATTCACGTCACGTTTGACGAATCCCGTTCAGCGATCCGTTCAGCGAACTCTAAACCGAACGCTGATACAGAAGAACTGAATCAATGGATGTTTTCTCATCTTGGTGATTCAGAAGATATTCCCACTCCCCATGCTCACACCGTAGAAAATGATGGTCCTACTATCATTCCAGATATGCAGAATAGTGAAGCTGAAACATCTTGGGTCTCAGCTGTTCCTATAAACACTATACCTGCAGTTGATCCAAATGTCTCAGAAATTCCATCTTTTTCTCAGCAATCAGTGAATGAAGTGACAAATGCAAACATTCCTCTCTTAGCTGATAATCCAGAAGTAGCTGAAGCCTCATCTTCAGTTTCTCCAGTTCAGACTCAGTCAGCGACGTATGCTCCTGCTCAGCGATGGACTGTAAATCACCCAATCGATCAAATTCTTGGTGATCCCAACGCTGGTATTCAGACTCGTAGAAGTGCAGGTAATATTTGTTTATTTGTTAACTTTATTTCTCTAACTGAACCAAAGAAAATAGATGATGCCCTCAGAGATCCAAACTGGGTCAGCGCTATGCAAGAAGAGCTGACGGAATTCGAAAGAAACAAAGTTTGGAAACTTGTTCGTAGACCAACTGACAAAACGGTGATAGGCACTAAATGGGTCTATCGAAACAAGTTGGACGAACATGGTACTGTAACTCGCAACAAAGCTCGTCTTGTTGCTCAGGGATACAGACAAGAGGAAGGCATAGATTATGACGAAACTTTTGCTCCAGTAGCAAGACTTGAATCTATTCGTCTTTTCTTAGCATATGTTGTACACAAAAACTTCACTGTACATCAGATGGATGTTAAGTCAGCGTTTCTAAATGGAAAGCTGAATGAAGAAGTATATGTGGAACAACCTCCAGGATTCTCAGATCCTAAGCGTCCAGGTTATGTTTATAAACTGGACAAGGCACTATATGGCTTAAAGCAAGCTCCTCGTGCATGGTATGATACTCTCTCTACTTTTCTCCATATTGAAAAATTTGAGAGAGGAAAGATTGACGAAACTTTATTTTTTAGAAAAGTGAAAGGTCATATCATTTTAGTTCAAATATATGTTGATGACATTATATTTGGTTCTACTAACCCTGAGCCTTGTACTCGTTTCGCTGATAGAATGAAAGATGAGTATAAAATGAGCATGATGGGTGAACTAACATATTTCCTTGGTCTTCAGATTAAGCAAACTGAAAAAGGAACTTTTATAAATCAGGGAAAGTATGTTAAAGATATGCTGAAGAAATTCGACTTAACTGAAAGTTCAGCTATGAAAACCCCTATGGCACCACCGCTGATACTTGATAAGGACACAAAGGGTGTTCCTGTCAATGTCACGCTGTACCGGGGATGATCGGCTCACTATTGTATCTTACAGCTAGCCGACCCGATATTATGTTTGCAACATGTCTGCGCGCACGATATCAAGCTGAACCTAAGATATCTCATATGAAAGCTGTAAAGCGAATCTTTCGATATCTTAAGGGTACAGCGAATCTAGGTCTTTGGTATCCCAAAGACTCAGGATTCGATCTAACCGCCTATTCAGACAGTGATTTTGCAGGTTGCAAAATGGATAGGAAAAGCACCACAGGAGGATGTCAGCTCCTGGGTGGAAAGCTGGTAAGTTGGATAAGTAAGAAGCAAAACTCAGTGTCCACTTCCACAGCTGAAGCTGAATATGTAGCCGCTGGAAGCTGTTGTTCTCAACTCTTGTGGATGAGAAATCAGCTACTAGACTATGATCTTCAGCTCTCCAAAATTCCAATCTATTGCGACAGCACTAGTGCCATCGCTATAGCAAACAATCCAGTGCTACACTCAAAGACAAAACACATAGAAATCAGATATCATTTTATCAGAGATCATGTGATGAATGGTGATATATAACTTCATTTTATCCCAACTGATTATCAGTTAGCTGATTTATTTACCAAACCTCTTGATGAGACAGGATTCAACTTTCTCATCAGCGAGCTTGGAATGCTGAACTTTGAAGGGTAAAATCTTCAGCGGTTCACATTTGATCAGCGATACGTTTATACAAACTTGTATAGTCTTCGGGATAAAATCAACTCATATAAACCATTTCATCATCTTCTCTCTGAATACACTTGGTTAAACTGATATCCAGGTATGTTTTCTCTCTCTGACAATCGCATGTAAATGCAAGATTTCAAAATAAACTACATCGCTGAATATCTCTTCCTTAACAGCGATATTTTGAAAGTTCTTAAACCTTCACTGATATTTTCTATTCAGTGCTTCATGTTTTTCAAAAGAGTCCCTGAGTTTTTCAAAACCTCAGAGACATCCTAAAAGAATGTGAAAGGACAGTTGTGACGTCATTGCAACGGATTACACTAGGCACGATTTCTTTCTGACACACGTTTGCACGTTTCGTTCAAACTTCCAATCAAATGCAAACACGTGTCCGTGTCATGATGAAAACCTTTTCCCGCTCAAGGTTTTCTCTCTCTAAAAATCCATATATAAACAACTCTTTGTTTATATTTGTCTTTTACGCGATCAAATCTTCCTCCGCAAGAAAGGATCCTCTGTTGCATTTGTGCTCTCAAAAACCTCAAGAACTGTTCATCATCTTCATCATCAAAACTTCAAGGTTAATATGTTCTTACTTTTCAAATGCAGATAACTTGTTTTCGATCTTATCATTGTTTTACACAAGATCAAACAAAAGAACTCAAAAATAAAATCATTTCTTTCATGGTTTTATAAACACAACCATTTCATGGTTGTTCTTCAAGTTTTAAATCTAAATCTTAAACTTGTTCTTAATTCGTATCCAGTTTTCTTTTAGAAACTGGAATACAAGACTTTATGGGTTTTACATTTCTTTTCAAAAATCAAGAAAAACCCTAATCTTCATTAAGACATTTTTGTCTGAATGAAATGGACAAAATTCGAAAAATCTTAATGGAAATTTATTTCCACATTAAGATAATTCTTATTAACATATTTGGTTGAACTGATAATACAGTGAAATGGCAACTTCAAAGCTGAATGTTACCGCTGAGTCCATCTCTGCTGACTCTGAGGAAATGGATATCTTCAAAGCCCCTCAGGTTAAGTTCGAGCTGGATCAACTCGATTGGACTAAGGCCAACAACCTCTCAGCTCTTCTCGAGTTTCCTCCTCGGAAGCAAGTATCACATCTGGACGATGCTGTAAGTTTTCTGAAGAACAGCCCCATCTACACAGCCCTGACCATAACACCTCCTGCCAGTCAGCGGCTCTTATCCCAATTCTGGTACTCTGCCAGACACACTGAGCTACCCTCTGCCAAAGATCCATCCAAAACCATCGCTGATACCCCGGCCACTAAATTCTCCGCTTTCTGTGTCTCCTTCAGCGACAATACCCATCGCTGATACCCCGTCCACAAAATCCTCTCCTTCTAAGAAAAGGAAACCCTCACACACCCAACTTGATTCCAAAAGGATCAAGAAAACCAAGGAGCAACCCCAACAATTCCATGCTGAAGACTCCTCAGCTCATTCTGACGAGCTGAAGGAAAGTTCTGTGGTACGCTCTGCCACACCCGTTCAAGCCATCCCTCCAATCCAGGCTTCAGCGTCTCTAAACGCTGAGGTTAGAAACTTGGAAACTACCCAACCTCCCTCAGTCTCTCAAAAGACTGATGAAGTGATTGTCAGCGATTCCAACACTGAACTCAGAACCCGAACCCCAATCTTAACCTTCGCTTCTCCCTCCACTCACTTGGTCACTCCTCCAAAGATCACTGGATATGCCATCATTCCCGAAGCCACTGCTGACGCTTCTCAACAAATGATGAAGAAAGGACCTGCAGAGATCACCATTCCTCATCGTACTTTCGAAGAGGATATGGAACATTATTCAGGAACCTGCAACTTTGACGAGTTCATCAATCCTCCTGCAGGTACAAATCCCACCTTAAACACTGTAACTAAACCTGAAACTTCTGAGCTTTCCTTTGTTCACAAGTACTTATGTGTTACAGGTCCTAATTTGGGAGACATCAACGCCTCTCTGATGTCCGTGGAAACAAAGCTGACCAGTCTCACCACCACACTCTCCAACAACTCAACAACTGTAACAAACGCTAGAGAAAATTTGACAAAGCTGACAACGGTGGTGGAGAAGAAAGCTTCCACTGAAGACATCAAGAGTCTTGATAAGACGCTCAGCGATTTTGCCAAGGTGCTCTCCGACATCTACACTGACTACACCAGCCTCAAAACCTCAGTTTCGACCATGTCCAGCGAAGTAACAACGCTGAAGACATCGGTTGGAAAATTAGAGGGTGATATGTCAGAGGTCAAGACTGACTTAGGCTCTGTAAAGACCGACGTTAGTTCTATGAAGACGATGATCGAGACGCTGGTCCACAAGGCAAATAGTCCAGCTCATGCTCCTGCCCCTGTCCCTATTTTGGAATCTTTCACAGAGGCGGATCGCACAGAGCTGAAGAAAATCACGCCTGCTATTTCTGGCCTAGAAGACAGAATAGCAAAGCTTGAAGGTTGTGTGAAAATCTCTGGCCCAGAAGACAGAGATAACACCAATGCTGAGTCTGCCCATTCCTCCCCCGGTCATCATGAAAAAGAGGGGGAGAAGAGCGCTGAACATACCGGAGAGAAGAGCGCTGAAAATCTTGAGAAAAGCGCTGAAGACCTGAACAAAAGCGCTGAAGACCTTTCCCATGATGAATCTATCAGGGGAGAGAGGAATGAAGATCTGACCGCTGGACCTCAGGGAGATGAAAACCCTGAGGGAACCGAGAAGCTCGCCTCTGTATCTGAGGGGGAGCAACTCGAAGAAGATGCTGAGGAATCCGAAGCAGAAGAAGATGAAGACATCGACATCCCTGAAGACGAACCATCCTTCCCTCCAAGAAAGGATGATGATGATGATGAAGATGACGATGATTTCTTTATCGTCAAACCTGCCCCAAGGATCAAAGCTCTTAAAGGAATCTCAATAAAAGAACCATCAGGGGAGAAGACAAAGACAAAGCCCTCAGCCTCTGGCGATGAGAAAAGCAAAGACAAAGGCCTCGCTGAAGATGAAAATCTGGCGATCTTGCTTAAAAAGCCGGTTTGTCATGTACACTAAACTTTACCTATATTCCTTCCCTGAACATATCCATACACAATCAGTTCTACTGCACAACCTCTCTACACATCCACATTCTTTTTCTATCTTTTCTACCCAAGTTCTTCTACCCAGTTCTTATTTGTAAGATCGCTGCGTTTCAGCTAGTCCTCTCCCCTGTTTGAGGATGTCGCTGAAGGTTCTACTGTTGCGACTTCACAAATAAAGCTAGCTGCTGCTGATGAAATAATCCCAGTCTTGGATTTGATCTCTGAGACTGATGAACTAGAAGAACAACCTCTCTTACACAGAAACAGACCTTCCTCAGCTCCTCAAAAGCTGAGTGAAGAGGATCAAAAGAGAAGAGAAGAAATAATAAAGCGATTCGAGGATCAGCGAATCATTCTAAGGCCTGATCAACTGCCTTCAGTTCCTCCTAAGTTCAGAATCTCAAAAGCTGAATACCAGGAACACCTTAGAGCTGAACGCCTCATCGCTGAAAGGAAGGAAGCTGAAGAGAAAGACAGAGAATACGCCATCAAGCTCACTCTTGTTCCTGATCTAAAGCTGAAAAGAAAAAGGGGCTCTCCAAAGAAGAAACGTCAAGATCCAAACTCAGGTCCTGTCATACGAAATGAAACTGGAATTGGTTTCTCTCGCGTTGAAGTGCTTGGTCCTGATCCTGATCTATCTGCCCTTGACATCTCTTTGCCACCATGTGAACTTTTCGTCCCTGGTAAAGTCATCAGTAATCCTTATGGAATATTCTTTCTTGACTACGACGGACGTAAATGCTTTCAACGGATCGCTGAGCTTCCAATCAATCCAATCGAACAGCTCAAAGATCTTATCTACTGGTGTGACTTCAGAAAGGACATTCAGGCACGACACCTAAAACCCTTGATCTTTGAAGAAGCGCTGAACAAAAGAAAACGAGGTTTAACGGTTCCTGACTGGATGATCCCCACTGAAAAGACGACCCTTGATGAACTTCTCATTAAGGAAGAACCTTTTGAAAACTGATATAATCGCCTTTTTCTCTATTGTATCAGTTATCCTTCTGTACTTGTAAATTATTTCGCTTGTACTTGTAATCTTTCTGTTCTTCATTGTAACCTGATTCAAAGATTTAAAGAAAGATTTCAGCGAACGTACTTTACTTCATCAGTACTGAAAAGATCCCAGAAAACAGTAAAAGGGACAAATATCTTATGAGTTCTTTTTATCCTTATGTTTTCATTAAATAGCAATTTTCTTTGTTGCTATGTCATAATCAAATAGGGGGAGATTGTTGATCCAAACCCTCAGTGATTTGATAATGACCCTCTCTTAAATACTTAGTGAAAATTGTAAGTAAACAATATGTATCAGAGTTTCACTATCGCTGATAAGTACTAAGATCTTACAGTACCGCTGATAGGAACTCTCGCTCTTTAAATTAAACATTCAGCGAACACTGTTCACCATAATGCTCTGAGCCTGTTCAGTCCTTATGGTGATCGCTGATAAGTTAGTTGTTTACTTATGATCCCTGAAGACAAGTTTCACGTCAACAAAGGTTCTACGCTGAAGTTGAAGATCAAGCTCAAGAACCAGCGACAAGTCTCCTAATGAACTGATGCGGATCAACGAAGACTCAGATTTGTCCACTCAACGTGAAGTATCAAGTACAAGACTTCAGCTATCGCTGAACTTTATCATCTGCTGAATAGTAAATGATAATCGCTGATTCAACGAAAGCTGATCATGAAGTCCTCCGTACAAAGTACTTTTGTCTTAACCACCCTTACACGCCTCCGTACGAAATGTCAAAAAAGAACCTCCGAATATCTGAAATCGTACAACCACTCTGATACTACACTGTTCATCCTTACGGCTACTAAGGTTGTCAACCAAGGTCAATGACATGCAACCAACCAACTGATGACACGTGTAAAGTATATACTGATTTGCATTTAATGCATGCAGTATATAAAGAGATGAACTCACTTCATTTGAAGTAACTTGCTAACTCTGGACAAGTTCAAATCTCTCTCAAGATAGGATTTTATTAGTAATCTCCTTATCTTTCTTAGTGCAAGAAACCTTAGTGTTCCAACTTGTTTAGATTTAGGTTTATCCTTAATCTTGTTTCCGCAACAAGCTGTAAATTGTTAATGATTTATCAATAAACAATTTAGAAAAGTAAAATAGTGTGTTTGTATTAAACCCCCCCCCCCCCTTCTACAAACTTGTATAGGCCTTTCGGGACCAACAACAATCATAAGGTCTAACGACTCCTCAATTTAAATCTCGTAACTTAGAAGAACTTCATGTTTTGAATGAATGCTTCGGTTGCATGTGCTTATGTTTGCCAATGCGAATTAAAAGTATGAAAGTCTTACTACTTATGTTATAATCGTTGTGTTACGATGGGTGCCTAAGTCGCATGATTTCTTGTTCATTCCATACTTGGTGAAATTCAAAATTGATGTTGTATTTATTCACAAAATATATAAGACACAAGTCCAAAAGAAAGTGGAGTTTCATTCATTGGATAAACTGTTATTTACATCCCAAATAACTCGACCACCAATGGTCGAGCAGCAAGAAACAAAAATAACAAGGATATTTTTTAAGGCTGGGGAGGAGCGTCGGTCGCATCCTTGCCTGACGCCTCGCCCTGGGGACCCTCCTCCTTCTCATCGTCCGAGTCGAGATCTCTCTCGGTCCCGATCTCCCTGTAGAAGAGGTCCAGCTCATCCGACGCCGAGGCCAGGGGATTCTTGCCCAATAGGTGGCGTCGCATGATCGTCGCACGTGCAGTAAGTCGAGCAAAAGCAAAGACGGATTTAACTTCGTCCTTCAACTCCTCGACCACCTTCTCCAGACTCGCCACCCTGGACTTAGAATCTCCAGCTTCTTTTTCACTTGCAGCCAGAGACTCCTTGGTCCTGTGCAACTCATTCCTTTGATAGGCGGGCATGGACAAAGAAAGCTTCAGGCGATGGTTCGCCTCATCCTTGGCGTGTCCCTCAGCTTCCAATGCATTTAAGGCATCATCAAGTCGCACCGACAGGCCCTCGGCACGTTCCAAAGCAGATCTCTCCCTCACCAACGCCGCGTCCTCTCTCTTAAGAGTAGAGGACAAAAGATCTTCAATCTTCGTCGTCTCGGCGTGTAGGGGCCAAAGAAGACTGAAATGTCTGAAAAAATGTAAGACACAAGTTAGCAAACATTTGATAAAGTTAAACAACGATAAAATAGAACAAGTATCGAAATAAAGACCTACCAGGAATGCCAGCCCGACAACATGCACACTCGTATCCTCGACGGAGACCCCTCTAAAACGCTCCTTGAAAGATGGGAGCTGAAACTTTTCCAGATTGGGAAACAATTTCGTCCCATCTAGGACATTGTCACCTAGAAAGTCCGACGACAATGTAAACTTAACCGTCGTGACTTCTTTCTCCTCGGTCGCATGACCCTTGCCCTTGTCGGCCACTGTACGGGTCGACGTCGAAGACGCAGGCGTCGTCTTTTTCGCCTGAAGTGCCGGATCGACCAATGTCGTGTCAATCGCGTCGGAAGACATCTTCGTCTTCTCAGAAGTCACGATCGCCGCCTTCGCCTTCTCAGGACTAACGAATCTCGATGAGTCGCTTACCTTCGAAGACGGTTCCCTCAAGACCGTTGTCCTTGCCCTCTTCAGGACTCCCGACCCAGTAGTCGGAGCCTCTTTTCTCTTTAGGACTCCCGACCCAGTTGCCGGGGCCTCCGTCCTCTTCTCCCTCGCCTGGCGAGCTAATTCGGCTTGAACCGCCTTCTTAGACATCGTAGGTGGCGCTTTCGGCTGAGATTCTCCTGTAAAGTAAGAAAGAAAGAACAATTAAGCAACTAAAGTAGTGGAAAGAGTAAGTCGAGCAGGGTAGGATACACTTACCAGTTGTTAATGCCAAAAATCATACCAAAGTACAACTTAAGGTCGATGTGGACTTTAACAACTAAAGAAAGGAATCGTTTGACAAAAGCGTGCATTTAAGACAGAAATATAAATGAGACAGAGATTTTGGTGACGCGGGAAAAACCTCAACGAGGAAAAAACCCACGGACGACAGTGGAAGTCGTCGCTGCACTATGGTCGCCAATCAGGGGCGATGTCCTTGTGTTTCTGGTGTCGATCGTACAGAGATTACAATACAAATGAAGGAAAGACTTCGAAAATGTAAAGTAACAAGTGTTTTCTAATGTAAAACAGTGTGCGTCGTGTGTGACTGTCGTGCGTCGAGAGCGATTCTTCTACGAGCGATTCCTGTGCCTCAAGTGTTCTTCGGAGTTCGAGTGCTTGTGTCTGTATTCTATGTTGTATCTGTGTTCCGTCCTTTGAAATGATGATTCCCCTTGATATTTATAGTCTTCGGGTACTTTAATTAGATCATTAAGGACTTTGATAACTGCCGTAACGGTCGTCGTCTTTAATGCGGGATTAGATGTTCTTAACTGACTTCGTCGGTTATAGCCGTTGTCCATTAATGGTGTTGACTTCTGCATTAAACACTGAACAAACATAACAGTCGTATAGCACGTTAGTCGGTCGAGGTCGCATGGTTTTATGTGACGGTCGTGTGAACTAGGCGACGTCGAGGTCGAGTGTCGTGAGGTAAATTTTATCTTTAATCATGAGAGAAAGTACTATGATTTTACCTTTGTTACGGAAAAAGGGAATAAGTGTTTTCCTTAACTTGGTCGTGGTCGAGAATGGTGAAATTTTGCCCAAACACCAGTCATCTCTACCTCTTCTCTCGACTCCTCGTTCTTCTCTTCTTCCTCCGTCTCCTCTGTGTCCTCTTCTTCCTCCTCTTCCCCTCGATTCTCCTGAAGTCTCTCGCTCAAGAAGACTAAGTTGTCGTCTTCATCTATCAGATGACGTGTGACGAACGATCGATCGTCTGTACTGATCTCCAGAAACTTCTCAATCTTAGCCTTGGAGTCGTCGTTGGGCTCCACCTTGTCGAAGTCGATGTCTTAAAACATAGAGGAAGAAGATTAGTCAAGACGCAAAACAATACAGGTAATAAAAACATTCTACCAAATATGAAAACTCACCTGCCATATTCCAACCGGACCTGATCCAGTCACTTTCGGGGTCCGGCATCGACACCCGTATGAGTACGTACCTGGTCTTCCATTTGCGGTTATTGACCGCAGTTTTCAAGACCAAGGTACGATCACCCTTGTGTTTGGAAAACAAGTTGTAGCGGCGGTACGTATCTTTCTTGACCTGGTAAGCCGTCAGCAGGTCCGTCACGTTCATCGGCGACTCCCAGCTCGCGGTAAGTCGATCAATGACTTGGATAACTCGCTAGAACTGGGGCATCAGCCACCCCGGTGACAAGTCGAACTCACAATGGAATCCTATCTTGAATGGGTACTCGTATATCATGACGTACCCCTCGGGACACGTCTCAGGCCGAATTTGACCGTCCTTGCTCACAGTGATCCCCGCAGTGATTCTTGCTAAAACCCTAAAGTCATCGAGATCATCTTGATCTCGGATGGTGCTCCTATGTTCTGTCGACATCGATAGTCCTGTCAACCAAGTTTGTCGATCTAATAAACCCTAAATGTCCCAATTCTTCCTAGGCTTCCTAGCAATCGACTTACGACGTATACAAAGGATAAGGGATCGTACCTTATATAGGCGTTATAAATCCTCGAAAACTCTAACTCTTGTAGGTTTGGAAGCGACTCGCTAAAGAAAAGCAATAAAATCTCTCTCTTAAGTCTCTCTGAAATCGTAAAAAGGAAAAGATCCATCGTGGTCTCTATTTATGTGTCCGATCGTGTCAGGTCGAATCCCTGGATAATCGACACGTGTCCTTGCCTTTTCGAATGTACACACGGATCGTCGACACCTGGCAGTGATAGCTGTTAAGCATGATCGTGCGTCGGCATGACGTCACGATCTTATCCCCTTTTCGACTTCCACTTTAGTTGGAATTGGACCGATCCAGTTCCAAGGCAACCAAAGTGACTTTCAACACGTGTCACGAACCTGGACGTCCGACTAACAAAATTTAAAATTCGAATTTGTCCTTCTATTTTCAAATTTTAGGGGCAAACTGTTTGGGTAAAAATTCACAAGTCTCGACCACGACCAAGGTAAGGAAAACATTTATTACACTTATCCATAGTAAGGTAAAATCACAATACTTTATCCCCTGATTAAAGTTGAAATTGAACGTTATTCACCTCACGACACTCGACCACGACGTCGCCTAGTTCACACGATCGTCGTATGGAACCTTGCGACCTCGACCGACTAACGTATGGCATTTTTGTTACTTTTTCATTGTATAATGCAGGAATCAATGTCATTAATGACCAACGGCTATAACCGACAAGGTCAATTATGAGCATTCAATCTAGCGTCCGTTACGACAGTTATCAGAAGCATTTATGAAGATCATTGAATGATACTAAGACTATAAAAACCAAGCTCAAACCATCATTTCGGGGACATCTGATCTCACTCAATCTCCATCATCTCAGACATCTTGGCACAACTAAACTCTAGAAGAACACTCGAAGCAAAGAATTCTCTCTCAAGGGATCGCTCACGACGCACGACTTTCACACACGACATATTGTTTTCATACACGACACACTCATTTTTACATTTGATACACTTATTGCTTTACATTTAAAGTAGTTCCTTTCATCTGTATTGTAATCATTTTACGTTTTTCGCCTTTGTCGTACGGTTTGTCGAAAGATTCATTTCATTAGTTGTTAAGATCCATAATCTACCTTAAGTTATCCTTCTGGACGATTTTTGGCATTAATAGTGACGAGGGGCTCGTCGAGAACCAAGAGCCTCCCCAGCCTTAGTTTTCCTTTTATTCCATTTTTTCTATGGGCGACCATTGGTGGTCGCGCCTTTTTGCTTGTATCTTTTGGAATTATAATATAAGTATTTTTGCCCAACAATTGTTAGTCAAGCATGTTTATTTATCACATGGATTGCGCAGTAGTCGGGCGATGCTTGCGATAACATATTTGTCATGCGATAAAATGCGTAAAAAGCATAAATCTTGCGATAGAAACGATACTTTAGGAAAAATAAAGGTCGTGCATCCAAGGCACTTGTAAAAGGATCGTGTGACAAAGGCCTTGTGAGGTTTTTCCAAGTCTCAGATCTAGGGTCGTAAGACTTAAATCATGGAATTTAGATCCTAAGACATCGGTTGCAATATAGTAATCATAAGACACTGGTTGTACGATTTTAGTCATACGACTGGCGTTCGTGCTATCATGCTGTCCTGCGATACACATGGTTAGCGGGTGGTCGTTGGTTAAACCAACGACCCTTTTAAGTTAGTAGTTGATATGAGGAATAACCCGAAATAAAAATATTCTTAAAAGAAGTAGTTTTTCAAATATATTGCGCTCCAGCTTCGTGGGATGTCTCGATTGTCGAGGGTTTGGAGCCTATAGGTACCTTTTCCTACGACTTCAGATATACGATAAGGACCTTCCCACTTAGTGGATAACTTACCTGCATTTGGCTCCTTAGTGTTTTTGAATATTCGTCGTAAGACGAAGTCACTTTCTTGAAAGACTTTGGCTTTAATATTTTTGTTGAAGTGTCGCTCGACGACGTGTCTCTGTGATGCCATTCTGATTAAAGCGGATTCTCTTAGCTCTTCGAGAGTGTGGAGATCGTAACTTAAGTCCACCAAGTTATGGTCGACTGAGGTATGTCTCGATGTCGGTAGTTGTACTTCGATAGCCAATACCGCTTCATATCCGTAAACCAAGGAGAATGGGGTTTGTCCTGTTGATGTACACGGCGTCGTACGATTGGCCCATAAGACCGATGGGAGTTCCTCGACCCATCTTCCTTTCGCAACCTTAAGTCTTATCTTTATCGAATTAATGATGACTTTGTTGCTGGATTCTGCAAGACCATTAGTTTTAGGGTAACGTGGGTTCGAGGTCGAAAGTTTGATATTACGATCCTCGCAGAATTGTTGAGTGCAATCACTTATGAATTGCGATCCATTGTCACATACAATCTCGGAGGGAATTCCAAACCTGTATATAATGTTAGTCTGGATAAAAGAGATGAGTTCCTTATCCCGGACTTGGGAGAAAGCAGCTGCTTCTATCTACTTAGAAAAATAATCTGTAAGGACTAACATAAAGACTTTATGTCCAAGGGCAGGTGGTAACTTACCGACGATATCCATTCCCCATCTCATGAAGGGCCATAGGATCAAGGTCGAGTGCAAAGGTTCTGAGGGTTATGGATCATACCGGAGTGTTTTCTGACAAGCGTCACAACCTTGGACGTACCTGATCGCGTCCTGTCGTAATGTCGGTAAATAGTAACCTTGTCGAGATATTCGATTTGTAAGTCACTTTTTACGTGAAGTCCGGTTGCCCCCAAGGCATGGGCCATGTTCATTCCCATGATCAGGGCTTCATATTCGGCTTTGTTGTTTGTGGCTTTGACGTTGTATCATATGGAATATACCATCTTGCCCCCCTGTGGTGACTTTAAGACGATTCCTAGACCTGCCCCCTGTCGTATAGATGAACCGTCGACGTGTAGTATCCAGTTCGTGTCGTTTGTAGTCGCCACAGTAAAAGTCTCGTTTGGTGCTTCTTTTTCTAGTTTAGGACTGAAATCGGCGACAGAGTCTGCTAAGACTTGCAGTTTGATCGCCGTCCTAGGATCAAAGTCGATGTCGTAGCTATTGAGATATATGCTCCATTTTGCCAATCGACCTGTCAACTCTAGTTTTCTCCAAGACAGACTGTAATTTCTAGAGGCATCTTGTAGCAATCACGAGCGGTCTTTTTGTTCACTTTTAATCTCTTGAACTCCCCATGGTGTTGGGAACTTGATCGTCTGATGGTACGTCGAGGGGACGACTTTCATGTCATGGATCCATGGTCGACCAAGAATTATGTTGTATGCTGACGAACAGTCAATGACGTTGAATTTTGTCTGCTTGTTGATCCCTTTAGCGTAGACTGGAAGAATAATCTCCCCCAGAGTGTTGGTCGAGTCTCCATTGAATCCTACTAGAGTTGTTGACTGGCGAAAGATCATTGACTTTTTGATACCCATCGCCTTGATGGTGCTGAGAAAAATAATACTAGCCGAACTTCCCCCATCGACCAAGACTCTTTTGGTCGAACAATTTCCAACGGTAAGCTCGGCAATCATCCCATTGTGATGCTTATGCCAGTTGTCTTGGAGATCGTCTTGGTCGAATGTTATGGGCATTGCTTCCATCTCCAATTCTTGTCTTGGTCTTGACGATCGAGGAATCGGGTGCTCGTTCGATACTTGGCTGGTGTGACTTTTGGCTGCCGAATAAGTTACACCACAGACGTCCGAACCTCCTATTACACAGTTGACGACCTTCGCGTGGACAGGAACGTTCATCGCGTATCATCGACAGGCATTGCTTCTTTGTCGATCAATCCTTGAAGACAACCCTTGGGGACAAGCCAAACCATTTCCTTTTGTAATGCTACGCAATCGTCCGTCGTGTGACCATAGTCATTATGAAAGTCGCACCGCTTGGATTTGTCTTTCTTGGCGTCATCTTTGTCGCTCTTCTTGGGCCATCGAATGGTTTACTGTATGCTCTTGAGGGCTTCGACCAAGTCCTTGGATGTACCCTTGAACCCGTAAGAGGAGATCTTAGGATATTGAGTAAACTTAGTCGTAGGATTATTCTGCTTCTTTTCGAATCGGATGTTTGATATCTGTCGAACAAGTTCCATTTTGACGTTTGCCTAGGATCTGAAATCCGGTTTCTTTACCCCCAAAGATTTCTTGTCGCTTGAATGCTTACGATGGGATGCCACGTCGTCTTCCACTCTCATGTATGTCAACGTCCTAGCTCGGACGTCTTCATAGTTTTCTGGAGGGTATTTTGTAAGGTCGGTGTACATCCCTGAACTGTCATCATCAAGACCTCGCTTGTAGACCTCGATCGGGGTTTTGACGTCGCAGTTTCGAATACTGATCATTTATGCATTGAAGCGATTAAAGTAACTGCGAATGGACTCTCCAGCTTTTTGAGCGACGTAATACAAGTCACTGGTTTGCTTTTCCATCTTGCGACTACTGGCGAACCGTTGTGAAAACTAGTTGACCAATTCAACAAAATTGCCGATGGACTTGGGTTTGAGGTTGATCAACCATTGGAGAGCAGCCCTTGTAAGGGTCGCACCAAAACTCTAGCACATGCAGACTTTTTGGTACTGATGCGGAATTGACGCGGTCCACATTAGTTGTTTGTATTGGGAGACGTGCTCTGTCGGGTCGGTTATTCCTGAATACTTGGGCGTGAAATTTGGAATACAGTACTTTTTGGGGATGTCGACAGTTGCGATTTCGTCGACAAAAAGGGATGCTTGGAATCCTGAGCGGGCCTCGACGTCGACGGGGACGACATCACTAGGTAATTTGGAAAGTAACGACATCATCTTTTCGTTCTGATCCTCGTGAAACTTCAAGCGTCGTGCGACCAAGTCATCCTAACCGGAACCTCCATTTGTCTCAGGGACAGGGCCATTGTTCGTCTGGAATCTATTGTGATGTATTGAGTGAGTAGCATCTCCTTGAAGTGGAAGAGTGAATGTCGGCTGGGGCATCGTCGGGATGCTCATCGTTCAAATCGGACCGAAGGAAGTCTGAATAGGGACAGTGTGAAATGTCGCCGATGATATGGGTATCGTCTGATTTTGAAATGGGATTGGCCGAAATGTTATCGACAACATTGCCATTGTCTGATTCTGAAACAGCTGCGGTGGTCGAAGGTACTGCGGTGGATATTGTCCATGAGGGGGAACTCCAAAAAATGGTGTTGGGCCATTTTGTTGACCGAAGGTATTCACAGCATTTTGATTTGGACCTCCTTGGGGATTAAAAAAGTTTCCTGAATTCTGGAGCAGGATTCCCTGAGGGCCATAGGAGCCTCCCGGGTTTTGGAGTGGACCATTCTGATTCTTATTTTGGTTCTGACCATTCTGATGTCCGAAGAGGTTGCCAGCATTCTGGTATGGACCATTTTGCTGATTGAAAAGGTTTCCTTGACCTGACATTTCGTGAAAAAACAGAGAGAACTTAAGAAACAGGTAGCAATCCATACGCTGCTTTCATGTCTGACCCACCCCGTACGGTGGACGAACCTTGTCGAACCATACTAGTTGTGTACCATTAATTGCAATGCTCACTTCTTAAAGCAAATATTGTCATGCACACATAGTAGTGTTTTAGCACGTTTTAATTATTATCTTGCAAGTTTGACCTCCGCTCAACAATTTTCTTTGCGTATGTGGCGTATTCTATGGACGAGGTGTAACACCCTTAAACTTGGAAAGAGCAACTAATTCAAAATTTCGATAATACATCGGATGAAGGGTGTTAATGCCAAAAATCACCCAAAGGATAATTTAAGTTTGATGTGGAGCTTTAACAACTAAAGAAAGGAATCACGCGACAAATCGTACAACAAATAACCAAAATAGAAAGATACGAAAGAATTTGGTGACGCGGAAAACCCCGTCGAGGGTAAAAACCGCGGTCGACTATAGAAGTCGACGGTGTACTATGTCATCAAACATGGACGACGTCCTTTAGTAACAAGTGTCGTGAGTACAATAAATTACAATTATAGAGAAAATAGACTTAATTGTAAGAAACTAATGTCGCGTGTCGTGCGTTTCGTCGAAGGAAGATGTGAATGATCGTTCGAGCGCTTCGAGAATGCCTCTGATGATGTTAGCTCCAAATATTCATAATATTAGAAGTATTGAAAAATAGGCCATGTATGAAAGAGTTCCACAGAAGCTCTGCGGTGTTCCACAGAAGCTCTGTCGAAGTGAGCAAGATCATTCAAGGAACACCAAGACCCAAGAAAGACAGAATACTGCAAACAAAGGATCGAAGAAGGATCTACAGAAGGATGCTCACAAAGGACCGAGCCGCAGAACCTTTGTCACCCTTAACAGAGCCTCTGCGGTTCAGACTGAAAACTTGGAAGATATTTATAATATATTGCCACTGTTACTGAAATATCTTACCACTGTTACAAAAATATCTTGCTACTGTTCCAGGGTCCGTTCATCAACTTGTACAAGGCATGGTCCGACAACAAACACGTGTTAAACTCTGATAGGAATCCTTACAAGTTGATATTAGCGCATTTAATGCATACAGGTTTCCAACTGTTCATGCCATCCCTTCTTTGCTGTAGCAATAGTCCTTTTGTCTAGAATAGATCTTTTGTAGTAGTATAAAAGGAAGACTCATGTTGAGTTCTTCCTTAACCAACTAATACACACAACACACAAAAACACTTACACACAGTTAACGTCAAATCTGTTCTTAGTGTTCTTAATCAAATACAGTAATCTTTGAGATATTCATCTGTTCTTCATATACTGTTTATTTGGTATTTTGTGTTGTTTCTATATAAACATATCTGTTAGTTCTTCAAATACGCTTCCGCAACACATCTTATTTGAACTAATAGATTAGATAATCTTTGTTAATCAAATACGGGAACCAACAATTGGTGTCAGAGCAAAGCTTGGTTTTTAAAATCAAGCGATCCTCGTTTAACAAGATTATTGGTAGAAACGTGGTCTGATTTTAACCTGTTATTCATTCCTTCAAACAGATTCTATTTATCAGCCATTTTCGATTTATTCCATATTTGGTAAATCTAGAGAAAGTGTTTCTTTAATTAAAACTCCATTAAAGTGCACTGTTAAGAGCTTCCAAACCCAGAAAATCTTTCCAGATTATTCCTTTGTACTTTTTCGTGTCATATCTTTATTTTGAAACTTTCCACTATGACAAGCGTACAAAATTTCTTCACAGCTGGTTCATTAACCAAACCACCATCTCTTCTACGAAATGAGTATCCTCAGTGGAAAATAAGAATGATCCATTTCTTTGAGGGTACTGATAAAGAGCTCGTACAATACCTTTATAATCCTCCTCATGTCCCTATGTTAACAGTACCTCATGTACCTGCTACAGCTGACACTCCTGAAATCCCTGAGCATCAAAAACCTAAAACTAGGGATGGTTGGTCAGATCAAGATAAGGAAAAAGATGAACTCGCGCAGAAAACTAAAAGAATTCTTATCATGGCAATCCCCAACGACCTCTTCCAGTCCTTAGATGCATGCGAATCTGCGTATGATCTTTGGAAAGAACTGGAGAAACAACTTGAAGGGGGAGCTAAAACTCAGAAAAACCGAAGGGATCAGTACATAAACGAATATTACGCTTTTAAAGCCCTGACAACAGAATCTCTGCAGACAACATATGACAGGTTCAACTCTCTGATCAATAAATGCAACAAGTTCGGCATCAACATAACTTTTGAAGAGAATAACGTCATGTTTCTCAAAAGTCTGAACGAAGAATGGCTCCAGTTATCTATGTCTTTACAAACCAATCAAGATTTAGATTCCTGGACTCTATCAGACCTCTACGGAACATTAGCTGGTCAAGAGCCTCAAATAGCTCAAGCAAAGACACTAACCATTGCACCTCTTGCTTTGGTTGGCAAATCTACAGAAGACACAAAGAGGTCGAGGAAAGAAAGAGCGACAGAAGAAAAGAAGAAGGAGAAAAAGAAAAAGGTGGTGGTAGTTGACAGCGAAGACGAAGAGATTATAGAAGAGGGAGAGATCACTCTGGCATCAATAGCAACATCGTTAGCTCTATTGACAAGAGAATTCAGAGGAAACCAAAAGAGTTATGGTAATGAGAGATATGGCAGAGAAAATAGAGAAAGAAGAGAAGATCGAAATAGAAGGGATCATGGAAGAAAAGAAGAATCAGCTGACCGACAGAGGTCAGACGATAGAAGTAACGACCAACAGAGGTCCAGTGAAAGGTACAACAGAGGAAATGACCGACAGAGGTCAGATGACAAGGCAAGCTACACACCACAACAATGCTACAAGTGTGGTAAGCCTGGTCATTATGCTAATGAATGCAGATCAGAAAAAGGTGGTGACCGACAGAAGTCCGACGATCGTGCTGGTAATTCTTCCTAGAACCAAGGTTGCTATAACTGTGGAAAGCCAGGCCACTTTGCCAATGAATGTAGAAGCAGGTCAAATCGCCCACAGAAGGACTCAGCTTTTTATAAAAAGAAAGCTGAGTATTACGCTCAAAAATCACTCATGGCGAACAAAGTAGTGAACAAGGAAGATTGGGAGTCAGATACAGCCTCTGATGATGAAAACACCAACAATGCCTTGTTCTGTGGCATGGCAGAAATCAACTCCGACTCTGAGGTATCTACTTCAAACTCCACCTCTAGTACAACAGAAGTTGATTTACTTATAATTAAAAACTGAAAATGTTGAACTGAAAAAGACTTGTGATGATATTCAGAAAAATCTCACTTTTTATGAAAGAGAAGCTAGACTTCTCACTGAAGAAAAAGCAAAAGATTTCAAAGAAAAGGAAGAATTAGAAGTACACTGGAACAAAAATCTAATTCCTTTAAAAGAAAGAATTTCTGAATTAAATACATCTTTAAAATATAAAACAAAAGAACTTTCAGATTCTGAGAGCGACAGACTAAACATTTTAGCTCTTAAGGAATATTTTCAAAAGGAAAGAGAAGTCCTTTGGCAAGATCTACTTAGACGATATGTTTTAATTAAAAATTATCGTGATGCACAAAAGGTGTATGAGAAAATAAATACTCAAATAGGAAGGCGAGGTATTGGGTACAGTGATATTAATCAAGGTACAGAAAACAAAAAAATTAAACCTTTGTCATCTCTATTTACTGTAGGAAAAATCAACAAACCTAATTTTCCAAACTTAATCTCTGTAAGTAAAAGAGTAAAAGTCTCTGGGGAACCTCACTTAAGGAAACCCATGAAGATGATAAATGTGTAGTTTGAAAACACAGATTTATCACCTTCAACCTTTGTCAAAAGAGGAGGACCCAAACCAAAGAGATATCTGAAAACTCAAGATCAGATAGGAATCTTCAAGTTTGGTAAACCAGTGACTCAAACTCAAGTTGCTTTTGTCTACACAATAGATTCTGAAAAGAAATTATCTGCAGAAGCACTTGAGTTCAAACCAATCTTTTCAGAAGAAAAACTAAGAAATATAATTGAAAAAGAAATAATGGAAATTGGGAAAATAGATATTTTGAAAATCTTTGTACACCTTCTACAGATCAAAAACTCTCTGAAGAGATCTTATCAGACACCTCTGTTGATTTAGAAAATAATTGTTCAGATGAAGAAAGCAAGTATGACACATGCTCGGAAAGTCCAGCCTCTGTCGAAAGATATATTGATGACTCAACCTCTGTATATGAGGACGATTCATCATCTGACGAATCAGAGACTGAAAGAATGGAAAAGGTTCCTTGTGACTCGGAGGTTATTATACAAACCTCTGAAGTTATTAACAGAACTATTCCTCCAAAAGAGAAAATCACTAGAATTCCAATCTGTCCAGACTTTGTGGATATGTGCATACAAGCCAAAACCCCTATTGAGCTTGGAAATTTCAAAAACCAGAAGTTATTGTCCACTCAAAATCCAAAAGATTCAAAGTTTTTAAAACCCTTACAAATTAAAGAGAAACCAACATGGCAACAAAAAGGTAAATGGCCAAAATCTAACAAATCTTTTTCTTCCGTGGCAGTGAAATCAACAGAAGTTCACCACAGAAGGGACTCATAGAAGGCTGCTACAAACAAAGATTTTTTCCAACAATCTAATCTACATAAATCTTCTTGTAATAGGAAGCCATATGCTAGAATAGAATGTAATGCCTCTGTGGCCCAGTTTAAAGCTTTCAATGAAAATTTCAAGCAAATCACTTCTGATGTTCTATACTGTCATTGCTTTGATCTAATGTTCAAATTGAATAATCATTTCCGTAGTTCAAATTGTTTTCTCTCTGCAACTAAATCAAATATTAAAGAGAAACAAACTGATTCTTCGACAAAAGATAAAATGTATTTCAAGAATGCTAAGGCAAACTTGAAAAATTCTGACGAAACTGGACCCATGTGGATATGGGTACCTAAAACTCTATGATTGTCTTGCAGAAGCAGTATGTGCCAATATGGTATCTAGACTCCGGATGCTCAAGGCACATGACTGGCAACAGAAGTCTTCTATCCACGTACCAAGAAAAACAAGATGGTGGATCAGTGACTTTTGGAGACAACAAAAAGGGGCATATTAAAGGCTATGGAGTCATAAAGAAATAAAATATCACAGTACACAAAGTTGCATATGTGGATGACCTTAAACACAACCTACTCAGTGTCAGCCAACTTTGTGACACATGATTCGATGTACTGTTCGAGGGAACATTTTGCTCTCTGCTAAGTGAAGACACTGAATAGAACTTCTGCGAGCCAAAAGAAAAGGTGATCTGTATCTAATGAACTTCAATGCCAAAAACCAGGACAACATTTGTCTTGTTGCAAGCAAAAGTGCAGAAGCCTGGCTATGGCACAACAAGTTCTGTCATTTAAACTTTCATACTCTTGATAAATTGGTAAAACTTGATCTGGTCAAAGGTTTACCTAATGTTAAATTTAATAAGGATCGTTTATGCTCTGCCTGTGAAATCGGAACACTCAAAAGAGCTTCCCACAGAGGCAAAACTGATGTGTCTTGTCCTAGGCCTCTGTAGATGCTTCACGTTGACCTCTGCGGTCCATTCGCTATACAGAGCCTAGGTGGCAAGAAATATATACTTGTCTTAATTGATGAGTATTCACGATTTACATGGGTTGAATTTGTCAGAAAGAAATCAGATGTTCCATGCATCTTGATTAATCTAATGAAAAGAATCCAAGTTCTTTATGAGTGCAGAATTCTGAAGTTACGAAGTGACAACGGCACAGAATTCAAAAACTCTGTCATTGAAGCCTATCTCACAGCAGAAGGAATATCCCAGAACTTCTCTGCCGCTCGCACCCCACAACAAAATGGCGTGGTAGAACGAAAGAACCGCACGCTTGTGGAGGCTGCAAGAACCATGCTTTCTGCATGCGGATTACAAATGACCTTTTGGGCAGAAACAATTTCAACTGCTTGCTATACCCAAAATCGTTCAACAATCGTGAAAAGACACATCAAAACTCCTTATGAATTAATCAACAAACGGCGACCAAACATCAAGTTTCTCCATGTGTTTGGATGCAAATGCTTTGTCTTAAACGACAGAGACTCAAGAGGAAAGTTTGAAGAAAAGGCTGACCAATGCATGTTCATAGGGTACTCTGTCGCTTCCAAAGCCTACAGAGTTTACCTTCTGAAGTCGCGCACGATAGTAGAAAGCATCAATGTGTCCTTTGATGACTCATTCCAGAAGACTTTTGAACAATTCAGTTCAGAACTCGGGCTAAACAAGGAATCCTCTGGCATCTCAAAAATAAATGAAGATTTAGGTCTTCTATTTCAAGAGATGGTCAACGACGATGTTGATCCCTCTTCAGGAACAGAATCACCTTCCGTAAACGAAGTAAGTATCTCTCTGTCTGATCCTTTTAATACCTCTTCTGCAACTACTACAGGCACTGAAAATCGAACAGAAGATACAACAAAAGATTCGACAACAGAGGTAATCCAAATTCTAACAAATCCAACAGAGGAAGCAACACCAGAAGGAACACCAGAGGAAAGTGAAGATGAAACCACAATACTGTTAGCCTCAAGTATCCACTATGTAAAAGTATTGAAAATAATTCAAGATAGAAGACCAACAGAGATCAGACAGAAGACATGGAAGAAGTTCATCAAGAAGACCAACAGAGCTCAACAGAGCTCTGTCGGATCCAACAGAAGAACAAATTCAACATAGGAACAAGTAGTCATCAGAAAGACCAACAGAGCTCTTTCGACAGAGCTCTGGTGAAGTGAAGACATCTGTCAGCCTAAGCCTCGAAGGAAAGCCCAAGTGTTAGACAAGTGTCCATATCTTCCACGTGTCATTCCAGGGTACGATAGTACACTGTCTATACTTTTTGAGGGCTATAAATAGTGAGGTAGTGGGACAAACATTTGTAAGCTTTGGGAAGAGTAGTTTTTCCACAATTGTTTAAGCACATACTGCAGCAATCCCGAGCACTACCTCTGTACGATATTGTTGTCCTATGAGATTTCCGAACACATTTTAACTTGTTCTTGGTGTGATTCATTATCAATATATGAGCAGCTTTTATATCTGATCTTGTTATCATTTTACTGTTCAATATTTGATTCTCATAGTTCACTTATCGTTTACACAATCACTCATTTTAATGGCTTTATTTAATATGCTTCCGCTGTCTATTTTACTACCATTAATATGATACAACGTGAATCTGGGAACCTACAATTGGTATCAGAGCGTCTTTGGTTTTCTTAAGCCAAACGATCCAATATACCAAGGTTGATTCACTGTTGTTGATTGTGTATGTGTGTCCTTAAAAGCTTCATTGTATACTCTGTTTTTACTGCTTTCTAGTCCAGACAAGTCTTCATAGCTCATATAACTATGTTTAAAGCTTTCTAGTTTAGCTTAAAATCTTCTCAAAAGTTACTGTTCCATTTGTTACTGTTTGAAACTCTGTTTCTAGCCGAAAATCGTTTTGCAACAAACTGTACTCTGTTTTTCTTTCAAAAATGGCTAACAACGGTATAAATGCTATCTATACTGCTGGCTCTTTAACAAAACCTCCTACTCTTCTGAGAGATGAATATCCTCAGTGGAAAATCAGGATGGTTAATTTTTTCGATGGTATGGATAAAGACCTCATGCGATCTGTCACGGATGGACCATTCCAACCCATGGTTTTTGTTCCTCGTGTACCCGCAACAGGAACTACTGCTGAGATTCCAGCTCATTATGAAGTTAAAACCACAGGTTTTACTGATGAGGAAAATCTAAAAATGGAAAATGATCTTAAAGCAGTTAGACTACTGATTATGGCCATTCCAAACGAAATATTTCAAGAACTAGATTCATGTGTTACTGCTAAGGAAATTTGGGATCAACTTCTTAACCAACTTGAGGGTGGTATCAAAACCCAAAAGAACAGAAGGACCCAATGTATAAATGAATACAATGATTTCAAGGCACTTCCTGAGGAAACCTTACAGCAAACCTACAACAGATTTAATGTATTGATCAATAAATGCAAAAAATGTGGGGTTGTTAGGTCGAAGGAAGATAATAATGTTCTGTTTTTGAAAAGTTTGAATGATGAATGGTTAAATCTGTCCATGTCTTTACAAGCTAACCAGGACTTAGACGTATGGTCTTTAACGGATGTGTATGGCACTTTGGCCGCACAAGAAAAGGAGGTTGTCAAGCAAAAAGGCAAATCCATCAGTGCTGGTCCAATCGCCTTAGTTTCTGATTCTAAGAAAACCACATCTGAAAGGTCCAACAGAGAGAGTTCAAGCAAAGAGAAAAAGAAAGAAAAGTCTGATAAGAAGAAAGGAAAGAAAAGTTTGATTGCAGAAAGTGAAACAGATGAGAGCTCATCAGAGGATGATGACATTCAAGCCTTTGCCCAATCTCTTGCTTTAATAACTCAGCAATTTAACAAGAGATTTGGCAATAAGTTCGACAGAAGAGGCAGATATGAGAGAGAAGGAAGGGAAGACAGAAGAGGATATACAGCACCAGAGCAAAGTTCCAACAGAGTTGCCACAGAAATAGGGAAACCTCCACAAAGAAGAGAAAATCCACCAGCACAACAGAAGGCCGATGCTGCCCAACCCATCAATCAAAATGATGGACGTTGCTTCAGATGCGGCAAACCTGGACACTTCTCTGTTAATTGTAGAGGCAAACTGGTAAAAGACCAGGACTACTACAAAAACAAACACAAGTACAATTATAGAGAAAGAAGTTATGTTGCTGAAATGGAAAATTAGGTTTCTGATTCATCCTCTGATGATGAACCAGAACAAGCCAACTTCTGTGGAGTTGCTGTGGATGATGAAAGTTTAGAAGCTGTTGACTGGATGACTGGAGAACCAGAAATAACGAAGGGAACAACAGAAGAAGAAGATCTAGCTCATGCATTTGCTCTCACCAAGACAGAGTCTAACGACAGAGCGCTGGAGACCACCAGACCCAGTGCCAAGGTATGCTCATCTGAATCCAAATCTGACTCAGAATTAGAAATGCATGTTTCTATGCTAAATGAGGAATTTCAACTTCTTAAACAAAAACTTTCTGAAGAAAAGGAGCTGAGAAAACTAGCTCAGAAGGACCTATCTTTTTACAAGAGAGAAAAGACTCTCTTGGAACAAGAAAAGGAAGAAATCTTCAAAGAAAAATCTGAGTTAGAAATCTTACAAAAGAAGAAGGAAAGTCTGTTTTCTGAAAAGATCAAAGTTTATGAAAATGATTTGAAACAGAAGTCTGAAAAGTTGAAACAGTCTGAAACAGAGAGACTTAACTCTGTTGCTCTAACTGATTATTTTCAAAGAGAAATGGAAATACTTCATCAATCCCTACAGAGAAAAGAAATTCAAATCAAAAGTACCAAGATGCACAAGATGTGCATATCAAGATAAATTCACAGATGGATACGCAAGGTCTTGGTTTCTCTGACCTTGCTCCCTATGACAAAAGAAAGAAGACATCTCTGTCCTCTGTCTTTTGTATTGGGAAAATCCAAGTGGATGTGATATCTGGTAATGCTGTTTTCAAAAGAACCAAAATCTCAGATGCTTTCTCAAAACCAAAACATCTTAACTATAGGAACGTCAGCTATGACTCCTCCGATCAAAAGAAGGTTTTAAAACCATCCTCAGAGTTTATTCTTGATCAAGGAAGAGCTAGAATTATACTTCCTAACTCTGTTAAGAACTTGGGCACAAAAGAGATTTTTAACTTCAACTCATTTTAAGGACAGAAGTCTGTTACTTCTGCGACAGACCCCTCTGTTGAAATACCACAGAGCAAGCTGAATCCAGAAGCCCCAGCCTTCTCTCCTACCTCTGAATCTATTAGAACATTTTTGAGGAGGATTTGTTGAAAGTTATCAAAGAAAATGTTGTTTCAGATTCCTTAAAACCCAAGTTGAGAAGGTTCAGAACTGTTAAGTCAAAGGTCTCTGATGTATCTATCGAAACTAATACCTCCAACAGAGCCACCAGAGACTTTCTAGCCTCTGACCTTGACTCTGACTCCGAGGTAGATGAACAGATCTTTTGCGGCCAAAAGAAAATTTTACACAAGTTAAAGCAGATACCGAAAGAATCTACGGATCTAAAAAATGATGTTTCTTTCTTCAAGAAACAATCAAGGTTTATACCGGTAACTGAATTTGACAACAAATGTTTTAAGATTCTTGCTTCTAATATAGTAGAAGTGGAGAAAAGAGAGAAAAACAAAAGCGTTTCAGTAAACCAAAATACTCCTCTTGCTTTCAAACCTGTAAAGTTCACACCAGAACAGAAGGGAAAATGGATAGCAAACAACAGATCTATTCCAAATTCTGGTGTAAATCAAAGAGGAAATTCTGTCTGGTCAAAAGAGTCAAATTCAAAGAACCTCACATCAACAGAGTCTGTTTCTAAGAAACAAAGTCACGACAGATTGTATGCAAAGACATCTGGTCCTAAAATCTTTCAGAATCAAGCTCCATTCAAACAGTTTTTGAATAAAAACAACGTGCATCAGTTATGCTCCATAAACTGCAACTGCATTCAGCTGTTACTTAAATTGCAAAACCATCTGAATGGTCCCCACTGTGTTCTGAATAAGTCGGTTCAAAAGAAAAATGTCAAGACTGTTCAGAATACACAAAGGAAAACCTATGGCACATCATCCCAGTATAAACAATCCCAAGGAAAGTCTGATAATCCACCTAAGCCTAACAGGAAAGGACCCATTATGCAATGGGTACCTAAAAGAAATTAATCTGTCTTGCAGAAACCTCATGTGCAGATCTGGTACTTGGATTCTGGATGCTCCAGGCACATGACGGGGAATAAGGAGCTGTTAACTTCTTTTAAAAACAAAATTGGAAGTGCAGTAACCTTCGGAGGAGACAATGGCGGACAGATTAAAGGTTATGGTACATTAGTAAATGGTGGTTTTTCAGTCTCTGAAGTTTCTTATGTTGAAGGATTAAATCATAATCTTATAAGTATAAGTCAACTCTGTGATCACAGATTTGATGTCAATTTCAGGAAGAAATATTGTTCCTTGTTACTTTCCGAGACTGGTCAAGAACTCTTAAGAGCTGACAGAAAAGGCAATCTTTATAAAATGAACTTTAAACCAAACCAAAACTCTACAACAGAGAAACTCTATTTAGTGTCTTTGAAAAATGAATATGCCTGGCTCTGGCATAAAAGATTTGCCCATTTGAACTTTCAAAACCTTGACAAGCTCGTGAAACTGGAATTGGTAAAAGGACTACCTTCCCTGAAGTTTGACAAAGACCATCTATGTTCTGCTTGTGAGCTGGGAAAAATGAAAAGATCTTCACACAGAACAAAGAGTGATCATAGTTGTCCCAGACCCTTGCATATGCTTTATGTGGATCTCTGTGGTCCAATCTCTGTGCAAAGTCTATCGGGCAAGAAGTATATCCTTGTTTTAATTGATGAATATTCTCGATATACCTGGATTGAGTTCATCAGAGTAAAATCTGATGTCCCAGAAATTCTGATAAGTTTGTTGAAAAGGATACAGGTTCTGTTAGATCTAAAGGTACAAAAGTTGAGAAGTGATAATGGGACAGAATTCAAGAACGCCAAAATTGATGCCTACCTAACAGAGGAAGGTATTTATCAAAACTTCTCAGCAGCAAGAACTCCACAACAGAATGGAGTTGTGGAGAGAAAGAACAGAACTCTGGTAGAAGCCGCCAGAACAATGTTGGCTGGCTCTGTTCTTCCAATGAACTTCTGGGCAGAAGCAGTCTCAACAGCATGTTTTACCCAAAACAGAGCTGTAATAGTGAAAAGATTTAAGAAGACTCCCTATGAACTCATCAACAAAAGAAGACCAAACGTGAAATTCTTTCATGTTTTTGGCAGCAAGTGTTACATATTGAATGACAGAGATCATCTTGGAAAGTTTGATAAGAAAGCAGACGAAGGAATCTTTATTGGTTATTCCTTAACCTCTAAAGCCTACAGAGTCTACAACTTCAGATCTCGGGTCATTCAAGAAAGTGTAAATGTGTCCTTTGATGAAAGAACATCAAGATTCTCTGATAAAAAATCAACAGAGGAGACATATACAGAGAAGGTGACGACAAGCTCTTCAAAGACAAGAGAAGAAGATATAAATCTCATGTTCAACGATTTTTTCAATGATGATGATTCCTCTGATAACGTCAACAGAGGAGATCAAGCTCAGAACTCAACAGAACAAAATCTGACAGGTACAACTCTTACTAGGCCCTCAAATTTTTCACCATCTACTTCTCTGTCTACAGGAGTAATTCAAAGAAATGAGGAACCACAACAGAGCGAAAGAGAACCTGTTCAAGAACCATCATCACCTTTGCTAACTAATATTGGCAGAGACTACTTGTTTGAAAGCTCACCCTCACAGAGCCCTGTTAATGACTCTCAGAGCAATGAGGCCACTCTCCAAAGTTGTGTGCCACAGAGCCCTGGTCCCATTCAACAGAGCTCTGATGTTGAAGTTCGTCTTTTCCCATCAGAAGCACAAACCCCGCCTGTTGTCCATGCTCCCATGACATGATGGACAAAGGATCATCCTCATCATCTTATCATTGGTGCTGCTGAAGATGGTGTGAAGACAAGATCAACCACAATCAATGAAGCTTTCTTTGTAAATTTTCTAAGCATGATTGAGCCGAAGAAGATTTCTGAAGCCCTAGAGGACCCAAATTGGATCGAAGCTATGCAAGAAGAGCTTCTGGAATTTGAGAGAAATAAAGTCTGGTCCTTGGTTCCACTCCCAAAAGGAAAAACAGCCATTGGAACCAAATGGGTGTTTAGAAACAAAAAGGATGAAGATGGGATTATCATCAGAAACAAAGCCCGTCTGGTTGCAAAGGGATACAGACAGGAAAAAGGAATTGACTATGACGAAACCTTTGCACCTGTGGCTAGGCTAGAAGCCATAAGAATCTTCCTAGCCTATGCTGCTCATAAAGGTTTTAAGGTCTATCAAATGGACGTCAAGTCTGCCTTTCTAAATGGCAAACTGCAAGAAGAAGTTTATGTCCAGCAACCACCTGGTTTTGAATGTTCAGAGTTTCCAGACCACGTTTACAAGTTAGACAAAGCTCTCTACGGCCTTAAGCAAGCTCCCAGAGCCTGGTATGAAACTCTGTCCAAATTTCTGTTGATCAATCACTTCGAAAAAGGTACTGTCGATAAAACTCTATTCTTTAGAAGGTATAAGAATGATATACTTCTGGTACAAATATATGTTGATGATATTATTTTCGGGTCTACTCGGCAAGAGTACTGTGACAAGATTGAGAGTTTAATGAAAAGTGAATTTAAAATGAGCATGATGGGAGAACTTTCATTCTTCCTTGGTTTACAAGTCAAACAATCTGACAGAGGGACTTTCATAAGTCAGTCCAAATACATCTCTGACATGTTGAAAAAATATAAGCTCAATGATTCAAAACCAATGAAAACTCCTATTGCCACTGGAGTTAAACTTGATCTTAAGAGTGAACCAACAGATGTCAAGCACTACAGAGGCATGATAGGGTCACTTTTGTACTTAACTGCTAGCAGACCTGATATAATGTTTGCAACCTGTCTCTGTGCCAGATTTCAGGCTAGTCCAACAGAAACTCATTTAACCGCTGTCAAACGTATTTTTAAATATCTGAAAGGGACTCAATTTTGGGTCTCTGGTATCCTCTTAACTCTGGTTTCGAGCTTGTAGCATACACAGATTCAGACTATGGAGGATGCAAGAATGACAGAAAGAGTACTTCTGGTAGCTGCCAACTGCTTGTAGATAAGTTGGTAAGTTGGACATCCAAGAAACAGAACTGTGTCTCAACTTCTACAGCAGAAGCATAATATGTTGCTGCTGCTAGCTGTTGCTCTCAAGTAATCTGGATGAAAACTCAACTCAAAGATTATGGTCTGGAGTATGGTAAGATTCCAATTCTATGCGACTCCAAGAGTGCCATTGCCATAACAGCCAACCCAGTTCAACACTCGAATACTAAGCACATCGACATAAGGTATCACTTCATAAAGGATCATGTTGAAAAAGGGACTATTGAAATGTACTTTGTTTCAACAGACCTCCAGCTTGCTGACTTGTTTACAAAAGCCCTTAATGAAAGGAGACTTAACTTCCTAATCAGCAAATTGGGTATGCTGAACTTGTCCTCCTAACTCTGATTAAAATCAACAGAGGCTCTGATGTTCCTACCAGAGCTCTGTCAAAAAGTTGGGTAGGATAGTTCAACAGAGTTCTATTGTACACAAGAATTCTGTCGCGCATTTTTTTCTTGGTCGTACAAAAGTTCTTTTGTTTAAAAAAAAAATCAAAGGAAGGGAAGGCTCATCTGTCGAGGGGGAGCTTATAAAGGAAAATTGCATGGTTTTAGGGGGAGCAAGTCAATAATCAAATTTCCAAAACCAAATTGACTTTGCTTTTTGAGCTTAAAGCTAAATCTTTTAGAGAACCAGTCAGAACTCTGACATCTCATCAGAGCCTCTGTTGCTTCTCATCAGAACTCTGTTTGATCATGTAAAGTTCTGACCATCTCACATCAGAACAAGTTCTGGTAAAGGTAACGGTAAGAAATGGAGGCCACGCAACAGAAGCAACTTAACACAGCTCTATCATAGCTCTGTTAGTCTGTTCTGCCACGTCATCAGAACACGTCACCAAAAGTAACGTCATCAGAAGTGCGGGTTATTTCTAAACGTCAACCACTTGTAACCCACACATCTCTAACCGCGATGGTTTACTTGCACAAAAGTGGTCAGAACAAATCCACGTGGCAATCTCCAATTGAAAGCTAAACCACTAGCTGTCCCCACGATACACATTTCAGGCCACTCCACCTTCTGACACTCGAGTGCCTACAGTATCTGCGGCGATTACTCAGCCACAAGCTCGGACTATAAATATCCAAAACCTTGACCCACTTCTTTTCTAAACTTCCTAAACCTTTCACCTTTCCCTCTTTTATTTAAACCCTGTTCATCTTTCCTCTTCATTCAAACCTTCAAAACCCAAACCTGCAAAAATGGCAAACCCTCAACACTCAGCAGATTCAAGCCGTATTGGTCCCGTCGACCAAATTGTTATTCTCCCATACGAGTTTGCTGAAAGCAACCATCGATTAGATCCAAACCCTGCTCTCTATCTACCCACATACCATATATTTCTGGAGTTCTTCAAAAACTCAGAAATCTTCAGAGCCCTAACAGACTTCGACGACAACATTCCCGAGCTCTACATCAAGCAATGGTGGACTACTTGCCAACACGTAGAAGAGCTAAACGGAATCATTGGCAATGTGGATTCTGGTCGAGATGGAGGTTCAGGAACGATCAGAATCAGAGCAACTACCCTGCGGAGAATCCTCGGAATGAAGAGCAAGCGACAGCTCGACATAGAAGCTTTCGAGAAGCCACCCAATACTGCTGCCCTTCTGGAGTTTGTACGATTTCTAGGCTACAACAAAGATATCACCCGCATCGGAGCATTCAAAAGATAGAATCTACCACCAGTGTGGAATTTCATGTTCTCCACACTGAACCGAACCCTCACAGGAAAATCTGGTAGTCAAGATCAAGCCAGCATAGAAATCCTACAGATAATGTATGGATTGTTCTTTCAAAGAAACCTTGACTATGCCAGCATTCTCTACACCGACCTTCTCACTGCTGTTAATCTCAAAACCTCTGCCATTGCCAAAGGAGGAGAAGTTGGGCAACATAAATTTCTGAAGAACATCAAGTTTCCAAGGTTTATCGGGTTGGTAATCAGAAGAGCATTTCAGAGTCTGGAATTGACTCAACATGGCAATACGTTCAGGAACTAGGTCATGACCAGATTCAATCCCACTACTTCAGGAGAATATCCCCTCATTCGACGCGTTCCAGGTACAATGCTCGCTCTGATAAACCCAGACCAAAACTATAGACATGCTGCTCAACCTCAAGAACCTGAGGTGAGAACCCCAGCATACTTAGGCTCTGAGCCATCTGAGGAGAGTAAGAGTGAGGAAATAGGAGTGGAAGGAAACAGACCAGAGGTAAGAGTACCCGAAGTGGGGTCTTCCTCTAGAGTGATGGAGGAGGAAGTAGGGAACAGAGCATCCACTATGGAGACTGTTCATAAGGAAGTACAGGAGTCACCAGAGGTAGAAGTTCTTTCCTCTGATACTGGTGAGAAAGAGGATAACAGAGAGGAACCCGAGTGTTTCACAGCCTTAGGTGCCGAGGAAAATGTGAGGATAGAAGAAGATGTCCAAGATGACACATCTGAGGGAAATCCTAGCCCACATCCCAGTGCTTCCACACAATCTAATCCTGGTGATCAAGACCAAGGGATTATTGAAACAGAGGTGCACACCTCGAACCCCAACCAGCCTATACCATCAGAGGCACTTCTTCATACTTCTGATACGCACGAAGCCGGGGAAACTATCTTTGGTAGTGATGTTCATTCGCCCCAGAACATCAATAGGTCACCTCCACACGATGATGCCTCTGTGGCTCATTTAGAGACTACACAAATTAGACCAGAGATCTTTGTAATCTCATGTAGCATCTGTCCGACTCAGGGACAATGGGAGACCATAGTAGAACAAGGGAAGACATTGCTTGATCCAAATGCTTCCCATCACACCAGATTTCCTTCTTCAGAACCTGAGCTGGAAGAGGAAACTTTGGTCAGAACACATGTAGTTGTTTCCCCTCAAAGGGAACATCAAGGATCAAGTGGAAGTCCTCCAAGAGCCAACATTAACACAACTCTTGACAGAGGCACCTCTGAACTCGAGGCAGAATTGGAACCATGTGTTGGAACCAAGGAGACCCCCGTTGACACTGTCACAAGAGCAGAGTTCGAAAGCTTCTGTGACAGTATCAACAACTCTTTGAACGAGTATAAACTTATCAATGAACAAAAGGAGGAGCTGATCCACAAGGAAAATGCTTCTCTTAGGGAAGAACTGCTGAACATCTCAAACAAGCATGCTGATCTAACTCGAAGGTATGACGAAGCTGCAACACTCAGAACAGAGTCTGAAAGGGTCAGAGGAGAAGAGATTGCAAAGCTGACGACAGAGATAGCCGACCTACGATCAGTCAGAGCAGAGGAAGTTACAAAGACTTCGACAGAACTTGCAAACCTAAAGCGACTTATAACAGAGAACCACACAGCGTAGATGAACAGAACCCTTCCCATCCCCACGGTTATTCTTTCAGAATCTAATATCATAACCTTGGCAGAGCTAATTACCAACTCTGTTAAGGAATCCATAAAAGAAGCAACCACTTCATCTGCTACTCCACTCAACATCTCCATCCCTAACCCAAATGACCTACCCATGACAGTTGGGCAAATGGGAGACTTCAGAAAATCTGTTCTAAGCCGGATGATGACGATCTCATCAAAATTCGTAATGAAGGCTAAGACAACAGAGCAACATGTGAAAGCGTCTCTTGATACTCACAAAGTCAACTTCGAGGCTCAAGTAGAAGAAATCAGAGCCGCTGCAGCAGAGGTAGAAGATGTGATGAAACAGGCAGCCTCAAACTTTACTAATATCATCTTACAGACTGCCTCTACATCAAAAAGATCTGCAGAAGAAGCACCCACAGACGAACCCGCAAGCAAGAGACAGAAAACTGGTCTGAAGTTTGTTGTTCAGTCCTCACCAAAAGCTCGAATTGAATCCTCTGACGATGATGATGACTTTGAAGACGCTCAAGAAGGTCAATCCGACAATCAATTGGGTGAGTCCTCAGAACAACAAAAGGGGGAGAAGGAGAAGGAGAAGGAGAAAGAGAAGGAGAAGGGGAAGGAGAAGGAAGAGGTAGAAAAGGAGAAAGAGGTAGAAAAGGAGAAAGAGGTAGAGAAGGAGAAAGAGGTTGAAAAAGAAGCCAAGGGTAAAGGGAAAGTCACAGAAGCAACTGAGGCAGAGACTACAAAAGGAGAAAAGGGGATGACAGATATGACTGAAGTGGCATTCGACTATATGTTCAAGAACAGAGTCATCAAAGCGACAGAAGAGTCATCGCAAGAACCACCAGAGATCATCTGCCTAGACACCCCTCCTACTTCTCCAACAAAAGAACCAGAAAGGACAGACCAATCCTTTGCTGAAGAACAAATAAGTCAAGCCGAATCTGCTCACATCGACACCCTTATGGCAGAGACCCACAATGACCCAAACCCAACCATAACAGAACATAACCCAGAAACCTCTACCTTTCACACCGAAAAACCTGCCTTAGAAACGGTATTTGCATTTCTCTATGCTGATAGAGACATCATCCCTGTAAATGCCGTACCCATCAACCCATACCTCAACCCAATCAGTATAAACACCATCTCTGATGCAAGGCTAAAGTTCATCCAAACCAAGTCAAATCAGAACAGAGCCATCAATATAAACTTCGGTATCCGCAGAATTCTGGACATCAAGCACAAGAAGTTTCAACACGACAGGGTCACATACCATGAATACACTGTGGAATCAACAGAAGGCAGAAATGAAATCTTCAATGACAATGATCTAGTCCTTCTGAATCCATATGACCTGATCTTACTCCACGCATATTGCTTGAACTTCTCAGAAAGATACACACCGGCCAGAACTGCGCTACCAGAAGTCAGATTTGCTATGTAAGAACACATCAATCTCAGAATACAGATTGATTATCAACTTGGCATAGAGTTTGAAGTGGAGAAACTAGCGATTGCACCTCCTAACGAAAACCTTGAGGGTTATGGTCATCACAGAACTGGAACTGTAGTAGAAGATCCTCCAGTCTTTATCTGTAGACAGAAGGGCATAAAGAAGGCCATCAGAGCAAATGAATCCCACAAGTACTCAAGTGAATCGCTGGTATACATCAAGAACATAATCCAAGATCTCTCAAGAAACAAGTGTCCTGAAAAACAGCAGAAACTCTTCATCGACCAGATTGATCTGATGCTGGATTTCCGAACTCTTATCAGAAGATTCGACAGAATTCTTAGGGGAGACAACTATGCTTAAAATGTACTGATCTTTTAATCTTCTTGTAATATCCCAAAAGATTAGTGCAAGGTTTCGACAGAGGTAAAAGTTCTCTGTTCTTTTGTTTAAATCTCTGTCAAATGTAAATTTTTATTTTCAATACTTAGGGGGAGATTGTTAGCCTCAAGTATCCACTATGTAAAAGTATTGAAAATAATTCAAGATAGAAGACCAACAGAGATCAGACAGAAGACATGGAAGAAGTTCATCAAGAAGACCAATAGAGTTCAACAGAGCTCTGTCGGATCCAACAGAAGAACAAATTCAACAGAGGAACAAGTAGTCATCAGAAAGACCAACAGAGCTCTTTCGACAGAGCTCTGGTGAAGTGAAGACCTCTGTCAGCCTAAGCCTCGAAGGAAAGCCCAAGTGTTAGACAAGTGTCCATACTTTGCACGTATGCCCTAAAATAGGAGACACACTTTCCACGTGTCATTCCAGGGTACGATAGTACACTGTCTATACTTTTTGAGGGCTATAAATAGTGAGGTAGTGGGACAAACATTTGTAAGCTTTGGGAAGAGTAGTTTTTCCACAATTGTTTAAGCACATACTGCAGCAATCCCGAGCACTACCTCCGTACGATATTGTTGTCCTATGAGATTTCCGAACACACTTTAACTTGTTCTTGGTGTGATTCATTATCAATATATGAGCAGCTTTTATATCTGATCTTGTTATCATTTTACTGTTCAATATTTGATTCTCATAGTTCACTTATCGTTTACACAATCACTCATTTTAATGGCTTTATTTAATATGCTTCCGCTGTCTATTTTACTACCATTAATATGATACAACGTGAATCTGGGAACCTACAAATACCTACAGAGAAGGAGATTCCAACTCCAATACCCATTCCTACAGAAGCTGAACTAAACACTGTGGCAGAACCATCAACCACTTCAACCACAAAAGTTCAACTTGATGACTCAAATGGTCATCTTCCACGAACAACTTAATGGACGAAAAGCCATCCTCTAAGCCAAATCATCGGTAATCCCACTGATAAGGTAAAAACAAGATCAGCTTCTGCAAATTTTTGTTTCTTTACCAACTTTATTAGTGTGATCGAACCGAAAAAGATCTCTGAGGCCCTGGAAGACCCAAACTGGGTGGATGCTATGCAAGAAGAGCTTTTGCAGTTTGAGCGAAACAAGGTCTGGATTCTAGTACCTCTGCCACGAGGGAAACAGGCCATAGGGACTAAGTGGGTCTTCAGACACAAAAAGGATGAGGATGGAGTGATCATTCGAAACAAAGCAAGACTGGTGGCCAAGGGATATCGCCAAGAAGAGGGCATAGATTACGATGAAAATTTTTCCCCTGTTGCACGGCTCGAAGCAATAAGAATTTTCTTAGCCTTCGCAGCACACAAAGGTTTTAAAGTATATCAAATGGATGTAAAATCTGCTTTTCTCAATGGTGAAATTCAAGAAGAAGTATACGTCCAACAACCACCAGGGTTTGAAAGCTCAAAGTACCTAAGGGATGTCTATTACCTCGACAAAGCTCTATATGGACTGAAACAGGCTCCAAGAGCATGGTACGAAAGACTTTCTCCCTTTCTTCACAATAACGACTACAAAAGAGGTACCACTGATACAACTCTGTTTTTTAAAGGAGAAGGAAATGAGCTTATACTTGTACACATATATGTAGATGACATTATTTTTGGGTCTACTAATGCACAAAAATGTAAAGATTTTGAAAAACTCATGCAGAGTGAGTTTGAAATGAGTATGATGTGAGAATTAACCTTTTCCTCGGACTTCAAGTCAAACAAACATCAGAAGGAATTTTCATAAACCAATCAAAATATGTCTCTGACATACTTGAAAACTATAGCCTCTCTGATACCTCTGTCATGAAAACCCCAATGGCCAGTGGAAATAAACTATTTTCAGATCCAAATGGCATCTCTGTCAAGTGCACACTTTACAGAGGAATGATTGGGTCTTTATTATACTTAACGGCAAGTAGACCTGACATAATGCATGCCACATGTCTCTGTGCAAGATATCAAGCTAATCCTAAGAAGTCACATTATATTGCTGTAAAGAGAATCTTTAGATACCTCAGAGGGACCAAAAATCTTGGCCTCTGGTATCCACAGAACTCTGGTTTTGGACTAAAGGCATACACAGATTCAGATTATGGAGGATGTAAACTCGACAAAAAGAGTACCTCTGGGAGTTGTCAATTCCTAGGTGGGAAATTAGTAAGCTGGACTTCAAAGAAACAGAATTGTGTCTCAACATCTACGGCAGAAGCTGAATACGTTGTTGCTGCTAGCTGTTGCTCTCAAGTTCTGTGGATGAAAACACAGCTGAAAGACTTTGGTCACATCATCTGCAAAATTCCCATCTTCTGTGATTCCAAAAGTGCAATTTCCATCTCTGCAAATCCAATACAGCATTCAAAGACAAAGCACAGAGATATCAGGTATCACTTTCTGAAGTATCATGTTGAAAACCAAACCATCGAGATGCATTTTGTACCAACATAATTTCAGCTTGCTGATTTATTCACCAAGGCACTTGATGAGAAAAGATTCCTTTACTTGGTGGGTAAATTAGGAATGATAAATATGGATTAACCTCTGTAAGTATCTTATCTTCTTTTTAAAAGTATGTATAAGTTTCTTTGTTTTTGTAAATTATTAAAATAATAAGTTTTTACTTTATTTTTATTTTTAGTAAAAAATTTGCTTTTGTATGTAAATTCTAAAAATCTCAATTCCGAAAACAACAGAGATTCTGTAGGACCCCTCAGACCATCTGACGATCCTTACAGAACCTCTGATACACTTGACCTATGTTATATACATTTACTTCTGATTATTTGAACCAAGCATAGGTCAAGGGGGAGCAGAAGGAGAACATACTTGATCTACAGAGGTTGAGTAGATCAAGGGGGAGCAAAATGAGACCTTGCTTAATCTACAGAGATTTATAAGTCAAGGGGGGCAAAGGAAGAGATGACATCAACAGAAGAAAAGTACTTTGCCGGACAAAGAAGAACAAAAAGGTTAGTATCTCGTACAAATTCTTTTTGAAAATAATTTTCTAGGACACAAATTTCTAAATATGTTCTAAAAACATTATTAAAAACATTCCAAATAAAATTTGATCAAAAAGAATATTGAGTTTTCCATTATTAGAAATTTAAGGTCATAGACCCTCTGCTGAGTCCAACAGAGTTTCTGTAGGCAAAAACTCTATGATCTTAAATCAATAATCTTGGCAACTCTGTCGATCACCTCGAAAGTCATTGGTTACAGAGTTCTTCCCAAAAGAAAGAACTTCCGTAGACCAACACTTGTTTTAAAAGACTGTTTGCTGCACAAAACCTTTTTCAAAAACAATTTTCTAGGACACCAGCTTTCAAACAGGTCCTAAAAACATTGTTAAAAACAATCAAAAACTTGGATGATCAAAAATGTTTATATATTGTTATATATGAGAAATTTCTTGTCTCAGAGCCTCTGCTGGCTCTAACAGAGGTCCAAAAACCTCTGTAAAGAAGTTTCTATACTAATAACTTATCGATCCTCTCCATGGATTTTTTAACCATTTTTTTGTGAAGGTACAACCTACAGAGGCAAGAAACATAAGGTTTTCAAATCACAGAGCCTCTGTCAGTTTTTACTTTGGGCATTTCTGTAACAGTAACGGTAACTTTTCTACGAGTGAAAATCATGTGGAGGTAAAGAGGCCCACGTGCCTAGCATTTAATAAGGCCGCCCACGACGTCTCGTCATAACTGACACAGATTACGTGTCATTTTTTCATTGAACCTACATGGAGTACGTGCCTCTGAAAAGTTGAACCCGCCGTAACCACTCAAGTGCGGACCCCAAATATTATTCACCTCAAAATATTAACCCTTTCAGATTCTATGGTTACATACTCAGTATAAAACCCAAGTTACCTCTCCTCACAAAAACTTTACTTACTTTCTTCTCCGGCGAACCTGCAACTATTCTCAAATCTTCATTCTTCTTTGCAAAAAGGGCTTCCAGTTCCCACGCTGCTCAGAACTCTCCGGCGAACTCTCCTCAACAATCCCCAGTACATTCAGAGCACTTCCACAACCCAAACATCGCCGTAAATGCAGAAACAGAGAACTCCGGCGACTCTGCAAATTTTGCACCAACCACCAACCTTCAATATTTTCTGAACAAAGAACATTTTGAGGATGTTCTTCCATTAAAGTCCAACAACTGCTATCTTGTGCCCTCACCAACAGCTTTCGGCGAAGCCCATGCTCTTCTCCTCAACATCATGGAAAACCATATCCTATACCCCCTCCTTTCCAAAACCCCAACCAAAATCCCTGCTCGATATCTGAATCAATTTTGGCAAAGTTGCCGTTTTGATTCAGATGATTCTCTGATAAAAGGCTACATTTCGAAGCCAGACAAATCTCAATACCTCGAACTCATGTTCAACAGAACTATGTTCTCGCTTGAGTTCAACCTGCCAACCAGAGGTCTTCTTGGAATAAAGAAATATGCTGAGGTTCCTACGGACGAGGAGCTCTGTCGATTTGTAGAGATGTTAGGGTATAACACAACCCTAAGGAAACGCAATGATTTCTGCAGAGGCAGACTACCACCTCTGTGGAATACACTCTTCTCCATCTTCAATCGTTGTCTCACAGGGAAAATTGGCAGCCCTGACCAGAGCTCACACCAGATCCTGACCATCATGTATAGGATCTATTACGATCATCCACTCGATTATGCCACCATCATGATGCAGGAGATAGTAAATACAATCGACAGAAAGCTCGCAACCCAATAGGCCAAAAAGAAGACACCAGGGTATTTGCCACCTCTGCAATATCAGAGAATTCTAGGAGTAATTTTCGAGCCTCTACTTCAAATGCAGAAATGGCCAATGGAAGGGTCAACTGTAAAACTTTATCCAATGAACAAAAATACTCCTACAGAGCATGAAGACAACTACCCCCACTGCAGACCTCTGTCGAAGAACCTTCTGTCATATGCAAGCGATGAAGATAGGAAGTTAGACTATATACGCGTCCACAGGACTCCAGAACCAAGTCCTGTGACACCACCGTGTCTATGAGCCCCCTTAGATTTAGATGTAGTAGAGAGGATGACAGAAGAAGAATGGGCCAGAGCTTTAAAAAAACATCATTCACTACAAGACCGGTTCAAAGCTCAAAGAGAGAGCATATACCCCTCTTCTCCCAAAAGAAAAACCTCTGCAGCAACACCCAAAAAGAAGAGCAAGAAAAGGAAAACCATAGAAGAAACTACAACCTCTGCAACTCAACACTCTTCTCCACACAAGCTACAGAAACAAGATCTTATGCACCTCCCTCCCCTCCAAAACAAAAGAAACGAAAAAACCAAATCAACAGAAGAGGGAGCCCCTAAACCAAAGAAGAGGAAGTCAAAGAAGAAGAAACCAACATCACCTCTGCAGGTCATTACAGAGGATGTCGAACAGGAAGAGGAAGATCAGACTATACCTCTGCAACCTCCCTCCCCAATAGTCTAAACAGATCAACAGGGACTCTTTAATGCCTTCCTCAACAATACCGACATTGCTCACACCTTAGATCCATCAGGATGGGTCGCAGAACCATTGGATCAGAACATTCACAATCAGTCTACAGAGGTTTTGCGCACAACAGAAGACATTTCACCACCTCATTCCAGTTTTGACACTCAACGTCGAACCCCTCAACATACATTAGAAGTCATTTCTGCAGCTCAAGGTACACAACCTATGCACCCTTACGTTCAAACACTCATAGGATCTCATTTTATCTATGATTCCTTAAGAAGAGGTAAGCATAGAGATTTCAATAGAGGAAGAGGTTAGGGTAGAAACCAAAGAGGGTTCTAAAGAAAAAGATGCTGTAGAAGTAGAAGGCACACATCCCCAACCCCCTTCCAGTGCAACCCACATTTCTGATACCGCCGGTCTAGCGGCAGAGGGTATCATTGAAAAAGAGCGGCACAGCTCGATCCTAACCCCACCCAGCCATCCAGAGGTTACTCTTTTAACCTATGTGCCTAATATAACCGGGGAAACCATTCTTGGGGAGTCCTCTCGAAAGGACTCACCCAATGTTCGTGATTTATTGGCCCAAATCACACCTGATATCCTAGCAGATGAATTCGTTTCCTCTACCACGCACACAACAATAGGGCCAAACCTCCTTTCAGAGAGGAGTAGAGAGCACAATGACGAAGAGACTCTAGACAAGTCTCCAAGTCAACAGAAGGACATTCCAATACCCACCTCTGGAGTGGATTTGGACACTGACATTCACAGAACTTCTGTAGAGGTTGAAACTCAAGTTTCTCCTCGAGGATCAGAAGGAAATCCTTCCACCCTAAACGTAAAAACAGGGGTGAACGAAGGTGTCCAAGGAACAAGGACAAACTCTGGAGACGAATGTGTTCCTCCAGAGGTTACAACGAGTTCACACGTATCAAGGGGTGAGTTCCAAACCCTTGTCACCTCTGTGAACCAAACAATGAAAGAGTTGCAAAGCTCTTTCAAGTCTTTTGCAGAAACTTCTTCAAGAGCCATTTCAAGTATGAATACCAAAATGGACACCTTGTCCACAGAGGTACAACAAGCTCTGTCAAAGATGAAGTCTGCTACAGAAACCTCTGTCACAACCGCTGCCAAACTACATGCTGAAGAATTCGAAAGAAGTGCAACCTCTGCATTCAACAACTCTGTCCAAAACATCCTGCAAAAACTCAAAGATCAATCCACCACTTCTAAGGGCCTTACACTTGAAGACCTAAAGAAGGCCTTAGAAGAAGTTCAAGAGCAAACACTGCAAAATACTCAAGCCATGAAGCCTTCTGACTACATGACCAGAGTTCAGCTCACAGAACTTGGGCAAGGAATCCTTGATCAAATGACAGAGTTCATCAGAGCCTTCACAGCTGCCAACGCGAACTACGTCAGAGAATTTCAAGCTAGCGTCGGCAAAATGCGCTTCAACACAGAAACAGAGGTTGAAACACTACTCGGCCTTTGTGATGACTTGTGCTCGAAAATGATAGCTGCAGGGGCTGTTCCTCCAAAGAAATCAGATACTTCATGCAGGGCAGAGGGTACATCAGATATAAATCAGGATGACTCTGATGATGACCATCATGGTCCATCAGATCACCCCGAGGGGGAGAATCAAGGGGAGAAACAAAGGAAAACAGCTGCAAGCAGTCCTCCAATATCAGCAGCACCAATTTCCTCTGCACCACCATCCCAAACCCAAACTCAGGAAACTCAACAGAGACCCACAGAGGAAACACCAGCCTCTGTGGAAACCACCTCTGTGGTTGAAAAAGATGACCCTCAAGTTCAAATCCTGACATCTTCATCTTCAGCAGAACTTCCCATTTCTCCACCAAAATCAAAAACCCAACCCCAAACACACCCAAGAAAACAATCCATTGCCCACAAACCAAAAAGATCTAAACGTTCTGCTACGTATGTCCTAAAGAGAATGGAATTCGTATCCACTTTCAGAGCTGCAAGACGTTTTGATATCCCTCCACAAACCACAACCGAGCTTACAGAAGAAAAATCCACAGAATCATCCCCACCAAAGTCCTCAGAAACTGAAAAGACAAAAGCTACAGAGGCAATCCCCTTCATACCCACAGAAACCTACACACCCAAACCAACAGAAGAAATCCCAGAAAGTCCAAAACAGGCAACAGGTTCTGAGCCTTCTCAAGCCAAAGATAAAGGAAAGAATATCATGACAGAAGAACCAAAGAAGAAAAATCCATTGCCTCAGACAACAGAGAAATTGATGAAGAGCTCATTTGATGCCTTTGTCACTCCTAAACCTGAAGAAAACTGGGCATTCAATTTAGATCCTCTGTCAGAAATTCCGGTCCTTGATCCAAAGGCAAAAGTAACAGAGGGTAGGGTTGCAGAGATAAAACGAAAAATGGATGCTCTGCGAAGACCAATACCACCACCGACTACACGACATACAGAAATGGAAGAAGTGGTGTATAGGTATCTTTACAGACAGAAATATCAGAACAATCCTCCGCCACACATTGAAGATCCTCAACTCAGAGCTGACCTTGACAACACCTTCCCCAGAACAAAGCCAAAAGCGAGGGCAGAAGTCTTCTCAGAGTCCAAAATTGAAAAGGTAATTTACTGCAAATTCTCACAAACAAGAACCTTTCCAAAGATCAGGTACAACATCTACAAAGTCAAAAGGGAGAACAAGTCCAAAAATCAATTTTCAGATGCCGATATAAGGAACTTGAACCCCTACGATCTGCCAGATCTTCTACTTTGGACGAAAGAAAACTTCGACAACGATGCTAACAGAAGGGCCTATCAAGTATTCAGGAAAGCGATGAGGGAAAAGCTTCTGCTATATAGCATGATAGACTTTCAACTGGGAAGAGATATTGGAGTCAGAAATCTAAGTCTAAGACCACCAGAGGATCACTGCCCACCTTCTGCTATATCCAACTCAATCATGACAACACCAAGGTACGGGTTAGTATATAAGGATCCTGCTGGTCAAGTGAGACTCTTTGTGGAAATGGACTATCAGAAGGATGCAACCAGTACTCTGAACAAGTTCAGATCAATCTTAGAAGAGAACAGAGGTACTAAGCTTATGGATCGAGAATCAGCAGAAAGAATGATCAGAGAAATAGATGCTACAATTGGCTTGAGAGAACTCTGCATCAAATTCTATCACGAGCTCAGAGAAGTGGGATTCGACAACAGAAGTTTCAACGACTTCAAAGATGCAAATGTCTAAATCTCAGTTACTTATCTCTGTAAACTTTAAAAAGAAATGAAATGAATCTTTGAGGTATTGTTTAACCTCTGTGTACTTTACTTAGCCTAATTATGCATAAAGTCAAATTTTCATTTTTCAATACATAGGGGGAGATTGTTAGCTCTAAATATTCATAATATTAGAAGTATTGAAAAATAGGCCAAGTATGAAAGAGTTCCACAGAAGCTCTGCGGTGTTCCACATAAGCTCTGCCGAAGTGAGCAAGATCATTCAGGCTGCGTTTGGTTACAGGACAGGAGTGGAACAGAACAGAACAAGGGCTCTTGTCCCATGTTTGGCGTGACTTAAGATGGAACAGAACAGAACTAAGTAGAACAAACATGGAACAAGTGTGTTCCACCAAAAACCATGGAACTAAGTAGAACAAGGATTTTTTGACAAAAATACCCCCTTCTTCTTCTTCTTCTTCTTTGTTTCCCACCGCCACCACCGCCACCACCACCACCACCACTACCACCACCGCCACCACCACCACCGCCACCACCGCCGCCACCACCACTGCCACCGCCACCACCGTCGCCACCACCACCACCACCACCACCACCACCACCAGCACCGCTGCCACCACCGCCACCGCCACCACCACCGCTGCCACCACTGCCACCGCCACCACCACCACCGCCACCACCACCACCGCTGCCACCACCACCACCACCGTCGCCACCACCACCGCCACTGCTACCGCCACCACCACTACCGCCACCACCACCGCTGCCACTACCACCACCACCGCCACCGCCACCACCACCACCACCACCGCCACCGCCGCCACCACCACCGCTACCGCCGCCACCACCACCGCCACCAACACCACCGCCGCCACCACCACCGCCACCACCACCGTTCCCACCGCCGCCGCCACTACTAAACATTATTGGTAAAAAAACACTAAATAACTCACTGGGGGTAAATTGGTCATTTTGTCAGTCCTGTTCTGTTCTGTCCAGTTTAGTTATGTTCTACCAAACGCTGGACAGCTGTTCTGTTCTGTCCTGTTCTGTTCTCTCCTATTCTATACTGTCCTGTCTTGTCCTGCAACCAAACGCAGCCTCAAGGAACACCAAGACCCAAGAAAGACAGAATACTACAAACAAAGGATCGAAGAAGGATCTACAGAAGGATGCTCACAAAGGACCGAGCCGCAGAACCTCTGTCACCCTTGACAGAGCCTCTGCGGTTCAGACTGAAGACTTGGAAGATATTTATAATATCTTGCCACTGTTACAGAAATATCTTACCACTGTTACAGAAATATCTTGCTACTGTTCTAGGGTCCGTTCATCAACTTGTACAAGGCATGGTCCGACAACAAACACGTGTCAAACTCTGATAGGAATCCTTACAAGTTGATTTTAGCGCATTTAATGCATGCAGGTTTCCAACTGTTCATGCCATCCCTTCTTTGCTGTAGCAATAGTCCTTTTGTCTAGAATAGATCTTTTGTAGTAGTATAAAAAGAAGACTCATGTTGAGTTCTTCCTTAACCAACTAATACACACAACACACAAAAACACTTACACACAGTTAACGTCAAATCTGTTCTTAGTGTTTTTAATCAAATACAGTAATCTTTGAGATATTCATCAGTTCTTCATATACTGTTTATTTGGTATTTTGTGTTGTTTCTATATAAACATATATGTTAGTTCTTCAAATACGCTTCCGCAACACATCTTATTTGAACTAATAGATTAGATAATGTTTGTTAATCAAATACGGGAACCAACAGATGAGTTCCTGATAATCGGTTGTTAATTGCAGAGGATTCGTTGTATATCTCTAGAAATCAGATGTCTCGAATGTGCCTTTAGTCTTGGAATATATAGGCTTTGGTGTCGTTAATGGTCTTTATAAACGTGGAAAACGGTCATCGGCATTGAATGCACTTGATTGTGGTCTTCAGTTATGATCGTTGTTCTTTATGATGCTTGACCTGCATTAAATAGCCATCAAAGAAACACTTGTCGACCGTTAGTAGGTTAGAGTCAAGGATAATTGTACGACGGTCGTCCGTTTCGGGGAATATTCTGGTCATACGATGGGGGTATCTTGCTGGCGACGATCGAAGATATGATCGTGCATAATCTAAGAGACCTTGTCTTAATACAAGACTTGTCGTGCGAAGCAAGTCCTTTGTTTTCTTGCGTCGGTCGTGAGGTGTAATATTTTACCCAAACAAAGGGTAAAACCCCTTTTCTACAGCTCAATACTTATTGTTTGGGGAAAATTTCATCAGTCTCGACCACGAGGTGTAATATTTTACCCAAACACTTATTTTAGTTCCCCATAGTAAGGTAAAATTATAGTACTTTGTCCCTTGGTTAAAAGTCAAATCGTATGTTATCTACCTCACGACACTCGACCACGATGTCGTCTAGTTCTCACGACCGTCGCATAAGACCATGCGACCTCGACCAACTAACGTTCGTTATGACTGTTACGTTTGTTCAGTGTTTAATGCAGGAGTCAACGTCATTAATGACCAATGGCTACAACCAGTAGAGGGCCATTAACAGCATTAAAGACAACGTCCGTTACGACAGTTACGTAAAGCATTCAAGAAATCAATCAAAGCACCCGAAGGATACAAATATAGAGTTCCATCATTATTGAAGGGGACTGCATCCAAGAATCACACTACGTACTCAAGAACATACGAAGAAAAGAACTTTCTCACAACAGATCGCTCTCGACGCACGACATCGACGCACGACTCCCATGCTCAACATATAGTTTTTACGCACGACATACAGACCGTACACACGACGCACATTGTTTTTACATTCGAAACACTTGTTACTTTACATTTCGAAGTCTTTCCTTCATTTGTATTGTAATCTATGTACGATCGACACTGAAACATAAGGACATCGCCCCTGTTTGGCGACCATAGTTCAACGACGACTTCTATAGTCGTCCGTGGGTTTTTTCCTCGTTGAGGTTTTTCCCGCGTCACCAAATTCTCTGTCTCTTTTATATTTTTTTATCTTAATCGCACGCTTTGTCGAGAGATTCTTTTCTTTAGTTGTTAAGCTCCACAATCAACCTCAAGTTGTACTTGTGTGCGATTTTAGGCATTAACAGTTTGGCGCCATCCGTGGGACCCCATCTAGAGAAAATCTTCGACAAATGTGCGTCGTACTAACGGTTTCTTGGAGTTTCCCTTGTTTTCTGTTTCAGGAAGATGGCAGTCCCAGGAAATCAAGAGCATGTTATTGCTCATATGTATCAAGAGCTAGAAGTTGCTCGGAATCAAATCAATGCCATGGCCGAGCAGAGTCGAAGAGCAGCTGAGGAGATCGTGCGGCTGAGGAATCCCTTTGGATCCCAGAATGGTCCTAGGCCATTCGTTCATAATCCAAGCCAAGGATCGTTCGGTCAGAATGGTCCTAGACCATTCGCGCATAATCCAGGTCCAGGGTCGGGTCCGTTCGCTCAGAATCAGCATCTGGGTCCGTTCATGCAGAACCAGCAGCCGGGGCCGTTCAACCTAAATCCCCAGTTCAGGATGGTTCCTCCACAGCGTATAAGGCCACCACCCATGCAAAATGGATCGCAGTCGTTTCAGAATGGGTCGCAGCCGTATTTTGTCCCTTTCAACGGGGACGCCAATGGCTCATCGCACGGCAATGGCACCAGTTCAGGAGTCAATCCGCAGACAGGTGCGAATCCTGATCCTATTGACCCTGTCGCCCAGCGGTTGAATATGCTAGAAGATCAGAACGAGCGTGTCATGTCTTTGCTCGCCAAGCTACCTGGGGCAGCCGTGCCCGTCGACGTCGAGCCTCGATCAGGGTTTCAGGCGTCGCCCTTCATCGATGAAATTGCGACCGTCGAGGTCCCGAAGAAATATAACGTCCCCGCTTTCACGCCCAAATACTCAGGAGTGACAGATCCGACACAGCACGTCGCGCAATATAAACAGCTCATGTGGAGGATCTCGATCCCGCACATGTACCAAGAAGTATGCATGTGCAAGAGTTTTGGAGCAACCCTCACTGGTCCTGCCCTCTAATGGTTGATCAATCTCAAACCCAAATCCATCGGGTCGTTCGCTGAGTTGGTCAATCAATTCTCTCAATAGTTCGCCAGCAGCCGCAAGATGGAGAAGCAGACCAGTGACCTATATTATGTCGTACAGAAGACTAATGAGTCTATTCGAAGCTACTTCAATAGGTTCAATTCTGAGATGATTAGTTTCCGCAACTGTGACGTCAAGACCGCAATCGAAGCTTATAAGCGTGGTCTGGACGACAGTTCGGGTTTGTACACTGATCTAACCAAGTATCCTCCAGAGAATTTTGAGGATGTCCGAGCTCGAACCCTAGCATATATGAGGGTAGAGGACGACGCTGCCTTTCGTCGCAAGCATACCAACGACAACAGGTCGTTAGGTGGGAAGAAGCCAGAATTCAAGACAAAGGCAATTCCCAAAGTAGAGCCCGTGCCCCAGATTTCTAACGTCCGGTTCAAGACAAAAGCAGAGGCTAAGATTGCAACCAAATTTCCTCAGTACCCCAAGATATCCTCTTATGGATTCAAGACCGCCCAAGGAACCATCCGGTGGCAAAAAAAAAAGTCCGATCAGTACTACGCCAAGAAAGATAAGTCAAAGTGGTGCGACTTCCATGTCGACCATGGTCACGCGACAGATGATTGCATAGCTCTCAAAAAGGAGTTAGCATATCATGTCCCGAAAGGAAATATTAAAGATATCATCGATAAAGTCATTGGTCCAACTAGCGACGATCGACCGCCAACCCCCGAGCATGCGAAGGTCATCAATTGCATCACTGGTGGTTCCGACGTGTGTGGTATGACGTACTCCGCAGCTAAGCGTCACGCCAGTCAAGCACCTGACGAACGACCTATCCCACGTTCATCAAGGCCCAAAGGAGATCTGGAACTAGAAGCTATGAAGATTGTGTTCGATCAAGACGACCTCGGTGACTCCTATCAGAAGCATCATGATGGGTTGATCATTCAACTCACGATTGGCAATTGTTTAACCCGACGAGTCTTGATCGATGGGGGCAGTTCAGTGAACATCATTTTCCTTGACACCGTCAAGGCCATGGGAATCGATCGCTCAGAAATCACCCGACGTTCAACAACCTTGGTCGGTTTCAACGGAGAAGTAACGAGCACCTATGGAGAGATCATCCTGTCGGTCTATGCCGGAGGAATCAACAAGCAGACTAAGTTCAGTGTCATTGATTGTTCGTCGGCCTATAACATCATCTTAGGTCGACCATGGATCCATGAAATGAAAGTCGTCCCCTCGATGTATCACCAGACCCTGAAGTTCCCTACGCCTTGGGGAGTCCAAGAAATCAAAAGTGAGCCGAAAGTCGCCCGTGACTGCTATAAGACCACCCTGAAGCCGTAAAAATAAGTTGTTTGGCAGTCACATGTCAAAGAAATCGTCCTGGATAAAGGCAAACTTAACCATAAGGTCTCGACAGATACGTCTCTCTATCTCTGATCGTATAGACAAACTAATGCCTTTTTTATAGGAATATGCCGACTATTCTGCCCTGTCGCACGAAAACACGGTCGACATAGACATTGATGTTAATCCTCGAAAACTCAGTGTCGCTCCGTCATTTAAAACCTATTTTTTCCTGGAGAAAATAGGATAGTAAATGACCGGGGGCAAATCCCCCATCAAGTAAAAAAGAATCTGAGAAGGTACGTTTTCTAAATTCTTTTCTCTTTTTTCATACTATTTTTTATCACAAACAACTACTAACTCAAACGTCGGAGGGTCGTTGGTTAGCCAACGACCAACCATTGATAGTATTCTATCGCAGGATCGCACGCCATGAGTCTATCACATGACTCTCGCAAGATTGTATAGCGTAAGTATTCAAGCCAAGTACATGATTTGACGTATGATCTAGATCCATCATACAGTTTAATTATACAAACGACATGCAATCTAAGTGTTCTTAGAAGCATCTCATATATGCTTTGAGCACACGATTGTTTACACGACTTGTATTTTAAATCGTTGTTTATCAATTAAGAAGCCTTTGTCGCACGTATCTATGGTTATATACAATTTACAAGTGTTTTCTTACGATCGACATTGTACTCGATGATTGCTTGTAAAGAACAGTGGAAAATCTCACTATCAAAAGAAATTTCATTGAAATACGATTACAGGAACTCGACCACCAACGGTCGATCGATAAAAACAAACACAAAGAATTTTTTAAATTTGAGGAGGGACATCAGTCGCATCCTTGCTCAAGGCCTCGCCTTGAGGACCCTCGCCTACCACATCCTCCTCGACGTCCTTCTCATCATCCAAATCGAGGTCTCTCTCCGACCCGACGCCCTTCAAGTAGACGTCAAGCTCCTTTGACGCCGAGGCAAGGGGATCCTTCCCCAGCAGATGTCGCCTTATTCTTGCTGCCCTGGCAGTCAGACGAGCCAGGGGAAAAACGGACTTACCCGTGTCTTTAAGATCCTGCACCTCTTTCTCCAGTTCCGCCACTCGAGACTTAGAATCCTCACCTTCCTTTATGGTCTTAGCCAAAGATTCTCTAACCTTGTCCATCTCCTCCCTCTGATCAGCGATCATGGACATGGACTGCGTCAGACGATGGTTGACACCATCCTTGGCATGACCGACAGCCTCTAACTATTTCAGGGCATCGTTAAGACGTGTTGACATAGTCTTTTCATGCTCTACGGCGGCATTCGCCCTAGCTATCGCCGCCTTCCCCCTCTCATGGGCAGCGGATACCAGATCCTTGATCTTCGTCGTCTCGGCACGTAAAGCCAAAGAAGCTTGGAACGCCTGTAGAAACATAAAACAAGCAATGTTAATAAGCATATGACAACGTAAACATCGACAAAATAAAATAAGGTCTTGAAAGAAAGACTTACCATGAATACCATTCCGACAACATGGGCTCCCGTCTCCTCGATAGGAAACCCCTCAAAACGCTCCCTGAAAGACGGGAGCAGATATTTCCCCAGATGAGGAAAGAGATTCGTCCCGTCTAGGACATTCTCGACCATAAAGTCCGACGACAATGTAAAATTAACCGCCGTGACCTTAGCCCCTCCCGTCGGGTGATCCTTGCCCTTGCCGGCCGACAAAGGGTCCGACGTGGCAGACGGGGACTTCGCTGTTTTTGCCAGAGGCGCAGAACTAAGAGGTTTCACAGCGATCACGCTAGGAGACGTCCTCCTAGGCGATGCGACCTTCGCCTTTTCAGGTGTAACGACTCTTGATGAGTCATCAACCCCTAGAGACGGTTCCCTCGGGATCGTCGTCCTCGTCTTCTTGGGAACTTCAGGACCTGCAGACAAGGTTCTTCTTCTCCTTTCTTTGCCCTTCCGGGCAAGCTCGAGCTGAGCTGCTCTTTTAGCAGAGACAGTCGGCACCTTCGGTTGAGACTCTCCTGGAAACCAGAAAAATGAAGAAATGTTATAAGAGAAGAAGATTCAACAGAAAGAAAAGGAAAGTACACTTACCAGTCATCTCTCTTTCTTCTTTCGACTCCGCTTCTTCCTCCTCTTCCTCCTCACGTTTCTCCCCCCGGTTCTCTCCTAAGTATACCAAATCTTCGCCGCCGTCCACCAAGTGTCGTACGACAAACGACCGTTCTGCGACGCTGAACTCTAAAAACGCGTCGATCTTTGCCTGAGAGTTGGCGTAAGGCTTCACGTCCTCGAATTTTATGGTTGTCGACATGTAAAAAGCAAGTTAAAGATCAAACAAAAAACACGGACGACATACGACAATGAAATTACAAAGCTCACCCGACGTATTCCAGCCGGTCCTAATCCAATCACTCTCGGAGTCGAGGGTCGACTTACACACAAATATGTACCGAGTCTTCCATTTACGATCGTTCACAACGGTCTTTAGGACCAAAGCGCGATCGCCTTTAAGCCTAGAGTACAAACTACAGCGATGACATCCGTCCTTCTTGGCTTGAAAAGCCAAAAGGAGGTCACGTACATTCATGGGCGATTCCCATTTTTTAGTGAGGCGCTCGATCACTTGTACGACTCGCCAAAACTGGGGCATTAGCTGACTTGGTGCTAAGTTGAATTCTAGCATAAAAGCCTTAGCTAAAGGCGAGTAGGGCCATTCCAAACCTATCTTAAAAGGGTATTCGTATATACCCCTTGGGACATTAATTTGATCGGATCTGACCTGCGCAGATCAATTCGACCCACGCAGGGATTTTGGCTAAACTTCTAAGGTCATCAAGGTTTGAGAACAGGTTTGTTTTATCTGTTGAGATTTTAATTGTTAAACTTTAATTTGATTTGAATATTCTCACTAGGCGAAAGCCTAATGTTTCAAGTTGAATTTTCTTACCAGGTACAAGCTCCGGGAAGTAAGAGGGAATGAGAGAAGAGAACTTTTGGGAAGACTCAAACTTAGAGATAATGGAAGATCTAGCATTACTTTTTAGGCTTTTTGGGACAAAGGATTAGATAACTTAATTAATCTGATTGTGATGTATGATCAGATTAATAGGTTATTTGAATTAGTTGTGTTGTACATAAAACCTTCACATTTGATCCTCAAGTTATAGAAGTTTGAAGTTTTATGATCATAACTTGTAGTAATTTTTAAGGTTTAAATTGGCCTTGTTTTTAGGGTGTTACAATATGGTATCAGAGCCAGGTTTAAGTGAACTAAGTATGCTGAGGAGGTACTTAGACTTAAGCTGTGATGAACTAAGTTATGATTCGTGAGATATGGGTAGACGTGCCAAGGCGGGATAGTCGTAGAGTCGAAGGAAATACGTGAAATTAGTACTGTGACAATGGTAATGAGGATTCTCATGTATAATATGTTCACAATTCCAGTTAGCTACTGTTATTATGAATATATTGTTACGTAAGCATGCTTGTTTATAAATTGTTACAGTGACTAACGATCGGTAAAGTGTGTTTTGTATGTTTATATATGTATAACCATTTCTAATGGTTATCCCTTTGTGTTATAGTATAACGAGGGTGGATACGCCACCAAGGTCCTTCAATTCTTTGAAAGACAGACCAGTAAATGATTGAAGGTTGGAAGGATAACCTAGAACTGGCGGGACTTATGAAAGTCCGCCGAGACAAACTCATTAGGTCGTAGAGTATTACATTATAAGCTAAGAAAGAACTCCAAGAGTGGAGAGGTGTGGGATAAATCATGGGAGAATATTTATAGTCTTGGTATTTGTGTTCAAAAGGATAGGTGAATAATGGGAGGATCGAAAGTAGACTTTAGTGTCGGTTGTAAGAAGGTCTGTACCCTTGTTTGATAATTAGAAATTCAGTTGCCAAGGGACGGTTGCGTCCGAAGGAAGGATTAGTAGTCATTAAGGTGATGGATTTAGCAAACTCGTTATGAGTAGTGTGGTAAGACAGAACGGAAAATATCCTCGAGATTAAATAAGAATTTATGGTGATCTTGTGATAATAACATTGCACGAATAAATTTGAGAGGGAGACGATGGGATGTGAATTGGATTATGATATGTTGTAAGGATTAGGCTCAGTTGAGGACCCTTGTTAAAGAATTGGTTAAGAAAGTATAGACAGACGACTTTTGACGTTGAAGTCGATAGTTGCTTAAGATGTATGAGGCCTTTTGCCTGTCACTGGGTACGGTCTGGGTGCATCCCGCGTATGTCTGTGCGGGCAGGGAAAAAACCGTGAGCGGTACCGGCATGTTGTTATGCAGAGGGTATCCGCAAAGCGGACAGTATCATGTACGGTGGGCTGGGGATGGTATACATTCAACCACATTTGGGGATTTTTAGTGATTGATAAATAAATCACGGGTGAAAGAGGTTTTGGTTAATTTATTGCATCAGTGAAAACTATGTGATCAAAATACGTTTTTAGAGTTTATCGTAGTTGTGCAATAATTACGTTGTGTTATGTGCTTAATCACATTTTATTTAATAAATGCCGATTAATTATGGGTCTTATGTGGGAGGACCGTTTGATGATCTTGTATTCTTAGTACCTTTGGTACTAATGAACTTTGGTAAGATATATATATATATATATATATATATATATATATATATATATTGTTGGGTATAAAAGAGTTGTATACACTTGTACATATAGATACATGATGTGAGTTAGATGCACTTTAATTGCGTGAGTTGATGTTGATAAATGATCTTTAGATCCTTGGAGCAGATGGTTCGGTTTTGGACTCGGTTGAGTCTTAAGGGTATTCGCCGGTTTCATAAGCTCGACGTAGGCTTGAGGATTGGAATTACATGAATTATATTATAATTAAAGTTTACATGATGTGAATGCATTGGTTATTCTTTTGAGATCATGTATGAATGTTAAGTTTTGAATCGGAAGATTTAAAGTTGAAGGATCACTTTGTGGGGGTGTTAGGATAGTGAAAGACTGTTGTTTGAGATTAGCGTTTTACTTACGATGTGGATGGTTTATAAAGGAAGAAGTATTGGGCATGAAGGAAGTGAGTGTATAGATTGTGTCGATCTGTGAGGGATTGTGCCCTGTCTATGTAATGGTTTGGAATCACAAAGAGCTAACAAGAAACGAGTAAGTTTAAATTAATAAGAAATCTGGGAGTTGTGGTTCAACTAAAGTTGGGGAGGAATAGTATAGTGAAATAGACTCGGTTAATCATACGGGAGAACATGAAGGTAAGTTTGAATTATGTTCAAATTGCCAGGAGAGACCTGGTCTACTGTGAGATGTATGGGTGGAAAATGTACGAACGAGTAGTAGCAGTAGTTGCCAAGTAAAATGTATCAATTAGTATGTAATGTGAAGTTACAAGGAGGAAACATCCGATGGAAGTCTTTTCGGAGATTTCGGATGAAAAGTACTAATTGTCAGTAAAGTTGTTGGATCATGCGGTTTGTAAGATGTCGTGGTAGTATGGCTATTATCGGAATAGAATGTCAGAGCAATAGTGGGTGCTTATCCAAAGTGATTTTGGTTGTGTGAATCGATAAGTAAATTTATGCTTTTGAAATCATTGAAAGTTTAACGAAAATGATGAGTGTGTTAGTCAAAATGTGGTGTAGTAAATATAAAATCTTTAAGGAATGTGAATTGCTTCTTATGTGTGAAAGAATTGTCTTAAAAGTATTAATTGAAGATCAAAGAATGAGTAGTAACTTTGGACGGTGATGTCGTTTCAAGATAACTTAGTTGAATGCCTTAAGTTAGAATTTTGGTACAACTGTTTGGTTATGTATAGTAATGAGAAAATGTTATCGGTATGTGGAAAAGTTGGGAGAAAGAGACAAGTAATGATAGAAAGGCCGGACCTAAGAATGTAGTTATACTACAAGTTCAATTGAATTATCACCCTTGATATACTACACTTTAGTGCTTGGTTGCATTGTGGTCGCATAGGATGATAGTGGTGTGAGGATGTAGTGATGGATTGCCGTATTTATTGAAGTATTCAAAAGTGGTGAGTATGCACAATTTAAAGTGTGTGTGGAATTTCAGGAAGTATATGTTAACATTATTTTGAGATCTGGAGATTGAGTTACGGTTGATGACAGTATGGTAGAACAAGCAATAAACGGATAGAGATTTAATGATAAACAATTACTCTAAGGAGGTTTGCAAATCTAAGAATGTGGTTATAGGTACAATGGTATTATATCATTGAGGTACAGTTGTGACTTTAGAGTCGGAAGAGGATATGAAGGTTAGATGTCCTCATTTGTTTACCTAGCTTTATTTCGAGGACGAAATCATTTTCAAGTTGGGGAGTATTGTAACATCTCAATTCTTATAAATATGATGTTTTGGGTTTATTAAATAAATTAAGTATATTTATTTGATAAAGTTGTGATCAATTATTTGGTAAATTAATTTTAAAGTTTAACCCCGAGTAAGTTATACTATTTGTTTTGTGAATAATAAGTAAGGGGTAAACTTTAATTTTAATTTATAAGTTTGAGGGTGGAAATTGCCAATTGAGGAATGTTTATGGGCCGTTTGGTTATTTATGGTATGATGTGTCATCACCACAGTATCTTAGACAAAAGGTGATGAGTCAATAGATGTTTCTTCTTTTTCTATGTGGTATGTGTGTGCATTTTCGGTGTAACACAAGTGAGAGAGAGATAAAGTCGAATAGAAAAGAAGAAAAGAAAGAAGGAGAAGGAAACTGGTTTGGTGCTGGATTTTAAGAAGAAAGGAACTGCAGAATTAAAGGTATGTCTTAATCATAAAACTTTTTATGATTTTGTAAGAAAATTGAGTTTATAAGTGCATAAATGGGTTTTGTTGAATCTGATGATTTTGAGAAAAACTAAGTTGAAAAATATGTTAGATTTGTGGTAAGGAATATATCTGTATATTATGGAATTAAACATCATAGAGTAATCTGTTAAATTCTAGGTTTTAGGATGAACATAGTGGACTGAGATATGGATGAACATCATGGATATCGAAACCTTGAGTTGCGACATTCATGCATATCAAAATAGAAGGTTGCGACTTGGTGTTGAAGTCGCAATAGAAGGTTGCGACTTGGTGTTGAAGTCGCAATAGAAGGTTGCGACTTGGTGTTGAAGTCGCAATAGAAGGTTGCGACTTGGTGTTGAAGTCGCAATAGAAGGTTGCGACTTGGGGTTGAAGTCGCAATAGAAGGTTGCGACATGGTGACCATGTCGCAGTAGTTGATTGCGACTTGCACTGTGCATTGCGACAAGAGATTTTAATTTTTAGTTGGTTGCGACATAAGACGAAAAATTTTAGATGATAAGGATTCTTAGTTTTAGAGAGTCCTGTTCTGTAATTTAATATCAGTATATGTGTATATTGGATATTACAGTAAACTGTGGTGGTGAAGACAGAAGTTCCTACGTCTTTAAAAGAAATAAAAGAAGTGTGACTTCATACCAGGTGAGTTTATTCAACTCTCTTTAAAATTCAGCAATTAATATTGAAATAGATATATATAATATGTATGTCTGAACATGTTATTAAGGACTCGTCTTAATTTGTAATGAGTCCAAATAGATGACTAAAAGTTATGATATGTTGATCCCCGTGCTAAAAAGCAATGAGGGGATAGTTGAGAAGTCAAGGTGTCAAGACTATTAATATTCTTTATAAATGTTTATATATATATAGAATATGTTTTGGAGATGAATATATTACATGTTATGCACATATAATAGTAAGGGTAATAATACTTATGTATTGTGTGGCGATTGCTAAAACTAGGCATCCGGTCATAGTAGGGCACCTGGGTACGGTCTAATGGGAACCGAAATACTTCCCATTTGATCAAGGGATGTAATTTCTAGTGAATGAGCGTATCTTGAATCATCGTGAGGGCCCCGGTTGTGTATCGTGATATATTAATCCCATTGGGGTCAGTGATTCTGAGATGGTGAGGACGTGAAATGTGGAATACGCAGATTTTGATTTGTAATTCCCTATTCGAATGGAAGATCGGAGATTTCCATTTTTATGGAAGATCGGAGATTTCCCGTTGTGAAAGGAAGATTAGAGATAGGCATAAAGTAATTTGTAATCTCTACTTCCGAGTTAAGAAATAGGCAGGTTTTGACTTGTAATTTCTTGGTTAAGAGTTTTGACTTTGAATCTGGGATGATTTATGGTAAACTCTTGGTAGTAATATTATGGCTAGACGAATTAGTCATAAGTATGAGAGTGAGGTAAATTCCCAGTGTTGAAAGGAGTTGTGGTACGGTAAGATGGACGAGAACAGGTTTGTTTTATTTGTTGAGATTTTAATTGTTAAACTTTAATTTGATTTGAATATTCTCACTAGGCGAAAGCCTAATGTTTGAAGTTGAATTTTCTTACCAGGTACAAGCTCCGGGAAGTAAGCGGGAATGAGAGAAGAGAACTTTTGGGAAGACTCAAACTTAGAGATAATGGAAGATCTAGCATTACTTTTGAGGCTTTTTGGGACAAAGGATTAGATAACTTAATTAATCTAATTGTGATGTATGGTCAGATTAATAGGTTATTTGAATTAGTTGTGTTGTACATAAAACCTTCACATTTGATCCTCAGGTTATAGAAGTTTGAAGTTTTATGATCATAACTTGTACTAATTTTTAAGGTTTAAATTGACCCTGTTTTTAGGGTGTTACAATTGGGATCGACACTTGAGACATCGGTTTCGTCACCGTCGCCGGAGGTGCAGAACTTGCTGGTGTCGCGTCCATCATGCCAGGACGGCTAGATGACGCCTTCGCCTTCTTAGGCAGAACAACTCTCGATGAGTCATCAACCCTCGTCGACAGTTCCCTCAGGACCGTACTCTTGGTTCTCTTCTGGCTCGACCCAGCTGTCGAGACATCTCCTCCTCGAAGGGCATGCATGATTTGCTTCCCTCTCGACCTAGAAACTGATTTCCTTTCAGTTGGCACTGATCAGGAAAAATGCGAAGCGTCATACAGGAATAAGAAATAAATGGTAAAAGACAGGAAACCATAATACACCCACCTGTCGGTTCCTGTCGTCCACTTTCCTCTTCTCCTTCTCCTTCTTCCTCCTCCACAACGTCCACCACCACACCTCGTCCTCGGTCGCCAGTTTCCACATGGCAAAAGATTGGTCCTCGACGCTGTAACTAAGGAATCTGTCAATCTTGGCACGAGAACCTTCATTCGGGTGCGGAACGCCGAACTTTATATCTGAAGACAACAAAAGGAGAAGAGTAAATAAAAGGTTAGAAAAACCATACTATGATCGAAAAAGAGCATACCTCCCATATTCCAGTCGGGACGGATCCACTTGCTGGCGGCGTCCAGCGAATCAACACGTACGAACACATACCTGGACCCCCACCCCCGACCGTTCACTCCAGTATTCAAAACTAAGGTACGATCGCCTTTATATCTGGAATACGGGCTATAACGCCCACGCTTATCTCCCTTAACTTGGTACGCTGCCAAGAAATCATTCAAATACATAGGGGGGTCCCAATCCGCAGACAAACGCTCAATAACCAAAAGAACCCGCCAGAGTTGAGGCATCAACTGCCCCGGCGACAAACCAAAGCATCGCATCAAATTCTTAATCAAAGTCAAAACGGCCATTCAAAGCCAATCTTGAAAGGATATTCGTATATCACGAAATACCCCTCGGGGCAATCCTTAGGACGAACAGTCCCCGGACGCTAGACGCCTAAAGTCGTCTAAATCTTCCTGGCTAACTATGGAACTCTCTGGGTCAGTCGACATTTCTTACCAGGGGAAAGAAGGCAGTGAAAGCGGAAAGGAAGAAGCAATGCGTTATATAAACGCCCTAAATCCCAAACAATCTCCTCTAAATCAAAGGGATTCGGAAGAAGAATGGCAAGAAGAGCAAAGCGGAATTTCTTTCCAAAATAAACTCAGCGTAAGAAAAGAAAGGATTCGTCGTAATCTTTATTTATGCAGTCGATCATGTCAGGTCGAATCCTTGGATAACCATTGCGCGCCCCCGTCCTTCCGTATGACTGCAGGGATCGTCGCCACATGTCCTTGACAGCTGGTAAGCATCATCGTGTGTCAGTATGACGTCACGACCTCGTTTCCTTTTCAACTTCTCGTTCAGTTAAGAGCAGACCAGCCTAATTACAAGGTAACAAAGGTAATTCCCATCACTTGTCATATTTTTTTGACTGACAAAATTTAAAACTCGGATTTGCTATCCTTCTTTCAAATTTTGGGGGCAAACTGTTTGGGCAAAAAACCACGTCGTACGACCACGACCGGAGTAGATAAGACGCACGTCATAATACAAATCTTGTATTAAGATAAGGTCTCGACGAGAACCCAGAAAACATCCGTCGTCGCCAGTAAAAGGTAAGTCGTACGTCCCCCATGACGCTCGACCATAGTATCGACCGTCCCGTACGACCATCGCGTAAGATCATTGTACCTTTGACCAAAGCTAACGTTAACCTTGACTGTTACGTTTGTTAAGTGTTTAATGCAGGAGTCAAAGTCATTAAAGAGCAACGGATATAACCGACGCAACCATCAACAATCGATAGCCGTAACGGACGAAGATCATCATGGATAATCACTCCGGCGACCGTTTCCAGCCGTTATAGCCGTTGATTGAATCATTAATGGAGTTAATTAATGACGCGAAGGCTATAAAAGACAAGCTAAATCTTCATTTTAAGGGACATCGCTTAACATCCAATACACTCCAGCGAACATCACCAAACAGCAAGGAAAATCATCCAAACTCATAGTAAAGAACATTCAAACTCTGGAGATTAAGTACTGAAAGCCAGAATACTACAGCGCGTTCAAGAATAACAGCGGTGAAGAGCTTTCTCTCGAAGAATCAGTCTCGACATACGACATCAGCCCTCGACCAACAGTTTATACTTTGTATTCACACACGACAAACACCTGTTTTCACATTTAAACACTTGTACTTTACATTTCAAAGTATTTCCTTCATTTGTATTGTAATCAACGTACGACCGACGCCAGTACCAAGGACGTCGCCCCTGATTGGCGACCATAGTGCAGCGACGACATCCCTTGTCGCCCGCAGGTTTTTTCCTCGATTGAGGTTTTTCCTGCGTCATCAAATCCCTTGTCTCGTTTATTTTTTCCCTCATCGCACGTCTCGTCGAAAGATCCTTTCTTTAGTTGATTAAGTCCACATCGACCTTAAGTTGTCCCTTTGGTGCGATTTTTGGCATTAACATAAACCATGTAACCAATACACTACTATTAAATTGCTAAATTTTAGTTTCCTCTTATTTTGGGGATATTACAACTACCTAGGATTTTTTGGGTGTTACACGAGGACTTCAAGGCTTTAGAATTGCAAGCCCTCCTTTCGTGTTGTTGATCCAAACTCTCTCAGTGATTTGATGATGACCCTTTGTAGTTAGTGAAAATTACATTAACTATTGTATATATTAAATGTTTCAGCATCAATGATCGTTGAGTGATTCTCTTGTAAACAATTAATGTAACCTTTGAAGAAAAGCTTCATGCTCGGTGAAGACGAAGAACAAGCTGGTAAACAAGACAAGTCTACTCATGATCTGAAGCGGCACTTAGTGAAACCAAGTCTACTCGTGACCTGCGAGACACTTTTGAAAATGATAAAAAATGAAGCACTTATTTCTTTAAGTGATTAAAAGTGTTTTCAAAACTCTCTCGTCACTGACTTTTTCTATCAGTGATGTTTTTTTAAAAACTAACACTGACTTTCAATATCAGTGATGTCGTCAGAAAAAGAAAAGACGTCCGCTTTTATGACGTCATTTTTCGGATAAACCATGGCACACATTTTTCATACACACGACGCCCGTTACAAATCCTTGTCAAATCACACGCGTGTGATGTGTCCTTTTCATGATGATTTCCTTTCTCTCTCCACTTTGTATAAATACCTCACTCTATCCCACATTCAAATTTTACATTCACATTTTCTCTCATTAAGCAAAGAACTCTCGAGCAAGAACACCAAGAATACACACTCAACTTCCTTGTGTTTTTCAGGTTCTCTTTTCTACTTTGCTTACTGTTTCTCTCTCTAAAAACAACGTTTGACTCTTAACCTTGGTTAAACAAGGTCAAACACCCTATTTATTCAAAATAAATCATCTCCTTCATGATTTTTTTAAAACCCTAAAAGCCTTCTGTTTTTAGAAAAACATAAACGTACGTTTTTTTATTAATCTGGATTTTACCATTTTGATAACCCTTCTTTCTTCTCATTCTTTTTACCATATTTCCATCTTTGGAAACTAGTAAAACCCTTAAATACTACATTTCCATTTTAGAAAACTGGTAAAACCATAAAATTCCAACATGTGCTTAGAATAAAATAACAACTTCTATTCTAAGTATTTCTTTTAATACTTTTGACATGCTAACAGAAATGGCATCCCAAGCTCTTAACCATACTTGTGCTTCCAACGCACAATTCGAATTCGCATACATTAAATTCAAGTCCAATAATCACCAAGGACTCCTCACCTTCAGGTCGAACAAACTGGCTCCTCACCTTGCTATCGCTGCAGAATACCTGTAAAACTGCCCCATCAACTATGCTCTCATAGTCTACCCACCGGGCTGCAAATCCTTATTGCGGCAGTTCTGGTTCACTCCTAAAGCTGCAACCAAGACTCTGAAGTATGGTAAAGAAGTTATAGTTATAGCCTTCCAAACTGAACATGGGAAAGGAAGTCTCAGTCCCTCAACGATTCGCATTGCCCTCAACCTTCCTGGTGAGAAGAACTACGAAACCACTCCCACTGATGCAGAGCTCATTGCATTCCTTGATCCAATGAACTATGACTAGGAAACGCATAAAAAACCCAAGAAAGCTATGACCAAGATCCTTAGAGCTCGCATGCCCACAGAGATCAGCTACATATTTGCGCACTTCATACAGTGCATGGGTGGCAAGACAGGCAACATGAATCAAGCCAGTAGATCGATTACGCCAAAATCATTTTTCGATGATTTGATGATCATGGTCACCAAGGCTGACAGGGAACCCATTGTTCCTTATGTACGTTTCCTCAGCGTTCTTCTCCAATAATTCCTAGGTCACCTTTATCCAACTGAGCGTGACTTTCAGCTTCCAAGATGGGGTAGGAAGATCGATTACGCCATTCATTTTTCACTGGTAGGAAGATCGATTACGCCAAAATCATCTTCGATGATTTGATGACCATGGTCACCAAGGCTGACAGGGAACCCATTGTTCCTTATGTACGTTTCCTCAGCGTTCTTCTCCAATAATTCCTAGGTCACCTTTATCCAACTGAGGGTGACTTTCAGCTTCCAAGATGGGGTACGTGTCTCCTGGACCGCCAGCCGACTACTGACGAGGTAAGCTTCACTACCCTTCTCTGCAATCTCTCTTCTACTTCTTTTACATCTACGACTGAGGCTCAACCGTCCTAGTCTGCCCCAACTGCCAAACCTCCTCAAAAGAAACGACCATCTACTATCGCTCTGGGTGCTTCAAAGAAGGCCAAGAAGCTGCCAAAGGATAACATCCGCTCAAACTCAGGGAAAACTCTTCACAATCTACACTTGACAATTTCGTTGCTTGCTCCGCAACATCTGCAACTCCCATCCCAACCACTTCATCAACTGTGTTGTTGCCTCTCCTACTATTTCTTTGGTCAACACATCAACACCGGACGTATCAGTTAATGTCCTTACTGATACCTCTGTTGACTTTCTAAATCTCCTACGGGCCAGCAACGCAGGAACAGACCTGAGGGGTTTCCTTTCGAAGACCCTCAGCAACACCAGTTCTCGACTTTTTTCGAGCGAGATATGGATCATTACTTTGGTGGAAATCAGTTGGATTCTACCATCATTGAACCCTCAAGTATTCCATCTTCCCTACCTTCATTATTTCGGTTACTAATCCCGAGCACCCTCATGCTCAGTTAACTACTACTTTTACAGGTCCTATGTTGGATGCAATTTAGAACACTCTTCAAAAGATTAACACTTCTCTCTCAACGCTCTCAAACAACATCACCTCCAACACTGGCGCCATCACTGCTGCCGATGCAGCGCTGAAGCAGTTGACCACCAGCCTCTCTCACAAAGCTGACAACATTCATCTTAACGACCTTCAAGAGCTGGTTGTCCATCTCAAAACATAAGTCGCATCCAACACCTCGTCTCTCACTAGCTTGAACTCCAAGGGCACGAACCTAACTTCTACGGTTGATGCCCAAAACAAGTTTCTGGCAGATATCCTCAAACAGTTGAAGAAACCACCTCCTCAGCAATCTCCTGCTTTTACTACAAGGGACACAAGGACTCGCTGCAAACAACTGCCAAAGCTGTGAAGGACCTAGAAGTACGGATCGCTGCAATCCCTCTACCTTGACTCCTTCCCCCAATGTTGATGACAAAGAGGGGGAGAATAAAAAGAAAACCGTTGAAGACCCTCCTCAAGTTGAGGGGGAGAAGGAGATAGAGAAGGAGGTAGAAACCCTCATCGTTGACTTTGTTGATGATAAGGAAGAACAGAATGAGGAAGAGGAAGAATATGAGGTTGAAGAGTTGGACATCGACGATGATGGAAAAGACATCAGAGATGCTGCTGACGATGATGATGATGAAGACGATGATGAAAGCTTCTTCATCCCAAATACCATCATCTTTCTCCTCAAGGGAATCTCAGTAAATGAAGCAGGGGGTAGGACCTCAGAGAAGACACCAAAGACCCCACAACATGGCAAGCCGAAAGGATTAGCAGGTGAGGGAAATCTCAAGATCATACACACTTCTGAGGGGGAGCTGCTTCTAGCCCATCCTAACATACCATACTATGTGGACTTACCAACCTCTCCTCCTGCTTCTAGCCCATCCTCTCCCATCCTTAATTCTTCCGTTCCAGCTAAAGTTGAAGACAAAATAATCCCAGCAATAGCTGAAGACAAAGAGGAAGAAGAGGAAAAAACACTGAACCACCCAAAGAGACCTTTAATATCAATTCCAAGGTTTGAAGTCGAAGAGTCAAGAAGAATGGAAGCGTTAATATCTCAGCTTGATCAACCAAGGATAAAGATCCCTTCTCGCGCTGACACGTCTCAAGATTAGCTTGGATTCCTGACACAAGCTGAAGGAATAGATCCAATAAGATCTAAACAAGCCCTTGAAGCCAACTAATAAAGCATTAATATGGCACTCAGTCTTGCTCAACAGACTATCTCTGAAACCAATATTAAAGCTAAAAACCCAATCAAGGTCCAAGATCACTTTCTAAGGAAAGTAGAAGAGGAAAATAAAAAGATCCAGGAACAACAAAGTAGAGAGCTGAAGTGGTGTAAAGATAAAGTGGAAAACCCCCGCAACTCTAGTTGTATCACTCAGGTTACAATTCAGGGAAGAAATACAAAGACTGGTATAGTGGCAAATCTGGCCATATTCAGGGATGACTTCAGCGCTCAGTGAAAATGTAACAAGGATCAGTGACTATGGATTCTACGAATGGTTGGAAATCAGAGACGCCATCCGAAAATCCAAGTCCAAGTTTAAAGAATATGTGAAGCATCAACTAAACAAGTTGTTCAACAGAGTATCTCAGATAGTTGAGATTCCTCCGTTACCTCAAAAGCCAACTCGCAGAAGGAAGTTCATATAAGCAATTTAAGAAGGTCCTTCTCATAAGAATGAAATAGGCATTGAATTTTCAAGAGAAGCAGACATTGGTCCTCCACCAGATCATTCAGCGCTAAACTTATCACTGCTAGGATATGGTCCCTTCGAATCTAGTCAAGTGATTGGTAATCCCTTTGGAATTGTTTTCTATGATCATGAAGGTGTAGCAAGATTTCAGCGAGTTTCCGAACTTCATCTCTGCCCACTTCCTCATCTGAAGAATCATAATTACCGGTGTAATCTCACAAGGTTTTATGGTCCAATAAAGTATCTGATCTACAAACAGTTCAAGACCCTAAGAAGACAAGGAGAACCAATACCTGATACTTTACTTGTAGAAGGAGAAGAATACCCTAGCTGATAGATTTCCTTTTCACTCTTGTAGTTTTATCAGTTCTTGTACTTTTCAATTTTAAGTGTTTCACTTGTACTTGTAATTTTCATATTCCCCATATAATCTTATTTGCGAATCAATGAAAGTTTCAGTGGAGTACTTTACTCCACCAGTACTGAAAAAGATCCCTAAAATAGTAAATAGGACATGTAGATTATGAGTCCTTTTTATCCTTATGTTTTTACACTTAGCAATTTTCATTATGTTCCTTTGTCATCATCAAATATGGGGAGATTGTTGATCCAAACTCTCTAAGTGATTTGATGATGACCCTTTGTACTTAGTAACAATTACGTAACTGTATTATGTGTTAAATATTTGCATCAACAATCATCCACTGAGTCAGTTCGGTGATCGCTGAGTGCTTCTCTATTAAATAGTTTATGTAACCTCTGAAGACAAGCTTCATGCTGAAAAGAATATCATCGCTGAAGTCGAAGACCAATCTAGTGAACAAGACAAGTCTACTCATGATCTGAAACGACATTCAGTGAAACCAAGACAAGTCTACAATGTGTGACAACTCAAGAACAAAGCTTCAGTGATAGCTGAGGCTTTCATTAATAGTCACTAAAGAAAGAAGTCATCAGTGATAGCTGATCATGAAGCTTGGTTCATGATTTGTTTGTCTTATCCTCTGCACAAATAGTACGAAGGTACAAAAGCAAAGTTACTTATGTCCCTAATCGTACAACCACCCTCCTACTACATTGTTCATCATCCAGCCAGAAACATGTCTTTGATAGAGGACAGGAGCATGCATCTATTACACAAAGGACACGTGTAAAGTACCCTCTGACTTGCATTTAATGCATACGGTATAAATAGGAGTGATACCCTTTATTTTGAAGGGTCCTAAATCTTCTTAGTGAACTTTGCAGAAACTCTATTTTCTGCAAACTCTCTTCTCTCCATTTCTAAGTGCAAGAAAACCTTAGTGATTTCTTAGTTTGTTTAGTTAGGTTTACCTTTTCTATTTCCGCAACAAACTGTAAATTGTGTGTTTTGATTTTCTCAATAATCAATAAACAAATTTAAAATTAGAATTGTGTGTGTATCCATGCCCCCCCCCCCCCCTCTACAAACTTAAACCCTTGCAGAACCCCTATCGGGACCAACACGTGTCCAACGCACCCCGTAAGGTGGATGAACCTTTTCATATCATACTAGTTGCATACCGTTTATTTGCAGTACTCGCTCATTAATGCAAATCTCACCATGGCATACAACATACATCTCTTGCAAGTGATAACATAAATCACATACACAACATCATTATCTTTTACATTATTCATATACTTGAATGTCATACAAATATATCTCATCATAATCTTTATCATCATCATCATCAACATCTTTCATATCATGCATATACTTGAATATTATGTACATCAGTACTATCAAGTTATCATCACATGCATATAAACACCTCAGGCAAATATCATGGATAAAATACTTTTTGTAATAATCATGTATATATCCCATTAAAATCGCATAGTGTACACACCTTAAAGCATTAGCGTTCTATAGGTCGTTTTCTCAAAACCAAAACCTACATGATAATTCATATTTTTGTTCCAGAACAAGTAATTAAATCATTAACAATCAAGAAGAACATAATCATTCTCCAAATCTATATGTCATATATTGATAGAGAAATATTACAGAGAAAATCTAAATGCTTCAAAGTATAAATGACATATTGTTGTTACAAGTCTAAAGAAACAAAAAGGTTTATATACCCAAGGGTATTTACACTTTAAACCCATCTACTTTGATACAACTAAAATATAACCTAACAATCTCCACATTTGTATCAAATTAGCATAGATCAGACTGGTGGAATATATTTCTTCTAATACCAAAAATGAGCTCAAATCCTTTTATAGAGTAGTTGAACCTATTCTGAATCAGCTCCAAAGCTCTTTCATCCAGCTGTCTGTCGTTAGCATTCATCTTTTTCAGATCTCTGTCATCAAGTTATGGTAAACTTTCTCTCTCCTCTTTCATCCATTAACAACATAGTGTAAACAATAATTATACACCTAACAAGTAACCTAACACCTTTTGTTTATCAAGTAACCTAACAAATATCACCAAGTAATACATTGTGATCACCTTGTGAACCCAAAAATAAAAACAAAAAACTATAGTTCTCTAAAAACAATAATGTTTACGTACTTGGATACACATTGTGAATAAATCAATAACAAAATTTTAACACTCGTCAAGTATCTATAGTAAACCCATAACCAAAACCCTGTAGTATCCCTATGTGAACCAATATCAAATACATTATTTCAGTAAACATTGTGACCTTCTATGTTTCTTACCCATTTTGATCACCTTGTGAGCACGGTGTGACACAACAACGCCTAGGAAAAAAACTAAAGATTACTTAATGTAAGGTTTTGAGTAAACATACAACCACATGATATAGGCAACGGAAGCATATTTTAATTTTTATCATTATTGGTTATACAAACTATCAACCTATACGAATACATGCATTCTAGATAATTAACTACAAAAGATTGAATCAAGAACACTTACTTGTTTATTGCGATTGTCGAAAACCACAATGATGAATCAAACCTTTGATCTCGCTTCTTGGATGTCAAGGACCAATAGTATGAATCCCTCTAGTGGCTCACACTTAAGAACACCAAAATACCAACAACAAGAAGATGCTTAATCACTAAATGTAACGACCCGGATTCCCCAAACATAGTTCAAATAGCATACATTGCATAACGTTGTTAAAACAAGAGATACATTATATAACAAATACGGTCCCCTAGTCTTTTACAAACATTCAGTACATCATTACAAACGTTTACATAGTAAATTACAGCATTACTAACAACATGCTATATCTACTAAACACATCATAGTCTTCAACTACATAGTCCTCCAAAAGCTATTCGCGGTGTAACCTTCTTATTTGCTCTTACTCGATCCACGACCTGGAATACATATTTTTAAAACAAAATGAGGGTTAGACCTTGAGGTCTAGTGAGAAAATCCCCGTTAGTTAAAAACCATTTGCACAACGTCATAAACATACTTCACATAAGAATACCAATTAAGACTCATGCATCATGTATCTTTCCATCTCATTCTCTTGGCCATATTAATTGGTTGCGAGCCAATTAATTAATTTGCACCACTGTACTAAATACAGCCAACACCACTGTCCCTCTGTACATCCAACTTTCACCGGTCCTAAGCCCGACCAACTAGCACCCATGCAGTGTAATACTCATATAAACATAATATGCACATTATTACACTCATTCACATATATGTATTCCAGTTAGAAAACATTTTAAGTAAAAACTCACTTGTTTGCTTATCCAAAACTCCTTCCACAACGAACTCAGCTTTCACCTTCGATTCCCAGTATCTGAAACAAATAGATGCAGATATCTCTTTACCATATAAAACACATAAGTCTTACTAAAGCTAAGAACTCAAATCCTCAAATGATGCCCCTGTTTGGGCAAAAAATCAAGTCGCTCGACCACGACCAGAACAGGTAAGACGTATGATTAGGGACTATATCTTGTATTAAGATAAGGTCTCGACAAAGACCTAGAACACCATCGTCGTCCCTCATAAAAGATAAGTCGAGAGTTCCTTACGACGCTCGACCATAGCGTCGCCCGATCCGCACAACTATTATATAAAGACGTGCGACCTCGACCAAAGCTAACGTTCACCATGACCGTTTGTTAAGTGTTTAATGCAGGAGTAAAAGTCATTAAGGAGCAACGACTATAACCGACGCAATCATTAAACAGCCGGCGACCGTAACGGACAAAGATCATTACTTCGGTGACCGTTTCCAACCGTTAAGGCCATTAAAGGAGCATTCATGGATGAAGCTAAGGACAAGAAGACTATAAATATCAAGCTCAATCAACATTTCCAGACATCGAATATCCGGCGATTAACAACCGAAGCAATATTCAAGAACACCTGAAGTGAAGAACCATGATTCTACGTATCACTCTCGACGCACGACAACAACCCTCGGCCAGCAGTTCACACTTTGTTTCGTACACGACAAACACCTATTTTTACATTCAAACACTTGTATTTTACATTTCGAGGCATTTCCTTCATTTGTATTGTAATCATTGTACGATCGACACCAGTATCCAAGGACGTCGCCCCTGATTGGCGACCATAGTGCAGCGACGACACCCCTTGTCGTCCGCAGGTTTTTTCCTCGATTGAGTTTTTTCCTGCGTCATCAAATCCCTTGTTTCTTTATTTTATTTATCGTCGCACGTCTCGTCGAAAGATTCTTTCTTTAGTTGTTTAAGTCCACATCGACCTTAAGTTGTCCCTTTGGTGCGATTTTTGGCATTAACAGTTTGGCGCCATCCGTGGGACCACATCTAGAGAAAATCCTCGACGAACGTGCATTCTACTAATAGTTTCTTGGAGTTTCTTCTGTTTTCTGTCACAGGAAAATGGCGGATAACGGGAATCCACAACAAGCCGTTATACCAGTACACGTAAGCTTAGAAAATGCACAAAGCTCCCCAGCATCTGTCGATGAGTATCATTTGGAGGAAATCGTTCTAGATCAAAGCAAACCCGATCAGAAGATTCTTGTGGGTTCATCCCTTGATCCCCACATTAAAGAAAAACTCATATCCTTTTTGCGGGAACATGCTGATTGCTTCGTCTGGTCACATGAAGATATGGTCGGTATTGACCCCAATGTCATTGCTCATAAGCTTAACGTCGATCCATCGTTCAAAACTATCAAGCAAAAACGTCGCAAGTTCGCTCCTGAAAGAAATAAAGTAATAAATGATGAGGTCGACAACCTCCTCAAGACAGGAAAGAATCGGGAGGTAAAATGTAATACCCCGGGTAAGTTCGTTAGTTAAAAATATCTTTCCGTTAAGTTTAGTTAACTTTAAAGTTGATATTTAGGGTAAGTTTGGGTAAATATATATAAGTTTAGGGGTGTTTGGATTAATTAGTAAGTTAAAAAGGTATTGTGGTCATTAGTGAGAAATGTGGGGTTTAAATGGTAAATAAGGTTAGATATTATCCTTATGGACTTCCAGATATTCACAAAGCAGAAAATCAGTAGGTGTTGTGTGTGTGTGTTGAGAGAAAGAGAGAGCAAGAAGAAGAAAGAAAGGTTGTGGCTAAGAGACTCAATTTGGAGTACTTGGAAGAGAAATTAAGGTATGTTCCTTTGTATTTTATGTTTGTAATTGCTTTTAGAAGGTTTCTATCATATTAGAATAGTTAAATACACATCAGGGGTTGATTCAGTCGGTTTTCTGGGTAAAAAGCACCAAACCGACAGTAGTTTCTGGATAGAATGAATGTGTCCGGATACTTTTGTTGGTAGTGTCCGGGTAGCTCTAATGATGGTGTCCGGATGATTCAAGTATCCGGGTAAGTTCCTCTTGTTATGCTTTTCCGGATGGAATGGGATACCGGATGGTATCCGGATTCCTCATGTTGTCTGGATTCTTTGTGTTGTCCGGAAAGTTGTCCGGATACTTTGTGGTTTCCGGATAACTTGGCTGTTTGGTCAATTTTGGAGGATAAGAGTTATGTAGATGTATCTAGAGTTCATAGCCTGCTAGTAAGTCTTATACATAAGTTGGTAAGGATATATTTGTATGTAAATGGTTTCAGATTCTGAGAATTTTGGATAAAGGATCGGATAGCTCGGAGAAAGGTTTGGAAGCATATTGCAAGCATTCAGGTGAGTTTTGCTTTAAAACGTTTTTGAACTGGGATACATATATATGTGTATATATATATGAGATGATTATGTGGTAGGAATATGATTATGTGTATATAAATGACAATATGATGTAATGAGATATATATTGTATTTATATAAGCTTTGCATTACACGAGTGCACTTGTTGTCGGGTTCCGGTGAGGGGACCGGTGTGTAGCCGGGTGGACCGGTGAGTAGTCGGGTTCCGGTGTGCGGACCGGTTGTTGATTTATTAGTTGGCTTGCTACCAACTAATATGGCCATTTGTGGAGGAATAAGGTTAATGAGATGTACACGATGCACGAGTCTGGATTGGTATTTAAATACGTGTGGTATGTTTATATTTTACGAAAGGATTACCAAAGGTTTATCTAAACTATTTTGATACAAGGATTTACATAAAAGGTTTTATAATGATTTTGGAAAGGACCGGGATTAACTCACTAGACCCGTTTGGTCTAACCCTCATTTTGTTTTCAATAATATGGTTTCCAGGTTAAGGATCGGCAGGAGAGGATGAAGTGTAGGAAGCTTTTGATGGATGTTGATTAGGAAGCTTTTATATATTTTGTAATGTCAAGACTAATGAGACCGTACTTGGTTTGTTATGTAACTTTTGTTGTAAATCAATGATATGTATGAATGTTATGTATTATGATGTATGTTATGGGATTTGGGTTGTTACATAAAATATCCTGATTGGCTCGCTAACGTCGTGGTCATAGCCAAGAAGAATGGAAAATGGAGGGTCTGTATCGACTTCACCGATCTCAATAAAGCCTGTCCAAAGGATCCATTCTCGTTACCTCGTATTGATGCCATGGTCGATGCAACCGCGGGGCATGAGTTGTTAACGTTCATGGACGCCTATTCTGGATATAACCAAATTTTAATGCACGTTGACGACCAAGAGAAAACCGCTTTCATGACGGATCGAGGTATTTATTGTTACAAAGTTATGCCTTTCGGACTAAAAAATGCGGGTTCTACCTACCAACGACTGCTAAACAAGATGTTCAAAGACCATCTTGGAGACACGATGGAGGTATATATCGACGACATGTTAGTGAAGTCGAAGCAAGCGATTGATCACATTGATCACCTCAGGCAATCGTTCCACATCCTCCGGAAGTATAACATGAAGCTCAATCCGACGAAATATTCCTTTGGCGTTAGTGCCGGGAAGTTCCTGGGTTATATGGTCACTCGTCGAGGCATTGAGGCTAACCCCGACCAAATCAAGGCCATCATTGAGATCAAATCTCCTCGAAATTTCAAAGAAGTCCAGAAACTCACCGGTCGAGTAGCAGCTCTAAACAGGTTTATCTCCCGATCTTCAGATAAATGTCATCTATTTTATAATGTTCTCAGGAAAAATAGGGGCTTCGACTGGACCAATGATCATGAACAAGCCTTGCAAAAACTCATGGAATACATGGCGTCGCCTCCTCTGTTGTCAAAACCTCACGATCATGAGATCCTACAGTTGTATTTGGTTGTCAGCCCAAATGCAGTAAGTGTTGTCCTGACACGAGAAGATGAAAAACAGCAATTGCCGATCTATTATAAAACCCGAGTTGACAGGTCGCTTAGCAAAATGGAGTATATATCTAAGCAGTTATAACATCGATTTTAAACCCAGGACCGCGATCAAATCGCAAGCCTTGGCAGATTTTATCGCCGAGTTCAGCCCTGAGTTAGAAAAAGAAGCAGAACTCGAAGTGTACGTTGTGGCGACTCGCGACGACGTACCTTGGATTCTACATGTCGATGGATCATCCAACATTAGAGGCTCTGGATTGGGCGTCGTCTTAAAGTTGCCACAGGGGGGAAGATGGTATACTCGGTCCGATGCGACTTCAAAACCACCAATAACGAGGCTGAGTATGAAGCCCTGATCATGGGAATGAATATGGCCCACGACTCGGGGGCAACCGCACTGCATGTCAAGAGCGATTCCCTGCTGGTAGTAAATCAGATCAATGGAAAATTTGCAGCCAAGGATTCAAAAATGACAGCATATCTAAGCGTGGCAAAAGAAATTTCCAAAAAATTTAAATCTTTTTCTATTGAACAGATTCCGCGAGACCAGAACACTCAGGCCGACGCATTGGCAAACCTTGGGTCCGCTTTAGTTGAACCAAAATTTGATGTTATTCCTATGATTCACCTGGCAACGCCGTCCATTGGAAACACAAACGTCATCCAGATCGAAGACGAAGAAGATGATTGGTCCCGCGACATTCGAAATTTCCTCGTGCACGACCAACTCCCCGAAGACAAAATGGAGGCTCGAAAAATCAGATTCAAAGCATCTAAGTACGTCATGATCGAAAATAAGCTTTATCGGCGATCATCGACGGGCTTAAATTTAAGGTGCGTCATCAGCAAAAGTCAAGCCCAGAAAATCCTCCAAGAGATGCACGACGGCGAATGTGGTAATCATTCAGGAGGTCGTAGCTTGGCTAATCGTATCTCCCGACAAGGGTATTTTTGGCCGACACTGCGACAAGATGCTGTCAAGTACGTCCAGAATTGCGACCCCTGTCAACGACACTCAGGTATGTCTCATAAACCTTCGGAACCTTTTCACTCGACACTTATCCCATGACCCTTCATGAGATGGGGAATGGATATTGTCGGCAAACTACCACCCGCTCCAGGACAAAAGGTATTCCTCCTCGTACTTACTGATTATTTTTCTAAGTGGGTCGAAGCGGCTGCTTTCTCCTAAATCAGGGATAAAGAAGTCATCTCTTTTATCCAAACTAACATCATATGCAGGTTTGGGATTCCATCCGAAATTGTCTGTGACAATGGATCCCAATTCATAAGCGACAGGACCCAACAGTTCTGTGAAGATAGGAACATCAAGCTGACGACCTCGACTCCCAGATATCCCCAAGCCAATGGACTTGCCGAGTCGAGTAATAAGACTATTGTAGCCTCGATCAAGAAACGATTAAAAGCTGCAAAAGGAAGATGGGTTGAAGAACTCCCTTCAGTCCTATGGGCAAATCGCACGACACCCCGTACGTCCACATGACAAACCCCCTTCTCTCTCGTCTACGGTTGTGAAGTCGTCCTACCAATCGAAGTTCATCTCCCGACTTCGAGGCACACTTCCATCGACCACAACATGGTTGATTTAAGCCATTACCTCGATGCCCTAGAAGAGCTCAGAGAATCCGCCTTGATCAGGATGGCGTCGCAGAAGCAGGCGGATGAGCGACATTTCAATAAGTACTTCAAAATTAAAGTCTTTCAAGAAGGCGATTACATCATCCGTCGAGTATTCCCAAACACCCAGGAGCTCAACGCATGTAAGCTTTCTACTAAGTGGGAAGGACCTTAACGCGTCTCCGAAGTCGTTGGTAAAGGAGCCTATCGACTTCAGACCATCGACAATCAAGAAATCCCGCGAAGTTGGAACGCGACGCATCTGAAAAAATATTTCTTTTAGAGTCGCCATCCTCCCATGCAAAGTTTTTTTTTAACACGACAGTGAACGTCATGAGATCGACCAACCTCTAACGAACTTTGTTGCAGGTACGCACGAGATGACTACCCGAATGTGTGACTTAATTGTTTTACCACAGGGGCATACATTCTGGAATTTCATCATACGATATAGTCACAGGTAAGGTCTAAACGATCCCTCGATCTAAGTTTCTAGAACTTAGAAAAACTTTGTATGTTCTAACACATCGATGATATATATTTGTGTTTATTATTACGGTCCAAATACATGATCTATGTTTCAACCGTTATATTGCAATAAAAGCCTAAGTCGCACGATCCTCCGTTTATTTCATACATAACGAATTTTATGATCAATATTACATTTATCCACGACATATGTAATTAAAAACACGAGTTCAGTAAAAGAAGGAACTTCATTGAACGATTACATATGAACGACCGATAGTCGGACAAGTAAATACAAAGTCAAAAGTCGTTGCATACCAACAACCCGACCACCAATGATCGAACATAAAAAGTCTAGCTCGTAAACCCAAAAATCTACCCTATAACTAAAGAAACACGTCGATGGCAAGCTCTGTTCAAAAATCTCGATCTTCGAAATCCTATCAATCCCGAAGAACTGATGCAAGGATCAAACGAGTATATTAGGAGTTATCTTCCAACTCCTTACGCCTCGACACTCTGAGAATGTGGCTCTTAAGATTAATGTTAAGGTTGGAGGAAGGAATATATTCTTCTCAACGATTGACCTCCACTCCAACATTTTTCTCTGCCTTCACACACTTAATGAGAAGAAACAGGAACATCTGTCAAATACAGAAGGAACACGTTAGCAAAACATTCAGCTAAAGAACATCGATAATACAAGTTTTGAAAGAAAAACTTACAAGGAACGCCAGTTCGGCTAAACACAGCCCTATCTCTTCAGTGGAGATCCTTTGAAAACACTCCTCGGAAACTAAGGGCTGATGTTTCCCCAGGTGCGGAAGTGACTTCATCCTGACGAGGACGTAGTCAAACGAGAGGGACGGCGACAGCGCAAAGTTGATCACCATAAGTTCCTCCTCGTTCTCTCCCGTCTTTACACCCCTGCCTCTGTCGGTTGACGAAAGGGTTGACGTGGCATAAGACATCGTCGCCAGGTGCGCAGAATACACAGACATCGTGTTCATCGTAACCAACATCGTCAACGATTCGTGTATCGCAACCCTTGATAGATATACAACCACCCAAGATTTGAACAAAGTCGAGATTCTAGAGAAGGGCCTCATCAGAAACAGAAAACTTTTAAAGAAAATCTCTAAAGAAAACAACCCATTGTGATCTTTATTTATGCAGGAAATCGCAACAAGTCGAGTCCGCTGATGATCAACACGCGTCCATACCTATCCGAATCTTCGACACCTGTCCTCGACAGCTGGTAAGCATCATCGTGCGTCAGTATGACGTCACAACTTTTCAACTTCTCATTCAGTTAAAGGCGAACCGGTCTAGTTCCACGACAACCATGTAAGTCCCTCAACCCAGGTCACGAGCCTAAGCGTTCGACAAGCAAAATTTAAAACTTAAATTTGACATTCAATTTTCAAATTTTGGGGGCAAACTGTTTGGGCAAAAAATCACGTCGCTCGATCACGACCAGAACAGGTAAGACGTATGATTAGGGACTATATCTTGTATTAAGATAAGGTCTCGACAAAGACCTAGAACACCATCGTCGTCCCTCATAAAAGATAAGTCGAGAGTTCTTTACGACGCTCGACCATATCGTCGCCAGATCCGCACGACTATTATATAAAGACGTGCGACCTCGACCAAAGCTAACGTTCACCATGACCGTTTGTTAAGTGTTTAATGCATGAGTAAAAGTCATTAAGGAGCAACGACTATAACCGACGCAATCATTAAACAGCCGGCGACCGTAACGGACAAAGATCATTACTCCGGCGACCGTTTCCAACCGTTAAGGCCATTAAAGGACATTCATGGATGAAGCTAAGGACACGAAGACTATAAATATCAAGCTCAATCAACATTTACAGACATCGAATATCCGGCGATTAACAACCGAAGCAATATTCAAGAACACCTGAAGTGAAAAACCATTATTCTAAGTATCACTCTCGACGCACGACAACAGCCCTCGACCAACAGTTCACACTTTGTTTCGTACACGAAAAACACCTATTTTTACATTCAAACACTTGTATTTTACATTTCGAGGCATTTCCTTCATTTGTATTGTAATCACTGTACGATCGACACTAGTATCCAAGGACATCGCCCCTGATTGGCGACCATAGTGCACCGACGGCACCCCCTGTCGTCCGCAGGTTTTTTCCTCGATTGAGGTTTTTCCTGCGTCATCAAATCCCTTGTTTCTTTATTTTATTTATCGTTGCACGTCTCGTCGAAAGATTCTTTCTGTAGTTGTTTAAGTCCACATCGACCTTAAGTTGTCCCTTTGGTGCGATTTTTGGCATTAACAGCCCACAAACCCGAACTTAAGTCAAGTCCACAGTACATTCAGTCCTCATTCATTTCCTATCCATGATTTAACAAAACACAGGCTACTGGATACTAAAAAGCATCAAAACTCTCAAAGTTTGACTAGTCAGCTAAAGTATCCGGACAACACAACCTTTCCGGATAGCACCCATATTCCGGACAACATACACAATCCGGATAACATAACTATCCGGACAACATCAATAATCCGGATAACACCCGGACACCAAATCAATCTGGATACCATCCGGTATCTCATTTTAACCGGACACTTATGGAAAAGAGGAACTTACCGGGTAAAGGACCTGTCCGAACACCACTAGAACACTTCCGGACACCATCATCTATAACTACCGGACACATTCATCAAAACTACCCGGATACCTTCATCCTATCTGGGAACCTCTGACTGTTCATCCATTTCTACCCAGAATTCGACTGAATCACTACCAGATGTGTAATTGAGTATTCTAATCCGATAGAAACCTTCTAATAGCAATTACAAACATAAAATACAAAGAAACATACCTCAGATACACTTCCAAGCATACCAATTTGAAGCCCTAACCTCCTTTTTCTTCTTTTTGCTTCCTTTCTCTCCAAAACTCACACACACACACCTTAAATCTGGATATTTTGCTGTTATGGCATATCTGAATATCCTAAGGGATAATATTTATTCCTATTTACCATTTAGACCTTAAGCTATCCATTAATGACCAAATCACCCCTAAACTTATAAATAAACCCAAACTTACCCTAAACATCAATTATAGAGTTAAATAATTTTAACGGAAATCAAATTTAACTAACGAACTTACCCGGGGTATTACATCAACTACCCCTTAAAAGAATTCCGTCCCGGAATTCGGTTTAGGCAAAAAGGTGCGTGTACTTAGTTCTTATTTCTGATTCTGATTCCCAAGTAGCATCCTGACCCCTATGATGTCTCCACTGAACTTTCACTTGCCTGATTACGTTGTTCCGCAACACTTTAACTTTGTGGTCAACTATGGCTTCAGGTTCCTCCACATAATTCAGCTTTTCATCAACTTGTATATCTGGTAGAGAAACGGCTTGATCCGGCGTAACCAAACACTTTCGGAAATTCGATACATGAAACGCGTTATGAATCCTGCTTAACTCTGGCTGAAGAGCTAACCACAGGCTACTTCACCGATCCTTTCTATAATTGCAAACGATCCAATGTACCTCGGGCTCAGTTTACCTTGTTTCCCAAATCGGATTACTCCTTTCCAAGGCGAGACTTTTAACATCACAAAATCTCCAACTTGGAATTCTAACGGTTTTCGGCGTCGGTCGGCGTAGCTTTTCTGTCTGTCTTGTGCTACTTTCAAACGTTCCTGAATCTGAGTAATCTTATCCGCGGTTAACTGGACTATATCTGGCCCTGCTAACTGTTTCTCTCCCACTTCTTTCCAACACATAGGCGTTCGGCATCTTCTACCATACAAAACTTCAAACGGTGCCGCTTGTATGCTGGAATTGTAACTGTTGTAGGCAAATTCTATCTGTAACACCCGTAATTTTCGGATAAGTACAACTTCGAATCAGTGTGGAATCGATCTTTTAAGAAAAATATGAAAAATAGGATTTTTAGTTAAATCCTAGATTTTATGGTCATGTTGGATGGGGAATTCGAATATGAGTCCAACGGTTCTTTCCGGAGCGAGAACGGAGCTATAACGAAGAAGTTATGGCCAAAACAGTGTTTAAGAAGAAACCGAACGAACAGTGTTCGGCGCCGATATTGGCGCCGATGGACTGGCGCGGAGATTGGTGCGGAGTACTGGTTCAGCTTAAAACACGAATTTCACCCCTCAAACTTCATTTCTTCATATCTCTCTCATTTCAACTCCGATTATGGTCATTCAAGTTGCTATGGTTCCGATTTTGAGAGCTCTTCAAGGATCTAGAAAGAGTTTTGAAGTTCATAGGAAGATTCAAGGGTGTTTGGTGGTGGTAAGTGATAACGCCACTTTTTGGCGTTATTTCCGGTTCTCAAACCAATGAGATTGGCTTGTATTCAAGTAAAAAGGCGTGTATTTTACGGTTTATCTAGTGATTTACACAGGTTATCTAAAAGGCGGCATTCCTCGAGAAAAGAAGCTAAAAAGAGCCCAAAAGTCAAGCCCAAGACCCGCGACCGAACCAGGACCCGACCCGCGAACCAGAAATCGACCCACGCTGCAAAAACAACACGCGCGACTTACCACGCGACTTGCAGGTCGCGTGGCAAGTGGCGTAACCCTCTGTTTGTTGAAAATCAGCTTTTTTATTCGGGGTTTAGGTCATTCGTTCCGTATCCAGATTTCACATGACGGCTAGAGCAGTCCCAGGGGCGATTTTCAGAGCCAAGTGACACCGTTTGGAGCAAAGATCGAGGATCAATCGAAAGAACGTTCAAGACGCGAAGTAGATTCAATCACGAGAAAAGGGAGTTCATCAATTCATCTTACACAGTCACCACGATCACGTTTACCATGTTTGCTTACATTTTTGTTTCTCTTTCTTTTGTGTTTGAATCCCCCAACATCATGAACTATCTTTAAGATGTTGGGGGTTGGATTGAATTAGGATTGAACATATAGATGGATGACGAATCCACAAGACTTGAGAACAACACCTTCCAGCGGCTACATATTCAGCTTCAACTGTGGAAGTGGACACTGAGTTTTGCTTCTTACTTGTCCAACTTACCAGCTTTCCACCCACGAGCTGACATCCTCCTGTGGTGCTTTTCCTATCCATTTTGCAACCTGCAAAATCACTATTTGAATAGGCGGTTAGATCGAAAGATTCGCTTTACAGATTCACTGTACCAAAGGCCTAGATTCACTGTACCCTTAAGATATCGAAAGATTCGCTTTACAACTTTCATATGAGATATCTTAGGTTCAGCTTGATATCGTGCACACAAGCATGTTGCAAACATAATATCGGGTCGGCTAGCTGTAAGATACAATAGTGAGCCGATCATCCCACGGTACAGCGTGACATTGACAGGAACACCCTTTGTGTCCTTATCAAGTGTCAACGGTGGTGCCATAGGGGTTTTCATAGCTGAACTTTCAGTTAAGTCGAATTTCTTCAGCATATCTTTAACATATTTTCCCTGATTAATGAAAGTTCCTTTTTCAGTTTGCTTAATCTGAAGACCAAGGAAATATGTTAGTTCACCCATCATGCTCATTTTATACTCATCTTTCATTCTATCAGCGAAACGAGTACAAAGCTCAGGGTTAGTAGAACCAAATATAATGTCATCAACATATATTTGAACTAAAATGATATGACCTTTCACTTTTCTAAAAAAAAGAGTTTTGTCAATCTTACCTCTCTCAAATTGTTCAATATGGAGATAAGTAGAGAGAGTATCATACCATGCACGAGGAGCTTGCTTTAAGCCATAAAGTGCCTTGTCCAGTTTATAAACATAACCTGGACGCTTAGGATCTGAGAATCCTGGAGGTTGTTCCACATAAACTTCTTCATTCAGCTTTCCATTCAGAAACGCTGACTTAACATCCATCTGATGTACAGTGAAGTTTTTGTGTACAGCATATGCTAAGAAAAGACGAATAGATTCAAGTCTTGCTACTGGAGCAAAAGTTTCGTCATAATCTATGCCTTCCTCTTGTCTGTATCCCTGAGCAACAAGACGAGCTTTGTTGCGAGTTACAGTACCATGTTCGTCCAACTTGTTTCGATAGACCCATTTAGTGCCTATCACCGTTTTGTCAGTTGGTCTACGAACGAGTTTCCAAACTTTGTTTCTTTCGAATTCAGTCAGCTCTTCTTGCATAGCGCTGACCCAGTTTGGATCTCTGAGGGCATCATCTATTTTCTTTGGTTCAGTTAGAGAAATAAAGTTAACAAATAAACAAATATTACCTGCACTTCTACGAGTCTGAATACCAGCATTGGGATCACCAAGAATTTGATCGATTGGGTGATTTACAGTCCATCGCTGAGCCGGAGCATACGTCGCTGACTCGGTCTGAACTGGAGAAACTGAAGATGAGGCTTCAGCTACTTCTGGATTATCAACTAAGAGAAGAATGTTTGCATTTGTCACTTCATTCACTGATTGCTGAGAAATAGATGGAATTTCTGAGACATTTGGATCAACTGTAGGTATAGTGTTAATAGGAACAGCTGAGACCCAAGATGTTTCAGCTTCACTATTCTGCATATCTGGAATGATAGTAGGACCATCATTTTCTACGGTGTGAGCATGAGGAGTGGGAACTTCTTCTGAATCACCAAGATGAGAAAACATCCATTGATTTAGTTCTTCAGTATCAGCGGACGGTTTAGAGTTCGCTGAACGGGATTCGTCAAACGTGACGTGAATAGTTTCTTCTACAGTTTGTCTTCTACGGTTGAAGACTCTGAAGGCTTTGGAGACTGAGGGGTATCCAAAAAAGATTCCATCATCAGCCTTAGGATCAAACTTTCCAAGGGCATCTCTGTTGTTCAGTATGAAACACTGACATCCAAAGATGTGAAGAAAGCTGATTGAAGGCTTTCTCCCATGAAAGAGTTCATAGGCTGTCTTTTTGAATCTTTTAACTATCAGCGACCTGTTTTGCGTAAAACAAGCAGTGTTGACAGCTTCTGCCCAAAACTGAGTAGGCAGGTGAGAATCGCTGAGCATTGAACGTGCAGCTTCAATAATTGTTCTATTTCTTCTTTCAGCGACTCCATTTTGTTGCGGTGTTCTCACTGACGAAAAGTTGTGAGAAAAACCCTTACTCTCAAGGAAGGAATCAAGAGAACTGTTTTTGAATTCAGTTCCATTATCACTCCTTATTGAGCGAACAGTCATATTGTTCAGAGTTTCCATCTTCCGAACAAAGGTGATGAGTTCTTCAGGGGTGTCACTCTTAGAACGGAGAAACATTACCCATGTGTAACGAGAGAATTCATCAACTATGACCAGCGTATATTTCTTTCCAGCGATGGATTGTTTGTTAAAAGGGCCAAACAAATCCATATGGAGTAGTTGTAGAGGAGATGACACTGAGGAGACTTGCTTTGACTTGAAACTTGCCTTGGTCTGCTTCCCTTTTTCACACGCTGAACATAAAGACTCTTTGGCGTATGAATGCTGAGGTAGACCATTGACTAACTCTTTGGAGGAAAGAGTATTCAGTGTCTTGAAATTTAGATGTGAGAGCCTCTTGTGCCATAGCCAGTTAACATCAGAAGATGCCTTTGAGAAGAAACATGAGTTCTCAGTGGTTGTTGAGTCCATGTTTATTACATAAACATTTTCCAAACGGTAACCGTTGAGAGCTATCTTCTCCCTTTTGTCAGTGACAAAGCAGGATTCCTTAGTGAAAATCACTTTGTTATCCATGTCGCAAAGCTGACTGATGCTCAGAAGATTATGCTTCAGCCCTTCAACATATGCGACTCTTCTGAAGGAGGTTGTACCATTTGAAAGTACACCATACCCTCGGGTATGTCCTTTTCCATTTCCACCGAAAGTCACAGAGGGACCCTTCTCTTCCTTGTATTCAGCGAGCAGGTTTTTCTTTCCAGTCATGTGTCTAGAGCATCCGCTATCGAGATACCAGATACCCTTCTTAACCTGCATTTACAAATGAAGATTAGTTTTGCTTGGGTACCCACTTAACCATGTATACACGTTTGTCAGTGGAGCTAGTTGGAATAGAAGGTTTATGCGGTCTTCGCAGCATTTGAAGATTCAGCTTTGTCTTTCTTCACTTTGGTTAATTTCTTAACTTCAGTGGTAGGAGTCACCTTGACCTGATTTGCATCGGGGTTGGTCTTCTTTGCCTTGGGGGCAATCTTCACCTTAGCTATCTTTTCGGCTTTGGTGGCTGTGGGACACTTACTAGCAATATGATCGGTAAGTCCACAGTGATAACATTTCCTATAACTAAAAGTAGTTCTAGGACTACTTGTATGCTGAGCTTTTAATTTCGAATTAGAAGTGCCAGCACCAAGTAAACTATTGGCTTTAGAAATGGGACGAACATTCAGTTCTTCAGATTTCTTACCAAGGACATCCACTCTGAGTCTAGGAGTAGATCGCTGAATAGATCCAGAGATCAGCTTCCTAGATCCAGAGGGGTTGGTCACTGAGGCTTTAGAAGCATTCAGCTTTGGTACTAAGGTACCCTTCTGAGGATTTTGATAAATAACAATTCCTTTACCTTTGTCTTTAGAGACAGAGGTAGGTTTTGAATAAACCATTTTCTCCTTATCTTTTGAGGAGGTAGGAGTTTCCTCAGGGATTGGTGTAATGGACGAGGAGCACTGAGATGATGAAGTATCAGCGACTGAGGATACGAACGTTCCAAATTTAAGCATTGAACGTTCAGTGGTTGGTTTTGGAGTATCATATTTATAACCCAGACCACGTTTATCACTCAGAGGAATCTGAGCCTTAATTATCTCAGTGATCTTTGTTGAAGAATTACACCATCCTTCAACAGTAGCTTGTTCAGCTTTTAATGCAGCGATAGCTTCTGCTCGTTCGATTTTGACTAGTTGATTTAAATAGACTTGATCTTTAAAATCATCTTCAATTTTAGAAAGCTTTTCTATTTGAAGGTGGCAGTTTTTAAGCTTTTCACCGAGATCAAGATTTTGGTTTTCAACCACAGTTTTGCCGTTCATGGCTTCGTATAAACTTCTAGTCAATAGATCGATCTTACGGAGACTATCAGCTTCATCAATATTTGCAATATTGGTAAAGAAAGAAGGTGATACCTGAATGGCAGATGTTGAAGTGGAGGGAATGTCTGAACTTTCTTCCTCTTCTTCAATCTTGGCCATGAGACATTGATTTGCTTCATCATCTTCAGAGTCAGATGATAATGCTTCTTCATCAGAAGCAGCCCAATCATAGTCAGCCATCAGGCCTTTTCCTTTCTTCTTAAAGCTTTTTAGCTTTGCATACTTCTCCTTCAGCTTTGAGTATTTGTCATCTTTATTCCTTGGAACAAAGTTTTTCTTTGAGAAAGTTGAAGGTCTCATGACTTTCTTTGACCTGCACTCATTAGCGAAATGACCTATCTTTTCGCAGTTGAAACAAGTAGCGGTAGCCTTATCAACAAAAGCTGATGATTTAGGCTTGTCAGTTATGGAAAGAGGTTTGTTCTTTCTAAACATTTTCTTCTTGGCGAATCTCCTGAACTTTTTAGTTAGGAGAGCCAAGGATTCATCATCATCTGAAGAATCAGAGTCTGATGACCTTTCAGAGTTACTTTCTAACTCAGTGATAGTGACCGAGGGTCGCTGAGTCGAAGGTTCCTCTGAGATTAAAGCAACAAGAGTGCTTTTGGAATCTTTTACAAGATTCTTCTTAAGATGGCTAGATTGCTCATGATTCAGCAATGTACCATATAAAGTTGAAAGGGTCATTGATTTAAGATCCTTTGACAGCTTGAGACACATGGAATAATTGTTCCAGCTTTAAGGTAAACATTCTAGAAACTTTGTCAGCACTTCAAAGTTAGAATATTCCTTACCAACAGTTTTTAGATCTATAATTAAGCAATTAAAACGTTGGTGAACTTCAGAGAGAGTTTCATTCTTACCAGAAATGAAGCTTTCGTATTGTCTTACCAGGTTGATCTTTCTAGAGTCCTGGACTTCAGACGTTCCTTCATACTGAACACATATTGTGTCCCACATGGCTTTTGATGACTTCAGGTTCATGACGGAATGGTAGACTTCGTCAGGAAGGGCCATGGATAGTATGGATCTGGCTTTTGTATCTGTAGCCACTTTCTTCTTATCTTCATCGGTCCACATGTGTATTTCCTTAGGAATCAGCCTTTCTGGAATAGCAGGTCTAGTTGCAGTGGCTGGAACTAAAGGATCAATTGTTACAGGGATGTGTGGGCCGTTTTCAAGATAGTAAGTCATAGTAGGGTCTACACCTTCTAAGAAGAGTGTCATCCTATTTTTCCACAAGTTGAAGTTGTCTCTGGAAAATCTAGGGGGTTTTGCAAGAGAACCATTGTCTATATAATGTGTGTTTGAGTTGGTGGCCATTTTCAGATAATAGCAAGGAAGATAAATATCTTAGATTAGATCTTGTTTATGAGATTAAACAAATCCGCTCTGATACCACTTGTTGGTCCCGAAGGCCTATACAAGTTTGTAGAAGGGGGGGGGGGGGGGGGTTGAATACAAACACACGAATTTTACTTTTCTAAATTGTTTATTGATAAATCATTAACAATTTACAGCTTGTTGCGGAGACAAGATTAAGGATAAACCTAAATCTAAACAAGTTGGAACACTAAGGTTTCTTGCACTAAGAGAGATAAGGAAATTACTAATAATAACCTATCTTGAGATAAGAGATTTGAACTTGTCCATAGTTAGCAAGTTGCTTCAAATGAAGTGAGTTCGTCTCTTTATATACTGCATGCATTTAATGCAAGTCAGTATATACTTTACACGTGTCATCAGCTGGTTGGTTGCATGTCATTGACCTTGGTTGACAACCTTAGTAGCCGTATGGATGAATAGTGTAGTATCAGAGTGGTTGTACGATTTCAGATATTCGAAGGTTCTTTTCTGACAATTCGTACGGAGTCGTGCAAGGGTGGTTAAGACAAAAGTACTTCGTACGGAGGACTTCATGACCAGCTTTCGTTGATTCAGCGATTATCATTTACTATTCAGCAGATGATAAAGTTCAGCGATAGTTGAAGTCTTGTACTTGATACTTCACGTTGAGTGGACAAATCTGAGTCTTCGCTGATCCGCATCAGTTCATTAGGAGACTTGTCACTGGTTCTTGAGCTTGATCTTCGACTTCAGCGTAGAACCTTTGTTGACGTGAAACTTGTCTTCAGGGATCATAAGTAAACAACTAACTTATCAGTGATCATCATAATGACTGAACAGACTCAGAGCATTAATGATGAACAGTGTTCGCTGAATGTTTAATCTAAAGAGCGAGAGTTCCTATCAGCGGTACTGTAAGATCTTAGTACTTATCAGCGATAGTGAAACTCTGATACATATTGTTTACTTACAATTTTCACTAAGTATATAAGAGAGGGTCATTATCAAATCACTGAGGGTTTGGATCAACACTCAAATCTCTTCCATTTCTCTCCCAAATCATTTTTCCTTCCTTCCTCACAAACCCTAACCGATTTTGGGGCTTTTCTTGGAGATTAATGTGTTTCTTATCCACTTTATGCTAGTGATTTCATTCATTGATGCAAGAGCAAGTTTCATCCACAACACTAGAGATATTTGGGGTTTTCTAGGTTTTCATCAAAACCTAAGTGGTGAGTTCATCCTACTAGCTTCTATACTTTCATATGAGTTAGAAATGTTCCATTGATGATCTTCTAGTATTTTGCTTATCCAATTTTGGTTTGGATGATTTTGGAGAAGTTAGGTCAAATTGAGGTTTTGGGTATAAATGGAGATTTTGATGGTTGATGTTTGGAGAACAATTCTAAATGGTTAAATGTAGTTATTAATGGTGGGAAAATTATGGATTTAGGTTTTGAAGTTTTGGTTTGAGGATTCATGTGCATCAAAGGAGCATACGTTTGGGGAAAATCTAGATTTAGCTAAATCTAGCAAAGGTGAGTTCAAGTTACTTTGCGAAAACTTTGTACATGCCAAAATGTTAATTTCCAAGTAATTATGTGTTTTACATGAAAATTATCAATGTCGAGTTATTTGATGGGTTTCAACCTTTGAAGTATTTATGGTTGTAAATATGGTAAAACACTTACATTTTGGATTTGGGAAAATGTGATGAATAAATCATACATGAAAATGAGTTGTTGATCTATGTGATAAATGGAGTCTATTTGTTATGAAAATGCATTTTGTAAATATTTTGGAAATATGCGTATAGTACATCGTGTGATGTTTTGAAAATGTAAAGGTGTGAGTCCTTGGAAAGGAGGGTTTTCCCGATCCAAGGTTTTATTTCGGGTTTTCATGGATTTGAGGTATTTACTGGCAAACGGTGTGTGTTGTCATATTTGATGTCATTTTATGACTTTCATAATCTATCTTTTGAGTTAGTTGAGCTTGTGGCTCGGTATCGAATTTTATCAAGTGTTGGGGACATTTGTCCAGTGTTGGTAGCTCAGATTTGAGTTTTGATCATGAATTACGTTATTGGGAAATTGCATGTTTTGAATGCATTTGTTTATTCATTTGGGGTCGTGTAATATTTAGACCTTGTTAGCTATGGATCCATAGGCTGTTGAGTTTTCCAAGTCTCGCGGGCAAGAGATCGGGATGATTGAGCTCAGTTTATGAGACGTTAGTTTCTTTTGTAGCACAGAATAGGCATCGGGTTCCATGATAAGTAAGGCGTGGACCTAGATGGTCGGGCGTCGTCTCATGGGCAGTAAGGTGTAATTCCATATATGTGCTTAGCACGGGATAGGCATCGGGTTCCATGATAAGTAAGGTGTGGACCTATATGGTCGGGCGTCGTCTCATGGGCAGTAAGGTGTAATCCCTAATGTGCTGTTGTGGATTTGGTGACCCAATGTATAGACCTGGAGTGGTTGATGTTGGGCGCATCCTAGTCTCGTGGGCAATAGATCTGGAGTGATTGAGCTCAGTTTTAAGAGAGTCATCCACGTGGGTGTTTTTATTACATAGTAAGTGACCCACTTTAGTGTTCCGTCACGTGTGATGTATACGGGCCTCCCCCGTCACCGAAAGGTGTTGTTTTGGGTATTTGTTGCTACTCATGTTTTCGGTGACGTGTTATATTTATATGGATTGTTTTCCATGGTACGTAAGTTATGGTTTATGTCTCATCCGTGAGAGATGTTTCGGGTATTTGTATTTATCCATGTTTTCGGTAATGCATCAGATTTATGAGAATTGCATTCCCACGTTATATAAGTTGTGGATTATGTTTCATCCATGTTTTGGGATGTTTTGGGACAAAGGCAAATAATTATGCGTTTAATCGTCTTGAGTATCAAATGCTATTTCACATTTTTCGTGGACTTTGTGAATAAGTCTATTTTTGGGATATCATGTTATAATAAAGATTTTAGCATGGGAAATGTGTGAGTTGGAAAATTGGTGATTTGCAACTAAAGTAAACCCTTTAGTAATCATGACTAAAACTATTACTCTTTCGATTTATGTTTTTATATAGTCATGATAAAATGCTTGAACTCACTAGGCGTAAGCCTAACCCTTTTTATTTGTCGGCATGTGCAACAGGCTCAGGTTGGGGTAGCTCTAGCTACATCGTGAAGTGGCGTGTACTAGTAGTGTGCACGTGAGGTGACTTGAGTAGTGAAGACTTCCGCACTTATTTGGAATTAGCAAATTGTGTTATGTTAAGTAGCACCCGTTTAAGTTATTTTATTGTGGGAATTATAATGTTTTAAATTCCAAGTTATTTTGAGGAATGAATTGTAGAAATGAATCCATCTATTTTGGTTAATTTATTGAAAATTAAAGTTAGTTGCTCGTTCCAAATTTGAGGGTGTTACACTATCAGTGGCAAGTGCTTATCCCACGATCCCCCAAAGTCAACAATGCAAGCCTAGAGCATGTCTTCTAAGGTCTGAATCGTCCGTTCACTCTGACCGTCAGTTTGAGGATGATACGGCGTACTTAACTTTATCTGCGTTCCCATTTCCTTTTGAAAACTTCTCCAGAATCTTGAGGTAAAACGGCTGTCACGATCAGAGATAATCGAAATTGGAACTCCATGTCGTGTTACTATTTCGTTGATATATATTTTGGCTAGTCTTTCCAATGAATAGGTTTCCTTTATTGGTAGGAAGTGAGCAGACTTCGTCAATCTGTCAACGATCACCCAAATGGCATCAAATCCCTTCTAAGTCCTTGGTAGCTTTGTGATGAAATCTGTAGTAATTTGATCCCATTTCCACATCGGTATTTCTAAACTATGTAATTGCCCAAACGGCTTCTGATATTCAATCTTTACCTTCTTACAAGTAGTACAACCTTCCACATGTTGAGCAATGCTTCTTTTTATTCCCGGCCACCAATAGAATTGTTTTAGGTCTTTGTACATCTTATTCATACTTGGATGAATAGAGAATCGAGATTTATGAGGTTCTTGTAGTACACGATCTCGTAAACCACCCAAATGAGGCACCCAAATTCTGTTCCCCAGACACAATAACCCACGATCATCTTTTACTAGCAATGCTGATAACCCCACTAACCGTTCTGACTTCAAATATTCTTCCTGATAGGCTTCTACTTGACACTTCTTCAGTTCGTCGAAAATGTTAGGTAGAAGCTCAGTTCGTAGTGCAATAGATTTTATTGTTCAACTTCTTTCTAGACGACTCAGTGCATCAGCTACCACATTCGCCTTTCCCGGATGATAAACGATTTCACAGTTGTAATCATTCACCAATTCTAGCCATCTTCTTTGCCTCATATTTAGTTCCTTCTAATCGAAAAGATGTTGGAGACTCTTATGATCGGTATAGATTTGACATTTAGAGCCGTAAAGGTAATGTCTCCAAATCTTCAACGCGAAAATAACTGCTGCCAGTTCCATGTTGTGTGTAGGATACTGTCTTTCATGATCTTTTAATTGACGAGAAGTATAAGCAATAACCTTTCCACGCTGCATAAGTACACATCCCAATCCCAGTTTGGAAGCATCACTGTAAACAACAAAGTCTTTGGAACCTTCCGGTAGTGACAAAATCGGCGCACTACAAAGTTTCTCTTTCAATATCCTGAATGCTTCATCCTGTTCTGCTTTCCATTCAAACTTTAGATTCTTCCGGGTTAGCTTAGTGAGAGGCATAGCGATACGAGAAAAATCTTTTATAAACTTTCGATAGTAACCGGCTAAACCCAGAAAACTTCGTACTTCCATTGGCGTCTTCGGCGGTTCCCATTTTTCAATTGCTTCTACCTTCGTCGGATCAACTGGAATACCTTTCTCGGAAACTACATGCCCGAGAAACTGAACTTCCCATAGCTAGAATTCACACTTAGAGAACTTAGCGTATAACTGCTCCTTCTTTAACAATTCCAGAATTAACCGAAGATGTTGTGCGTGATCCTCTTTGGATCGGGAATAGATAAGTATATCATCGATAAATACAATAACAAATCTATCGAGATATGGCTTACATACCCGATTCATTAAATCCATAAAAGCAGCTGGAGCGTTCGTCAATCCAAAAGGCATCACTAAGAATTCATAGTGACCATACCGTGTGCGAAAAGCAGTTTTCAGAACGTCTTCTTCTTTAACCTTCAGTTGATGATAACCAGATCTCAGATCAATCTTGGAGAAATAGCAAGCTCCAACTAGTTGATCAAAGAGGTCATCAATTCTAGGAAGCGGATACTTGTTCTTCATCGTGCGCTTATTCAGTTCCCGATAATCAATACACATCCTCATCGAACCATCCTTCTTTTTCACAAACAAAACCGGTGCTCCCCACGGCGAAGAACTGGGCCTGATGAATCCTTTATCTGAAAGATCCTGCAGTTGAGTCGTCATCTCTTTCATCTCTGGAGGTGCCAAACGATACGGTGCACGGGCAACAGGAGCGTCTCCAGGAATCAGATCTATACAAAACTCTACTTGTCTAACGGGCGGAAGGCTAGTCAGATCTTCTGGAAAAACTTCCGGAAATTCACGAACAACCGGAATATCTCCCAGCTTACTCTTTTCTAGCTTAATATCTATCACATAAGCTAAGTAACTTAAGAAGCCTTTATTGATACACTTACGAGCTTTTAACAAAGAGATAAGGCAAGACTGATGATTTCTACGGTCACCAGAAATCACTACTGGTCCCTTCTCAGGTAAGACAACATTTATCAATTTCTTATCACAAACTATATTAGCCTGATTCTCGGCTAACCAATCCATTCCCACTACCACATCAAATTCGATCAACGGTATAGGAAATAACTAAATAGGCACTCCACACCCATCTATGTTTATCACACAACTATCAAATACCTCACTAACCGGTACTTGATTATCATTAGCCGTATCTACCATTAACGCATGATCTAACACTTTAGGCTTTAAATGCATATATGCAGCAAAAGAAGGCGACACGAACGATCGGTTTGCACCGGAATCAAATAACACTTTAGTACGTGTAGAATTTATTAAGAATGTACCTGTAACCACATCAGGAGTCTCATCTGCTTCTTGCTCTGTCATCTGGAAAGCACGGCCCCTTGCTCTTGGTACTTCTGGCCTTGGTACTACCGGTCTAACACCCGTTGGTCTTACTGACGTACCACCTGGTTGTATTCTCCCCAGTGGACAATCGGATTGAAGGTGATCAGGAGAATTACACGAGTAACAAAATCTAACTACTCGACAGTCTTTAGCAATATGACCGATCTTTCCACACTTATAACAGTTTCTAGGATCCACTTGACATCTTCCTTGATGAAAACGGTGGCACTTTAGGCAAGGTCTTTCAACTGGTCGGAAAGGTGGACGGTTATCAAATCGCTGAAACCTGGACTTCTTCGAATCATACTGCGGTCCTTCCCACTTTCTTTTCCCCACATTCTTATCACTAGTATTTCTCCCTTTATCTTGTTCCACGGTTTCCGCGGCGTCTACTGCGGCGGAGAAAGTTTCTGGTCCTTTAGCAATCACAAAACTCATGACTTCTGCATTCAATCCAAAGATAAACCTTTCAATCTTCATGGCCTCCGTAGCAACGTAGTATTCCGCAAAACGAGACTTTTCCATGAAACGAGCGGTGTAGTCCTGAACTGACAAATTCCCTTGCTGCAAGTTCATAAACTCCCCTTCCAATTGTTTAACTGCGGCTTGAGGACAAAACTGTTTCCTGAAGGCTATCATGAATTCTTCCCAAGAGTAAGTAGAATATATATTAGATCCTCCCGAGGACATATGTGCTTCCCACCAGTATAGGGCATCACCTTTCAACATTGCAGTTCCATAGAGTACTATATCCTCTTCAGCGCATTTACTAGTCTTGAAGATGGCTTCTATTTCTTTCAGCCACTTCATAGCTTTTACTGGATCCCGATCTCCCGAGTAAGTTGGAGGATTACAACTTAAGAACATTTTATAGTCACACTTCCTTAGTACTGGTGTGATTGTAGGTGTAATAGGCATCTCGTCTTCATGACTAGGATCTGGTGTATCATCTTCATTATGACGAGTTCGATCAAACATGGCTTGTATATTGGCCTGCAGTCTTCCCATTTCGGCTGTTAAATCGTCCCTTGTAACAAATTCATTACCTCGCGGCGGAGCTCCACTCCCAGTTCTACCCCCAATTCTGCCTCCAGTTCTGCCTCCATCTCTTTCTCCCACTCTTCCCCTACCTCCGGCTGTTGGGTTTGTTCTATTCGGATTTCCTCCTCCTTCACGATTCGTTTATCTAGTACCACTTGCCATTCTGTTGATTCAGACAAGATTAATATACACATAAGCACATACCCCATATAACAAGATATTCCAGTTCAAACATGTACCTGTAAGATAACAATTACATTGGCCAGGTGTAATAATGAAATTACCTTACATGATGTGCCTTCTACCTTTTTATATTTAACACCACAAGGTTGCACAATAATAGGGACATCCTACTTCACATGCAGTTTAAGTCTAGGTACAGATACTAATACCTAAATCCCTTAAACTAGGGCTCTGATACCATCTGTAACGACCCGGATTCCCCAAACATAGTTCAAATAGCATACATTGCATAATGTCGTTAAAACAAGAGATACATTATATAACAAATACGGTCCCCTAGTCTTTTACAAACATTCAGTACGTCATTACAAACGTTTACATAGTAAATTACATCATTACTAACAACATGCTATATCTACTAAACACATCATAGTCTTCAACTACATAGTCCTCCAAAAGCTATTAGCGGTTTAACCTTCTTATTTGCTCTTACTCGATCCACGACCTGGAATACATATTTTTTAAACAAAATGAGGGTTAGACCTTGAGGTCTTGTGAGAAAATCCCCGTTAGTTAAAAACCATTTGCACAACATCATACACATACTTCACATAAGAATACCAATTAAGACTCATGCATCATGTATCTTTCCATCTCATTCTCTTGGCCATATTAATTGGTTGCGAGCCAATTAATTAATTTGCACCACTGTACTAAATACAGCCAACACCACTGTCCCTCTGTACAACCAACTTTCACGGGTCCTAAGCCCGGCCAACTAGCACCCATGCACTGTAATACTCATATAAACATAATATGCACATTATTACACTCATTCACATATATGTATTCCAGTTAGAAAACATTTTAAGTAAAAACTCACTTGTTTGCTTATCCAAAACTCCTTCCACAAAGAACTCAGCTTTCACCTTCGATTCACAGTATTTGAAACAAATAGATGCAGATATCTCTTTACCATATAAAACACATAAGTCTTACTAAAGCTAAGAGCTCTAAAGAACTCAAATCCTCAAATGATGCCCCCAACCCTGAACTTAAGTCAAGTTCACAGTACATTTAGTCCTCATTCATTTCCTATCCATGATTTAACAAAACACAGGCTACTGGATACTAAAAAGCATCAAAACTCTCAAAGTTTGACTAATCAGCTAAAGTATCCGGACAACACAACCTTTCCGGACAACATACACAATCCGGATAACATAACTATCCGGACAACATCAATAATCCGGATAACACCCGGACACCAAATCAATCCGGATACCATCCGGTATCTCATTTTAACCGGACACTTATGGAAAAGAGGAACTTACCGGGTAAAGGACCTGTCCGGACACCACTAGAACACTTCCGGACACCATCAGCTATAACTACCGGACACATTCATCAAAACTACCCGGATACCTTCATCTTATCCGGGAACCTCTGACTGTTCATCCATTTTCTACCCAGAATTCGACTGAATCACTACCAGATGTGTAGTTGACTATTCTAATCCGATAGAAACCTTCTAATAGCAATTACAAACAAAAAATACAAAGAAACATACCTCAGATACACTTCCAAGCATACCAATTTGAAGCCCTAACCTCCTTTTTCTTCTTTTTGCTTCCTTTCTCTCCAAAACTCACACACACACCTTAAATCTGGATATTTTGCTGTTATGACATATCTGAATATCCTAAGGGATAATATCTATTCCTATTTACCATTTAGACCTTAAGCTATCCATTAATGACCAAATCACCCCTAAACTTATAAATTAACCCAAACTTACCCTAAACATCAATTATAGAGTTAAATAATTTTAACGGAACTCAAATTTAACTAACGAACTTACCCGGGGTATTACACTAAACCCTAAATTAGGGTTTACGATTTTGGGAGAGGGAGAAAGGAGATCGACGGCTCCAAGAGAGACTGAAAAAAAACTCATTAGGGTTTAACCCCTAGCAGTTTATTTATAACCCTCTATATTACACTAAGCCCCCTTGAACCGATAAGCTTGTTAAAACCATTTTAACCAATTAGTCCCTGCACTTTATATAATTAATCTAATTAATTATATTGCAACTTATCATCAATTGAACTAATTGCTTTAACTCCCTTTAATTCTTCTGATTGTTTATTTTGGGTCTTAAGGGCAACCCAAAAGGACCCTACTATTATTAGAAATATTACCAATAGTTAATGACTCTGGACACCATATCCAACAGTCCTCCACTTGGACAAGTTATTAACTCTATTTGGTTTTAACACTTTCAATAATCAGCAGAGAGCAATCCATCCAATGCAGGTGCCGAACTCTGAAAAAGATTCGGTCCTAAGATAAGTGATTTAATGTTCCTTTGTTCTACAAGATATCATATGAACCTGAGACATGGATAAATGTCTATCTCATGGATCAAGATTATGTTTCCCGATTTCCGATATGTGTTGAATTCATCAGACTACTCAATTGAACACATCAATTCTAGTCAGGGTTTGGCCAAACACTTAATGTCAACGCCAAATCATCGAGGGGCCCATGGATATCGCTTCTCCTGTTTAGGCAGAAGGAACAAATAAACTTTGACTACACAGTTCATTTCTACTCATCATATTATACATGGACATACCCTGTATAGCTGCCAGTTACGGTCAGCGTTGGAGCACACCAAAGCATAACAGAATCCTAGAGCAAAACTCTATGTATATCCGTTTGAAGAACATAAAATATTATCATCTCAAAATTACTCTGACTTAATCCATGAAGTAAACTTTTGAGTGCGGGTTGTTCCAATACCTAAATCACCATTAAGTACTCATGAGCGTTAGTTGCATTCTCTATGCTTCTAACACTCCATGACAGCCTTGAATCACTACATACTTCCAAGAGTATGACTGACTGTGGAGGTTTAAGTAAATTAATACTCAGGAATTTGGTTCTAAACATGCAAAACAAAACACGATAATAAATTAAATGTAAATCGACGCAATCCAGCATATATTATAATCTCCATATAATAATCTCCAAATCAAATACAATTTATTACGTTTTTAACGCATCAAACTAACAACTAAAACAATCAAGGTATTTTGATAATTCTAACACCTATGGCTTCAGTATGATACTCTGCCACCGTGTCCTGCTTGGAACTTTTCCAAGTCACGGCCCCACCATTCAACATGAACACCCATCCTGACTGCGAGCGGGAATCATCCCGATTTGTCTGGAAACTCGCATCAGTATAACCTGTTACTCGTAATTCATCTTTTCCACCATAGACTAAGAATACATCTTTAGTTCTCCGAAGATACTTAAGAATGTTCTTTACAGCCGTCCAATGACTTTCGCTTGGGTTCCCTTGATATCTACTCACTATGCTCAAAGCAAATGAGACATCAGGTCTAGTACATGTCATGGCATACATGATCGATCCTATAGCAGATGCATATGGAATTCGACTCATCCTGTCCAGTTCTTTACTAGTGCTGGGACATTAATCTTTACTCAATCTTATGCCATGATGCATGGGCAAATACGCTTTCTTGGATTCACTCATATTGAATTTCTTCAATATCTTATCCAAGTATGTACTTTGGCCAAGTCCAATTAAACGCTTGGTTCTATCTCGATAAATTCTTATTCCAAGTATGTATGCTTCATTTCCCAAATCTTTCATAGCAAAATATTTCCCGAGCCAGACCTTTACATCTTGCAACATCGGAATATCGTTTCCTATGAGTAGTATGTCATCAACATACAATACAAGAAATACAACATTACTCCCACTAGCCTTAACATATACGCAGGACTCATCTTCGCTTCGAGAAAATCCAAACTCCTTGACCTTTTCATGAAAACAAAGATTCCAGCTACGAGACGCTTGTTTAAGTCCATAAATGGATCTTTCAAGCTTACACACCTTATCTGGATACTCGGTATGTACAAAACCTTCAGGTTGTGCCATATACACATCCTCATCAAGTTTCCCATTGAGGAAAGCGGTTTTTACATCCATTTGCCATATTTCATAGTCATTAAATGCAGCTATGGCAAGTAATATCCTGATAGACTTAATCTTTGCTACTGGTGAGAAGGTTTCATCATAATCAATCCCTTGAGTTTGAGTGTAACCTTTCGTAACCAGTCTAGCCTTGAATGTGTGCACATTCCCATCCATGTCGGTCTTCTTTTTGAAGATCCACTTACACCCAACTGTACATAGTTTGAATCTCGCTCTCCATGGCCTCTTTCCATGTGGCAGCCTCAGGGCCTGCCATCGCTTCCTTGTAGTTGGATGGCTCTTCCGCACTATCAAATGTTTTATCATTGACTAGTGTATCTCCTTCCTTTGTAATATGAAAACCATAATAAAAATCAGGAGATTGATTAGCTCTACTATCTCTACTAGTTCTGCGAAGAGGTGGTGGAGGTATGTCAGTTTCCTCAACCGATGGTTCAACCTCATGTTGAGGGCTAGTGTCAACTATAAGTTCATCATTGGTTGTTTCTTGAATTTCTTCAAGATCAATACTGCTCCCACTATCCTCTTTGGAAATGAGCTCCCTTTCTTGGAAGACTCCCCTTCTAGCTACAAACACTTTGTTCTCAGAAGGTTTGTAAAATATATATCCAAAGGATTTGTAGGGATAACCAATGAACCGACACTTCTCTGCTCTAGGTTCTAGCTTGTCGTTAGTTTTGCGCCGAACGAAGACTTCACAACCCCAGACCTTTATATGTGCTAACGAGGTACGAGTCCCAGTCCACATTTCAGAGGGTGTCTTTGCAACCTTCTTAGTTGGAATGAGGTTTAAGATATGAGCTGCAGTTTCTAAGGCATAGCCCCAGAACGATATTGGAAGTGTAGCTCGACTCATCATGGACCGAACCAAATCAAGTAGCGTTCGATTTCTTCTCTCAGCAACACCATTGAGTTGTGGTGTTCTGGGAGGAGATAATTGCGAACCTATTCCACAATCCCTTAGATAGTCATAGAATTCATGACTCAAGTATTCTCCACCCCTGTCGTACCGGAGCATCTTGATCTTCTTGCCCAGTTGGTTTTCTACTTCGTTTTTGAATCCTTTGAACACTTGAAAGGTGTCCGACTTGTTTTTCATCCAATAGATAAACCCATATCTACTGAAATCATCAGTAAAGGTAACAAAGTATCTCTCACCGTTTCTCGTGGCAGATCTGAATGGTCCACATACATCTGTGTGGATTAAGTCCAACAGATCCTTACCCCTTTCCATTTTTCCTTTGAAAGGTGCTTTTGTCATCTTGCCAAGTAAGCAAGACTCGCATTCTCCATCCGACTTTAAGCCAAATGGTTCAAAGATCCCATCCGATTGGAGCTTGGCGATGTGTTTCTTGTTTATGTGGCCAAGACGATGATGCCATAACAACGATTTATCCAATTCACTATTGGAGGAACCAACATTTAGAGTTAAGTTATTATTATTTCTACCAACATAAATCACACTTTCATACACACCATTACAAGGAGAGGCTTTAAAATAAAAACAACCATGTTTATAAACCAAAATGCAACCATTATTATTATCAAATTGAAATTCAAAACCATCCTTGTACAATGCATGAAAAGAAATAATGTTTCGAGCCATTTCTGGCGAGTAGCAACAATCGAATAACTTTATTGAAAAACCACTACTAAGCATGAGCTCAAAATCTCCAATCTTTGTAACAGCGGCAGTCATCCTGTTTCCCATGATCAGATTCAGCTCCCCATGCTTCAACATTCTACTTCCCTTTAGTCCCTGGAAATTAGAGCAAATGTGAGTACCACATCCCATATCAAGGACCCAAGAGTTAGAAATCAAAGTACTATGGAGTTCAATTGTAAAAATACCTGAGGTGCCAGACCCTTTGACCTTGTTCATTTTCAAGTCCTCCAGATATTTTGGGCAGCTTCTCTTCCAATGGCCCCTTTCTTGACAGTAAAAGCATATGGCCTCTTTAGGGTCACTTATGGGTGGTATGTCAGAAGAATCATCTTTTCTCTTATGGCTTTGGTCGCGAGGAACAACTTTAACCTTTCCCTTCCCTTTGGGATGATAAACTTTCTTCTTCTTACAGCCACCTTCCCTAATGGCCAGGACGGGAGCAGTTGAGTGAGCACTTTGGGTCTTACCCATACTTGCTTCAGCAGATCTCAACATGCCATGGAGCTCCATCAAGGTCTTGTCCATATTGTTCATATTGAAGTTCACTATGAACTGTTTATATGCCCCACTAAGAGAGTTTAGCACCATGTCAATGGCAAGCTCTCTTGGGAAATCGACACCTAGATTGCCTAACCTGTCAATGTACGCTTTCATCTTTTGCACATGCGCATAAGCGATTTTACGACTTGGAACCTTTCTTGCCTCGCTTGCTCCTGAAACATTTCACGAAGCTGCTCATTTAGTTCAAACGCCCCCATGTTCTCAAAACTCTTTTGAAGTTCCGGGGACATGGACGCCAACATGAGACACGCGACTTTTGTGGATTTCACGAATTGCTTATTGTATTCAGTTACTGCTTCAGGGCTTGCATTATCATTAAGTATAGGAAGATCCTCGTCGAGCAAATACTCTTTGTCTTCGTACCTCAAGGCAATTCTCAAGGCACGAATCCAATCCAAGTAATTTGGCCCAGTCAGCTTATCTTTACATAGGATAGAGAGTAACGTAAGGTTGGATGTTGAGTGAGTAGGAGGAGGAGGAGGAATATTTTCAGCCATCTGTAGATATAGTTTTATTTTAGTTAGTTTGAAATTTAACCTTTAAAAAACAATTATCCAAAATTATTTAACAAGGCTAGGATCCTTATTTTTACTCTATGATGAGAAAAGGGATGCCGTAATAACATCATAAAGTTATTTAGGTAAACAAATGCTATTTGTTAATTTCATTCACTATGAAACTCCTAGTTCTTTTGAGATTCACCGACTTATGTCAATGGCATGTTAATCTCGACTATGCTTATCTTCTATTTGTGACTGGGATGCCGAGGATCACAAACTAGATGGTGAATCGACCATGCAAGAACACATGGACCCCTCGGCTCAAGTACGCTTGAGAATCACGAGCGCCACATCATTTTCGACTATAGTTTCACATTAACGTGCCGGCAAACCGCACACCCTCCGTTAACAAACTATAAGAATATGTGTGTTCTTTTCATGGGTAGCATAAGGCTTTCACATTTCTTAGTATATCTAAACGGGATTTTGTTTTTATACTTCATAGTTAATACTTTTAACTTGTCACATTGACCTATCAAACATTTTCGGTAATTCCACTAGTCCACACAAGAGGCGGTGAGCATGGTAACGCAAGGCGTTTTAAAAACCATTGACTCATTCGGCAACCATATTATAGGTAACCTCCTTAAACCCCCTTAGAGTGCTTATAGTGAGTACGCCTAGTCTCGGTTTGACTATCAATGTATAATTTAATTTTATATATATAATTAAGGTCTAATATATATATATATAAATAAGTTGAATGGAATTTTAAACAATTTAAAATTATGATTATCTAATTAATTTTAATTAACCATGTGAGGGCACATTTAATAATTAATTTAATATATCGTTTCCATAATTAATCGAATGGAATTTTAAACAATTTAAAATTACGATTATCTAATTAATTCTAATTAACCATGTGAGAGCACATTTAATAATTAATATAATCGTTTCCATAATTAATTCCAATTAAACATGTGAGGACACATGCTAATAATTAATGTAAATATTTGACATACAATTTATATTCACTATATAAATAATGTTAATGTTTATCTTACAATTTTATTCAACTTAAATATATTTATATAAGATAAGATAATATGTAAGATTATCTATTCAATATTTGGCAAAATTGTTTATTGTTGTGTTTTAGGCAAGTTAGGAAACTAGCCAAAAACAATTAGGGTATAACATTGCATAAAAAAGACTACCCTATACCCTTTAGGGATTTCGATAAAACTTAATCGCTAATAATACAAACCTTTTATGCAAGTAAAAATTAGTTTCTAAAAAATTATGTTTTGAGGTTATGATCATGAAACCCTAACTTAGGGATTAAGCAATCCAATGGCCACAAAAATTTGAAATCGATTTTTGTAACCTCAAACCCAAAATTTCAAAAAACCCTAATCCAACATAAACAGTTTTGCAAATCAAATTGAAACACTTTTGAGATAATATCTAAGAACAATGGCTCTGATACCACTGTAAGGTTTTGAGTAAACATACAACCACATGATATAGGCAACGGAAGCATATTTTAATTTTATATCATCAATGGTTATACAAACTATCAACCTATATGAATACATGCGTTCTAGATAATTAACTACAAAAGATTGAATCAAGAACACTTACTTGTTTATTGCGATTGTCGAAAACCACAGTGATGAATCAAACCTTTGATCTCGCTTCTTGGATGTCAAGGACCAATAGTATGAATCCCTCTAGTGGCTCACACTTAAGAACACCAAAATACCAACCACAAGAAGATGCTTAATCACTAAACCCAAAATTAGGGTTTACGATTTTGGGAGAGGGAGAAGGGAGATCGACGGCTCCAAGAGAGATTGAAAAAAAACTCATTAGGGTTTAACCCCTAGCAGTTTATTTATAACCCTCTATTTTACACTTAGCCCCCTTGAACCGATAAGCTTGTTAAAACCATTTTAAGCAATTAGTCCCTGCACTTTATATAATTAATCTAATTAATTATATTGCAGCTTATCATCAATTGAACTAATTGCTTTAACTCCCTTTAATTTTTCTGATTTTTTATTTTGGGTCTTAAGGGCAACCCAAAAGGATCCTGCTATTATTAGAAATATCACTATCTTGCTACTTGATTCCTTCTGAGATCAACTGTTTGGACATTTGTGCGTCTTTCTTTAAAGTTGTCATGTAATAAGTTGAGTATTCTTGTACATAACCTCCTTAAACATGACAACACGAGCAATAACCTAAGTTCGAGAGCGAAACGAGAGTATCTGTGAGGTAGGGTCGAGGCGAAATGTTTTCCCCAGTATGTTCAGACTTAGTCTAACCCGGATGTGATCGGAACAGTCACGAGTTCAACTCCCAATGGAAGGTCATAGGTCAAACGAAATGAGAATTAGGCGAGAGTGAGATAGATATTCACGGGTATGGGAAATCACTGATGCATCACTTGGTACTGATTGGAAATTGTGCAGTTATGATATTTTCACTGATATGTGCTTTAATTCTGTTTTATCGCTAAGTTGCTTGGGGACAAGCAACGCTCGGTTTGGGGTTGTTGATAACGCCACTTTTTGGCGTTATTTCCGGTTCTCAAACCAATGAGATTGGCTTGTATTCAAGTAAAAAGGCGTGTATTTTACGGTTTATCTAGTGATTTACACAGGTTATCTAAAAGGCGGCATTCCTCGAGAAAAGAAGCTAAAAAGAGCCCAAAAGTCAAGCCCAAGACCCGCGACCGAACCAGGACCCGACCCGCGAACCAGAAATCGACCCACGCTGCAAAAACAACACGCGCGACTTACCACGCGACTTGCAGGTCGCGTGGCAAGTGGCGTAACCCTCTGTTTGTTGAAAATCAGCTTTTTTATTCGGGGTTTAGGTCATTCGTTCCGTATCCAGATTTCACATGACGGCTAGAGCAGTCCCAGGGGCGATTTTCAGAGCCAAGTGACACCGTTTGGAGCAAAGATCGAGGATCAATCGAAAGAACGTTCAAGACGCGAAGTAGATTCAATCACGAGAAAAGGGAGTTCATCAATTCATCTTACACAGTCACCACGATCACGTTTACCATGTTTGCTTACATTTTCGTTTCTCTTTCTTTTGTGTTTGAATCCCCCAACATCATGAACTATATCTTTAAGATGTTGGGGGTTGGATTGAATTAGGATTGAACATATAGATGGATGACGAATCCACAAGACTTGAGAACAACACCTTCCAGCGGCTACATATTCAGCTTCAACTGTGGAAGTGGACACTGAGTTTTGCTTCTTACTTGTCCAACTTACCAGCTTTCCACCCACGAGCTGACATCCTCCTGTGGTGCTTTTCCTATCCATTTTGCAACCTGCAAAATCACTATTTGAATAGGCGGTTAGATCGAAAGATTCGCTTTACAGATTCACTGTACCAAAGGCCTAGATTCACTGTACCCTTAAGATATCGAAAGATTCGCTTTACAACTTTCATATGAGATATCTTAGGTTCAGCTTGATATCGTGCACACAAGCATGTTGCAAACATAATATCGGGTCGGCTAGCTGTAAGATACAATAGTGAGCCGATCATCCCACGGTACAGCGTGACATTGACAGGAACACCCTTTGTGTCCTTATCAAGTGTCAACGGTGGTGCCATAGGGGTTTTCATAGCTGAACTTTCAGTTAAGTCGAATTTCTTCAGCATATCTTTAACATATTTTCCCTGATTAATGAAAGTTCCTTTTTCAGTTTGCTTAATCTGAAGACCAAGGAAATATGTTAGTTCACCCATCATGCTCATTTTATACTCATCTTTCATTCTATCAGCGAAACGAGTACAAAGCTCAGGGTTAGTAGAACCAAATATAATGTCATCAACATATATTTGAACTAAAATGATATGACCTTTCACTTTTCTAAAAAAAAGAGTTTTGTCAATCTTACCTCTCTCAAATTGTTCAATATGGAGATAAGTAGAGAGAGTATCATACCATGCACGAGGAGCTTGCTTTAAGCCATAAAGTGCCTTGTCCAGTTTATAAACATAACCTGGACGCTTAGGATCTGAGAATCCTGGAGGTTGTTCCACATAAACTTCTTCATTCAGCTTTCCATTCAGAAACGCTGACTTAACATCCATCTGATGTACAGTGAAGTTTTTGTGTACAGCATATGCTAAGAAAAGACGAATAGATTCAAGTCTTGCTACTGGAGCAAAAGTTTCGTCATAATCTATGCCTTCCTCTTGTCTGTATCCCTGAGCAACAAGACGAGCTTTGTTGCGAGTTACAGTACCATGTTCGTCCAACTTGTTTCGATAGACCCATTTAGTGCCTATCACCGTTTTGTCAGTTGGTCTACGAACGAGTTTCCAAACTTTGTTTCTTTCGAATTCAGTCAGCTCTTCTTGCATAGCGCTGACCCAGTTTGGATCTCTGAGGGCATCATCTATTTTCTTTGGTTCAGTTAGAGAAATAAAGTTAACAAATAAACAAATATTACCTGCACTTCTACGAGTCTGAATACCAGCGTTGGGATCACCAAGAATTTGATCGATTGGGTGATTTACAGTCCATCGCTGAGCCGGAGCATACGTCGCTGACTCGGTCTGAACTGGAGAAACTGAAGATGAGGCTTCAGCTACTTCTGGATTATCAGCTAAGAGAAGAATGTTTGCATTTGTCACTTCATTCACTGATTGCTGAGAAATAGATGGAATTTCTGAGACATTTGGATCAACTGTAGGTATAGTGTTAATAGGAACAGCTGAGACCCAAGATGTTTCAGCTTCACTATTCTGCATATCTGGAATGATAGTAGGACCATCATTTTCTACGGTGTGAGCATGAGGAGTGGGAACTTCTTCTGAATCACCAAGATGAGAAAACATCCATTGATTTAGTTCTTCAGTATCAGCGGATGGTTTAGAGTTCGCTGAACGGGATTCGTCAAACGTGACGTGAATAGTTTCTTCTACAGTTTGTCTTCTACGGTTGAAGACTCTGAAGGCTTTGGAGACTGAGGAGTATCCAAAAAAGATTCCATCATCAGCCTTAGGATCAAACTTTCCAAGGGCATCTCTGTTGTTCAGTATGAAACACTGACATCCAAAGATGTGAAGAAAGCTGATTGAAGGCTTTCTCCCATGAAAGAGTTCATAGGCTGTCTTTTTGAATCTTTTAACTATCAGCGACCTGTTTTGCGTAAAACAAGCAGTGTTGACAGCTTCTGCCCAAAACTGAGTAGGCAGGTGAGAATCGCTGAGCATTGAACGTGCAGCTTCAATAATTGTTCTATTTCTTCTTTCAGCGACTCCATTTTGTTGCGGTGTTCTCACTGACGAAAAGTTGTGAGAAAAACCCTTACTCTCAAGGAAGGAATCAAGAGAACTGTTTTTGAATTCAGTTCCATTATCACTCCTTATTGAGCGAACAGTCATATTGTTCAGAGTTTCCATCTTCCGAACAAAGGTGATGAGTTCTTCAGGGGTGTCACTCTTAGAACGGAGAAACATTACCCATGTGTAACGAGAGAATTCATCAACTATGACCAGCGTATATTTCTTTCCAGCGATGGATTGTTTGTTAAAAGGGCCAAACAAATCCATATGGAGTAGTTGTAGAGGAGATGACACTGAGGAGACTTGCTTTGACTTGAAACTTGCCTTGGTCTGCTTCCCTTTTTCACACGCTGAACATAAAGACTCTTTGGCGTATGAATGCTGAGGTAGACCATTGACTAACTCTTTGGAGGAAAGAGTATTCAGTGTCTTGAAATTTAGATGTGAGAGCCTCTTGTGCCATAGCCAGTTAACATCAGAAGATGCCTTTGAGAAGAAACATGAGTTCTCAGTGGTTGTTGAGTCCATGTTTATTACATAAACATTTTCCAAACGATAACCGCTGAGAGCTATCTTCTCCCTTTTGTCAGTGACAAAGCAGGATTCCTTAGTGAAAATCACTTTGTTATCCATGTCGCAAAGCTGACTGATGCTCAGAAGATTATGCTTCAGCCCTTCAACATATGCGACTCTTCTGAAGGAGGTTGTACCATTTGAAAGTACACCATACCCTCGGGTATGTCCTTTTCCATTTCCACCGAAAGTCACAGAGGGACCCTTCTCTTCCTTGTATTCAGCGAGCAGGTTTTTCTTTCCAGTCATGTGTCTAGAGCATCCGCTATCGAGATACCAGATACCCTTCTTAACCTGCATTTACAAATGAAGATTAGTTTTGCTTGGGTACCCACTTAACCATGTATACACGTTTGTCAGTGGAGCTAGTTGGAATAGAAGGTTTATGCGGTCTTCGCAGCATTTGAAGATTCAGCTTTGTCTTTCTTCACTTTGGTTAATTTCTTAACTTCAGTGGTAGGAGTCACCTTGACCTGATTTGCATCGGGGTTGGTCTTCTTTGCCTTGGGGGCAATCTTCACCTTAGCTATCTTTTCGGCTTTGGTGGCTGTGGGACACTTACTAGCAATATGATCGGTAAGTCCACAGTGATAACATTTCCTATAACTAAAAGTAGTTCTAGGACTACTTGTATGCTGAGCTTTTAATTTCGAATTAGAAGTGCCAGCACCAAGTAAACTATTGGCTTTAGAAATGGGACGAACATTCAGTTCTTCAGATTTCTTACCAAGGACATCCACTCTGAGTCTAGGAGTAGATCGCTGAATAGATCCAGAGATCAGCTTCCTAGATCCAGAGGGGTTGGTCACTGAGGCTTTAGAAGCATTCAGCTTTGGTACTAAGGTACCCTTCTGAGGATTTTGATAAATAACAATTCCTTTACCTTTGTCTTTAGAGACAGAGGTAGGTTTTGAATAAACCATTTTCTCCTTATCTTTTGAGGAGGTAGGAGTTTCCTCAGGGATTGGTGTAATGGACGAGGAGCACTGAGATGATGAAGTATCAGCGACTGAGGATACGAACGTTCCAAATTTAAGCATTGAACGTTCAGTGGTTGGTTTTGGAGTATCATATTTATAACCCAGACCACGTTTATCACTCAGAGGAATCTGAGCCTTAATTATCTCAGTGATCTTTGTTGAAGAATTACACCATCCTTCAACAGTAGCTTGTTCAGCTTTTAATGCAGCGATAGCTTCTGCTCGTTCGATTTTGACTAGTTGATTTAAATAGACTTGATCTTTAAAATCATCTTCAATTTTAGAAAGCTTTTCTATTTGAAGGTGGCAGTTTTTAAGCTTTTCACCGAGATCAAGATTTTGGTTTTCAACCACAGTTTTGCCGTTCATGGCTTCGTATAAACTTCTAGTCAATAGATCGATCTTACGGAGACTATCAGCTTCATCAATATTTGCAATATTGGTAAAGAAAGAAGGTGATACCTGAATGGCAGATGTTGAAGTGGAGGGAATGTCTGAACTTTCTTCCTCTTCTTCAATCTTGGCCATGAGACATTGATTTGCTTCATCATCTTCAGAGTCAGATGATAATGCTTCTTCATCAGAAGCAGCCCAATCATAGTCAGCCATCAGGCCTTTTCCTTTCTTCTCAAAGCTTTTAGCTTTGCATACTTCTCCTTCAGCTTTGAGTATTTGTCATCTTTATTCCTTGGAACAAAGTTTTTCTTTGAGAAAGTTGAAGGTCTCATGACTTTCTTTGACCTGCACTCATTAGCGAAATGACCTATCTTTTCGCAGTTGTAACAAGTAGCGGTAGCCTTATCAACAAAAGCTGATGATTTAGGCTTGTCAGTTATGGAAAGAGGTTTGTTCTTTCTAAACATTTTCTTCTTGGCGAATCTCCTGAACTTTTTAGTTAGGAGAGCCAAGGATTCATCATCATCTGAAGAATCAGAGTCTGATGACCTTTCAGAGTTACTTTCTAACTCAGTGATAGTGACCGAGGGTCGCTGAGTCGAAGGTTCCTCTGAGATTAAAGCAACAAGAGTGCTTTTGGAATCTTTTACAAGATTCTTCTTAAGATGGCTAGATTGCTCATGATTCAGCAATGTACCATATAAAGTTGAAAGGGTCATTGATTTAAGATCCTTTGACAGCTTGAGACACATGGAATAATTGTTCCAGCTTTAAGGTAAACATTCTAGAAACTTTGTCAGCACTTCAAAGTTAGAATATTCCTTACCAACAGTTTTTAGATCTATAATTAAGCAATTAAAACGTTGGTGAACTTCAGAGAGAGTTTCATTCTTACCAGAAATGAAGCTTTCGTATTGTCTTACCAGGTTGATCTTTCTAGAGTCCTGGACTTCAGACGTTCCTTCATACTGAACACATATTGTGTCCCACATGGCTTTTGATGACTTCAGGTTCATGACGGAATGGTAGACTTCGTCAGGAAGGGCCATGGATAGTATGGATCTGGCTTTTGTATCTGTAGCCACTTTCTTCTTATCTTCATCGGTCCACATGTGTATTTCCTTAGGAATCAGCCTTTCTGGAATAGCAGGTCTAGTTGCAGTGGCTGGAACTAAAGGATCAATTGTTACAGGGATGTGTGGGCCGTTTTCAAGATAGTAAGTCATAGTAGGGTCTACACCTTCTAAGAAGAGTGTCATCCTATTTTTCCACAAGTTGAAGTTGTCTCTGGAAAATCTAGGGGGTTTTGCAAGAGAACCATTGTCTATATAATGTGTGTTTGAGTTGGTGGCCATTTTCAGATAATAGCAAGGAAGATAAATATCTTAGATTAGATCTTGTTTATGAGATTAAACAAATCCGCTCTGATACCACTTGTTGGTCCCGAAGGCCTATACAAGTTTGTAGAAGGGGGGGGGGGGGGGGGGGGGTTGAATACAAACACACGAATTTTACTTTTCTAAATTGTTTATTGATAAATCATTAACAATTTACAGCTTGTTGCGGAGACAAGATTAAGGATAAACCTAAATCTAAACAAGTTGGAACACTAAGGTTTCTTGCACTAAGAGAGATAAGGAAATTACTAATAATAACCTATCTTGAGATAAGAGATTTGAACTTGTCCAGAGTTAGCAAGTTGCTTCAAATGAAGTGAGTTCGTCTCTTTATATACTGCATGCATTTAATGCAAGTCAGTATATACTTTACACGTGTCATCAGCTGGTTGGTTGCATGTCATTGACCTTGGTTGACAACCTTAGTAGCCGTATGGATGAATAGTGTAGTATCAGAGTGGTTGTACGATTTCAGATATTCGAAGGTTCTTTTCTGACAATTCGTACGGAGTCGTGCAAGGGTGGTTAAGACAAAAGTACTTCGTACGGAGGACTTCATGACCAGCTTTCGTTGATTCAGCGATTATCATTTACTATTCAGCAGATGATAAAGTTCAGCGATAGTTGAAGTCTTGTACTTGATACTTCACGTTGAGTGGACAAATCTGAGTCTTCGCTGATCCGCATCAGTTCATTAGGAGACTTGTCACTGGTTCTTGAGCTTGATCTTCGACTTCAGCGTAGAACCTTTGTTGACGTGAAACTTGTCTTCAGGGATCATAAGTAAACAACTAACTTATCAGCGATCATCATAATGACTGAACAGACTCAGAGCATTAATGATGAACAGTGTTCGCTGAATGTTTAATCTAAAGAGCGAGAGTTCCTATCAGCGGTACTGTAAGATCTTAGTACTTATCAGCGATAGTGAAACTCTGATACATATTGTTTACTTACAATTTTCACTAAGTATATAAGAGAGGGTCATTATCAAATCACTGAGGGTTTGGATCAACACTCAAATCTCTTCCATTTCTCTCCCAAATCATTTTTCCTTCCTTCCTCACAAACCCTAACCGATTTTGGGGCTTTTCTTGGAGATTAATGTGTTTCTTATCCACTTTATGCTAGTGATTTCATTCATTGATGCAAGAGCAAGTTTCATCCACAACACTAGAGATGTTTGGGGTTTTCTAGGTTTTCATCAAAACCTAAGTGGTGAGTTCATCCTACTAGCTTCTATACTTTCATATGAGTTAGAAATGTTCCATTGATGATCTTCTAGTATTTTGCTTATCCAATTTTGGTTTGGATGATTTTGGAGAAGTTAGGTCAAATTGAGGTTTTGGGTATAAATGGAGATTTTGATGGTTGATGTTTGGAGAACAATTCTAAATGGTTAAATGTAGTTATTAATGGTGGGAAAATTATGGATTTAGGTTTTGAAGTTTTGGTTTGAGGATTCATGTGCATCAAAGGAGCATACGTTTGGGGAAAATCTAGATTTAGCTAAATCTAGCAAAGGTGAGTTCAAGTTACTTTGCGAAAACTTTGTACATGCCAAAATGTTAATTTCCAAGTAATTATGTGTTTTACATGAAAATTATCAATGTCGAGTTATTTGATGGGTTTCAACCTTTGAAGTATTTATGGTTGTAAATATGGTAAAACACTTACATTTTGGATTTGGGAAAATGTGATGAATAAATCATACATGAAAATGAGTTGTTGATCTATGTGATAAATGGAGTCTATTTGTTATGAAAATGCATTTTGTAAATATTTTGGAAATATGCGTATAGTACATCGTGTGATGTTTTGAAAATGTAAAGGTGTGAGTCCTTGGAAAGGAGGGTTTTCCCGATCCAAGGTTTTATTTCGGGTTTTCATGGATTTGAGGTATTTACTGGCAAACGGTGTGTGTTGTCATATTTGATGTCATTTTATGACTTTCATAATCTATCTTTTGAGTTAGTTGAGCTTGTGGCTCGGTATCGAATTTTATCAAGTGTTGGGGACATTTGTCCAGTGTTGGTAGCTCAGATTTGAGTTTTGATCATGAATTACGTTATTGGGAAATTGCATGTTTTGAATGCATTTGTTTATTCATTTGGGGTCGTGTAATATTTAGACCTTGTTAGCTATGGATCCATAGGCTGTTGAGTTTTCCAAGTCTCGCGGGCAAGAGATCGGGATGATTGAGCTCAGTTTATGAGACGTTAGTTTCTTTTGTAGCACAGAATAGGCATCGGGTTCCATGATAAGTAAGGCGTGGACCTAGATGGTCGGGCGTCGTCTCATGGGCAGTAAGGTGTAATTCCATATATGTGCTTAGCACGGGATAGGCATCGGGTTCCATGATAAGTAAGGTGTGGACCTATATGGTCGGGCGTCGTCTCATGGGCAGTAAGGTGTAATCCCTAATGTGCTGTTGTGGATTTGGTGACCCAATGTATAGACCTGGAGTGGTTGATGTTGGGCGCATCCTAGTCTCGTGGGCAATAGATCTGGAGTGATTGAGCTCAGTTTTAAGAGAGTCATCCACGTGGGTGTTTTTATTACATAGTAAGTGACCCACTTTAGTGTTCCGTCACGTGTGATGTATACGGGCCTCCCCCGTCACCGAAAGGTGTTGTTTTGGGTATTTGTTGCTACTCATGTTTTCGGTGACGTGTTATATTTATATGGATTGTTTTCCATGGTACGTAAGTTATGGTTTATGTCTCATCCGTGAGAGATGTTTCGGGTATTTGTATTTATCCATGTTTTCGGTAATGCATCAGATTTATGAGAATTGCATTCCCACGTTATATAAGTTGTGGATTATGTTTCATCCATGTTTTGGGATGTTTTGGGACAAAGGCAAATAATTATGCGTTTAATCGTCTTGAGTATCAAATGCTATTTCACATTTTTCGTGGACTTTGTGAATAAGTCTATTTTTGGGATATCATGTTATAATAAAGATTTTAGCATGGGAAATGTGTGAGTTGGAAAATTGGTGATTTGCAACTAAAGTAAACCCTTTAGTAATCATGACTAAAACTATTACTCTTTCGATTTTTGTTTTTATATAGTCATGATAAAATGCTTGAACTCACTAGGCGTAAGCCTAACCTTTTTTATTTGTCGGCATGTGCAACAGGCTCAGGTTGGGGTAGCTCTAGCTACATCGTGAAGTGGCGTGTACTAGTAGTGTGCACGTGAGGTGACTTGAGTAGTGAAGACTTCCGCACTTATTTGGAATTAGCAAATTGTGTTATGTTAAGTAGCACCCGTTTAAGTTATTTTATTGTGGGAATTATAATGTTTTAAATTCCAAGTTATTTTGAGGAATGAATTGTAGAAATGAATCCATCTATTTTGGTTAATTTATTGAAAATTAAAGTTAGTTGCTCGTTCCAAATTTGAGGGTGTTACACTATCAGTGGCAAGTGCTTATCCCACGATCCCCCAAAGTCAACAATGCAAGCCTAGAGCATGTCTTCTAAGGTCTGAATCGTCCGTTCACTCTGACCGTCAGTTTGAGGATGATACGGCGTACTTAACTTTATCTGCGTTCCCATTTCCTTTTGAAAACTTTTCCAGAATCTTGAGGTAAAACGGCTGTCACGATCAGAGATAATCGAAATTGGAACTCCATGTCGTGTTACTATTTCGTTGATATATATTTTGGCTAGTCTTTCCAATGAATAGGTTTCCTTTATTGGTAGGAAGTGAGCAGACTTCGTCAATCTGTCAACGATCACCCAAATGGCATCAAATCCCTTCTAAGTCCTTGGTAGCTTTGTGATGAAATCTGTAGTAATTTGATCCCATTTCCACATCGGTATTTCTAAACTATGTAATTGCCCAAACGGCTTCTGATATTCAATCTTTACCTTCTTACAAGTAGTACAACCTTCCACATGTTGAGCAATGCTTCTTTTTATTCCCGGCCACCAATAGAATTGTTTTAGGTCTTTGTACATCTTATTCATACTTGGATGAATAGAGAATCGAGATTTATGAGGTTCTTGTAGTACACGATCTCGTAAACCACCCAAATGAGGCACCCAAATTCTGTTCCCCAGACACAATAACCCACGATCATCTTTTACTAGCAATGCTGATAACCCCACTAACCGTTCTGACTTCAAATATTCTTCCTGATAGGCTTCTACTTGACACTTCTTCAGTTCGTCGAAAATGTTAGGTAGAAGCTCAGTTCGTAGTGCAATAGATTTTATTGTTCAACTTCTTTCTAGACGACTCAGTGCATCAGCTACCACATTCGCCTTTCCCGGATGATAAACGATTTCACAGTTGTAATCATTCACCAATTCTAGCCATCTTCTTTGCCTCATATTTAGTTCCTTCTAATCGAAAAGATGTTGGAGACTCTTATGATCGGTATAGATTTGACATTTAGAGCCGTAAAGGTAATGTCTCCAAATCTTCAACGCGAAAATAACTGCTGCCAGTTCCATGTTGTGTGTAGGATACTGTCTTTCATGATCTTTTAATTGACGAGAAGTATAAGCAATAACCTTTCCACGCTGCATAAGTACACATCCCAATCCCAGTTTGGAAGCATCACTGTAAACAACAAAGTCTTTGGAACCTTCCGGTAGTGACAAAATCGGCGCACTACAAAGTTTCTCTTTCAATATCCTGAATGCTTCATCCTGTTCTGCTTTCCATTCAAACTTTAGATTCTTCCGGGTTAGCTTAGTGAGAGGCATAGCGATACGAGAAAAATCTTTTATAAACTTTCGATAGTAACCGGCTAAACCCAGAAAACTTCGTACTTCCATTGGCGTCTTCGGCGGTTCCCATTTTTCAATTGCTTCTACCTTCGTCGGATCAACTGGAATACCTTTCTCGGAAACTACATGCCCGAGAAACTGAACTTCCCATAGCTAGAATTCACACTTAGAGAACTTAGCGTATAACTGCTCCTTCTTTAACAATTCCAGAATTAACCGAAGATGTTGTGCGTGATCCTCTTTGGATCGGGAATAGATAAGTATATCATCGATAAATACAATAACAAATCTATCGAGATATGGCTTACATACCCGATTCATTAAATCCATAAAAGCAGCTGGAGCGTTCGTCAATCCAAAAGGCATCACTAAGAATTCATAGTGACCATACCGTGTGCGAAAAGCAGTTTTCAGAACGTCTTCTTCTTTAACCTTCAGTTGATGATAACCAGATCTCAGATCAATCTTGGAGAAATAGCAAGCTCCAACTAGTTGATCAAAGAGGTCATCAATTCTAGGAAGCGGATACTTGTTCTTCATCGTGCGCTTATTCAGTTCCCGATAATCAATACACATCCTCATCGAACCATCCTTCTTTTTCACAAACAAAACCGGTGCTCCCCACGGCGAAGAACTGGGCCTGATGAATCCTTTATCTGAAAGATCCTGCAGTTGAGTCATCATCTCTTTCATCTCTGGAGGTGCCAAACGATACGGTGCACGGGCAACAGGAGCGTCTCCAGGAATCAGATCTATACAAAACTCTACTTGTCTAACGGGCGGAAGGCTAGTCAGATCTTCTGGAAAAACTTCCGGAAATTCACGAACAACCGGAATATCTCCCAGCTTACTCTTTTCTAGCTTAATATCTATCACATAAGCTAAGTAACTTAAGAAGCCTTTATTGATACACTTACGAGCTTTTAACAAAGAGATAAGGCAAGACTGATGATTTCTACGGTCACCAGAAATCACTACTGGTCCCTTCTCAGGTAAGACAACATTTATCAATTTCTTATCACAAACTATATTAGCCTGATTCTCGGCTAACCAATCCATTCCCACTACCACATCAAATTCGATCAACGGTATAGGAAATAACTAAATAGGCACTCCACACCCATCTATGTTTATCACACAACTATCAAATACCTCACTAACCGGTACTTGATTATCATTAGCCGTATCTACCATTAACGCATGATCTAACACTTTAGGCTTTAAATGCATATATGCAGCAAAAGAAGGCGACACGAACGATCGGTTTGCACCGGAATCAAATAACACTTTAGTACGTGTAGAATTTATTAAGAATGTACCTGTAACCACATCAGGAGTCTCATCTGCTTCTTGCTCTGTCATCTGGAAAGCACGGCCCCTTGCTCTTGGTACTTCTGGCCTTGGTACTACCGGTCTAACACCCGTTGGTCTTACTGACGTACCACCTGGTTGTATTCTCCCCAGTGGACAATCGGATTGAAGGTGATCAGGAGAATTACACGAGTAACAAAATCTAACTACTCGACAGTCTTTAGCAATATGACCGATCTTTCCACACTTATAACAGTTTCTAGGATCCACTAGACATCTTCCTTGATGAAAACGGTGGCACTTTAGGCAAGGTCTTTCAACTGGTCGGAAAGGTGGACGGTTATCAAATCGCTGAAACCTGGACTTCTTCGAATCATACTGCGGACCTTCCCACTTTCTTTTCCCCACATTCTTATCACTAGTATTTCTCCCTTTATCTTGTTCCACGGTTTCCGCGGCGTCTACTGCGGCGGAGAAAGTTTCTGGTCCTTTAGCAATCACAAAACTCATGACTTCTGCATTCAATCCAAAGATAAACCTTTCAATCTTCATGGCCTCCGTAGCAACGTAGTATTCCGCAAAACGAGACTTTTCCATGAAACGAGCGGTGTAGTCCCGAACTGACAAATTCCGTTGCTGCAAGTTCATAAACTCCCCTTCCAATTGTTTAACTGCGGCTTGAGGACAAAACTGTTTCCTGAAGGCTATCATGAATTCTTCCCAAGAGTAAGTAGAATATATATTAGATCCTCCCGAGGACATATGTGCTTCCCACCAGTATAGGGCATCACCTTTCAACATTGCAGTTCCATAGAGTACTATATCCTCTTCAGCGCATTTACTAGTCTTGAAGATGGCTTCTATTTCTTTCAGCCACTTCATAGCTTTTACTGGATCCCGATCTCCCGAGTAAGTTGGAGGATTACAACTTAAGAACATTTTATAGTCACACTTCCTTAGTACTGGTGTGATTGTAGGTGTAATAGGCATCTCGTCTTCATGACTAGGATCTGGTGTATCATCTTCATTATGACGAGTTCGATCAAACATGGCTTGTATATTGGCCTGCAGTCTTCCCATTTCGGCTGTTAAATCGTCCCTAGTAACAAATTCATTACCTCGCGGCGGAGCTCCACTCCCAGTTCTACCCCCAATTCTGCCTCCAGTTCTGCCTCCACCTCTTTCTCCCCCTCTTCCCCTACCTCCGGCTGTTGGGTTTGTTCTATTCGGATTTCCTCCTCCTTCACGATTCGTTTATCTAGTACCACTTGCCATTCTGTTGATTCAGACAAGATTAATATACACATAAGCACATACCCCATATAACAAGATATTCCAGTTCAAACATGTACATGTAAGATAACAATTACATTGGCCAGGTGTAATAATGAAATTACCTTACATGATGTGCCTTCTACCTTTTTATATTTAACACCACAAGGTTGCACAATAATAGGGACATCCTACTTCACATGCAGTTTAAGTCTAGGTACAGATACTAATACCTAAATCCCTTAAACTAGGGCTCTGATACCATCTGTAACGACCCGGATTCCCCAAACATAGTTCAAATAGCATACATTGCATAATGTCGTTAAAACAAGAGATACATTATATAACAAATACGGTCCCCTAGTCTTTTACAAACATTCAGTACGTCATTACAAACGTTTACATAGTAAATTACATCATTACTAACAACATGCTATATCTACTAAACACATCATAGTCTTCAACTACATAGTCCTCCAAAAGCTATTAGCGGTTTAACCTTCTTATTTGCTCTTACTCGATCCACGACCTGGAATACATATTTTTTAAACAAAATGAGGGTTAGACCTTGAGGTCTTGTGAGAAAATCCCCGTTAGTTAAAAACCATTTGCACAACATCATACACATACTTCACATAAGAATACCAATTAAGACTCATGCATCATGTATCTTTCCATCTCATTCTCTTGGCCATATTAATTGGTTGCGAGCCAATTAATTAATTTGCACCACTGTACTAAATACAGCCAACACCACTGTCCCTCTGTACAACCAACTTTCACGGGTCCTAAGCCCGGCCAACTAGCACCCATGCAGTGTAATACTCATATAAACATAATATGCACATTATTACACTCATTCACATATATGTATTCCAGTTAGAAAACATTTTAAGTAAAAACTCACTTGTTTGCTTATCCAAAACTCCTTCCACAAAGAACTCAGCTTTCACCTTCGATTCACAGTATTTGAAACAAATAGATGCAGATATCTCTTTACCATATAAAACACATAAGTCTTACTAAAGCTAAGAGCTCTAAAGAACTCAAATCCTCAAATGATGCCCCCAACCCTGAACTTAAGTCAAGTTCACAGTACATTTAGTCCTCATTCATTTCCTATCCATGATTTAACAAAACACAGGCTACTGGATACTAAAAAGCATCAAAACTCTCAAAGTTTGACTAATCAGCTAAAGTATCCGGACAACACAACCTTTCCGGACAACATACACAATCCGGATAACATAACTATCCGGACAACATCAATAATCCGGATAACACCCGGACACCAAATCAATCCGGATACCATCCGGTATCTCATTTTAACCGGACACTTATGGAAAAGAGGAACTTACCGGGTAAAGGACCTGTCCGGACACCACTAGAACACTTCCGGACACCATCAGCTATAACTACCGGACACATTCATCAAAACTACCCGGATACCTTCATCTTATCCGGGAACCTCTGACTGTTCATCCATTTTCTACCCAGAATTCGACTGAATCACTACCAGATGTGTAGTTGACTATTCTAATCCGATAGAAACCTTCTAATAGCAATTACAAACAAAAAATACAAAGAAACATACCTCAGATACACTTCCAAGCATACCAATTTGAAGCCCTAACCTCCTTTTTCTTCTTTTTGCTTCCTTTCTCTCCAAAACTCACACACACACCTTAAATCTGGATATTTTGCTGTTATGACATATCTGAATATCCTAAGGGATAATATCTATTCCTATTTACCATTTAGACCTTAAGCTATCCATTAATGACCAAATCACCCCTAAACTTATAAATTAACCCAAACTTACCCTAAACATCAATTATAGAGTTAAATAATTTTAACGGAACTCAAATTTAACTAACGAACTTACCCGGGGTATTACACTAAACCCTAAATTAGGGTTTACGATTTTGGGAGAGGGAGAAAGGAGATCGACGGCTCCAAGAGAGACTGAAAAAAAACTCATTAGGGTTTAACCCCTAGCAGTTTATTTATAACCCTCTATATTACACTAAGCCCCCTTGAACCGATAAGCTTGTTAAAACCATTTTAACCAATTAGTCCCTGCACTTTATATAATTAATCTAATTAATTATATTGCAACTTATCATCAATTGAACTAATTGCTTTAACTCCCTTTAATTCTTCTGATTGTTTATTTTGGGTCTTAAGGGCAACCCAAAAGGACCCTACTATTATTAGAAATATTACCAATAGTTAATGACTCTGGACACCATATCCAACAGTCCTCCACTTGGACAAGTTATTAACTCTATTTGGTTTTAACACTTTCAATAATCAGCAGAGAGCAATCCATCCAATGCAGGGGCCGAACTCTGAAAAAGATTCGGTCCTAAGATAAGTGATTTAATGTTCCTTTGTTCTACAAGATATCATATGAACCTGAGACATGGATAAATGTCTATCTCATGGATCAAGATTATGTTTCCCGATTTCCGATATGTGTTGAATTCATCAGACTACTCAATTGAACACATCAATTCTAGTCAGGGTTTGGCCAAACACTTAATGTCAACGCCAAATCATCGAGGGGCCCATGGATATCGCTTCTCCTGTTTAGGCAGAAGGAACAAATAAACTTTGACTACACGGTTCATTTCTACTCATCATATTATACATGGACATACCCTGTATAGCTGCCAGTTACGGTCAGCGTTGGAGCACACCAAAGCATAACAGAATCCTAGAGCAAAACTCTATGTATATCCGTTTGAAGAACATAAAATATTATCATCTCAAAATTACTCTGACTTAATCCATGAAGTAAACTTTTGAGTGCGGGTTGTTCCAATACCTAAATCACCATTAAGTACTCATGAGCGTTAGTTGCATTCTCTATGCTTCTAACACTCCATGACATCCTTGAATCACTACATACTTCCAAGAGTATGACTGGCTGTGGAGGTTTAAGTAAATTAATACTCAGGAATTTGGTTCTAAACATGCAAAACAAAACACGATAATAAATTAAATGTAAATCGACGCAATCCAACATATATTATAATCTCCATATAATAATCTCCAAATCAAATACAATTTATTACGTTTTTAACGCATCAAACTAACAACTAAAACAATCAAGGTATTTTGATAATTCTAACACCTATGGCTTCAGTATGATACTCCGCCACCGTGTCCTGCTTGGAACTTTTCCAAGTCACGGCCCCACCATTCAACATGAACACCCATCCTGACTGCGAGCGGGAATCATCCCGATCTGTCTGGAAACTCGCATCAGTATAACCTGTTACTCGTAATTCATCTTTTCCACCATAGACTAAGAATACATCTTTAGTTCTCCGAAGATACTTAAGAATGTTCTTTACAGCCGTCCAATGACTTTCGCTTGGGTTCCCTTGATATCTACTCACTATGCTCAAAGCAAATGAGACATCAGGTCTAGTACATGTCATGGCATACATGATCGATCCTATAGCAGATGCATATGGAATTCGACTCATCCTGTCCAGTTCTTTACTAGTGCTGGGACATTAATCTTTACTCAATCTTATGCCATGATGCATGGGCAAATACGCTTTCTTGGATTCACTCATATTGAATTTCTTCAATATCTTATCCAAGTATGTACTTTGGCCAAGTCCAATTAAACGCTTGGTTCTATCTCGATAAATTCTTATTCCAAGTATGTATGCTTCATTTCCCAAATCTTTCATAGCAAAATATTTCCCGAGCCAGACCTTTACATCTTGCAACATCGGAATATCGTTTCCTATGAGTAGTATGTCATCAACATACAATACAAGAAATACAACATTACTCCCACTAGCCTTAACATATACGCAGGACTCATCTTCGCTTCGAGAAAATCCAAACTCCTTGACCTTTTCATGAAAACAAAGATTCCAGCTACGAGACGCTTGTTTAAGTCCATAAATGGATCTTTCAAGCTTACACACCTTATCTGGATACTCGGTATGTACAAAACCTTCAGGTTGTGCCATATACACATCCTCATCAAGTTTCCCATTGAGGAAAGCGGTTTTTACATCCATTTGCCATATTTCATAGTCATTAAATGCAGCTATGGCAAGTAATATCCTGATAGACTTAATCTTTGCTACTGGTGAGAAGGTTTCATCATAATCAATCCCTTGAGTTTGAGTGTAACCTTTCGTAACCAGTCTAGCCTTGAATGTGTGCACATTCCCATCCATGTCGGTCTTCTTTTTGAAGATCCACTTACACCCAACTGTACATAGTTTGAATCTCGCTCTCCATGGCCTCTTTCCATGTGGCAGCCTCAGGGCCTGCCATCGCTTCCTTGTAGTTGGATGGCTCTTCCGCACTATCAAATGTTTTATCATTGACTAGTGTATCTCCTTCCTTTGTAATATGAAAACCATAATAAAAATCAGGAGATTGATTAGCTCTACTATCTCTACTAGTTCTGCGAAGAGGTGGTGGAGGTATGTCAGTTTCCTCAACCGATGGTTCAACCTCATGTTGAGGGCTAGTGTCAACTATAAGTTCATCATTGGTTGTTTCTTGAATTTCTTCAAGATCAATACTGCTCCCACTATCCTCTTTGGAAATGAGCTCCCTTTCTTGGAAGACTCCCCTTCTAGCTACAAACACTTTGTTCTCAGAAGGTTTGTAAAATATATATCCAAAGGATTTGTAGGGATAACCAATGAACCGACACTTCTCTGCTCTAGGTTCTAGCTTGTCGTTAGTTTTGCGCCGAACGAAGACTTCACAACCCCAGACCTTTATATGTGCTAACGAGGTACGAGTCCCAGTCCACATTTCAGAGGGTGTCTTTGCAACCTTCTTAGTTGGAATGAGGTTTAAGATATGAGCTGCAGTTTCTAAGGCATAGCCCCAGAACGATATTGGAAGTGTAGCTCGACTCATCATGGACCGAACCAAATCAAGTAGCGTTCGATTTCTTCTCTCAGCAACACCATTGAGTTGTGGTGTTCTGGGAGGAGATAATTGCGAACCTATTCCACAATCCCTTAGATAGTCATAGAATTCATGACTCAAGTATTCTCCACCCCTGTCGTACCGGAGCATCTTGATCTTCTTGCCAAGTTGGTTTTCTACTTCGTTTTTGAATCCTTTGAACACTTGAAAGGTGTCCGACTTGTTTTTCATCCAATAGATAAACCCATATCTACTGAAATCATCAGTAAAGGTAACAAAGTATCTCTCACCGTTTCTCGTGGCAGATCTGAATGGTCCACATACATCTGTGTGGATTAAGTCCAACAGATCCTTACCCCTTTCCATTTTTCCTTTGAAAGGTGCTTTTGTCATCTTGCCAAGTAAGCAAGACTCGCATTCTCCATCCGACTTTAAGCCAAATGGTTCAAAGATCCCATCCGATTGGAGCTTGGCGATGTGTTTCTTGTTTATGTGGCCAAGACGATGATGCCATAACAACGATTTATCCAATTCACTATTGGAGGAACCAACATTTAGAGTTAAGTTATTATTATTTCTACCAACATAAATCACACTTTCATACACACCATTACAAGGAGAGGCTTTAAAATAAAAACAACCATGTTTATAAACCAAAATGCAACCATTATTATTATCAAATTGAAATTCAAAACCATCCTTGTACAATGCATGAAAAGAAATAATGTTTCGAGCCATTTCTGGCGAGTAGCAACAATCGAATAACTTTATTGAAAAACCACTACTAAGCATGAGCTCAAAATCTCCAATCTTTGTAACAGCGGCAGTCATCCTGTTTCCCATGATCAGATTCAGCTCCCCATGCTTCAACATTCTACTTCCCTTTAGTCCCTGGAAATTAGAGCAAATGTGAGTACCACATCCCATATCAAGGACCCAAGAGTTAGAAATCAAAGTACTATGGAGTTCAATTGTAAAAATACCTGAGGTGCCAGACCCTTTGACCTTGTTCATTTTCAAGTCCTCCAGATATTTTGGGCAGCTTCTCTTCCAATGGCCCCTTTCTTGACAGTAAAAGCATATGGCCTCTTTAGGGTCACTTATGGGTGGTATGTCAGAAGAATCATCTTTTCTCTTATGGCTTTGGTCGCGAGGAACAACTTTAGCCTTTCCCTTCCCTTTGGGATGATAAACTTTCTTCTTCTTACAGCCACCTTCCCTAATGGCCAGGACGGGAGCAGTTGAGTGAGCACTTTGGGTCTTACCCATACTTGCTTCAGCAGATCTCAACATGCCATGGAGCTCCATCAAGGTCTTGTCCATATTGTTCATATTGAAGTTCACTATGAACTGTTTATATGCCCCACTAAGAGAGTTTAGCACCATGTCAATGGCAAGCTCTCTTGGGAAATCGACACCTAGATTGCCTAACCTGTCAATGTACGCTTTCATCTTTTGCACATGCGCATAAGCGATTTTACGACTTGGAACCTTTCTTGCCTCGCTTGCTCCTGAAACATTTCACGAAGCTGCTCATTTAGTTCAAACGCCCCCATGTTCTCAAAACTCTTTTGAAGTTCCGGGGACATGGACGCCAACATGAGACACGCGACTTTTGTGGATTTCACGAATTGCTTATTGTATTCAGTTACTGCTTCAGGGCTTGCATCATCATTAAGTATAGGAAGATCCTCGTCGAGCAAATACTCTTTGTCTTCGTACCTCAAGGAAATTCTCAAGGCACGAATCCAATCCAAGTAATTTGGCCCAGTCAGCTTATCTTTACATAGGATAGAGAGTAACGTAAGGTTGGATGTTGAGTGAGTAGGAGGAGGAGGAGGAATATTTTCAGCCATCTGTAGATATAGTTTTATTTTAGTTAGTTTGAAATTTAACCTTTAAAAAACAATTATCCAAAATTATTTAACAAGGCTAGGATCCTTATTTTTACTCTATGATGAGAAAAGGGATGCCGTAATAACATCATAAAGTTATTTAGGTAAACAAATGCTATTTGTTAATTTCATTCACTATGAAACTCCTAGTTCTTTTGAGATTCACCGACTTATGTCAATGGCATGTTAATCTCGACTATGCTTATCTTCTATTTGTGACTGGGATGCCGAGGATCACAAACTAGATGGTGAATCGACCATGCAAGAACACATGGACCCCTCGGCTCAAGTACGCTTGAGAATCACGAGCGCCACATCATTTTCGACTATAGTTTCACATTAACGCGGCGCAAACCGCACCCCCTCCGTTAACAAACTATAAGAATATGTGTGTTCTTTTCATGGGTAGCATAAGGCTTTCACATTTCTTAGTATATCTAAACGGGATTTTGTTTTTATACTTCATAGTTAATACTTTTAACTTGTCACATTGACCTATCAAACATTTTCGGTAATTCCACTAGTCCACACAAGAGGCGGTGAGCATGGTAACGCAAGGCGTTTTAAAAACCATTGACTCATTCGGCAACCATATTATAGGTAACCTCCTTAAACCCCCTTAGAGTGCTTATAGTGAGTACGCCTAGTCTCGGTTTGACTATCAATGTATAATTTAATTTTATATATATAATTAAGGTCTAATATATATATATAAATAAATTGAATGGAATTTTAAACAATTTAAAATTATGATTATCTAATTAATTTTAATTAACCATGTGAGGGCACATTTAATAATTAATTTAATATATCGTTTCCATAATTAATCGAATGGAATTTTAAACAATTTAAAATTACGATTATCTAATTAATTCTAATTAACCATGTGAGAGCACATTTAATAATTAATATAATCGTTTCCATAATTAATTCCAATTAAACATGTGAGGACACATGCTAATAATTAATGTAAATATTTGACATACAATTTATATTCACTATATAAATAATGTTAATGTTTATCTTACAATTTTATTCAACTTAAATATATTTATATAAGATAAGATAATATGTAAGATTATCTATTCAATATTTGGCAAAATTGTTTATTGTTGTGTTTTAGGCAAGTTAGGAAACTAGCCAAAAACAATTAGGGTATAACATTGCATAAAAAAGACTACCCTATACCCTTTAGGGATTTCGATAAAACTTAATCGCTAATAATACAAACCTTTTATGCAAGTAAAAATTAGTTTCTAAAAAATTATGTTTTGAGGTTATGATCATGAAACCCTAACTTAGGGATTAAGCAATCCAATGGCCACAAAAATTTGAAATCGATTTTTGTAACCTCAAACCCAAAATTTCAAAAAACCCTAATCCAACATAAACAGTTTTGCAAATCAAATTGAAACACTTTTGAGATAATATCTAAGAACAATGGCTCTGATACCACTGTAAGGTTTTGAGTAAACATACAACCACATGATATAGGCAACGGAAGCATATTTTAATTTTATATCATCAATGGTTATACAAACTATCAACCTATATGAATACATGCGTTCTAGATAATTAACTACAAAAGATTGAATCAAGAACACTTACTTGTTTATTGCGATTGTCGAAAACCACAGTGATGAATCAAACCTTTGATCTCGCTTCTTGGATGTCAAGGACCAATAGTATGAATCCCTCTAGTGGCTCACACTTAAGAACACCAAAATACCAACCACAAGAAGATGCTTAATCACTAAACCCAAAATTAGGGTTTACGATTTTGGGAGAGGGAGAAGGGAGATCGACGGCTCCAAGAGAGATTGAAAAAAAACTCATTAGGGTTTAACCCCTAGCAGTTTATTTATAACCCTCTATTTTACACTTAGCCCCCTTGAACCGATAAGCTTGTTAAAACCATTTTAAGCAATTAGTCCCTGCACTTTATATAATTAATCTAATTAATTATATTGCAGCTTATCATCAATTGAACTAATTGCTTTAACTCCCTTTAATTTTTCTGATTTTTTATTTTGGGTCTTAAGGGCAACCCAAAAGGATCCTGCTATTATTAGAAATATTACTAATAGTTAATGACTCTGGACACCATATCCAACACTTAAAACATTTTGTAAGGACATATTTATACAACGTGAACTAGTAATTAATGCTTTTTATGAAGGAGTTATGAATTCCTTGTTTACGAAGAGAATAAATTAATTAAATGCATATATGAGTTGTATTATAATTATTAAATTACCCTTTTATATTTAGTTAATAAATGACTTACTTATCTTAAATAAGTGGCTCACTTTGGATATCGTGGATGTCACAAATTTTTGAGTTCTCATTTAAGTATCTCTCTATCTCTATCTCTCTCTTTATCTCTCTCTCTCTCTCTCTCTCTATATATATATATATATATATAGGGAAGGGTTCAATAGAGAAGTCCAAATATTTAGAGAAATAGAGAAGTGATCTTGACCATGCATTCGGTCAAGATCGGTGGCTTTGACCGAGAAGTAGAGGATAATTCCTCGCGTGATCTGTGCGTGGTCTGCACAAGATAGAGGGGTAGTTTCGTAAAAAATACGCGGGACAGGTTCATATATGAATTTGTGTGATTCATATATGAACCTTTGTAATTCACATATAAAATATTTTTAACTAATTCATATATGAACCTTTGTGATTCATATATGAACCTTTGTGATTTATATATGAATCTTTGTGATTCATATATGAATCAGTTAATTTGTTCATATGAGAATTAGTTAAAAAAAATTCATATATAAATCACAAAGGTTCATATATGAACACAAATTTTCATATATGAATTAGTTAAAAAAAAGTTTATATGTAAATTACAAAGGTTCATATATGAACATAAAGATTCATATATGAATCAGTTAATTGGTTCAACTGATTCATATATGAACCTACAGTTAATTAGTTTCATCTATGAAACACAAAGGTTCATATATGAATCACAAGATTCATACATGAATTAGTTATAAAAAGTTCATATGTGAATTACAAAGGTTCATATATGAACGTATAGTTCATATGTGAATCACACAGATCATATATGAACTCAGCCCGTGTTTTTTGTAAAAGTTACGAAATTGTCCTTCTATTTTTGGAACAGCCGCAACTTTTGACCGGTCAAAGCCGCAATTTTTGACCAATTACAACCGATCTTGACCGAATGAATGGTCAAGATCACTTCTCTATTTCTCTAAATATTTAGACTTATCTATTGAACCTATGGCTATATATATATATAGGGTAGGTTCAAATGAAAACCACACTTTCATTGTGAACATGAGGCCTAATGGCTATTGATTAAAATTTAGAAAACTAATTAATGGTTAAAACAAAATAAGGCTAATTGAGAAGTGATTAGGGGTAAAAATGGAAGTTTGAATTCACCCCTACCTTCTTTGACTTTTTATTGTCTTTTTTAATTAAAATTTTTTACCTCCTTGTTTTTTAAACTATATTATCTTAAAAATAACTAATATTCTAATCAAACAAATTACAACAATAAAACCTAGCATTTCATTTAATTCGATTTAAGATCCGACTCGATATAGTTTTTTTTACGTAAAATAATATATCTATGTAATATTCATCATAAATATTTATATGCGTTCATATGTTTACAACAACTCTTTAACATTCATCTATTAGTATGATATTCATCATGAATATACACCTTAGTATAGCATTCATCATTAATAATTATGTATTTTCACGTGTATTCAACAAATCTTCGGTATTCATACATGACTAACATTTATCATTAATATACATTTTTACGATAACATTCATCATTAATATTTATATATGTCACGTTGATACAACAACATTTCAACATTCATACATTAGTATAATATTCGTTATCAATATATATATATATTTTCACTATAATATTCATCATGAATATACATTTTTACTATAACATTCATCATGAATATATTTTATTTATCATTAATATACATATTATTCATCATGAATAGTTGGGTATACTATACATTTTCACTATAACATTCATCATGAATATATATATATATATATATATATATATATATATGTATATATATATACTATTCATCTATATATATTATTCATCATGATTATTTATGGATGATCACATATATACAATAACTCTCTAGTATTTATACTAGTATATGATATTTATGATAAATATTAGTTTTCACCATAACATTCGTCATGTGCGTATACATATTATTCATCATGAATGTACTACAACTTCAACTCAACATACTCTAGTTTTTCTTTCTTTTTCTTTATTGGGTTCTCGGTTGATCTGGATTAGTTCCTGATTCGTCTCGATAGATTTTCAGATCCATCTTGATAAAAGTTAAAAATGGTAGGTTATGGTTTTACACAAACAAACACACAATAAATTAATCAATAGGTTCTCACTCTGTCTTGATGAAAAATGAAGGTATTAGGTTATGATTTTAACACACAACCACACCCCAAGTAAATTGATGGGTTCTTGATTAGTCTCGATGGGTTCTCGATTAGTCTCAATTGATGTCGGTTTGTGTCGATCGGTCATGATGGGTTCTAGATCGATCTCGATGTGTTCTTGATTGGTCTCGATGGGTTCTCGATCCGTCTCGACAAAAACTGAAAGTAATAAGGTGTGATTTTTCACACATAAACAAATAATAAAATAATCGGTAGGTGGGTATTTCTTGATGGAAAGGGAAGGTGATATGTTATGGTACATAAACATACACCAAGTCAATGAATGCATTCTCGATAGGTTCTTGCTCAGTCTCGATGGGTTCTCGATTGGTCTCGATGGGTTCACGATTGGTCTCGATGGGTTCTCGATTGGTCTCGATGGGTTTTCGATTGGTCTCGATGGGTGTTGGGTTATGGTGATTAAGAACACGGTGTGAAGAAGGTGATGTCAAGTTATGAACTTACAGTGTCGAACTGTTGTACACACTTGGACGTACATAAATATTCATAATTAATATAGCACATATATAGCATTTCGTGTAAAAACAGTCAAAACGGGGAAAAAACTACATTGAGATGGATGTCGTATCAAAGAGCACAAAACTCTCGTTTTTTATATAATTTGTTTGGTTAAAATATTAGTGTTAGGACAACCTTAGGGGGGGTAAAGGTTGTATTTAAAAATATTTCACAAATAAAAATTCTCTTATCAAAATCAACAATAAATATTGCATGCACAACAAATATATAAATAAAATTAAGTGCACAACGGGAATATAAAGAGATAAGGGTAGAGAATGTTGATACCGACACCGAGATTTAAAGTGGTTCACCACCAACTGGCTGGCTAGTCCACTTGCCGAGACACTTCTCGACACACTGATTCACTATAAGTGTTCTTTATGGTAGAACACAAACCTTGATACAATGATAATAAAATCTCTTGCTTTTGCTCGAGAACGTGAATCACTCACACTATTCAAATACTTACAAGAGAATATGTCTCACAATATTAATCACTCTTGTATAAGTATAACACTTGGATTTGTGAGAGGTTGATCACTCAAAAATTATAACTTGAATAAGTTATTAAATGAGATGAGGAGCTGAGTAATCCTTTTGGAAGCTAGGTATTCAATGTCTGCTTGTCTTAACAAAAATGCTGAGAAGCTGCATGTATTTAAGCTGGACGTGGCAACGGTCAAAAGTTCACCGCGGTATACCGCCTATATGGGCGCGGTATACCGCCCAGAAAAAGTAGCTGACCAAAAGTAAGTCAACCTGCAAAAAGCAAACCTGCAAAACGTACCAGCAGAGCCGCGGTATACCGCCGAGCATCACGCGGTATACCGCCTGACAAAGGTGGCTGACAGCAGGAAGGTCAACCTGCAAGATCCTGCCATACGTAACAGAGCCGCGGTATACCGCCGAGCATCACGCGGTATACCGCCTGAAAAAGGTGTCTGCGTCAGGAGCGACCATAGCTTAAAAAGGCAACTGAATTCTTTTTGTTTTATTCCAAAAAAGTCAACCTTCTTAAATTAATTTAAATCAAAGATTTAAAAAAAGTGTTGGGTTAGGTTTTTTTAAAATATCCAAGTGGTATATTATTTTAGGGTGTTTATTATTATGAGATATATGATGACGTAAACACCAGTCTTGGACTCTTCAGATAAAATCTTCATGTTGTCCAATTAACTGCACACTTGGATAAAATTGTTAGAAAAACAATAATACGGTGTGTTTGTAATCATCAAAATAAATATATAAAATATATAGAGATGTGGTACACTTGCACCAACAATCTCCCCCTTTTTGATGATGACAAACACAACCGCTAAACACGAGAGCATACTCGGTTTCTCTCCCCCTTTTGTCGAAGCAAAAAGGGTTAAGAAAGACGCTATGCTCCCCCTCGAGAGATGCTCCCCCTCAAAATATGCATATAATTGAGAGTAGCATTATCTCATGGGTTATACTCAAGCATGCCTAAACCAAGTCTTAATTTAAAGAACGATTTTTTGTTTAGGGCTTTAGTAAAAATATCGGCCAAATTGTCTTCGGAATCAACCTTTTCAAGCACGATGTGGCCTTTTTGAACATTATCTCGTAGAAAATGATGTCGCAACTCAATATGTTTGGTACGAGAATGTAAAACGGGATTTTTACTTAGGTTTATGGCACTTGAGTTATCACACATAATTGGAATTTTGGATTGACGTACCTCAAAGTCGGTAAGTGTGTGCTTCATCCATAGAACTTGAGCACACGCTCTCGCGGCGGCTACATATTCCGCTTCGGTAGTGGATAAGGCTACGGAATGTTGTTTCTTGGAAAACCAAGACACAAGCGAGAGACCTATAAAGGCACATACTCCACTAGTGCTTTTTCGATCAACCATCGAGCCACCAAGATCGGAATCGGTGAAGCATGTTACTTCTAGCTCGGGTTGTTTTGGATACCATAGTCCAAGATTCGTAGTCCCTCTAAGATATCTAAAAATACGCTTGACGGCTTCATAGTGAGATTGTTTAGGCGAAGATTGAAAGCGAGCACATAAACACACACTATACATGATATCAGGTCTACTGGCAGTTAAATACAATAAGCTACCAATCATGCCACGATAAATCTTTTCATTAAAATCGGTTCCCTCTTCGTCACTAGATAATTTTAGATTAGTGGTCATCGGAGTTTCAACAGGTTTGACATTTTCAAAATTAAACTTTTTCAACATGTCTTTACAGTATTTTGATTGACTTATAAAAGTACCATTTTCACTTTGTTTTATTTGCAATCCTAAGAAGAATTTTAATTCTCCCATCATGCTCATTTCAAATTCATTAGTCATTTTTGTAGCAAATTCATTACAAAGATTTTCATTTGTAGAACCAAAGATAATATCATCAACATACACTTGCACAACCACAATATCATTTTGAGCATATTTGACAAACAAAGTATTATCTATTTTACCCATAATATAACCACTTGTAATTAAAAAGGATTTTAATCTATCATACCACGCACGCGGAGCTTGCTTTAAACCATAAAGCGCCTTTTTTAATTTATAAACATGCGTCGGATTTTCAAAATTTTCAAAGCCGGGAGGTTGGGAAACGTATACCTCCTCATTTATAAAGCCATTTAGGAAAGCACTTTTGACATCCATTTGATATAATTTAAAATTTTTAGCATTCGCAAAAGCGAGAAGCATTCGAATAGACTCTAACCTTGCAACTGGTGCAAAGGTTTCATCATAATCGATACCTTCTTGTTGATTGTACCCCTTGGCAACTAGACGTGCCTTGTTTCGGGTGACTTCACCGTTTTCGTCTACCTTGTTACGAAAGACCCATCGTGTGCCAATAATGGTTTGACCGCTAGGGCAAGGAACTAAGTCCCACACATCATTCCTAGTGAACTGGTTTAACTCTTCTTGCATGGCCATTATCCAATCCTCATCACCTAAAGCTTCTTCTATGTTTTTAGGTTCTATGGCTGAGATAAAGGCGTGAAAGGCACAAAGGGTATGGATTTGTGATCTAGTCGTTCTTTGGTTTAGGTCACCTATGATTTGATCTACGGGATGGCCTCTAGATGTTCTAAGGTTAGGATCATCTACTCCTTGTGGAACATAACATGGAGGGGCATCACTAGATTTTACATTGTTTGTAAGAGATTGGGTTCCTAAGTCCAAGGTTCTAAGATGTTGGGCTAATGCATCTCCTTCACAACCATTATCAATTACTAAGGGTGCACTAGGTTTAGGAGGACTTTCATCAAAGCTTACATTTAGGGATTCTTCTACAACCATGGTATCTTTATTAAGGACTCTATAGGCTTTGCTATTCCAAGAATAACCAAGGAATACTCCCTCATAGGCTTTTGGGTCAAATTTGGTCAAATAAGATTTGGTATCTAAAATAAAACATTTACAACCAAATACCTTAAGATGGGCTAAGGAAGGCTTTCTACCACGTAGGATCTCATAAGGGGTCTTATTTAGGATACTCCTAATTAGCACACGATTGAGGACATAGGTCGCGGTAGCTACGGCATCACACCAAAACTTTTGGGGAACTTGATGTTCATTGAGCATAGTCCTACTCATTTCTTGTAGGGTTCTATTTTTCCTCTCCACAACCCCATTAGATTGAGGAGTGCGAGGAGCAGAAAAATTGTGCGTTATACCATATTTGTCGCAAAACGCACCAAATTGAGTTTCATTATCGAATTCGCGTCCATGGTCCGTACGAATCGAAACAATCGTGCAACCTTGTTGGTTTTGAATTCGTTTTCCCAAAATCTTAAATTTTTCAAAAGCTTCATTTTTATGTTTTAAAAATAAAGTCCACGTATATCGGGAAAAATCATCTACAATTACTAGAGTGTAATAATTTCCTCCAAAACTTTGAATGGCCATAGGGCCAAAAAGATCCATGTGTAAAAGTTCTAAAACTCTTTTAGTTGAAATCACATTTTTTGATTTATGAGAAACATGAGTTTGTTTGCCGACACGACATGCATCACAAAAATGATTATCAAATTTTAATTTTGGAAGGTTACTCACAAGCTCCTTATTTTTCAAATTTTGAATTAATCTAAGGTTAGCGTGACCTAAACGTCTATGCCACAAGGTCGAATTATCATATACGGAAGATAAACAAACATTTTCATTTACATCAGTTTTACAAACATAAAGATTTCCTTTTATAACCCCATTCAAAAGAACTTTACCATTTTTCAGAATTTTGCAAGAGTCTTCTTCAAAAACAACAATTATACCATTTTTGCACAGTTGACGAACACTTAGCAAGTTAAATTTCAAATTATCAACATGCGTAACATCTAAAAATGTAACATTGTTGCAAGAAATTGTACCTTTCCCAATTACCTTTCCTTTGGAGTTTCCTCCAAAAATTACTAGTCCACCATCACATGACTCATATGATGAAAAAAGATTATGGTTTCCGGTCATGTGACGTGTGCATCCACTATCAAGAATCCAATCCATATCAAGATTTATCTACAACATTTAAAGTACAACTTTTATGGTCCCCACATCTTATGGGTCCTTTGAAAGTTAGCATAGAAAACCACATATAATAATACATATATTTTCACAAAAATATACAGACAAGAAAATTATTTACTCAACCCTTTTCGGTAGCTCTACTTGGAAGCGACCAGGAAAGACGGTGAGGGTGGTAAGCGCGAAGGCACTTTAAAAACCGACCTCATTAGAATTCGAAGAATTCGCCTTTATCTTTCCTAGACACCGTATCCAAATAGGTGAGCCTATTCGGAGTTGATTCATAATTTTCAAACACAGAATATATATATATATGTATATAATATATATATACAAAAAAAATTTAAAACCATAAACGCATGCCACCGGGATTATCAACACTAAAGGAGCCTTTAGGAATCCACTTTGGTACCATTTTAATTTTACGATCATATTTATCAAAGACGTAAAAAGGAGCATGCATATTCACACTATTTTTTGGTCTAGAAAATTTACTATTATACATGCATGCATAAGATTTCCTAGACTTATAATTCACATTATTTATGTTGGACATATATGAGGATTTTTGCACATACGGTTTTCTCATTTCAACATTTTTAGGTGGTTCAAAATATCTTTTGATAGGCATACATAAGCACTTATCTTTACACATATCGGAACCAACGCCTTTTCTACAATTAGTGCTATTTGACATATTTAACATTTTAAGCACTTTCTCATTGCTACTTTGAAAGGCATGTGCTAACAAATTATCTTTTTCATGTTTATCACATTTTTCTTTTAAACATGCATTTTCCTTTTTAAGCACATCACAATTAGCACATAAATCATTTTCAACTATTCTTTTCTCAAGGCATGCAATTTCTTTATTTAAAATGTCACAAGAATTGCAAACATATTTTTCACTTAATTTATTTTCTAAATTTATGATTTTTTCATTATCGCATGCAATTTTTTGTTTGCTGTCATGAATTTCCTTTTTACTTAATAATAATTCTTCCTTTAGTTTTGCGTTCTCATCTTTATAATTATTTGTAAGCATAACCATTTTTTGAAAGGCATCATTTAACATATCAAGATCATCATCATCATTACTTTCATCATCGCTAGAGTAATTTGAGTAACACGAGTTTACCTCATCGTCGCCTTCCGCCATGAGACAAGTGGCTTCATACTCATTTTCATCTTCACTTGCGCTCCACGCGCCTCCAACGAAGGCTTTCTCCTTCTTGATTTTAGGTTTATTTCTTTTTGGACACTCGTTGGCATAGTGATCCTTGTCTCCACATGAGTAGCAAAAGCCCTTCTTTTTCTTGGCTTCTTCATCATCGCTTGATTCGCCATTTTTATTTATTTTGTCGTTCCGTTTATGGAACTTTCGGCTTCGGTTTTCTCCACCACGGCGATAATCTCCTTTTCTTTGAAACCTATCATTTCTTGAAAACCTTTTGTTAGCTAAAAATTTAGAAAAATTTCTTACCAACATAGCTACATCGTCAAGATGTTCGGGTTGATCCTTTGAGGAGTTAGCTTTCTCCTTCTTTTTCTTCTTCTCCTTCTCGTCACTTGAAGTTGAAGCTTTAAGCGCCAAAGATTTCTTTTTATCATGCTCCCGATCTTTGTTCCTTTTTAGTGCAATTTCATGCACTTTGAGATTTCCAATGAGATCATCTAATTTCATCATTGAGAGGTCACGGGAGTCTTCCAACGATGTGATTTTCGGCATCCACTCCGGAGGAAGCGCTCGAAGAATTTTTCGCACGTAATCTTCGTTTGGATAAGTTCTACCAAGACCTTTCAAGCTCACCATGATAAGGTTAAAACGTTTAAACATTGAGTCGATTGACTCATCTTTTAACATCTCAAACATTTCATAATCATGTACAAGAATATTTATTTTTGAGCTTTTGACTTGAGAATTTCCTCTATGAGTGTTATTTAGATTTTCCCAAATATCGTGAGCAGTTTCACAAGAATAAACACGCTCAATCTCATCTTTAGTAAGTGCCGAAAAAAGAATATTTTTAGCTTCAAAATTTAAGCAAACCCAAGCATCCTCAGCGGCGGACCATTCCGCTACTGGTTTTTCACTAATTACTCCATCTTTGGTTTTGGTGGGTTTATAATCTCCATTTTTAATAATGTCCCAAATTTTTCGACTTTTGCCACGAACGTAGCATTCAAAAAGATTTGCCCAAAGACCAAAATTTTCGGTGTCAATTTGCGGAATTTTTGTAGAAATAATTCCCTCAGAGGTTGCCATTTAAAATAGGAACAAGTTTTAAAAATACAACGATTTTTTTTTTAAAAAAAACTTGCAACCTGCTCTGATACCAATTGTTAGGACAACCTTAGGGGGGGTAAAGGTTGTATTTAAAAATATTTCACAAATAAAAATTCTCTTATCAAAATCAACAATAAATATTGCATGCACAACAAATATATAAATAAAATTAAGTGCACAACGGGAATATAAAGAGATAAGGGTAGAGAATGTTGATACCGACACCGAGATTTAAAGTGGTTCACCACCAACTGGCTGGCTAGTCCACTTGCCGAGACACTTCTCGACACACTGATTCACTATAAGTGTTCTTTATGGTAGAACACAAACCTTGATACAATGATAATAAAATCTCTTGCTTTTGCTCGAGAACGTGAATCACTCACACTATTCAAATACTTACAAGAGAATATGTCTCACAATATTAATCACTCTTGTATAAGTATAACACTTGGATTTGTGAGAGGTTGATCACTCAAAAATTATAACTTGAATAAGTTATTAAATGAGATGAGGAGCTGAGTAATCCTTTTGGAAGCTAGGTATTCAATGTCTGCTTGTCTTAACAAAAATGCTGAGAAGCTGCATGTATTTAAGCTGGACGTGGCAACGGTCAAAAGTTCACCGCGGTATACCGCCTATATGGGCGCGGTATACCGCCCAGAAAAAGTAGCTGACCAAAAGTAAGTCAACCTGCAAAAAGCAAACCTGCAAAACGTACCAGCAGAGCCGCGGTATACCGCCGAGCATCACGCGGTATACCGCCTGACAAAGGTGGCTGACAGCAGGAAGGTCAACCTGCAAGATCCTGCCATACGTAACAGAACCGCGGTATACCGCCGAGCATCACGCGGTATACCGCCTGAAAAAGGTGTCTGCGTCAGGAGCGACCATAGCTTAAAAAGGCAACTGAATTCTTTTTGTTTTATTCCAAAAAAGTCAACCTTCTTAAATTAATTTAAATCAAAGATTTAAAAAAAGTGTTGGGTTAGGTTTTTTTAAAATATCCAAGTGGTATATTATTTTAGGGTGTTTATTATTATGAGATATATGATGACGTAAACACCAGTCTTGGACTCTTCAGATAAAATCTTCATGTTGTCCAATTAACTGCACACTTGGATAAAATTGTTAGAAAAACAATAATACGGTGTGTTTGTAATCATCAAAATAAATATATAAAATATATAGAGATGTGGTACACTTGCACCAACAATTAGTTATTTTTAAAATAATTTATATAAAACGTTAACGCTGTAAAATTCTTTAATTAAAAAAGAAAATAAAAAGTCGAATAAGGTAGACATGTGATTGAAATTAACTTCATTTTTTTTTACCATAATCACCTTATTTAAAAACTCTACTAAATGTGAGTTGTTGGGTTAATATAGATGGAGAGCCAACATTAGTCATCCATTTCACAATGAAAATTGAGTTTGCAATGTAACTTTCCTATATATATATATATATATATATATATATATATAGAGAGAGAGAGAGAGAGAGAGAGAGAGAGAGAGAAAGCGCGAGAGAGAGAGAGGGAGAGAGGCTTAATCAAATCACAACTTGGTAGTTTGCGATAACCATTAAATCAAATGTGAACCAATAATTTAAAATAATTAATGTTATTTTTAATTAACTAATAAAGAATATAATAGTACTTTTTAATTTATTCCAACCCATTAAAACATTTTATTTTTAATTTTAGCAGTTATCCCTTAATAAATGGCAAATACAATTTCCTTATCATCATCACCTTCCATCTTCTTCGATGCTTGCCCTGTGTTGATTTTTATGACTTCGTCTCTTGGCTTTATAAGCATTTCAACACTTGCATGATTCATCTTTTTCATACGCATCCTTCATCGCTTAAACCCCCGACAACTACTTGTTTTACCCGTCATCGCAGTCATCAACATCTACAATGCCCTGTGCTTATCGGGTAAGATTTTCGTCTATAACCTGTTACCATTTTTATAAGACGGAATTGTTCGGAAAAACTCTCCAGAGGCTCTCTTTGACACGTGGTATTAGACGGATCGAGTTGGCAACGAATCAGGTTTAGCCGATGACAAAAGGTAGTAGTAGATCCATCTAACAACGATGAGATCTGCCTCGAAACGGTTCTCTAGTGTCAATGCAGTTGTGAAGCGGATGGCCTTTTTTTGTTCTCCGGTGAGTTTTTTTTTACAATGGGATTTTTTGTGTTTTTCTAGGTTTGGTTTAAAGTGTGATCACCAGATTCAAGTTCTTAATTATACACAAATCAACACATAAGATCTAGATCAATACTGATAGCCATATCCCTATTTGAGGTGTTTTCAATACAATCACCATGAACATTCTCTCAATATTTCTCTCTCTAGATCTTGTCTATGTCTCTCAAAATGATCTAATGTGCATACAAATTACAAAGACACAATCCCTTTTATACTAGGTCAACACTTTGACCTTTACAACTTATGTTAGCTCCAATTTCTGTGTAAAGAAGTATTGAAAAATCGGCTAAGTATAGAAACCATCGACAGAGCTTATGCCAAGACACCGAGCAAGATTCAACAGAAGTTGTTCTCAGAAGACAAGGCCACAGAGCCTCTGTCATCCTTGACAGAGCCTCTGTGGTATGAAGACTGAAGACTTAGAAGATTATTTGATGATCAATATGAAGACGATCGTGCCTCTCACGTTTTCTACTGTATGAAGATCCTCAAGATCATTCGTACAAGGCGTGCCCTGCCAACTCCACCTGTCAACCTCTAATGGGTTACAGCTTTAGCAGAAGACGGCGCACAACATTAACGTTGTATATGTAGCAGTCCCACGATCGTGTCTTTGTACCCTTAGTACTTCTTGTCTCCCCTTTGTCCCCTGATGAATAGTATAAATAGAAGTCTCATGTTGACCTCTTCTATTAACTTTGCACAACACACACACCTCTTAGAATAGAATTCTCAGTTTACCTTCGATGTTCTTGGTGTTCTTAGCTAATCAATATACAGTGAATCATTGAGTTAAACATCTGTGTTATTTATATTTCACGTATTTGATTGAGTGTTTTTCTACCTTGAATATCTCTTTAGTTCTCTAAAAACGCTTCCGCGCCAATTGTTGAGTAAAATCGGGATCAACAATTGGTATCAGAGCCATCCTTGATTTTCTATATCAAGAGATCCTCTCTTACAATGATTTCTAGTAGAAACTTGGTTTGAGTTTAACATGTTCTTCATTTATTTTAAATAGACTCTGTTTTCTGCCATTCTCGACTAGTTCGACTTTGGTAAACTAACATAACCTGTTTCTTCGGTTAAAACTCTCCATTTTAGTGCATTGTTCAAGGTTTTTACACTCATAAGCTATTTTCTAAAAATCTGACCCATCATCTGAAATTTTTAGTTCATACTCTGTTTTCTGGTATTTTCCAAAACCATTTAAAATGGCGAACACCAACAACTACTTTATGCCGGTTCCTTAACAAAACCACCCACTTTGCTCAGAGATGAGTACCCTCAGTGGAAGATTCGAATGATCCACTTCTTCGAGGGCTCTGACAAAGAACTTCTGCATTATATTCACAATCCTCCTTTCGTTCCTATGATCACAGTACCACGTGTACCTGCCACAGACGACAATCCAGAGATACCTGAGCACGAGAAACCTAAGTCAAAAGATAAATGGTCTGCACCTGACTGGGAGAAATACGAATTCGCTCAGAAGGCAAAACGACTTATGATAATGGCCATCCCCAATGACCTCTTCCAATCCCTAAATGCGTGTGAATCTGCATACGATCTATGGAAGGAACTGGAGAAACAATTGGAAGGAGGGGCTAAGACTCAGAAAAATCGCAGAGCCCAATGTATCAATGAATATTACTCATTCAAAGCTCTGCCGACAGAGTCTCTACAGTCAACTTATGATAGGTTTAACTCTTTGATAAACAAGTGCAGCAAGTTTGGGATCCATAGAACTTCTGAAGAAAACAACGTCATGTTCCTAAAGAGCCTCAATGAAGAATGGCTCCAGCTGTCTATGTCCCTACAAAGCAATCAGGACTTAGACACCTGGAGCTTATCAGATCTTTATGGAACTCTGGCAGCCCAAGAACCCCAAATCGCCCAGGCAAAAACTCAAACTGTTAGGCCTCTGGCACTTGTTGGGAAGACTATAGAGGCAAAAGAGAAGCCTAAGAAGGAGAAAGCTGTGGAGGAGAAGAAGGAGAAGAAGAAGAAAGTGGTGGTTGTTGATAGTTCTGAGGAGGAATTGGTAGAGGAGGAAGAGGCAACGATGGCCTCGATAGCTAAATCATTAGCTTTGTTGACGAAAGAGTTTGGTAGAGGAGGATGCATGAAAAAGGGTTATGAACGTGATGGAAGGGATGATAGAGGAGAGAAGTACGAGTCAAGAAACCAGGGAAGAGATGGTTCAAACGACCAACAGAGGTCGAATGACAGAGGAGACAGAGGTGGTGACCGACAGAGGTCAGACGAAAGAGCTGGCAACGCTTCCCAGAACCAGGGATGTTTCAATTGTGGCAAGCCAGGCCACTATGCCGCAGACTGCAGGAGCAAACCAAACCACCCTCAGAGGGATTCTGCTTTCTACAAAAAGAAAGCGGAATATTATGCTCAGAAGTCGCTGATAGTGGAGCAGGAGAACTGGCTGTCAGACGAATCATCTGATGAAGGCGACAAGAAAAACGCCTTGTTCTGTGGAATGGCAGAGGTCAGCTCCTCAGAATCTGATAGTGAGGTATACACTTCTGACTCTATCTCGGATGAAAACGAAGCAAAATTTCTTAAACTAACAAAAGATTACACTGAACTAAAAAGGACTTGTGAGAGTATTCAAAAGAAACTTGCATTCTTTGAGAGAGAAACCAGACTTCTCACTCAAGAAAAGGCAAAAATATTTCAAGAAAAGGAAGAGATTGAAATGAGTTGGAATAAACATCTAAATCCTTTGAAAGAAAAGATTACAGAACTCAACTCGGCCTTAAAAGTTAAATCTAAAGAACTTATGGATGTTTAGAGTGACAGAATGAACATTCTTTCTCTTAAGCACTATTTTCAAAAGGAAAGAGAAGTCCTTCATCAAGATCTACTCAGCAGAGACCTTTTAATTAAAAAAATATCAAGATGCACAGAAGGTGTATGAAAAGGTGAATACACAAATAGGGAGAAGGGGAATTGGCTTCTGTGATATAGATCCATACACTGAAACCAAAATAGACAAGTCTCTGTCATCTCTGTTTTGTATAGGAGATACAAGAAAACCTGGATTTCCAAACTTACTCTCAGTCAGCAAAAGGCAAAAAGCCTCTGGGGAACCTCACAAGAGGAAACCTCTGAAGATGATAAATGTGTGGTATCAAAACACAGATTTATCACCTTCAACCTCTGTCAAAAGAGAATCCAAACCTAAGAAATATCTGAAAACTCAATATCAGATAGGAATCTTTAAGTTTGGTGACCCCGAGACTCAATCACGGGTCGCTTTTGTCTGTACTATAGATTCTGAGACGAAACTATCTGCAGAGGCACCTGAGTTTGTGCCTGCTTCTACAGAAGAAAAACTGACTCACATTTTTGAAAAGGAATTAATGGAAATCGGTAAAAACAACTTTTATGAGAACCTTTGTACATCTTCTGAAGAACAAAATCTCTCTGAGGAAATCTTGATAAAAACTTCTAATGATTCGAAAGATAGTCCCAAAGAAAAGGAAGAAAGTGAGTATGGCACATGCTCTGAAAGTCCAGCCTCTGTCAACAGAAATCTTAGTGACTCAACCTCTGTATATGAGGACGAGTCATCCTCTGGCGAATCTGAGACTGACTCAAACGAGTTGGAAATAGTTCCTTGTGCTTCAAAGGGATTTAAACTTCCCTCTGGAATTCTTAACAGAACCCTTCCTACTAAGGAGAAAAGCACAAGTGTCCCTATTTTCCCGGACTTTTTGGACATGTGTATACAAGCCAAAACCTCTCTTGAGCTTGAGAAAATCAAACAACAGAAGGAAATGTCTTCTCAAAATCCAACAAGTTCAAAAACTTCAAAACCCTTAAGGCCTCTTAAAGAAAAATTAACTTGGCAACAAACGGGTAAGTGGGTTGAAAATAACAAGTCTTTTACTTCTGTGACAGTGAAACCTGCAGAAGTTCACCACGGAAGAAGGGGACCACAGAAGGCTACTCTCCACAAAGATTTTCCAAATAAACAATCTAGTCTACATACGTCTTCTTGTAATAGGAAGTCAGATGCTAGAATAGACTGTAATAAAGCCTTTGTACCATGTTTCAGTGTTTTTAATGAAAAGTTCAAGCAAATTTCTTCGCATATTAATTACTGTCATTGCTTTGATCTCATGTATCAACTAAATCAACACTTCTCCAGCCCACATTGTTTCCTCTCTTTGCCCAAAAAGAATGCTAAATGCAAGGGAAAGAAGAAACAAACTGGTTCTTCAACAGAAGTTAAAACCAAACCCAAGGGTGCTAAGGCAACCTTGAAGACCCCTGACAAACCGGGACCCATTTGGAAATGGGTGCCTAAAAATCTCTGATTGTGTTACAGAAGCAGTATGTGCCGATCTGGTATCTTGACTCCGGGTGCTCGCGGCACATGACTGGCGACAGAGGTCTACTGTCCTCTTACAAAGATAAACTCGATGGTGACAACAAGAAGGGATATATTAAAAGACACGGAGTCATCAAAAAGGAAAACATACCAGTATGCAAAGTTGCATACGTGGATGGCCTTAAGCACAATCTTCTAAGTGTTAGCCAACTTTGCGATACTGGTTTCGATGTGATGTTCAAAAGAACTTTCTGCTCTCTGCAAGGAGAAGATACTGGAGTCGAACTTCTGCGGGCTGAAAGAAAGGGAGATCTGTATCTTATGAACTTCAGCGTCAGGAACAAGAAAGACAAGCTCTGCCTTGTAGCCTGTTAAAACGAAGAAGCCTGGTTATGGCATAACAGGTTCTGCCATCTGAATTTCCACACTCTAGACAAGCTTGTAAAACTTGATCTTGTCAAAGGTCTGCCGAATGTTAAATTCAGTAAAGATCATTTGTGCTCAGCATGTGAAATGGGTAAGCTTAAGAGGGCTTCCCACAAAGGCAAGACTGATGTGTCTTGTCCTAGGCCTCTGTACATGCTACACGTTGACCTCTGCGGTCTAATTTCTACGGAGAGCCTAGGAGGCAAGAAATACATACTAGTGGTGATCTATGAATACTCAAGATATACATGGGCGGAATTCGTCAGAAAGAAATCAGATGTTCCTAACATTCTGATAAATCTAATGAAAATGATCCAGGTTCTGTATGAGTGCAAAATCCAAAAGTTGAGAAGCGACAATGGCACAGAATTCAAAAACTTTGTCATTGAAGCTTACCTCACAGAAGAAGGCATCTCTCAGAACTTCTCTGCTGCACGCACTCCACAACAAAACGGCATAGTTGAACAAAAGAACAGAACGCTTGTGGAAGCCGCAAGAACCATGCTAACAGCATCTGGATTGCCAATTTCTTTCCGGGCAGAAGCTATATCAACCGCATGTTATACCCAAAATCGATCAACCATGGTTAAGAGGCACATCAAAACTCCTTACCAATTGATCAATCAAAGGCGACCAAACATCAAGTTCTTCCATGTATTTGGTTGCAAGTGCTTCGTTTTAAACGACAGAGAAGCAAGAGGGAAGTTCGATGTGAAAGTAGATGAAGGAAAGTTCATAGGATACTCTGCCACTTCAAAGGCTTACAGAGTTTATCTTCTGCGGTCTCGATCCATTGTGGAAAGTATAAATGTCTCTTTTGACGATTCTTTTCAAAAGACTTCTGAACAAATCAGTTCAGAACTCGGTCTGAAGAAGGAATCCTCTGGCATCTCAAAAACAAGAGAAGCAGACCTAAATCTGCTATTTGAAGAGATGTTCCATGATGATATTGATCCCTCTGCTGGAGCGAACAGAGCCTCTGGAGAAACATCTTCTGCCAACCAGACTGAGTCAGGTATTTCTCTAACTGGTCCATTAAATACTTCATCCTCTTCTGTGAATCATATATATGCACGTGCTGAGGGGAAGCCAACAGAAGATGATACAGTCAAAGATTTTACCACAGAGGCACTGGAAGTACCAACTCCAGCTACAACAGAGGAAGTAATACGAGAGGAAAATGAGGATTCAGTCTCTACATCCTCAGAGGAACCCATTCCGACTCTAATCCCAATACCTCCACAAGCTGAAGAACCAAGTTCAAGCACAGAAGTACCATCCACTACAGAGGTTGCACCAGAACCACAGGGTGCAACCACAGAGGTTCAACTAGATGATGCAAATGACCATCTTCCAAGAACGACAAAGTGGACGAAGAGCCATCCTCAAAACCTCATTATTGGCGATCCTTCTGAAAAAGTCAAGACAAGATCAGCCACTGCTAACTTTTGTTTCTTTACAAATTTTATCAGTGTGATCGAGCCAAAACGTGACTCTGAAGCCCTAGATGATCCAAATTGGGTAGATGCAATGCAAGAAGAGCTTCTACAGTTTGAGAGAAACAAGGTATGGACCCTAGTTCCTCTGCCAAGAGGGAAACAAGCAATAGGGACTAAATGGGTCTTCAGAAACAAGAAGGATGAGGATGGGGTGGTCATTAGAAATAAAGCGAGATTGGTGGCCAAGGGATTTTGCCAAGCAGAAGGCATTGATTATGATGAGACTTTTTCCCCTGTCTCACGGCTCGAAGCATTAAGAAATTTCTTAGCCTACACAGCCCATAGAGGTTTAAAAGTTTTTCAAATGGATGTAAAATCTGCCTTTCTGAATTGTCAAATCCAAGAAGAAGTATACGTCCAGCAGCCACCAGGGTTTGAAAGTGCCAAGTACCCAAACTACGTCTATTATCTTGACAAAGCTCTGTATGGACTGAAACAGGCTTCAAGCGCATGGTACAAACGACTTTCAACCTTTCTTCTCAATAATGATTTCGACAGAGGTACAACCGATACTACTTTGTTTTATAAAAGAAAAGGTGATGAGATTTTACTTGTACAAATCTCTGTGGACGACATTATTTTTGGTTCTACAAATGCACAACAATGCAAAGATTTTGAAAAACTCATGCAGAGTGAGTTTGAAATGAGTATGATGGGAGAATTAAACTTCTTCCTAGGACTCCAAGTCAAACAATCATCAGATGGCATTTTCATAAATCAAGCTAAATATGTCTTTAGACATTCTTTCAAATTTCAGGCTCTCTGATGCCTCTGTAATGAAGACCCCCATGTCCACTGGAAATAGGTTACACTCAGATCTAGATGGTAAATCTGTAGAATGCAAGCTCTACAGAGGTATGATTGGGTCTCTTTTATACTTAACAGCAAGTACACCTGGTATAATGTATGCTACATGCCTCTGTGCAAGATATAAAGCTAACCCAAAAGAATCCCACCTTCTTGTTGTAAAGAGGATCTTCAAATACCTTAAGGGAACCAAAAATCTTGGGCTCTGGTATCCGAAGAACTCTGGCTTTGATCTTAAGGTCTTCACAGATTCAGATTATGGAGGATGCAAGCTTGACCGAAAAAGTACCTCTAGGAGTTGTCAATTCCTGGGTGGCAAACTAGTCAGCTGGACTTAAAAGAAGCAGAATCGTGTGTCGACATCTACGGCAGAACCTGAATATGTTGCTGCTGCTAGTTGTTGCTCCCAAGTTCTGTGGATGCGAACTCAGCTAAAGGACTACGGGTACAACATATACAAGATACCCGTCCTCTGTGATTCAAAAAGTCCCATAGCGATCTCTGCAAATCCTGTACAGCACTCCAAAACAAAGCATATCGATATCCGTTACCACTTTCTGAAGCATCATGTTGAACTAGGCACAATCGAGATGTACTTTGTGTCAACTGACATGGCAGATTTTCATTGGACGTGCATGCCACACGTTCCTCTGAAATGTGGCTCCAGTTGTAGAACTCGAGTGCGGACCCCAAGCCAACATTGAATTCACTTTTTAACCACGGGATTCTATCCGTTTCTACCGCACTATATAACCCCGTTTACCTCATTCCTTCTCCTTTTACGAATTTACTACTCTTTTCTTCTCCGGCGAACTTTGCAAAACCTGCAACTTCCCAATATTCTACTCCATTCTTTGAAAAAAATCATCAATGGCTTCCGCTTCCACATCTCAGGCGAACTCCCCAACCCATTCTGAGCACTCACATAACCCAACACTGGCCGGAAACTTAGAACAAGACAACTCAGGAGAATCAGTGGCCTTTACTCCGACAACCCACCTCCAAAACTTTCTTGAACAGGAACACTTTGAACGGGTTCTTCCCCTGAAACCCAATAATCACTACCTTGTTCCCTCAAGAACATCATTTGGGGAAGAACATGCCATCTTACTAAACATTCTGGAAAACCACTACCTCTTTCCTTTGCTAACAAAGAACGTTAAAAGGATCCCTGCCAGATACCTCAACCAGTTCTGGCAGAGCTGCTTTTATGACCAAGACAATAGGCAAATCAAGGGCAACATTTCCGAACCTGGCCAATCTGAATACCTTGAAATCAAGTTCAATAGAACTATGTTCTCCCATGAATTTGGCCTACCAACAAGAGGACTTCTAGGAATCAAAAAGTACGCAGAGGAACCTTCGGACAAAGACCTCTGTGACTTTGCAGAGATGCTAGGATACAACACCAAGCTGAAAAAGAGAAACGACTTTAGAAGGAACAGATTCCCCCCTCTGTGGAATACCCTCTTCTCTATCATGAACAGGTGCCTGACTAGGAAAGTGGGTAGTCCATATCAAACATCTCATCAAATCATGGCAATCATGTACGGGGTGTACTATGATTTGCCTCTAGACTATTGCACCCTTATGCTGCAGGAGATTGTCAACACCATAGACCACAAAATCTCCACTCAGAGGGCAAAAGGACCCACAACCAAAGATCTTCCCCCACTACAATATCAGAGGATACTTGGGGTACTTCTGGAACCCCTGCTCCTCATAGAAAAATGGCCAATGGAGGTACCAGTTGTTAAAACCTACCCTATGGCAAAGAACACCCCAACAGAGCATGCTGACGGATACAACTTCTGCAGACCTCTACCAGCATCTCTTCTGACATATGCTTCTGATGAGAAACTAAGGATAGCTTATATACGCGATCACCGGACTCCAGAACTGAGTCCTGTGACACCCCCGCGTCTAGGAGCCCCCATAGGAACTCAGGTAGTTGAAAGGATTAGTAGTGAGGAGTGGGCAGAGGCCTTTGCAAAACACCACCAAGTACAGGAAAAATTCCGTCTTCAGAGAAGCCAATTAGAGACTTCTGCTTCCAGGAGCAAAACCTCTACCACTCCTCCCAAGAAGAAGAAGACCCCCAAATCAAAGAAAACAACAGAGGGATCTTCTACAAGCATCCAACAAACCCAACAATCTCCTCCAGCAGAAACCGTGGTTGGATCCTCTGCACCTTCCCCTCCTCTGAAAGAAAAGAAAAAGAAGAGAAAATCTAAATCTTCTGAGGAGGGTGCCCGCAAGCCAAAAAGAAAGAAGAGCAAGAAGAAATCCAAGAAGCCTCGCACACCTTTGCAAACTATCGCAGAGGAAACCGAAATGATAGAAGAAATTCGAGAACAACCTTTGCAATCCCCAACTCCTATCAACTATGCAGATCAAGGTGACTTCTCTGCCTTTCTCCAACGCCCTGACATTGCTGACTCTTTAGATACCTCAGGGTGGACTGCAGAAGCCATCACCAACTGGGACACCTCTAACCTAACTATCACAGTCTCAGAGGTTGACTCTGATCTGGAGGATGACAACAGAACCCCTGAGGGCATTCAGGGAAACACTCCAGAAGGCCTTCTGCACCCGGACGTACATTCTTTACTTGGCACTCACCCCTGCTATGATGTTCTACAGAAAAGCCCAGACGAAATGATCGACTTCGCAGAAATAGAGGCTAGCAGAGAAACCCTTAGGTTAGGGTGTATGACAGAGGCTGAAGTTTTCTACCATTCTTCTCATATTGAGGTATAAATTGGACCTTTTGGTCTCTTTTGAGCTTCTGACACTCTCATGCAAAAGAAACAGAGATTTGCTCTTATGGGTTTTTCATTGGTTTTTTGCATGTGTTTTCTAAAGTGTGTACACAGTGATTGGTGTATGGTGGTGTATGCCTTTAACAAGGCTTTGCAAAATGAGGAATGTACTTGCAAAGCATTGACAACCTCAAACTTTGAGACTGACAATGTCTTCATTGTCAAAGAAAAAGAATTAGGCTTATGAAATTATGAATGAAAGCCCAAGATATCTTAGCCCAATGATGATTCAACCTAGCAATCAATAAATTGTTGGTGTACTTGTGATGGAGATCCATTACCAAAGAAAACAACACATGGGAATATTATAGCTATAAGATTACATATGTCATGAAAATAATGACCTAGAAGATATGAGAGTGTATAACATGCATAGCTAGGAGTGACACAATTCCATAAAATCAGTTCCCAAGCTTCAATTGAAGCAGAAAAGGAAAGATAAGAATGGGACATTAGTGTCAATGTTCTCATTTTTTTACACATGACTCTAGACTCAAGACTCATTTACCAAGCAAACTAGTAGGACTAAGCATACTAGACTACCATTCCTAAAAAGAGCAAATGATATATGAAAATCAAATAAACTGCCAATGGACAAAACACATCACAAAACACATCACAAAAAGGAATTGGTGTGCAAAATATTGCACACCTCTAACTTTAACTCAAAACACTGCCACAGGTGCAGAATTAACTCAAAACAAATGAGAGCGTGCCATGTTGACCCTTTATACAAAACTACAACACAGAAAAAACAAGGCAGAAGATGATATGGCAGTATGCATAAACTGCCTAGGGGCAGAAATATGCCCAAATGCATACTTCTATGCATACAAAGACACACAAACCATTAAAACCAGCAAAAAGAAAATAAAAGGGTAGCCAAATTGTGGGACATACAAGAGAGACTGTTATAAGACTCAAATAAGGGGCAGAAATAATACTGGTATGCAAAAGATTGCATACCTCAAACTTGTACATTGCGACAAGGCAAAACTGACTCAAACAACCTCTGGCTTATTATGTGCAAATAGGTGCCTTGATAGATTAAGGTAAACCAACAAAGCTTAAGAATATAAAGGGGTACAAGAATCTGTCAAGGGACGAAAAATTTCCGGAGCTTTTGGTGACTGTGGTGTGCATTTAAAAGATTAACTAAAAACAAAACAGCAAACCATTTGTACAATTAGGGATTGTCAAGTAGCAAAACTGACTCAGACAGACCTTGACTCAATTGAGCAGTCAAAACAAGACAAACCATCAGATAAGAAATAAAAACCGAAGGGGTTGTCATGGAACAGAAACTGTTTTGGACTTCCATTGACTCAACTTATACATATAAAAAACTAAATGTAGTCAAATAAACCAGCAAATGAATGAAAAGAAATAATGCAACAAATTTGAAATAAAAAGGGGAAAAAGGTAGAACCTGTCCTACTCAGATTTAGTGGGATTGGTGAGCAACTCCAGACAATCAGATGGGAAAGGTGGCATTTTCATCACCTTTCCTAGGTTCTTCTTCTTCCAAGCTTTCTTCCTCAGCTTGTCCTTTTCTTGCTTGTATTCCAGCCACTAGATTCTTTCTTTCCTCAGGCTGGTCACCTCTGCTTCGTGTTCCTTAAGCTTGCCCTTCAACTTCTTGTTCGTGGCCACCACACTCTACTTTATTTTCTTCATGTCTTCTAACAAAGCATCCTTCATCTCCTCCAAGCCCTCAGGAATGTTGGTGTTCTGTCTTGGAGGATTGTTGCCATACCTCATCAGTCTATCCAGGATCTTTTTGTCCATCATAGTTTTATCTTTATCGAAGGAGTTAGTGGGAAGTGTGGTCACCTTAGCTTGAGCCATCAAGCCATAGATGATGGATGGGTAAAGTAGTCGGCCATTGGCCCTATTTACATACCCTCTTAAGTTCCTACAAATCAGCCTTCAGACATCAAAGGGATTCTTCTCTAGAATGTAGTACAGGAAGAAAACATTTTCCATACACGCATCAGCATCATGACTGGTAGGGAGCAAAGTGTGCCTCATAAAGTATCACCAATGTTAGTTTCTGCTTTTAGGTAGTATGTCTTAAGGACCCTAGACCTCCCCTTAATTGTCCAGTTAGAGCCCTTAGGTGCAAGCCTGAACAGAATGGTTGCTAACTGATATCGCCACTTTTTGGCGTTATTTTCGGTCCACAAACCAATGAGATTGGCTTGTGTGGAAGCAAAAAGAAGGAATTTTATGGTTTTTCCAGTGAAATGCGCAGGTAATCCGAAAGAAGACAAGCATCGAGAAACAAAGTGGAAAAAAGGCCAGAAAAGAATCTGAAAGCCTAAAACGAAGCCCAAGATCCAAGCCCAAGACCCGAGCCCAAGCCATGACCCAGACCTGACCCGGGCCTCTCAGGAAACCACGCGGCCTGCGCCGCGGCCTGAGACCATGTGCCAGGTCGCGCAACCCTCTGTTTCAGTTCTATACTTGGCGTTTTCCGGAAAATAGGTCATCATTCCGACACGTGCGACGGGAGGCTATGAAGGGGCAATTTTTAGATGTATTTTGACTACTTTTAATCCACGATAGAGGGCCGATTGAAGAGGAGTTCACCACGAGAAGCAGATTAGAGCCGAGAGATGGGATTTCATCAATACATCTTTCACGATTCATGATCACGATGTTTTCATACATTAGTTTCTACCCTTTTCTTGTGTTTTTGTCCAACCCCAACATGAACTAATCTTTAGATGTTGGGGGTTGGAATAACTATGGTTTTATGATGGATGACGTGTAACCGATAGATTTTTATTCGATTTGATCTATGAAGCATTTGAATTCAGTTTTTCATACCCAATTGTAGCTTGATCACCTTCAATTGAATTCCATGGTTTTTGATTAAGTTCGAGAGAATTATTTAATAACTAGATCAAGTAATTAGGTGCCGGAAAGGAGATTCAGGTAGAGATAGCCGAATCACCTTTTTGCCTTGCAAGGTTTATCCTAATGTGTTTTAAAATCACCGGTGGAGATCGAGAGATAAAACTAGAGAGCTTAAGATAAAATCTGTTATTGCTTGAAAAAGAATAACGGTGAATTTCAAAACTAGGGTTCATAGGAATAATCGGTAATCGTCATTCAGGTTCGTTCATCGAGAGTATAACCATAGGAAATCCAACCCTCAAACTTTTCTCTATCTAAGTTCTTTCCAAACCTTTTGTTAATCGATTTCAGTTTTATTTAGTTTTAAACAAGTTCTAAACCACAAATCAAAATTTTGATCGTTCAGTTAATAACAATTGAACTCATTGTGATACTTAGTTCCTAGTTCCCTGTGTTCGATACTCGTACTTACGTACTATTACTTGATTTCGACACCGTACACTTGCGGTTGGATTTAGGGGGGTGTAAACCCGCGTATTAAGTTTTTGGCGCCGTTGCCGGGGAACTAGACGCAACTGATAGCACTACCAGCTATAAGCGCTATTACATTGAACATGTTTTCTTTTATTTTATTTTTCGTGTTATTACTTTCAGTTTCTGGATTGCTAATTTTGAATCATCTTTTTTTTCAGGTACTAACTGGTTTATGCCAAGAAAAACCCGAGGGAAAGACATCGAACAGCTCGATCCGGAAATCGAAAGATCCGCCCGTCGACTACGAAAAGCATCTAAAGCTAAAAGACAACTGAAAATGGGCAACGAAGCTCTTCTTTTGAGACGTCCTACGCGGTCGTTTGCCAATCCAAATGTGGCAGCCGCACGCATAGGCATCCAATCGCCCACTAATGGGGCGAACTATTTTGAAATAAAGCCAAGTACCATCGTTATGGTACAACAGAACCAATTTGGAGGAGCACCAACAGAAGATCCTCATGCACACCTCCATGCATTTGAAAGGATATGCAACACTTTCAAGATCAACGGAGTGAACGATGACGCAATCAAGCTGCGGTTATTCGGCTTTTAACTCAAGGGCAGAGCAGAAACTTGGACAGAAAGTGTACAGCCGGATCATTCACCACTGGGGCAGAACTGAAAGCTGCCTTCCTCCATAAATTCTTTCCACCGAGCAGAACCACACAACTTATGGCCGAGATTACCCACTTTGCTCAATGGGACGAAGAAACATTATCTGAAGCATGGGTAAGGTATAAGGACATGCTGAAAAGATGTCCTCATCATGGGTTACATGGTTGGATCGTTATCCAGACCTTCTTTAGTGGACTTCACCCGCAGTTCAAAAATGATATTACAGCTGCAGCGGGCGGAGATCTAATGGATAAGTCGTATGAGGAAGCATGTGAGTTGATCGGCAACCTGGCTGAACATAACTATTCCACTCCGAGATCATCAGTTAGAAGGGTTGCTACTGTGCAAGAAAATGATGAGTTGAAGGCCATAAAGGCTCAATTAGCCGCACTCACAAGTCAGTTGAAAGATCTTCTCTCCAACCAGCATTTTTGATGGAAGAGGGTATGCCGGAGATGGTTCCACCCGTGAACGAGCCGAAATAAGTTCAATTTCTTCAAAATCGGAACAACCGGCCAAGGAACGATCCTTTCTCGAACACCTATGATGAGGGTTGGAAACGACACCCGAACTTCTCGTGGAGTCAACCGCAAGGGCAACCAAGGGAGACAAGGGGCCAACAGCAAGAGATAGAAAAGAGGGCCAATGCAGCCCCAATCAAATAAAAAGGGCCAATGATGCCCAAAAAAAACAATTAGTTTAGACAGTTATCTACAGCAGATAAATAAGAGTCAAAGCGACTCCAATAATGACAAAAAGGGCCACGTGAAAGGAAATGACACACAGAAAGTTCATAACTGCTAAAGATTGACACACCGAGGATTTTTGATCCGCTTACCCTTCGTTTCTTAGCCATAACCCTAGCCCCATTACAACCCATGTAAAAGACCTGGATGATCTTCTGGAAAATGTGATTAGGGTATACGACCACCTTTACCAATAGTCCTTGTCTTGCTACTTGATTCCTCTCTGAGATCGACTTTTGGACATTTGTGCGTCTTTCATTAGAGTTGTCATGTAAATTCTCGAGTATCATTGTACATAACTTCCTTATACATGACAACATGTGCGACAACCTAGGTTTGAGTGAATTGAGAGTATCTCGTGAGGTAGGGTCAAGGCGAAATGTTTTCCCTAGCATACTTGGACCCAGTACGACCTTAGTGTAATCGGAGCGGTCACGAGTTCAACTCACAATGAAAGGACATAGATCAAACAGGATAAGTGTGAGGCGAGGATGAGATAAGCATTCACGGGTATGGGAAATCACCAGTGCATTACGTGGTACCGATTGGGAGTTGTGCAGTTATTGTTTCATTGATGTATGCTTTTATTCTCTTTTATCGCTAATTTGCTTGAGGACAAGCAACGCTCTGTTTGGGGTTGTTGATAACGCCACTTTTTGGCATTATTTTCGGTCCACAAACCAATGAGATTGGCTTGTGTTTAAGCAAAAAGGCGAAATTTTGTGCTTTTTCCAGTGAAATGCGCAGGTAATCCGAAAGAAGACAAGCATCGAGAAACAAAGTGGAAAAAGGCCAAAAAAGAATCCAAAAGAAAGCCTAAAACGAAGCCCAACGGAAGCGCAAGACCCGAGCCCAAGCCATGACCCAGACCTGACCCGGGCCTCTCAGGAAACCGCGCGGCCTGAGGCCACGTGCCAGGTCGTGCAACCCTCTGTTTCAGTTCTATACTTGGCATTTTCCGGAAATTAGGTCATCATTCCGACACGTGCGACGGGAGGCTACGAAGGGGCGATTTTCAGAGGTATTTTGACTACTTTTGAGCCACGATAGAGGACCGATTGAAGAGGAGTTTACCACGAGAAGCGGATTAGAGCCGAGAGAAGGGATTTCATCAGTACATCTTTCACGATTCATGATCACGATGTTTTCATACATTATTTTCTACCCTTTTCTTGTGTTTTTGTCCAACCCCAACATGAACTAATCTTTAGATATCGGGGTTGGAATAACTATGGTTTTATGATGGATGACGTGTAACCGAAAGATTTTTATTCGATTTGATCTATGAAGCATTTGAATTCAGTTTTTCATACCCAAATGTAGCTTGATCACCTTTAATTGAATTCCATGGTTTTTGATTAAGTTCGAGAGAATTAATTAATAACTAGATCAGGTAATCAGGTGCCGGAAAGGAGATTCGGGTAGAGATAGCCGAATCACCTTTTTGCCTTGCAAGGGTTAACCTAATGAGTTTTAAAATCACCGGTGGAGATCGAGAGATAAAACTAGTGAGCTTAAGATAAAATATGTTATTCCTTGAGAAAGAATAACGGTGAATTTCAAAACTAGGGTTCATAGGAATAATCGGTACTCGTCATTCGGGTTAGTTCATCAAGAGTATAATCATAGGAAATCCAACCCTCAACCTTTTCTCTATCTAAGTTCTTTCCAAACCTTTTGTTAATCGATTTCAGTTTATTTAGTTTTAAACAAGTTCTAAACCACAAATCAAAATTTCGATCGTTCAGTTAATAGCAATTGTAGTCATTGTGATACTTAGTTCCTAGTTCCCTGTGTTCGATACTCGTACTTCCGTAATATTACTTGATTTCGACACCGCACACTTGCGGTTAGATTTAGGGGGTGTAAACCCGCCTATCACTAACTCATCATCAGATATACCAGCCTACATCATATCAAATTTAGAATCTTGTGGAGGTGTAATGCCTAGATAGGCATTAATGGCCTTTGGAGAGTATGAGACATTGGTTTGTCTAACTATTAGGTCTACTCTATTGCTTACAGACACCTCAGTATAGAATTCTCTCAGCCAATCCTCATTGTACTCATCAGGGACTTCACACATCTTTTTTCCACCCAAAACTATCTATGGTAGATTTTAAAAAGAGGTTGGCCAGAATGATCTCCTTAGGGAATCCCCTTGGAGATTGCACATTCCTTTCAGCAAAGGAAAGGGTACTTTCTCAGGGCCAGTGTGCAGCTAAAAAGTTAGGTGTGTGTACAGTATGTTGAATAGTCTTACCCTTCTTAGTGGCACCACTACTAGAGGAATGCTGGATGGCTGTCCTGCTAGATCCTTCAGAATGGGCCTTGGATTGTGAACATTGTCTTGTGATCCTCTTTGGTGGAGAAATCAGGTTCTCCTCTTTATCTACAGTGGTCTTCTTCCTCTTTTGGCCTTAGGCTTTCTTCTTGGTTCCACCCTTCTTCCAAGGATAAGACGATCCAACTCTTCTTGCTCTATTGCCCTATATTGATGCTCAACAAACTACACAGAAGAATCAGCAGTATCTACAGGGGGTGTGGGGTTCTTAGGCTTCTCAGGTGGAACAATGTTATCATCCCTAGGAATTGGTTGTGATATAGGTGTAGGTTCTCAGATTCACGTTGTATCACATAAATGGTAAGAAATAGACAACGGAAGCATTATATAAAGCCATTAAAATGTGAGTGATTGTGTAATACGATAATGTAACAGTGAGTATCAAATATAGAACAGTAATGTGATAACAAGATCAAATATAATAAGTTGCTCGTATATTGATAATATGAATAACACCAAGAACACGTTCAAGTGTATGTATTCTGAAATCTCACAGGGAACAAGATCGTACAGAGATAGTGCTATGGAATGTAGCAGTGTGTGCTCTAACAATTGTGGAAAACTATTCTTCCAAAAGCTTACAATTGTTGTTCCACTACCTCTCTATTTATAGCCTGATAAAGCACTAGACAGTGTACTATCTAACCTTGGAACGACACGTGGAAAGTGTCTTCGTCCTTTTAGGGCTTATGTGGAAAGTACGGACACGTGTCTAACACTTAGAGATTTTAACGAGACTTAGGCTTCACAGAGGTCTTCAGTCACCAGAGCACTTTCACCAGAGCTCAGTTGGTCTTCTGGTGTAAACCGTTCTTCTGTTGAATAGAAGTCTTCTGCTAGAGCTCTGTTGAGCTCTGTTGGTTCCGCCAGAGCTCTGTCGAGCTCTGTTGGTCTTCTGGTTGAACTTCTTCTAAGTCTTCTGTTGTATCTCTGGTGGTCTTCTGACTTGTACTATTTTCAATACTTTTACATAAGAGATACTTGGGGTTAACAATCTCCCCCTAAGTATTGAAAATAAAAAATTGGAATTTTACAGAGATATAAACAAAAGACAGAGAACTTTCACCTCTGTGAGACTTTGCACTATTCTTTTAAGATATTACAATACAATGCAAAAGAATAAGTACACTTAAGCATAATTATCTCCCCTTAGAATTTTGTCGAATCTTCTGATCAGCTCTCGGAAGTCCAGCATAAGATCAATCTGGTTGATGTAGAGTCTGAGTTGGTCTTCTGGACATTTTTCTCTTGGGAGATTCTGGAGTACTTGTGGGTTTCAGAAGCTCTGATGACCTTCTTGATCTTCTTCTGTCGGCAGATGAAGACTGGAGGAACATCAGAGGCTCTGTTGATTTTTAAATAGAGTTAGGAGGACATGTTTAGCATACCCATCTTGCTGATTAAGAAGTTAAATCTCCTTTCATCAAGGGCTTTTGTGAACAGATCAGCAAGCTGGAAGTCAGTTTAAACAAAGTACATGTCAATTGTCCCTTTTTCAACATGATCCTTTATAAAATGGTACCTTATGTCGATATGCTTTGTCTTGGAGTGCTGAACTGGATTAGCTGTAATTGCTATGGCACTCTTGGAGTCACACAGAATTGGGATCTTGCTGTACTCCATGCCATAATCTTTGAGTTGTGTTTTCATCCAGATCACTTGAGAGCAACAACTAGCAACAGCAACATACTCTGCTTCTGCTGTAGAGTTTGATACGCAGTTCTGTTTCTTGGATGTCCAACTCACCAACTTTTCTCCAAGCAATTGGCAGCTACCAGAAGTACTCTTTCTGTCATTCCTGCATCCTCCATAATCTGAATCTGTATATGCAATAAGCTTGAAACCAGAATTAAGAGGATACCAGACACCCAAGAATTGAGTCCCTTTCAGATATTTAAATATGCGCTTGACAACAGACAAATGGGATTCTTTAGGATTTGCTTGAAATCTAGCACAAAGACAGGTTGCAAACATTATATCAGGTCTGCTTGCAGTAAGATACAAGAGTGACCCTATCATGCCTCTGTAGTTCTTGACATCCACAGATTCTCCATTAAGGTCAGGGTCAAGTTTGACTCCAGTGGCAATAGGAGTTTTCATTGGATTTGAATTATTGAGCTTATATTTTTTCAAAATATCAGAGATGTATTTAGACTGACTTATAAAAGTCCCTCTGATGGATTTTTTTACTTGTAAACCAAGGGAGAAAGAATGTTCTCCCATCATGCTCATTTTAAATTCACTTTTCATCAAATCCTCAAACCTATCACAGTATTCCTGCCTTGTAGACCCGAAGATAATGTCATCAACATATATCTGTACCAGAAGAGTGTCATTCTTATACCTTCTAAAGAATAGAGTTGTATCGACAATACCTATCTCGAAGTGATTAGTCAACAGAAAATTTGACAGAGTTTCATACCAGGCTCTGGGTTCTTGCTTAAGGCCGTACAGAGCTTTGTCTAGCTTGTAAACGTGGTCTGGAAACCCTGGGCTTTCAAAACCTGGTGGTTGCTGGACATAAACTTCTTCTTGGAGTTTGCCATTCAGAATGGCCGATTTCACATCCATCTGGTAGACCTTGAAACCCTTATGAGCAGCATAGGCTAGGAAGATTCTGATTGCTTCCAGCCTAGCCATAGGTGCAAACGTTTCGTCATAATCGATACCTTCTTCTTGGCAATATCCCTTTGCAACCAGCCGAGCTTTGTTTCTGATGATAATCCCATCTTCATCCTTTTTGTTTCTGAACACCCACTTGGTTTCAATGGTAGCTTTATCTTTAGGAAGTGGAACCAAGGACCAAACTTTGTTTCTTTCAAACTCCAGAAGCTCATCTTGCATGGCTTCAATCCAGTTTGGGTCTTCTAGGCCTTCAGAGGTCTTCTTCGGCTCAATCATGCTTAGAAAATTGACAAAGAAAGCTTCATTGATTATGGCCGATCTTGTCTTCTCACCATCTTCAGCAGCACCAATAATTAGATGATGGGGTGATCCTTGGTCCATCTGGTCATTGGAGCATGGACAACAGGTGGAGTCTGTGCTTCTGATGGGAAAAGACGAATTTCTACATCAGAGCTCTGTGGATTGGGACCAGGGCTTTGTGGCACACAGCTCTGGAGAGTGTCCTCATTGCTCTGTGATGTCCCAACAGGGCTCTGCGAAGGTGAGCTTTCAAATAGGGAATCTCTCCCAACATTTGTCAACAGGGTTGATGATGGCTCTTGCTCAGGTTCTCTTACATCTTGTGGTGGTTCCTCGTTTCTCTGAATGACACCTGTAGACAGAGAAGTAGAAGGTGAAGAATTGGAGGGACCTGTAAGAGTTGTACCTGTCAGATTCTGTTCTGTTGAGTTCTGAGCCTGATTGCCTCTGGTGATGTTGACAGAGGAATTATCATCATCGAAGAAATCGTTGAACATTAAGTTGATATCTTCTTCCCTTGACTTTGAAGAACTTGGCTTCTGTTTCGTCTGTGTCCCCTCTGGTGATTTGCGATCAGAGGAACTTGATGTGTTTTCATCAAAGGACACATTTATGCTTTCTTGAATGACTCTGGTTCTGGTATTGTAGACTCTATAGGCTTTAGAGGTTAAGGAATAACCAATAAAGATTCCTTCGTCAGCCTTCTTATCGAACTTGCCCAGTTGTTCTCTGTCATTCAATATATAACACTTGCAACCGAAAACATGAAAGTATTTCACATTTGGCCTTCGATTGTTGATGAGTTCATAGGGAGTCTTCTTAAATCTTTTCACAATTACAGCTCTATTTTGGGTAAAACAGGCTGTTGAGACTGCCTCTGCCCAGAAGTTCATTGGGAGAATTGAACCTGCCAACATGGTTCTGGCGGCTTCTACCAGAGTTCTGTTCTTTCTCTCCACCACACCGTTCTGTTGTGGAGTTCTGGCAGCTGAGAAGTTCTGGGAGATCCCTTCCTCTGATAGGTAGGCATCAATTCTAGCATTTTTAAACTCTGTCCCATTATCACTTATCAACTTTTAGACTTTTAGACCTAACATAACATGTATTCTCTTCAACAAATTTATCAAAATTTCTGGGACATCAGATTTTACTCTGATGAACTCAATCCAAGTATATCTAGAAAATTCATCTATTAGTACAAGAATATACTTCTTACCCGACAAACTTTGCACAGAGCTTGGACCACAGAGATCCACATGAAGCATATGCAAAGGTCTGGGGCAACTGTGATCACTCTTAGTTCTGTGTGTAGATCTTTTCATCTTACCCAACTCACAAGCAGAACATAAATGGTCTTTGTCAAATTTAAGCGAAGGAAGACCTTTCACTAAGTTCAACTTCACGAGTTTGTCAAGATTTTGGAAATTTAGATGGGCAAATCTTTTATGCCAGAGTCAGGCATCTTCCTTTTTCAAAGACACTAAACAGAGTTTTTCTGTTGTAGAGTTTTGGTTTGGATTAAAATTCATTTTGTACAGATTGTCTTTTCTGTCGGCTCTTAAAAGTTCTTGACCAGACTCGGAAAGCAACAGACAGCAATACTTCTTCCTAAAATTGACATCGAACCCATGATCACAAAGTTGACTTATACTGAGCAGATTATGATTTAATCCTTAACACAAGCAACCTTATAAACTGAAACACCACCATTATTTAAAGTACCATAGCCTTTAATCTGTCCACAAAGGTTACTGCACTCCCTATCTTGTCCTTGAATGAAGTCAGCAACTCCTTGTTGCCTGTCATGTGCCTGAAACATCCTGAATCTAGGTACCAGATCTGCACATGAGGCTTCTGCAAGACAGATTAGTTTCTTTTAGGTACCCATTGCATAATGGGTCCTTTCTTGTTAGGCTTAGGGTGTTTGACTTACCTACTGGCTTTCCATTCTGGGATGGTGCGCCAGAGGATTTTCTCTGTGTATTTTGAACAATCTTAGGATTTTTCTTTTGAAATGACTGGTTTAAAACACAGTGTCCATTCAAGTGATTTTGTAACTTTAACAGTAATTGAATGCAATTACAGTTAATGGAACATGATGATTGATGCAAATTGTTGTTTTTATTTAAAAAATGTTGGTTGAATGGCGCTTTTGGTTGAAAAACTTTAGGACCATACATTCTGTCCTGGTTTGGTTTTCTGAAGTTGTTGTTTCTTTGAACTGTTTCTTTTGACCAAAAAGAGTTTTTCCTTTTATTTACAGCATATGCGGGAATAGGTTGGTCATTGACTTTCCATTTGCCTTTCTGCTCTGGTGTAAATCTGAATGGTTTGTAGACAAAGGGAACTGAAGCTTGATTCACAGAAACATTTTTAGCTTTCTCTCTTCTCTTGTCTTCTATCTCATTAGAAGAAAGAATTTTGACACCCTTGTTTTGAAAAGCAGGCTGATATGAATTTGGCTTGTTTCTTAAAGAAAGACACATTTTTCAAAGTTTCAGATTCAACAGAAGCTCGCTTGGGTTTGTGTAAAACAGTCTCTTGAGCGCAGAAAATTTGCTCATCCACATCGGAATCAGAGTCACTGTCAGAGGCTAGAAAGTCTCTGGTGGCTCTGGTGGTAGACTCTGAGGGAATCACAGAGATATCAGCTTTAGCAGACTTAAATTTTCTCAACTTGGGTTTTAATGCATCAGAAACAACATTTTCCTTAAGAACCCTTTTTAAATCCTCCTCAAAAGATGTTCTAATTGTTTCAGAAGTGGCAGAGAAGACTGGGGCTTCAGGGTTGAGCTCGCTCTGTGGTTTCTCATCAGAGGGTTCAGCCACAGAAGTAACAAACTTCTGTCCTTTGAAAGAGTTGAAATTAAAAATTTCTTTTGGATCCAGACTTTTAGCAGAATTAGGAAGTATGATCCTAGCTCTTCCGTGATCAAGAATGAACTTTGAAGATGGTTTTGTAACCTTTTCTTGATCCAAGGAGTCATAGCTAACATTCCTGAAATTAAGCCTTCTGGTCCTTGAAAATACATCTGAGGTTTTGATTCTTTTAAAGGCTGCAGTACCAGAGATCACATCTTCCTGGATTTTCCCAACACAGAAGGCAGAACACAGAGATGTCTTCTTTCTTCCATTATAGGGAGCAAGGTCACTCAAACCAAGACCTTGTGTATCCTTTTGAGAGTTTATCTTGATGTGCACATCTTGTGCATCCTGGTACTTTTTGATTTGAATCTCTTTTCTTTGCAGAGATTGATGCAAGACATCCCTTTCTCTTTTAAGGCAACAGAGTTAAGTCTTTCTGTTTCTGACTTCTTAACTTCTTTAGTTTTTTGCTTCAAAACTTCCTCAAACTCTTTAACTTTTTCAGAAAAGATGTTTTCCTTTTGTTGTTGCAAAAATTCCAGCTCAGATTTTTCTTTGGCTATCTCTTCCTTCTCTTGTTCCAATAGAGTTTTCTCTCTCTTGTAGAAGGACAGATCCTTCTGAGCCAGCTTTCTTAATTCCTTTTCCTCTGAAAGTTTTTGTTTTAAAAGTTGAAATTCATGTGTTAACAACGAAACATGCATTTCCAACTTAGAGTCAGACTTTGATTCAGAAGTTGTACATACCTTGGCACTGGGTCTGGTGGTCTCCAGCGCTCTGTCATTTGGCTCTGTTACAGCAAGAGCATATGCATTCTGAGTCAAATCTTCCTCTGTTGTTCTTTCTAGTATCTCTCCAGTCATCCAATCTGCTACCTCTAGACAAAAACAAGTGATTTTGTTAAAAGATGATATGGCACATGGACAATCCTATAATACCATCATTTATGTTAGACGTCGTGAATCCTAGCACACCACAGTGTTACCATCCTTGTAATAACTCAAATTATGTTTTTTCTTTAGTTATTGGTTAAATGAAGAGTTTGGAGGTGATTTTGGTAATTGATCAAATTTTGGGGGGATGTTAAGTCATTCATCTTTAATGGGGGTTTGGTTAAGAAATTTGGGTATAAAACCCATCATCCCCACCGCCTTTTATTACCCTTGTGCCACCTCTTGCTTTTTGGTGCACTTATAATTCCTTTGGTGGTTCTTGTTTTTGGGTTATAAGTTTATTTTAGAGAAACTCTAAAAGTTGAGGGGTTATATATGCTATGTTCCAATTGTTGGGGGTTTGGGTTGAAAAGTGGCTCCATATAAAACCCACCACCGCCTTTGTTTTACTTTGTAGAATTGTACCAAATTTATATGTGTGTGTGTGTGTGTGTTATCCTTTAAGAAGATGAGTACCAGCGAGAAGTGAAATGAAAATCCTCCCATCTTGTTTTCTTTACTTTTTAAGGTAAGAATCATTTCCTTTAGTTTAGAGTTTTGATTAGTATTTAATGAAACTATTGTTGGTGGTTTTTGGGTTTTGGGTTTAATATATATATATACTAGGCGTGTTCTCGGCCGTCCTAAGACGGCCCCCTGCCCACGGGTCCTGTAAAGTGCAATGTTATAATTGGAGTTAACAAAAGACATTGGAATTGAGGCTTTATCTATTTTTTGGCAAGGGAAGAGGGAAAATAGGAATAATACCCTGCTTTAGGGGTACTCAAGTAGATTCCCTCATCTTTCGCAACTCGATTCCCTCATCCATAAGGACAATGGGAATGTTCGTCCGCTGGGCCGAGTGTTCGCCCACTTCAGAGTCTTCGCCTTTAGATAACAAAAAGTGTCATGGGAACTTCATGGAACTCACTTAAATATAACTAACGGAAACAAAAAGGGATGAACAGGAAACGAATTACTTGCATATGTACGGTAAACAAACCTGAGAAGCAATTTTTTACTGACAGATGCCCAAATATTTTGTTAAAAAAATGGACACAATTTAAGCAATTGAAACATAAATTTTGCCTACTCAAGATCGGCTTATGATGTGGAACATTGATCCTCCTAATCCCTTGTGTGCTCTTTGTTCGGAATGCTTGGACTCGCATGATCACTTGTTTTTTGAGTGTCATTTTGCTAAAGAGGTGTGGCATAGAGTTAAAGAAGAGTTTCGCATGGCTCTACCTGATTCGTGGAATGATGTTGTGTCCAGGCTTGGTTATAAGAGAAAGACTATTCATAATCTTGCTATTTCGGCTTCTGTGTATTACATATGGCAGGAACGCAATAGAAGGCTTTTTTCTTCTCAGTACCGTTTGGCTATTGGTATTGTTCAGGAAGTCAGAAAGATTGTTCTTCTGCGGATTGCTTGGAAATTCAGGAGGAAGGTTACCAGTATTGCCAGTGATGAGTTGTGATCGTGTTTGGTGCCCTGCTTGGTTGTTCTGTTGGTGTCCCTGCGTGGGGTGTGCTATTGTTTTCCTTTCCTTTTTTCCCCTTGTCGCTTTGTTTCTTTTGGTGTCTTGTTTTGTGGTTTTTGTTTAGGGCCATTTGTGGCTTTGTTGGTTGCTGTTGGCGCTGCCTTTGAACCTTTGTATTGCTTTTCTCTTTTATATTAGTGCCTGGATTTTTCCTCCAAAAAAATTAGCTATTCTGGTAAGAATATAAACTTATGGTAAATACAACTAAAACTTAATTGCTAAAATTATAAATAAATAAAAAAACATCATATCTCTCATTTTTGGTAAGAAGTTACTCGTTGTGATGCGATTTCTTCCTAATTTTTGGGCATACATTGGATTGTGTGCAAAGGAAAATCCCAGTACAACAATTGGGAGTTACACACATAAAGAGATCTTATGGATTCCAATAGAAGCATAATCCAACCAATTTCTATGGGGTTAACTATGATGGCCAGGAATTATATTAAGGTTAGGATAAAAAAGTGTTTAATCCACCTTTGTGTCCAGAAGGTATATCGGGTAGGTCGTGAACTTGCAATCTTGTCTTGATCACATTTAAAGGGAACACAAGAGTGGTAGCAATAGCACCTACACCACAACCATTCTAATGAAAAGAAAGACAATCAGTACTACCGGATTGGGAAGGATAGCATCCAGGTAAATGAAACAAGATTAACTATATAAATGTAAAAAAAATTGTGCTTACTTCCATCTATTTTCAATCCACTGGATATCAGTTTGCTTTGCCATTGATGGTTGATTCCCTTAAACTTATGCAATAATTAAACAACTTCATTTAATCGTAGGTACAATTATTATATGTTTTAAACAAAATGGTTAAAAAATTATTTTCAAAATTTCTTCAATTTAATTGGTTTTACTGTTTATATTAAGCTGAATTCAAGTATCAACCAAGGGGTAAGAACCCTAAATGTTTTTATTGTTTATGTAAACCATGAGTAGTTAATTCAATATAAATAAGACTTGAGTTTTTGAAACTCTATAAATCATGTATTTGAGTCTCTTCGAAATCACTTTATTTTCTTGGCTCTTTTCCAAGATCTTATAGAATTAATTGTGATGCATGCAAGTTGATTCAAGTACTCAAAATTAAAAAGAAAATCCATAAAAAAAACGTTCAAGCATGGTTAATAATGTGAGAAGTGTCACTTTTGGTGTGAAGTGTGAGAAGTGCCATTTTAGTGAGAAGTGTGAGAAGTACTCTTAAACCGTTGATCACTTTTAATCAAATATCATCCCATGAATTGCGGCTCAAAAGAAAATTGATCCGGTACATCTCATCCTAAGGTTCGTCCATTTCTCATCCTAAGGTTCGACCATTGCCAATTTGACTCGAACCCCACTCACCATTTGCTACACTAAAAACTTATCTCAATTCCCCAAAAATTTATTGCTTCATAAGTTGTAATAGATTTAAAACAAAAAAATGAAGAACCAAAGGAAAAAAGACTTTCAACATTGGAACACTTACTTCTTTAAAGTTGAAAGCAGTATTTACTTCTCCATAGACTTTAGAATGACACACCCCCGCTTTTTCAGCATATACAAACTGGATCGAGTTGATCGTATCTGTATCATGTGAAATAATGATTCAAGTATTAAAGAGATTACTTGAGATAATATGTGAAAATCTTTTAGAAATAGTTAGAATAAAACTACGGTAAAGATTAAGTGTTTGGTTTGACAGAATTACTTTTTTATAATTGAAGACCTAAGTCATTTCTATATCCATGGTAGAGTTTTACCAAACTTAATCATACTACGTTCAAATGAAAAATAGCAATACCTCTTCCTTGTGCATTCTTTCTCCCCAGATTCCTTCTCTGGTGGTGCAAGGCTAGCAAGTGAAATATCAACCGAGATCGCAGCACTGCATCACAAACCAATTTTAATCAATCAACATTATAGCAACTCCATGGAAAACGTACACAATTCCAAGTTAAAATTGGTAAAAGATTGTCTTGAAGAATTGAAGAAAAAGAATGAAATCATATTCCCTCCCTTTTTAGGGTTCTTCAAAGCCTTCTCTCTCGTTTCATATTTCCCAATCTCGACCTCTAACTGGAATCTAAAATCCCTCCACACAGTCTATTAAGACAAATCCTCGAACAATTGCTTATCAACAAAGCCCCTTCACGTACACTGTACTTATGTCCGGGGGAACACCCCAACCGCGGGAATAACTCTTAGTCAGACAACTTCCGTTGTCTCCCAACCTTAGATGTTCCATACATCCCGATTTCGATTTCCGACTTTAAGTCAATCCAAGTTTTGTTCGCTAACGAACCCAACAGAATCATCAATTTTGATTATTCCTACAATTACTTGCCATCTGCATCCAATGAGTTCTGATAGACTCCAAGAATCCATCGCAACATCAATCATTAAAACGACAGGTTCTGTGACCATACACGAAGGTTATTCCACCAAAACCACTCGTCACAATTGAGCATCTTAAGGTTACTACAACCGTTACCATTATTTCATTTAAGATCGGGCTACACCCTCCGAATATGCTAACGGTTCCCGATTTCAAACCCACAAATGTTGACACCTAGTTGTTCCACCAAGCTTTGAACTCTAACAGGACTCCACACATGAGTTCCAATTACCGAGTGTTTCCACAAAACTAATGTTGTCAACAAAACGGCTACACCAACCTCGAAATGTGTTACCGCAAGTCTACTCTCCACTTACCACAAACATATTGGCTTTGCTACCGATATCATCCGGCCTATAATCACACCACGTGCCCGAACGCCCAACTCTTCACAGTCGAGATTCTACACACTTACATTTAATCGGAGTTACTCAACCTTTCCCAAGGTCCTAATGAGTTCAAGGTTTTCAAGCGCGTTATTTAATAAATATGCCATTCACAAAACTTTTCTTAGAAACTTTCAACATAAATATTTTCATATCAATTTAAACGTACGCATAAAACTACTATTATCAATTCGGTAGTCACGCAAAGATGGACACGCTCGCCCCACATATGAAAATCATGTTGAAAATTATTTCATTGCAATTTGGTTCATCCACAAAACACAAAAGCGTAATAAACAACTTCTTTAAAAATTAACCGCCACGGTCCTAGTATGGATTGACTCATGACATGCACGCAAAGTAACTGTCCGACTTTAAACAGGGTACAACAAAAGATGTGTGCATATTTCAAAAGAAGTACAACCGACATTTGACTCCAAAATTTCCCTTTTTACCCATAAAATGGCATGGAACAGAGTTCACCAACAGAAATTTTGCGCGCGTCAGTTTATTATACAACACGATGAAACGGTTTACAAATACACCTCTAAACTGAAACTTTGTCGTAGGTGTTTTACCCCATGAGTCACATTTTCAAATGTTGTAATACCACTCTTGTGACTTTGGTTTATTTTCGCGGCTTCAAGGTAGACTTGTAGCACTCACGAGCGACTTTTGGCTCACTCTTAATCTCCTGGATTCCCCATGGCGTAGGGAATTTCAACATTTGATGATACGTCGAGGGAACGGCTTTCATATCATGGATCCATGGTCGTCCTAAGATGATGTTATAGGCCGACGCACAATCGATGACACTGAACTTGGTCTGCTTGTTGACTCCTCCGGCGTAGACGGGCAAGATTATCTCTCCGAAGGTGCTCGTCGCTTCTCCATTGAAACCGACCAAAGTCGTCGAACGTCGGGTGATTTCCGAGTGATCGATTCCCATGGCTTTGATGGTGTTGAGAAAAATAACATTTGCTGAGTTGCCCCTGTCGATCAAGACTCGACGCGTTAGACAGTTACCGACCGTGATCTGAATGATCAACCCGTCGTGATGCTTCTGATACGAGTCGCCAAGATCGACGTGGTCGAACACAATCTTCATGGCTTCTAGCTCCAAATCTCCTTTGGGTCTAGACGAGCGAGGAATAGGCCGATCATCGGGCGCCTGACTGGCATGACGCTTGGCTGCGGAGTACGTCAGACCACACACGTCCGAACCACCAGTGATGCAATTGATGATCTTTGCAAGCTTGGGCACTGACGATCGGTGGCTATTAGCTGGAAGAACGACATCATCAATAATATCTTTGAGATTACCTTGTGGAACATGATATGCCAATTCCTTCTTGAGTGCGATACAATCATCTGTCGCATGACCATGGTCGACGTGGAAGTCGCACCACTTTGATTCATCCTTCTTAGCATCGTCCAAGTTAGACTTCTTCGGCCACCGAATGGTTGCTTGGGTGGTCTTCAGAGCTTCGACTAAGTCTTTAGCTGACCCTTTGAACCCATAAGAGGAGATCTTGGGGTACACGGGGAATTTAGTCGCGGTTTTAGCTTCTGCCTTTGTCTTGAAACGAACGTTTGAAATCTGACGCGCTGGCTCTATTCTGGATAGGGCTTTCGGCTTGAATTCTGGCTTCTTGACACCTAACGGCTTCTTGTCTTCAGTGTGTTTGCGACGAAAGGTTGCGTCATCTTCGACCCTCATATATGCTAAGGTTCGAGCTCGGACGTCTTCGAAAGTCTCTAGGGGATACTTGGTCAGATCGATATATAGACCTGAACTATCGTCTAGACCACGCTTATAAGCTTCGATCGCAGTTTTGATGTCACAATTGCGGATACTGATCATTTCAGCATTGAATCTATTGATATAAATTCGAATAGACTCATTGGTCTTCTGTACGACATAGTACAGATCACTAGTCTGCTTTTCCATCTTACGACTGCTGGCTAACTGCCGGGAGAATTGGTTGACCAATTCGGCGAACGACCCGATAGATTTGGGTTTGAGATTGATCAACCACTGGAGAGCTGGACCAGTGAGAGTCACCCCGAAACTCTTGCACATGCATACTTTCTGGTACATGTGTGGAATCGAGATCGTCCACATGAGCTGCTTATACTGCGCGACATGCTCGGTTGGATCGGTCACACCCGAATACTTGGGAGTGAAGGCAGGAATGTTATACTTCTTTGGGACCTGGACGGCGGCGATCTCGTCAATGAAGGGTGACGCCTGATACCCCGAGCGAGGCTCAACGTCGACAGGCACGGCTGCCCCAGGCAACTTGGCGAGCAAGGACAGGACGCGCTCATTTTGGTCTTCTAACATCTTCAAACGCTGGGCGACGGGATAGTTAAGATCAGGGTTTGCCCCTGTCGAGGGATTAGTCCCTGGACTAGTGCCATTACCATGCGATGAACCATTGGTGTCCCCGTTGAACAGAACAAAATATGGCTGTGACCCATAGTGGAATTGTTGCGGTCCATTCTGAAACGATTGTGGTCCATGCTGAAATGGCTGCGATCTCTGCTGGAAAGATTGTGATCCTTGCTGGAAAGGTTGCGATCCTTGCTGGAAAGGTTGCGGACCACTTTGGAACGGCTGGGAAAATGGCTGGGATCCATTCTGAAACGGCTGGGCGCCACCTTGCAATGGTTGGGATCCATTGTTCAAGGATGGTGGTCGGATGTGCTGAGGGGGAATCTGCCCAGACTGGGGATTTGGAATGAACGGACCCAACTGCTGATTCTGCATGAATGGACCTGGATGTTGATTCTGCGTGGACGGGCTTGGTCCCGGACCTGGATTCTGGATGAATGGTCTAGGACCATTCTGGGTCCAAAAGGATTCCTTAGCCGTGCGATCTCTTCAGCTGCTCTGCGATTCTGCTCTGCCATTGCACTGAGTTGATTCCTAGCAACCTCGAGCTCCTGATACATCTGAGCGACAGCTTGCTACGGATTTCCAGGGGCTGCCATTTTCCTGTAACAGAAAATAGAAGAAACTCCAAGAAACTATTAGTAGAATGCACGTTCGTCGAGGATTTTCTCTAGATGTAGTCCCACGGATGGCGCCAAACTGTTAATGCCAAAATCGCACCAAAGGGACAACTTAAGGTCGATGTGGACTTAAATAACTAAAGAAAGAATCTTTCGACGAGACGTGCGACGAGGATAAAAATAAAGAAACAAGGGATTTGATGACGCAGAAAAAACCTCAAACGAGGAAAAAACCTGCGGACAACAGGGGGTGTCGTCGCTGCACTATGGTCGCCAATCAAGGGCGATGTCCTTGGATACTGGTGTCGATCGTACAACGATTACAATACAGATGAAGAAAATGCTTCGAAATGTAAAGTACAAGTGTTTGAACGTAAAAACAGGTGTTTGTCGTGTGAATACAAAGTGTGAACTGCTGGTCGAGAGCTGTTGTTGTGCGTCGAGAGCGATACTTAGAATAATGGTTCTTCACTTCAGGTGTTCTTGAATATTGCTTCGGTTGTTAATCGTCGGATATTCGATGTGTATCGGATGTTAACTGATGATCCTTGATGTGAAGACTTAGCTTGGTATTTATAGTCTTCGCGTCATTAATTAGCTCCATTAATGCTTTGATCAACGGCTAAAACGGCTGGAAACGGTTGCCGGAGTGATTATCCATAATGTTCTTCGTCCGTTACGGCTGCTTGCTGTTAATGGCTTTGACTCCTGCATTAAACACTTAACAAACGTAACAGTCAAGGTTAACGTTAGCTTGGTCGAGGTCGCATGGTTCTATGCGACGGTCGTGCGGGACGGGCGACGCTATGGTCGAGTGTCGCGAGGAACTCTCGACTTACCTTTTAGGAGGGATGAAGATGGTGTTTTGGGTCTTTGTCGAGACCTTATCTTAATACAAGATATAGTTCTTAATCATACGTCTTACCTGTTTTGGTCGCGGTCGAGCGACGTGATTTTTTGCCCAAACACTATCCATGTCTTCGCCAGACATGAAATTAGACGGCAACATGAAATTCACCGTCATAGCACCGGTAGACTCATCCGTCATCTTCCTTTTCCCTTTGTCGGTCGAGGGGGAGAAGGGGCGACCTCTCTAGTCAAAGGAGGGGCCACACTCACCGGAGTCGCATTTATGACTCTCAGTGGTGTCGTCTTCTTATTTGTGGCGACCCTAGACGGATCACCACCCTTCGACGACGGTTCCCTCCGGAGAACCATCTTGGATTTCTTTGCCCCCGACGATGGGGATGGGGGAGCCTTGCGTTTCAACTCCTTGGCCTGACGGGCCAGGAGGAGTTGAGCCTCCTTCTTTGACATACCGTGAGTAGGAATATCGCCTGACCCACCTGCAAAATAAAGAAGACACGATGAGAAGAGGAACTTAGGTAAGACGTACGATGAACCATGTAAGGTCTAAGATTATTACCTAATGTCTCCTCTTCCTCCTCTTCTCTATCTGCCTCTTCTTCAACAGGGATCTCTACCCCTCCAAGTATGACGACCTCTTCATCAGAACCGTCATCTCTAAGAATACGCTGGACGAAGAAAGATCTGTCTTCCAGATTGTACATCCGAAATTTTTCAATCTTCTTGGAAACGCTAACCTCAGGGAATGTGATGGCTGAAACAAAAGCGTACGATTAGCTAAAACGCACGGTTCAAAAATAATACACGACAAGCGAAATAAGTAACTTATTGTTAGTGTTCCATCCAGCAGAAACCCACGTCGTGTCCTCCTCCACGAGCTCCAGCGATTGCGTCTTGCCAAAGACGTACCTGGCCTTCCACCTGCGATCATTTACTTGGGTGTTCAGCACCAGGACCTAGGCTCCCCTGTACTTGGAAAACAAGTTGTACCGGTGGTAGTTGTCCACCTTGACCATGTGAGATGCCAGAAGATCCTCCACCGTGAAAGGAGTCGTTCACTCGCCGGTGATTCTATCGATCACATAAACGATTCGCCAAAACTGTGGCATCATCTGAGCAGGCGAAAGACAAAACCTGCCCAGAAACTCTCTAACCAGTGGGGAGAATGGCCACTTGAAACCCACATTGAATGGGTATTCGTATAAAACGAAATGCCCATTCGGGCACTCCGATGGCCGGAACTGATCCGGTGAATATATCTGCAGAGCATCCGGGACGCCCGATAACGTCTGGAAATCCGATAGACCTTCTTGTCCAGTAATAGTGCTTGCAGGTTCGATCGACATTGTAAAAATGATAAAAGATTGGACAAACTTCTCTCTCGATTTATAGCAAACACACGAAAAGGGCAACTGAATCTCTCTCAAAAATATCTCTCTGAAAGTATCGCAAATGTAAAAAAGGAAGTGATCTCCAGAATCTCGATATTTATAGCAACATCGTATCAGTTCGTTCCGGTGGATGGTCGATAGCTGTCTACCACCTTTTCGCATGCAACGTGCCGATAAACGACATCTGTCCTCTAACGGCTCCACGCCTCCGACTCGTCGCCATGACGTCACGACCACTTTGTCTTCCTCGGTCCAAATCGAACCAAGACGGTTAGGATTCGATCAGACCCTCTCCCCATGCGACACGTGTCAAGATACTTCGTCAAATTTAAAGTTTGAATTTCACGCCAAAAATTCAACTTTTTGGGTAAAAATCCACACCTCACGACCGACAATAAATAACACATATGGCATTTATGTAAGATCATTCTTGTATTAAGATAAGGTCTTGCAGGTTATTTACTATCAAACATTTGGTCGTACATTTCTGTGATGGTCGTAAGTTTCATACGACCGACGTCCAAGACTCAAGACGGTCGTAAGATTATATTAACCGTTAACAGTCAAACATCCGTTTTCTCTGTTCCATTAATGCAGGTCCACGAGCAATCATGGTACAACGGCCAGTAACGGACGAGCTCTCAATGGCATTAAAGACCCGGCGACGGTTACAAATAGGTCATCAAGACACATTTATTGCTGCCAGAAGCTATATAAAGACCTGCTCCACACTCAAACGGGACACATCGAAACAACTGAGAATCTACACAACATCTGAACTCAATATTTCTACACTCTCAACATTCTTATATCATAAGCATTTGAACTATCCTCACTCTCGCAAGATTCGCACGACATCAGTTTATTTTCGCACGATTTACACACGACGCATAACTTTATCTTACGATTAAGTTTGTTTTTATTTTTATTGTATTCTGTTGTACACAAAACACTTGTTACCAAAGGATTTCTTCCCTGTTTGGCGATCATAGTGCACCGTCGACTCTCATAAGTCGACCGTGGTTTTTTCCCTCGTTTGGGTTTTTCGCGTCACCAATTCTTTTGTATTATTTACCTTTTTTCTGCGATTGTGTTGTTTGTCTTGAGGTCCCTTTCTTTAGTTGTTAAAAGTTCCACATCAACCTTAAGTTATCCTTTGGGTGATTTTTGGCATTAACAGGGTTCTTAGTTTCACTTTCAGTAAATACCAACTACGAATAGTTAGTATGGGGCGATGTAGAGGATTTCTTGGCTCCAAAGCCTGAAGGCGTGAACTCAGGAAGTGAAGGAAGCGCCGTTGGCCACTGTCGTCTGCTACCACTCAGTCGGTTTTGTCTCTCACTCTCGTTCGGGTAACCACTAACCAGGTTCTCTTTCTCTATGTATTTTAGTTCGTATAGAACATAGAAGTAAACCTTGTCATCTGTTAACTTGTTTTTCATGATCATTATCTTTTTCTAACACTTTGCAATAAATTAATTAATTTATTTTAGTTGGTATAGAAGTAAACCCTTGAACCGAGAGTCAAATACTCAAATTCAATTCTTTGATTAGGCATTAGCTATTCATAATAAGTTTGATTGTGAAATTGTGAATTTTGGCATTAGATATTCATGATAAGTTTGATTGTGAAATTGTGAATTTAATTTTAGTTTTTGCCCTAAATTTGATATTAGTCATAGCCCTAAGTCTGATTTCATTTAGTTGTTTACATAATTTATTTATTTGTATTGAGTTTTTATATTAGTCTTTATCTAAAAAACCAAAATTTACTCTAGAAATCAACCAAAATATAGAAAAAATCTCTTGAAATCAATAGAAAACCCTAAAAAATTCTCTAGAATCAACACAAAGAAACCAAAAAAAAACTCATCGAATCAACACAAAAACTTAAAAAATCTTTCGAAATCAACCAAAAAACTGAAATAAAATCTCTCGAAATCAATCAAAAACTTAAAAAGTCCACCAAAGGGGGAATTCGGCTAAAAACACATCGACAACAATTTTTTAAGCTTTTCGTTTGTGCACCCGCTCGAAATCAACAAATTGGTCTTACAAGGTGCGTTTGAATAACAAATTAGTTTTACAAGGTCCGATCCCTATGGTTTTAAAGTCTGTGTTCCGCCTCTGCACATGCATATGCACAAGTGCATAATGCACCACATTGTTTTTCAGTTTTCCTTTTTTTAAGGTTTTCTCTTAAACTTGTCCGTGTATATATATATATATATATATATATATATATATGTGAAAAAACAAAAAGTAGTTTAAAAATGGGCCAAGAAAATCGAGTTCTACAACCACCAAACTTCAAACAAAATGGATAAAACCCTTTTGTAACCTTATCAATTATATGTTTGAATTAAAAAGAAAATACATCGGAGTTTGGTTTGCTAGAATTATTTTGAGAGATTTTGATTTCATAAAATGATTTAGAACCGGAAGGATGTTGATTTGGACTGGAAAATATTTAGAATCTTTGTTACGTTTGTTTTGTAAGATTAGAATTGTAATTGAATTTCATTATTTATGAATAATTTATAATAACAAATTATAAAAGAAATTAAATTATTTTTTTTATCAATTGATTATTATAAAACATATGTTTTGAAAATATTTTGATAAAGTATTATATTCAAATATGATTATATGAAATATCAACCACCTCTGTGGGATTTCAAAATCAAATGTTTGTGAATTTTAAATTTAGAAAATCTATCATGAAATTGGAATGAAATTCAATTTTCAATCATGCAAACCAAATGAGACCTAAGGTCCTATTTTATTTATAGAATGGGATTGGATTTGTAGAAGTTGATTGAATTTTAATGAATAAGAATCACACCAAGACTACTTTTATTGCGTCTATTCTCCGGCCCGCATAAAAACTCGGTTTCTGTAACGCCCCAAAATCCGGGCCAATTTAAACCTCAAATTACAACGGGTTATGACAATAAAATTTCAACTTATATAGATATCAAAGGAATTAACCATCAAGAGTGTAATTACAATACATGATACTTCGAATAACCTTTCAATCTAATCATGTCACTATAATCAGATTAATTGAGTTATCTAAGCTATCCTCCAAAAATTTCCTCTTTGTTAATTGCCACTTCTGCTATTCCAAAAACACTCGTCCCACAACCCTTTATTTGCGTGAGCCTGTACCTGGTAAGAAAACATCATATAAAACGATTAGGCCAACGCCTAGTGAGAACATTCGTTTCAATTGCAAAAATCAATGTAAACAAGTTACAACAAACCTGGTTACTCATTTTCTTAACGTACGTATCATTCTATTTCATTATACAATTTTATCCAATCCCATGACTAGGACTGACAACAAATCCATCAGCATATCATACTCCAGAGCCACACTACGAATCTTCAAAGATTCTAAATCAATGCTCTCCACTAATAAATCACGATTACACACGCCCATTTATCAGTAAGGAAGCAGAGATTACAAGTACTTATGTCAACCTCACTCTCTTCCTTAGAAATTAAGAATAACGATTAAACGAGAAATACCACACGCCTATTCCATGATTTCCTACACACACTGGAATAACGATAAACGAGTAATACCACACGCATATTCCAAGGGATTACCAAACTTTAGTGCCTATGGATCCATTACACTTATTTCTACTCGTGCAAGTAAATGCTTAATACAGATTTCTCATATCATTCAGTATGAGCAAATCACCTTTATACCATATAGATTCCTCATATCATTCAGTATGAGCCAATCTCCTTTACCTATACCAAACACCTGTCTAGTATCAAACTGGCACAGTCATCAAGCCTAACATACTACCCTTCGAATGTACGTATGTTCATGCTAAACTAATTATGTCTCAATCACTAGTTCATAACGATTCACAATTAACAGAATTGAAAATTGCCCAGTCTGCACAAAGTGTCCGGACAATCCAAAGTTTCCGGATAACCCATCTTATCCGGACGTTTCTATTTTCCGGATACCCTAATTTCCCCGGACAATCCCAACACCCGGACAACACATCCTTTCCGGTAAATTCCTACTTTTCCGGATAATATTCGGAATCCGGACAACATCCGGACTCTATGATCATCCGAATTCTTATATTAAAATACAACCTACCCGGATACTTCCTGCGTCCGGAAACATTCATCATCAGGGTGTCCGGATACGATGATTTATCCGGAAAACCTGGTTCTGCAGCCTAAAATTCGATCTAACTTCTTGTCTGTTCGATTCAGCTCATTCCCAGTACAACCATACAGTTCATAATCACTTTATACAACTATTTCACGGTTCAATTTAACATAAGAACACTGATTTAAGCAAAGTACAAATGAACTCACCTATTGCTTTCAAAACCCACTTCCTGCACAAATCTGAAACTTCAATCTGTTGTTTATGATTATGAAAATCATTCCAATACACAGACTCGTTTACAATCATATAACTACAACAGATTTTTATCAGAAACTAAGGTAAGTTCTTACCAATTTGAAGACAAATTCTTGCCTTTCTTCCCTTCTTTCTCTTTTCTCTTTTTCTCTCTTTCTCTCTTTCTCTTGACCGACACCAAAGAACCAAATAGGATAATATCTGATTTTCAGATATTATATCCAAACATGCTTTACACTATTTACCAAACATACCTCCAAGTTCCAATAATTCCAAAAGTAACACCAAACTTTGAACCCTTGTATTTTGACCCTACTGAATTATAAAATACAACATAACTCAAGATTTAAAACCAAAATACAATTAGATCCCAATTCTCATTAAATCACTAATATTGAAAATTCAGGATGTTACAATACTCCCCAACTTGAAAATGATTTCGTCCTCGAAATCAAGATCAGATAAACAGATGGGGATACCTATCCCTCATACTCTCTTCCGATTCTAAAGTCACATTGGTACCCCTATGGTGTTTCCACTGTATTTTCAACATCGCTACTTCCTTGCCACTACGTAGCTTTCTAACCGATCTTTCCAAAATTTCCTCTGGTTCTTCCACACAGCGACTCTTTTCATCTACTCTCACATCAGTGAGTGGTATCACATCCTCTTCTTCGGCTAAACACTTCCGAAGATAACAAATATGAAAGGTATTATGAACCCCTTCCAACTCTGGTGGAAGATCCAACTGATATGCTTGTAAACCAACCCTTTTAGTTATAGTGAAAGGTCCTAGAAAACGAGAACTTAACTTCCCGCGTTTACCAAACCTTATCACACCCTTCCATGGGGATACTTTAAGCATCACACGCTCCCCAACTTGAAATTCTTTTGGTCTCCTTTTCGGATCAGCATAACTCTTCTGTCGGTCCTGAGCTGCTTTCATATGCTGCCGAATTTCTTTCACCTTATCAGCTGTTTGTTGTACCATTAAAGCATGATCTAACACTTTCGGCTCTAAATGCATATAAGCAGCAAATGAAGGAGACACAAACGATCGATTTGCACCGGAATCAAATAACACCTTAGCACGTGTAGAATTTATTAAGAATGTACCTGTAACCACGTCTGGAGTTTCCTCCGCTTCTTTTGCTGTCATCTGAAATGAACGACCTCTTGCTCTTGCTGGTTCTAACCTCGGTACTGCTGGTCTAACACCTGTTGCTCTTGTTGACGTGCCACCCGATTGTATTCTTCCCAGTGGGCAATCTGACTGAAGATGATCTGGAGAATTGCACGAATAACAAAATCTAACCACCCGACAGTCTTTGGCAATGTGACCAATCTTCCCGCACTTATAACAGTTTCTAGGATCAACTTGACAGCTTCCTTGATGAAAACGGTGGCACTTTGGGCAAGGTTTTTCAACTGATCGGAAATGTGGAAGACTATCAAATCGCTGAAATCCGGACTTCTTCATATCGTGTGGTGGTCCTTCCCATTTTCTCTTTCCCGCACTCTTATCCCCAGTATCCCTCTTATTGTCCCGCTCCACATTTTCTGCGGCATTTACTGCTTCTGAAAAGGTATCAGGTCTCGTGGCAGTCACTAACTTTCTAATTTCTGAGTTCAATCCAAATACATACCTTTCCATCTTCATTTTCTCTGTGGCAACATAATACTCTCCAAAACGCGACTTCTCTAAGAAACGGGCAGTGTAGTCTCTTACTGATAAATTCCCTTGTTGTAGGCTCAGAAATTCCTCTTCCAACTGTCTGACTGCGGTTTGCGGACAAAACTGTTCCTTAAATGCCCTCGAGAATTCGCCCCAAGTAAAGGTTGAATATACATCAGGTCCTTTAGAGTCAATAAGGGCCTCCCACCAATATAAGGCATCTGCTTTCAACATTGCAGTTCCGTATAACACCTTATCTTCTTCCGCACATTTACTGGTTTTAAATACAGCTTCAACCTCCTTCAGCCATCGCATTGCTTTTACTGGATCTCTGTCCCCTCCATAAGTGGGTGGTTTACAGCTTAAAAACATTTTATAATCACACTTTCTTGGTACTGATGTGACAATAGGTGCGATAGGCACTTCGTTTTCAAAGGTAGGGTCTGGTATTTCCGTTTCCGTATGATGAGTCTGGTTAAACATAGCTTGGATATTTGCCTGTAGTCTTCCCATTTCAGCCGCTAGGTCGTCTCTCGTAACAAACTCTGTGCCTCGCCCATGTACTCTGCCCCCAGTCCTACCTCTGCCTCTTTCTCCCCCTCTTCCTCTTCCTCCGGCTGTTGGATTAGATCTATTCGGATTTCCTTCCCCTTCCCGGTTCGTTTGTCTCGTCCCACTTGCCATTCTGTTGATTCAAACAAGGTTAATATACACATAAGCACATACCCCATATAACAAAGTATTCTGGTTCAAACATGTACCTGTAATATCGCAATTACACTGGCCAGGTGTAATCTGAAATTACCTTACATGATGTTCCTTCTACCTTTTTATATTTAACATCCCAATGTTCTATAATAACAAGGACATCCTACTTCGCATGCAGTTTAAGTCTAGGTACAGATACCAATACCTAAATCTCTTAAACTAAGGCTCTGATACCATCTGTAACATCCCTTATTCCCAACACACAAATACATATATTTCACCACAAAATAACATATCATATTTCAAATACGGTCCCTTAGATTCTACAATTAGGTCTTTTAGTACAAACTTTTTCGAATAAAAGAAAATACATAATAGATACAAAACACAACTTGAATCTTCATAATCATTCATCTTCCACAAAAGCTAAACATGAAAAATCTTATCATTGTCTCTTATTTGCTCCTTGACATGGAATACATATTTTAAAACAAAATGAGGGTTAGACCTTGAGGTCTAGTGAGAAAATCCCCGTTAGTTAAAGAAAACATTTGCACAACATCATACACATAATTCACATAAGAATACCAACTATGACTCATGCATCATGTATCTTTCCATCTCTTTCTCTTTTCTTTTCCTTGGCCATATTAATTGGTAGCAAACCAATTAATTAATTTACACCGCTGTACTAAATACAGCCAACACCACTGTCCCTCTGTACAGCTAACTTTCACCGGTCCTAAGCCCGGCCAACTAGTACTCATACAATGTAATATTCATATAAACACTATATGCACGATATTACATTTTAATCACATATATGTATTCCATTTGAAAACATTTTAAAGAAAAACTCACTTGATTAGCTTAGTTCCAGAAACCCTTTCACGCTATTATCGAGCTCTCTGATTCCTTCAGTCCCGATTCACGAAATCTGTACCACATGAATACAAATATTTCTTTTTTTAAGGCTAGAAGTCTCTAAGTTCTGAAATCCTCGACTCAAGTCGCAATACACTACACCAAGTCGCAATCAACTACTGCGATTTCCCACCCAAGTTGCAATCAACTACTGCGACTTCACACCCAAGTCGCAATCAACTACTGCGACTTCACCCTCAAGTCGCAATCAACTACTGCGACTTCACCCTCAAGTCACAATCAACTACTGCGACTTCACCCTCAAGTCGCAATCAACTACTGCGACTTCACCCTCAAGTCGCAACCCACTATTGGACTTTATGAGCAAGTCGCAACCCACCATTGCGAAATTCATGAAGATGGCCATATTCAATCATGTCGCAACCCACCATTGCGACTTGCTTGAATGTCTCAGTCCACAGTGTTCATCTTAAACCCAGATTTTAATCTTTTAACTATGCATGTTGCTGTAATTATGCAAATATGTTTAAAACTACCTTTTGAACACTAATCCAAACCCAGAATTCATATATCCTTCTAAAAATAGCTAAACCCACTTCTAAAGCTCATAGAAAACTAAGAAACATAAAAGGGAGAATTTGAATGGATTAATACCTTTGATTTGAACTCTATAATTTCAGCAGCAAGTATCCACAACTTCTCCTTCTTCTTCTTCCAATTTCTTCGATTTCTCTCTCTCTCTTTCTAAACCGAACACTCACACACAACTTAGGATATTTTCTTGTTTTTGTTATAAAGAAGACTTCATCTTCCAATTGATATGCTAAAGGCGGTGGAGAGGGAGAGTTTGACAAAAGTGACAAAACAAACCTCAAGTTTATCTTATTTGGCAAAACATACTCCTAAACTTCCATTATTAAATTAAAACTTACCCCTCAACTTCTAACTCCATATTTTTAAATTAAAGTAGCACTTATAAATAAATTAATAATATACTTGGTTATTACAACATCTCCCCCTTAAAAGAATTCCGTCCCGGAATTCAGTTAAGTGAACAGATGAGGGTATTTGGCTCTCATTTCTGATTCCGATTCCCACGTAGCATCCTGACCTCTGTGATGTTTCCACTGTACTTTCACTTGTCTAATCTCTTTATTCCGCAAAACTTTGACTTTTCGGTCAACAATAGCTTCCGGTTCCTCCACATAGTTCAACTTTTCGTCCACTTGTATATCCGGTAGAGACACTGCCTGATCTGGTGATACCAAACACTTTCGAAAATTCGACACATGAAAAGCGTTGTGAATCCTGCTTAACTCTGGAGGTAAATCTAGCCGGTAGGCTACTTCCCCAATTCTTTCGGAATTGCAAATGGTCCAATATACCTCGGGCTAAGTTTACCTTGCTTCCCAAATCGAATGACTCCTTTCCAAGGTGAGACTTTTAACATTACAAAATCTCCAACTTGGAATTCTAACGGTTTTCGGCGCCGGTCGGCATAACTTTTCTGTCTATCTTGAGCCACTTCCAATCTTTCCCGAATCTGAGTAATCTTATCCGCTGTTAACTGTACTATTTCTGGCCCTGTTAACTGCTTTTCTCCCACTTCATTCCAGCATAGAGGCGTTCGACATTTTCTACCATATAATACTTCAAACGGTGCCGCTTGAATGCTGGAATGATAACTGTTGTTGTAGGAAAATTCTATCAAAGGCAAATGTTTATCCCACGATCCCCCAAAATCAACTATGCAAGCCCGGAGCATATCTTCTAAAGTCTGGATCGTTCTTTCACTCTGACCGTCAGTTTGAGGATGTGTTGGTCCCGAAGGCCTATACAAGTTTGTAGAAGGGGGGGTTGAATACAAACACACGGATTTTACTTTTATAAATTGTTTATTGATAAATCATTAACAATTTACAGCTTGTTGCGGAAACAAGATTAAGGATAAACCTAAATCTAAACAAGTTGGAACACTAAGGTTTCTTGCACTAAGAGAGATGAGGAAATTACTAATAATAACCTATCTTGAGATAAGAGATTGAACTTGTCCAGAGTTAGCAAGTTACTTCAAATGAAGTGGGTTCATCTCTTTATATACTGCATGCATTTAATGCAAGTCAGTATACACTTTACACATGTCATCAGCTGGTTGGTTGCATGTCATTGACCTTGGTTGACAACCTTAGTAGCCGCATGGATGAACAGTGTAGTATCAGAGTGGTTGTACGATTTCAGACAGTCGGAGGTTCTTTTCTGACATTTCGTACGGAGTCGTGCAAGGGAGGTTAAGACAAAAGTACTTTGTACGGAGGACTTCATGATCAGCTTTCGTTGATTCAGAGCGAATGATAAAGTTCAGCGATAGCTGAAGTCTTGTACTTGATACTTCACGTTGAGTGGACAAATCTGAGTCTTCGCTGATCCGCATCAGTTCATTAGGAGACTTGTCGCTGGTTCTTGATCTTGATCTTCGACTTTAGCGTAGAACCTTTGTTGACGTGAAACTTGTCTTCAGGGATCATAAGTAAACAACTAACTTATCAGCGATCATCATAATGACTGAACAGACTCAGTATTAATGGTGAACAGTTTCGCTGAATGTTTAATTTAAAGAGCGAGAGTTCCTATCAGCGGTACTGTAAGATCTTAGTACTTATCAGCGATAGTGAAACTCTGATACATATTGTTTACTTACAATTTTCACTAAGTATATAAGAGAGGGTCATTATCAAATCACTGAGGGTTTGGATCAACAATCTCCCCCTATTTGATTATGACATAGCAACGAAGAAAATTGCTATTAAATGAAAACATAAGGATAAAAAGAACTCATAAAATATTTGTCCCTTTTACTGTTTTCTGGGATCTTTTCAGTACTGATGGAGTAAAGTATATTCGCTGAAATCTTTCTTTAAAACTTTGAACCAGGATACAAAGAGAAATGAAAAGATTACAAGTACAAGCGAAATAAATTACAAGTACAAAAGGATAACTGATAAAATAGATGAAAGAGGCGATCCTATCAGCTTACAAAGGTTCTTCCTTAATGAGAAGTTCATCAAGGGTCATTGATGTGGTGGGAATCATCCAGTCAGGAACGGTTACACCTTGTTTTCTTTTGATCAGCGCTTCTTCAAAAATCAAGGGTTTCAGATGTCGTGCCTGAGGGTCATTTCTGAAGTCACACCAGTAGATGAGATCTCTGAGCTGTTCGATTGGAGTGATTGGAAGCTCAGCGATCCGTTGAAAACGCTTTCCACCATCGTAGTCATGAAAAAATATCCCGTAGGGTTCGCTTATGACTTTGCCATGGATGAAAGTCTCACCAGAAGGAAGAGATGTGTCAAGCATGGAAAGATCGGGATCAGGACCAAGGACTTCAGCGCGTGAAAAACCAATACCTGTTTCATTTCGAATTACAGGGCCATCAATTGAAGATATAGATTTCTTCTTCTTCTTCGCTGAGGCCTTTCTTTTCTGACTTTCGAGAGCAGGAGGAGGAGGAATATCCACACAGGAGTAGACTAAGTCGATTTGTTTGTTGATCAGCTTTTCAACATGTTCCTTGTATTTCGACTTGGACTTCTGGATGGCTAACCTGATCTCCAACCATTCAGAGAGACCGTACTTCGTTATGGCTTCAGCATATAATTTTTTGGACTTCTTATCTTCTCTGAATATCTCGATTTCAGCGATTGAAACAAGGGTTGTTCTTCCAGAGATGAATACCTTGTTGATTTTGGCAAGAGAGTATCTGTAGTTGACCTTTTCTTTGCACCAGGCTAAAGTTGACTGAGACACAATTCTCTTTTCTTCAGTTATCTTCTTGGAGTTTTCCCAGAGCTGACGTTGAACATCAATGGGAACTCTTTTCAGCTTGGGGTCTTTTATTGAACGTTTAGAAAGCTGGATGGCGTATTCTCTGTCTTTTTCTTCAACTTCTTTTCTTTCAGCTATTAGACGTTCAGCTCTGAGATGTTCCTTGTATTCCTTTTTGGAAATTCTGAACTTTGGAGGAACTGAAGGAAGTTGATCACGCCTCAGAATGATTCGCTGATCCTCGAATCGCTTTATTATCTCCTCTCTTCTTTTCTGATCCTCTTCACTTAGCTTTTGAGGAGCTAAGGAAGGTCTGCCTCTGTGCGAGAGTAGTTGTTCTTCTGGTTCATCAGTCTCAGAGATTAAATCTAAGACTGGGATTATTTCTTTAGCAGCAGCTGGTATTTTTGGTGAAGTCGCAGTTGTGGAGCCTTCAGCGATATCCTCAAACAGGGGAGAGGACTGGCTGAAACACAGCGATCTTACGAGTAAGAACTTGGGTAGAATCAGATAGAGAGAATTGGTTCAAGTGTATAGGCTTGGGTAGTAGAACTGATAGGTATGATAGAGGAGGGATGGAGTAAGAGATGTTTAGCATACCTGACAAACCGGCTTTTCAAGCAAGATCATCAGATTGTCATCTTCAGCGACGCTTTTGCCTTTGCCTTTCTCAGCTCCAGAGGCTGAGGGCTTTGTCTTTGTCCGCTCCCCTGAAGGTTCATTTATCGAGATTCCCTTAAGAGCTTTGATCTTTTGAGCAGGTTTGACGATAAAGAAGTCATCGTCATCTTCGTCATCATCATCATCATTCTTTGGAGAAGAAGATGGTTCATCATCAGGGATGTCGACGGCTTCATTATCTTCTGCTTCGGATTCAGTTTTCTCAGCTTCTTCGATTTGCTCCCCCTCAGATACAGAGGCGAGCTTCTCGGCTTCCTCAGGGTTTTCATCTCCCTGAGGTCCAGCGGTGGTTTCTTCAGCATCCTTCTTTTCTCCCCTGATAGATTCATCATGGGAAAGGTCTTCAGCGATCTTGGAGAGATCTTCAGTGCTCTTCTCCCCCTCTTTTTCATGATGACTAGGGGAGGAAAGGCTAGATTCAGCAGCGTTGGTAGGTTCTCTGTCTTCTTGGCCAGAGAGACCTACACAAGCTTCAATATTTGCTAATCTGTCTTCAAGGCCAGAAATAGCAGGATTGATCTTCCCGAGCTCAATGCGATCTGTCGCTGTAAAATGTTCAGATTCAGGGGCAGGGGCAGGAGCAGGAGTATTCGCCTTGTGCAGCAGCTGTTCGATCATAGTCTTCATCGAACCAACGTCAGTCTTTACAGAGCTTAAGTCAGTCGTCAGAGTGTTGACATTTGTCTTCACAGCAGACATATCTCCCTCTAGTGTTCCAACCGATGTCTTCAGCGTTGTAAATTCGCTGGACATGGACGAAACTGAGTTTTTGAGAGAGGTGTAGTCTGTGTAGATATCAGCGAGCACCTTGGCGAAGTCGCTGAGAGTTTTATCAACTTGCTTCATGTCATCTGTGGAATCCTTCTTCTCCACCACTGTTGTCAGCTTGTTCAGATTCTCTCTAGCGTTTGTTACAGCTGTAGAGTTATTGGAGAGAGTAGTGGTGAGACCTGTCAGCTTTGTCTCCACGGACTTCAGAGAGGCGTTGATATCTCCCAAATTAGGACCTGTAACATATAAAAACTTGTGAACAGAGGAAAGCTCAGAAGTTTAGGGTTTAGTCACAGTGTTTATGGGTTGTTGTTTACCTGCAGGAGGATTGGTGAATTCATCGAAATCACGGGTTCCTGAGTAAAGTTCCATGTCATCTTCAAAAGTGCCCATGGATTTTTCTGCAGGTTCTGTCTTCATCATTCCTGGAGAATCAGCTTTATGTTCCGAGGAAATGATGGCAGCTCCAGTTAGATCTGGAGTAGAGACCAAATGAGTGGAGGGAGGAGCGAAGGATGAGAATGGAGGTTGGGTTCTGAGTTCAGCGTTGGATTCGCTGACAATCACTTCATCAGTCTTTTGAGAGACTAAAGGAGGTTGGGTCGGTTCCAAGTTTGTAACCTCAACGTTTAGAGACGCTGAAGTTTGGATAAAAGGGATGGCTTGTTCAGGTGTGGCAGAGCGTACCACTGAACGTTCCTTCAGCTCTGCAGAAAGAGCTGAGGAGTCTTCAGCATGAGATTGCTGGGGTTGTTCCTTTGTTTTCTTGATCCTTTTAGAATCAAGTGGGGTAGATGAATGTTTCCTTTTCTTAGAAGGAGAGGATTTTGTGGCCAGGGTATCAGCGATGGGTATTGTCGCTGAAGGAGCCACAGAAGTAGAAGAAGGGTTGAGAAGAGTTAAGAGGGTAAAAAGACGTACCTCATTTTCAACAGGTTTGAAGTCGAGTACCTTAGGGCCAATCTGAGAGAGTTGTAGATCGCCCTCTTGCGGGTAGCTGTCCTTCAGGCCATATTGAAAGATAGCGCTGATGAATCGGGGGTAGGGAACCCAAGCAGGCCTGTCAGCGGCAGAGTCTACTCTTTGCAGCAAGTCATCATAGATGAGAGATGCCCAGTCAATGTGTAGACCTTTCAGCAGAGCGTATCCCATAGCTTGCTGAGGTTGAGCGGCTTGATCAGAAGAGCCGGTCTTGGCAGTCATGCAGCTGATAAGGTGAGCGAAGATGAAGTTCATCTCGCTGGGCATTTTCGATTTCTTCAGCAGTGTTAGCTTCTTCTTAGGCTTCTTGTCTCTGCCCATTTCCCATACATAGCCCATTGCATCAAAAAATGCAGTAAGAGCTTCTTTGTCAGCGATCTTCTTATGGTCAGGGAAAGGAACAAAAGGTTTTTCCTTTGTAGCGATGGGAAAGTTCAAAGCTTTGCGAATGATGGCAGGTGTGATCTTTATCGTGCCATATTCAGTATCGCAGAGGATACAATCAACTTTTTTGGAGGGATCTTTGGCGGATGGTAGCTGAGAGTGTCTGGCAGAGTACCAGAACTGAGATAGTAGTAGCTGACTTGCAGGGGGTGAAATGGTCAGGGCTGTTGAAATACAGCAATTCTTCAGAAAATTCACAGCATCTGTCAGATGTGTGACTTGCTTTCGAGGAGGAAACTCGAGAAGCGCAGAAAGGTTGTTTATCTTAGTCGAGTCTAGTTGATCAAGATTGAACTTAACCTGAGGAGCCTTGATGATTTCCACTTCCTCAGAGTCAGTAGAGAAGTTCTCAGCGGTAGTAGGAATGTTAGATGTTGCCATTTCCTGTATTATCAGTTCAACCAAAGATTAACAAATAAGAATAATCTTAATGTGGAAAGATTTTCCATTAAGATGGTTCGAATTTTGTCCATTTCATTCAGACAAAATGTCTTAATGAAGATTAGGGTTTTTCTTGATTTTTGAAACGAAATGTAAAACCCATTTTCTTGTTTTCCAGTTTTCTATGAAGAAATAGATTCTGGAAACGAATGAAGAACAAGTTTAAGATTTTGCATTTAAACTTGAAGAACAACCATGAAATGGTTGTGTTCATAAAACCACGAAAGAAAATGATTTCATTTTACGAAGTTCTTTTGTTTGATCTTGTTAAAACAATGAGAAGATCGGAAACAAGTTATACGCATTCGGTAATAAATAAGAACATATTAACCTTGATGTTTGATGAAGAAGATGATGAACAGTTCTTGAAGTTTTTGAAATCACAAATGCAACAGTGAATTCTTTCTTGCGGAGGAAGATTGATCGCGTAAAAGAAAAATATAAACAAAGAATTTGTTTATATAGAGATTTTAGAAAGAGAAAATCTTAAGCGGGAAAAGATTTTCATCATGACACGGACACGTGTTTGCATTTGATTGGAAGTTTGAACGAGACGTGCAAACGTGTGTCAGGAAGAGAAAACGTGTCGGGGTTTTATCCGTTGCAATGACGTCACAACTGTCCTTTCATATTCTTGGTTGTCTCTGAGGTTTTGAAAAACTCAGAGATACTTTTGAAAACATGAAGCACTGAATGAAAATATTCAGTGAAGGTTTTAAGAAATTTCCAAATATCGCTGTTAAGGAAAAGATATTCAGCGATGTATTTTGTTTTGAAATCTTGCATTTTCATGCGATTGTCAGAGAGAGAGAGAACATACCTTGATATCAGTGAATCAAGTTTATGCAGAGAGAAGATGATAGAATGGGTTATACAAGTTGATTTTATCCTTTCGCTGATCAATGTGAACCGCTGAAGATTTTATCCTTCAAAGTTCAGCATTCCAAGCTCGCTGATGAGAAAGTTGAATCTTGTCTCATCAAGAGGTTTGGTAAATAAGTCAGCTAACTGATAATCAGTTGGGATAAAATGAAGTTCTATATCACCATTCATCACATGATCTCTGATAAAATGATATCTGATTTCTATATGTTTGGTCTTTGAATGTAGTACTGGATTGTTTGCTATAGCGATGGCACTTGTGCTGTCGCAATAGATTGGAATTTTAGAGAGCTGAAGATCATAGTCTAGTAGCTGATTTCTCATCCACAAGACTTGAGAACAACAGCTTCCAGCAGCTACATATTCAGCTCCAGCTGTGGAAGTGGACACTGAATTTTGCTTTTTACTTGTCCAACTTACCAGCTTTCCACCCAGGAGCTGACATCCTCCTGTGGTGCTTTTCCTATCCATTTTGCAACCTGCAAAATCACTATCTGAATAGGCGGTTAGATCGAATCCTGAATCTTTGGGATACCAAAGACCTAGATTCGATGTACCCTTAAGATATCGAAAGATTCGCTTTACAGCTTTCATATGAGATATCTTAGGTTCAGCTTGATATCGTGCACACAAGCATGTTGCAAACATAATATCGGGTCGGCTAGCTGTTAGATACAATAGAGAGCCGATCATCCCACGGTACAGCGTGACATTGACAGGAACACCCTTAGTGTCCTTATCAAGTGTCAGCGGTGGTGCCATAGGGGTTTTCATAGCTGAACTTTCAGTTAAGTCGAATTTCTTCAGCATATCTTTAACATATTTTCCCTGATTTATGAAAGTTCCTTTCTCAGTTTGCTTAATCTGAAGACCATGGAAATATGTTAGTTCACCCATCATGCTCATTTTATACTCATCTTTCATTCTATCAGTGAAACGAGTACAAAGCTCAGGGTTAGTAGAACCAAATATAATTTCATCAACATATATTTGAACTAAAATGATATGACCTTTCACTTTTCTAAAAAATAGAGTTTTGTCAATCTTACCTCGCTCAAATTTTTCAATATGGAGATAAGTAGAAAGAGTGTCATACCATTCATGAGGAGCTTGCTTCAAACCATAAAGTGCCTTATCCAGTTTATAAACATAATCTGGACGCTTAGAATTTGAGAATCCTGGAGGTTGTTCCACATACACTTCTTCATTCAGCTTTCCATTTAGAAACGCTGACTTAACATCCATCTGATGTACTTTGAAGTTTTTGTGTACAGCATATGCTAAGAATAGACGAATAGATTCAAGTCTTGCTACTGGAGCAAATGTTTCGTCATAATCTATACCTTCCTCTTGTCTGTATCCCTGAGCAACAAGTCGAGCTTTGTTGCGGGTTACAGTACCATGTTCGTCCAACTTATTTCGATAGACCCATTTAGTGCCTATTACTGTTTTATCAGTTGGTCTCTGAACAAGTTTCCAAACTTTGTTTCTTTCGAATTCAGTCAGCTCTTCTTGCATGGCGCTGACCCAGTTTGGATCTTTGAGGGCATCATCTACTTTCTTTGGTTCAGTTAGTGAAATAAAATTTACAAATAAACAAATATTACCTGCACTTCGTCGAGTCTGAATCCCAGCGTTTGGATCACCAAGAATTTGATCAATTGGATGATTTATAGTCCATCGCTGAGCCGGAGCGTGAGACGCTGACTCAACTTGAACTGGAGGAGCTGAAGATGAAGCTTCAGCGACGTCAGGAGTATCAACCAAGAGAGGAATGGATGCAGTTGTCATTATATTCACTGATTGCTGAGAAGTAGATGGAATGTCTGAGACATTTGGTTCAGCGTTAGGTATAGTATTTATAGGAACAGCTGAGACCCAAGAAGTTTCAGCTTCACTGTTCTGCATATTTAGAATGATAGGACTATCATGTTCTACTGGATGAGCATGAGAAGTGGGAATATCTTCTGAATCACCAAGATGAGAAAACATCCATTGATTCAGTTCTTCAGTATCAGCGGACGGTTTAGAGTTCGCTGAACGGGATTCGTCAAACGTGACGTGAATAGTTTCTTCAACAGTTTGCCTTCTACGATTGAAGACTCTAAAGGCTTTGGAAACTGAGGAGTATCCAAGAAAGATTCCATCATCAGCCTTAGGATCAAACTTTCGAAGGGCATCTCTGTTGTTCAGTATAAAATACTGACATCCAAAGATGTGAAGAAAGCTGATTGAAGGCTTTCTCCCATGAAAAAGTTCATAGGCTGTCTTTTTGAATCTTTTGACTATCAGCGACCTGTTTTGCGTAAAACAAGCAATGTGGACAGCTTCTGCCCAAAACTGAGTAGGCAGGTGAGAATCGCTGAGCATTGAACGTGCAGCTTCAATAATTGTTCTATTTCTTCTTTCAGCGACTCCATTTTGTTGCGGTGTTCTCACTGAAGAAAAATTGTGAGAAATACCCTTACTCTCAAGGAAGGAATCAAGAGAACTGTTTTTGAATTCAGTCCCATGATCACTCCTTATTGAGCGAACGGTCAGATTGTTCAGGGTTTCCATCTTCCGAACAAAATTGATGAGTTCTTCAGGGGTGTCACTCTTAGAACGTAGAAACATTACCCAAGTGAAGCGAGAGAATTCATCAACTATGATCAGTGTCTATTTCTTTCCAGCGATGGATTGTTTGTTAACAGGGCCAAACAAATCCATATGGAGTAGTTGTAGAGGAAATGACACTGAAGAAACTTGCTTTGACTTAAAGCTTGCTTTGGTCTGCTTCCCTTTTTCACACGCTGCACATAACGACTCTTTGGCGTATGAATGCTGAGGTAGACCAGTGACTAACTCTTTTGAAGAAAGAGTGTTCAGTGTCTTGAAATTTAGATGAGATAGCCTCTTATGCCATAGCCAGTTGACATCAGATGAGGCTTTTGAGAAGAAACAGGAGTTCTCAGTGGTTGTTGAGTCCATGTTTATTACATAAACATTTTCCAAACGATAACCGCTGAGAGCTATCTTCTCCTTTTTGTCAGTGACAAAGCAGGATTCCGTAGTAAAGATTACTTTGTTATCCATGTCACACAGCTGACTGATGCTTAGAAGATTATGCTTCAGCCCTTCAACATATGCGACTCTTCTGAAGGAGGTTGTACCATTTGAAAGTACACCATACCCTCGGGTATGTCCTTTTCCATTTCCACCGAAAGTCACAGAGGGACCCTTCTCTTCTTTGTATTCAGCGAGCAAGCTTTTCTTTCCAGTCATGTGTCTACAGCATCCGCTATCAAGATACCAGATACCCTTCTTAACCTGCAATACAAAGGAAGATTAGTTTTTCTTGGGTATCCACTTAACCATGTATACACGTTTGTCAGTGGAAGTAGTTGGAATGGAAGGTTCAACAGTCTTCACAGCATTTGAAGATTCAGCTTTGTCTTTCTTCACTTTGGTTAATTTCTTAACCTCAGTGGTAGAATTCACCTTGACCTGATTTGCACCAGGGTTGGTCTTCTTTGCCTTGGGGGCAATCTTCACCTTAGCTATCTTTTCAGCTTTGGTGGCTGTGGGGCACTTACTAGCAATATGATCGGTAAGTCCACAGTGATAACATTTCCTATAACTAAAAGTAGTTCTAGGACCATTTGAATGCTGAGCTTTTAATTTCAAATTAGAAGTGCCAGCACCAAGTAAACTATTGGCTTTAGAAATGGGACGAATATTCAGTTCTTCAGATTTCTTACCAAGGACATCCAATCTGAGTCTAGGAGTAGATCGCTGAATAAATCCAGATATCTGCTTCCTTGATCCAGAGGGATGAGCCACTGAAGCTTTAGAAGCTTTCAGCTTTGGTACTAAGGTACCCTTCTGAGGATTCTGGTAAATAACAATTCCTTTACCTTTGTCTTTAGAGACAGAGGTAGGAGTTTCCTCAGGGATTGGTGTAACGGACGAGGAGCACTGAGAAGATGAAGTATCAGCGACTGAGGATACGAACGTTCCAAATTTAAGCATTGAACGCTCAGTGGTTGGTTTTGGAGTTTCATATTTGTAACCCAAACCACGTTTATCACTCAGGGGAATCTGAGACTTTATTATCTCAGTGATCTTTGTTGAAGAATTACACCATCCTTCAACAATAGCTTTTTCAGCCTTTAATGCAGCGATAGCTTCTGCTCGTTCGATTTTGACTAGCTGATTTAAATATACTTGATCTTTAAAATCTTCTTCAATTTTAGAAAGCTTTTCTATTTGAAGGTGGCAGTTTTTAAGCTTTTCAGCGAGATCAAGATTTTGGTTTTCAACCACAGTTTTGCCGTTCATGGCTTCGTATAAACTTCTAGTCAAGAGATCGATCTTACGGAGACTATCAGCTTCATCAATATTTGCAATATTGGTAAAGAAAGAAGGTGATACCTGAATAGCAGATGTTGAAGTGGAGGGAATGTCTGAACTTTCTTCCTCTTCTTCAATCTTGGCCATAAGACATAGATTTGCTTCATCATCTTCAGAGTCAGATGATGATGCTTCTTCATCAGAAGCAGCCCAATCATAGTCAGCCATCAGGCCTTTATTCTTCTTCTTAAAGCTTTTCAGCTTTGCATATTTTTCTTTCAGCTTTGAATATTTGTCATCTTTATTCCTTGGAACAAAGGGTTTCTTTGTAAAAGCTGAGCGTCTAGAAACTTTCTTTGACCTGCACTCGTTAGCGAAATGTCCTGTCTTTTTGCAGTTAAAACAAGTAGCAGTAGCCTTATCAACAAACGCTGATGATCTAGGATTGTCAGTTATGGAAAGAGGTTTGTTCTTTCTAAACATTTTCTTTTTGGCAAATCTCCTGAACTTCTTAGTTAAGAGAGCCAAAGATTCATCATTATCTGAATAATCAGAATCTGATGACCTTTCAGAGTTACTTTCTAACTCAGTGATAGTGACCGAGGGTCGCTGAGTAGAAGGTTCCTCTGAGATTAAAGCAACAGGGGTGCTTTTGGAATCTTTTACAAGATTCTTCTTAAGATGGCTCGATTGCTCATGATTCAGCAACGTGCCATATAAGGTTGAAAGGGTCATTGATTTTAGATCCTTTGATAGCTTGAGACACATAGCATAATTGTCCCAGCTTTCAGGTAAACATTCTAGAAACTTTGTCAGTACTTCAAAGTTGGAATATTCCTTACCAACAGTTTTCAGATCTATAATTAAACAATTAAAACGTTGGTGAACTTCAGAGAGAGATTCATTCTTACCAGAAATGAAGCTTTCGTATTGTCTTACCAGGTTGATCTTTCTTGAATCTTGGACTTCAGACGTTCCTTCATACTGAACACATATTGTGTCCCACATGGCCTTTGATGTTTTCAGGTTCATGACGGAATGGTAGACTTCGTCAGGAAGAGCCATGGATAGTATGGATCTGGCTTTTGTATCTATAGCCACTTTCTTCTTATCTTCGTCAGTCCATTGAAAGATTTCCTTAGGTACCAGCCTTTCTGGAATAGCAGGTCTATTCTCAGCGGCTGGAACAGCAGCATCAATTCTTACAGGGATGAATGGACCATTTTCTAGATAGTAAGGCATAGTAGGGTCTACACCTTCTAAGAAGAGTGTCATCCTATTTTTCCATAAGTTGAAGTTATCTTTGGAAAATCTAGGGGGTTTAGCAAGAGAACCATTGTCTATATAATTTGTGTTTGTGTTGGTGGCCATTTTCAGATAATAGCAAGGAAGAGAAATATCTTAGATTAGATCTTGTTTATGAGGTTAAACAAATCTGCTCTGATACCACTTGTTGGTCTTGAAGGCCTATACAAGTTTGTAGAAGGGGGGTTGAATACAAACACACAGATTTTACTTTTCTAAATTGTTTATTGATAAATCATTAACAATTTACAGCTTGTTGCGGAAACAAGATTAAGGATAAACCTAAATCTAAACAAGTTGGAACACTATGGTTTCTTGCACTAAGAGAGATAAGGAAATTACTAATAATAACCTATCTTGAGATAAGAGATTGAACTTGTCCAGAGTTAGCAAGTTACTTCAAATGAAGTGGGTTCATCTCTTTATATACTGCATGCATTTAATGCAAGTCAGTATACACTTTACACGTGTCATCAGCTGGTTGGTTGCATGTCATTGACCTTGGTTGACAACCTTAGTAGCCGCATGGATGAACAGTGTAGTATCAGAGTGGTTGTATGATTTCAGACAGTCGGAGGTTCTTTTCTGACATTTTATACGGAGTCGTGCAAGGGAGGTTAAGACAAAAGTACTTTGTACGGAGGACCTCATGATCAGCTTTCGTTGATTCAGAGCATTATCATTTTCTATTCAGCGAATGATAAAGTTCAGCGATATCTGAAGTCTTGTACTTGATACTTCACGTTGAGTGGACAAATCTGAGTCTTCGCTGATCCGCATCAGTTCATTAGGAGACTTGTTGCTGGTTGTTGAGCTTGATCTTCGACTTTAGCGTAGAACCTTTGTTGACGTGAAACTTGTCTTCATGGATCATAAGTAAACAACTAACTTATCAGCGATCATCATAATGACTGAACAGACTCAGTATTAATGGTAAACAGTTTCGCTGAATGTTTAATTTAAAGAGCGAGAGTTCCTATCAGCGGTACTGTAAGATCTTAGTACTTATCAGCGATAGTGAAACTCTGATACATATTGTTTACTTACAATTTTCACTAAGTATATAAGAGAGGGTCATTATCAAATCACTGAGGGTTTGGATCAACAGGATGATATGCTGTACTTAACTTTATCTGCGTCCCCATTTCATTCTGAAAACTTCTCCAAAACCTGGAAGTAAAACGACTATCCCGATCAGAAATAATCGAGATTGGAACTCCATGTCGAGTTACTATTTCGTCTATATACAACTTGGCTAATCGTTCCATTGAATCAGTTTCCTTTATCGGTAGGAAGTGTGCAGACTTCGTCAATCTGTCGACTATCACCCAAATAGAATCAAATCCTTTCGGAGTTCTTGGTAGCTTCGTGATGAAATCGGTAGTAATCTGATCCCATTTCCACATCGGTATTTCTAATCGTTGTAACTGGCCAAAAGGCTTTTGATGTTCAATCTTCACCTTTTTGCAAGTAGTACATTCTTCCACATGATTTGCAATACTTCTTTTTTATTCTCGGCCACCAATAGAATTGTTTCAGATCTCTATACATCTTATTTGTACCTGAATGGATAAAGAAACGAGATTGATGAGCTTCTTGTAACACACGATAGCGTAATCCACCCAAACGAGGCACCCAAATTCTGTTGTCTAGACACAACAACCCACGGTCGTCTTTCACAAGCAATGATGATATTCCCACTAACCGTTTTGACTTCAAATGTTCTTCCTGACAATCTTTTATTTGAAACTTCAACAGTTCGTCAAAGATGTTGGGTAAGAGTTCAGCCCTTTGTGAAATAGCTTTTATTGTTCCACTCCTTTCTTGACGACTCAGTGCATCAGCTACCACATTCGCCTTTCCCGGATGATAAAGAATTTCACAGTCGTAATCATTCACCAGTTCTAGCCATCTCCTTTGCCTCATATTTAGCTCCTTCTGATCGAATAGATGTTGGAGACTCTTATGATCGGTAAAAATCTGACATTTGGAACCATACAGATAATGTCTCCAAATCTTCAAGGCAAAGACAACCGCTGCAAGTTCCATGTCGTGCGTAGGATACTGTCTCTCATGATCTTTTAATTGACGAGAAGCATAAGCAATAACCTTTCCCCGCTGCATTAATACACAACCCAATCCCAACTTAGACGCATCACAATAGACTACAAAGTCTTCGGAACCTTCGGGTAATGCTAATATCGGCGCGCTGCACAGTTTTTCTTTCAATATCCGAAATGCTTCATCTTGTTCTGCCTTCCATTCAAACTTCAGATTCTTTCGAGTCAGCTTAGTCAGAGGTGTAGCAATACGAGAGAAATCCTTTATAAACTTTCGATAGTAGCCGGCCAAACCCAGAAAACTCCGTACTTCTGTTGCTGTCTTCGGCGGTTCCCATTTTTCAACTGCTTCTACTTTCATCGGATCAACTTGTATACATTTTTCGGAAACTATATGCCCCAGAAACTGAACTTCCCGCAACCAGAATTCACATTTTGAAAATTTAGCATACAACTTTTCTTTATTCAGTAGTTCTAGAACCAAACGAAGGTGTTGCGCGTGCTCTTCCTTGGATCGGGAATAGATAAGTATATCATCAATAAACACAATAACGAATTTATCAAGATACGGCTTACATACCCGATTCATTAAATCCATAAAAGCAGCTGGAGCGTTCGTCAATCCAAATGGCATTACTAGAAACTCATAGTGACCATACCTGGTGCGAAAAGCAGTTTTCAAAACGTCTTCTTCTTTGACCTTTAACTGATGATAACCGGATCTTAAATCAATCTTGGAGAAACAACAAGCTCCGACTAATTGATCGAAGAGGTCACCAATTCTAGGTAGGGGATACTTGTTTTTGATCGTACGCTTATTCAATTCTCTGTAGTCGATAAACATTCTCATCGAACCATCCTTCTTTTTCACAAACAAGACTGGTGCCCCCCACGACGAAGAACTCGGTCTGATGAATCCCTTATCGGATAGATCTTGCAGCCGTGCCATCATTTCTTTCATTTCCGGAGGTGCCAAACGATACGGTGCACGGGCCACAGGGGTGGCTCCAGGAATCAGATCTATACCAAACTCTACCTGTCTAACGGGCGGAAGGCTGTTCAAGTCCTCGGGGAAAACCTCTGGAAATTCACTAACAATTGGGATATCTTCCAACTTACTCTTCTCTAGCTTAGTATCGATCACATAAGCTAAGTAACTCGGGCAACCTTTATTAACACACTTACGGGCTTTTATCATAGATATAAGATTATACTGATGATTCCTACGATCACCATAAATCACTACCGGCCCTTTTTCAGGTAACACAACATTTATTAACTTCTTATCACAAACTATGTTAGCTTGGTTCTCGGCTAACCAATCCATTCCCACTACCACATCAAACTCAACCAGGGCTATTGGAAATAACTGAATCGGTACTCTGCACCCTTCTATATCTATCACACAGCTATCAAATACATCTTTAACCGACACTTGATTATCATTTGCCGTATCTACCATTAAAGCATGATCTAACACTTTCGGCTCTAAATGTATATAAGCAGCAAATGAAGGAGACACAAACGATCGATTTGCACCGGAATCAAATAACACCTTAGCACGTGTAGAATTTGTTAAGAATGTACCTGTAACCACGTCTGGAGTTTCCTCCGCTTCTTTTGCTGTCATCTGAAATGACCGACCTCTTGCTCTTGCTGGTTCTAACCTCGGTACTGCTGGTCTAACACCCGTTGCTCTTGTTGACGTGTCACCCGATTGTATTCTTCCCAGTGGGCAATCTGACTGAAGATGATCTAGAGAATTGCACGAATAACAAAATCTAACCACCCGACAGTCTTTGGCAATGTGACCAATCTTCCCGCACTTATAACAGTTTCTAGGATCAACTTGACAGCTTCCTTGATGAAAACGGTGGCACTTTGGGCAAGGTTTTTCAACTGATCGGAAATGTGGACGACTATCAAATCGCTGAAATCCGGACTTCTTCATATCGTGTGGTGGTCCTTCCCATTTTCTCTTTCCCGCACTCTTATCCCCAGTATCCCTCTTATTGTCCCGCTCCACCTTTTATGCGGCATTTACTGCTTCTGAAAAGGTATCAGGTCTCGTGGCAGTCACTAACTTTCTAATTTCTGAGTTCAATCCAAATACATACCTTTCCATCTTCATTTTCTCTGTGGCAACATAATACTCTCCAAAACGCGACTTCTCTAAGAAACGGGCAGTGTAGTCTCTTACTGATAAATTCCCTTGTTGTAGGCTCAGAAATTCCTCTTCCAACTGTCTAACTGTGGTTTGCGGACAAAACTGTTCCTTAAATGCCCTCGAGAATTCGCCCCAAGTAAAGGTTGAATATACATCAGGTCCTTTAGAGTCAATAAGGGCCCCCCACCAATATAAGGCATCTGCTTTCAACATTGCAGTTCCGTATAACACCTTATCTTCTTCCGCACATTTACTGGTTTTAAATACAACTTCAACCTCCTTCAGCCATCGCATAGCTTTTACTGGATCTCTGTCCCCTCCATAAGTGGGTGGTTTAAAGCTTAAAAACATTTTATAATCACACTTTCTTGGTACTGATGTGACAATAGGTGCGATAGGCACTTCGTTTTCAAAGGTAGGGTCTGGTATTTCCGTTTCCGTATGATGAGTCTGGTTAAACATAGCTTGGATATTTTCCTGTAGTCTTCCCATTTTAGCCGCTAGGTCGTCTCTCGTAACAAACTCTGTGCCTCGCCCCTATACTCTGCCCCCAGTCCTACCTCTGCCTCTTTCTCCCCCTCTTCCCCTTCCTCCGGCTGTTGGATTAGATCTATTCGGATTTCCTTCCCCTTCCCGGTTCGTTTGGCTCGTCCCACTTGCCATTTTGTTGATTCAAACAAGATTAATATACACATAAGCACATACCCCATATAACAAAGTATTCTGGTTCAAACATGTACCTGTAATATCGCAATTACACTGGCCAGGTGTAATCTGAAATTACCTTACATGATGTTCCTTCTACCTTTTTATATTTAACATCCCAAGGTTCTATAATAACAGGGACATCCTACTTCGCATGCAATTTAAGTCTAGGTACAGATACCAATACCTAAATCTCTTAAACTAAGGCTCTGATACCATCTGTAACATCCCTTATTCCCAACACACAAATACATATATTTCACCACAAAATAACATATCATATTTCAAATACGGTCCCTTAGATTCTACAATTAGGTCTTTTAGTACAAACTTTTTCGAATAAAAGAAAATACATAATAGATACAAAACACAACTTGAATCTTCAGAATCATTCATCTTCCACAAAAGCTAAACATGATAAATCTTATCATTGTCTCTTATTTGCTCCTTGACCTGGAATACATATTTTAAAACAAAATGAGGGTTAGACCTTGAGGTCTAGTGAGAAAATCCCCGTTAGTTAAAGAAAACATTTGCACAACATCATACACATAATTCACATAAGAATACCAACTATGACTCATGCATCATGTATCTTTCCATCTCTTTCTCTTTTCTTTTCCTTGGCCATATTAATTGGTAGCAAGCCAATTAATTAATTTACACCGCTGTACTAAATACAGCCAACACCACTGTCCCTCTATACAGCCAACTTTCACCGGTCCTAAGCCCGGCCAACTAGTACTCATACAATGTAATATTCATATAAACACTATATGCATGATATTACATTTTAATCACATATATGTATTCCATTTGAAAACATTTTAAAGAAAAACTCACTTGATTAGCTTAGTTCCAGAAACCCTTCTACGCTATTATCGAGCTCTCTGATTCCTTCAGCCCCGATTCACGGAATCTGTACCACATGAATACAAATATTTCTTTTTTTAAGGCTAGAAGTCTCTAAGTTCTGAAATCCTCGACTCAAGTCGCAATACACTACACCAAGTCGCAATCAACTACTGCGATTTCCCACCCAAGTCGCAATCAACTACTGCGACTTCACACCCAAGTCGCAATCAACTACTGCGACTTCACCCTCAAGTCGCAATCAACTACTGCGACTTCACCCTCAAGTCGCAATCAACTACTGCGACTTCACCCTCAGGTCGCAATCCACTACTGCGACTTCACCCTCAAGTCGCAACCCACTATTGTGACTTTATGAGCAAGTCGCAACCCTCCATTGCGACATTCATGAAGATGACCATATTCAAGCATGTCGCAACCCACCATTGCGACTTGCTTGAATGTCTCAGTCCACAGTGTTCATCTTAAACCCAGATTATAATCTTTTAACTATGCATGTTGCTGTAATTATGCAGATATGTTTAAGACTACCTTTTGAACACTAATCCAAACCCAGAATTCATATATCCTTCTAAAAATAGCTAAACCCACTTCTAAAGCTCATAGAAAACTAAGAAACATAAAAGGGAGAATTTGAATGGATTAATACCTTTGATTTGAACTCTATAATTTCAGCAGCAAGTATCCACAACTTCTCCTTCTTCTTCTTCCAATTTCTTCGATTTCTCTCTCTCTCTTTCTAAACCGAACACTCACACACAACTTAGGATATTTTCTTGTTTTTGTTATAAAGAAGACTTCATCTTCCAATTGATATGCTAAAGGCGGTGGAGAGGGAGAGTTTGACAAAAGTGACAAAACAAACCTCAAGTTTATCTTATTTGGCAAAACATACTCCTAAACTTCCATTATTAAATTAAAACTTACCCCTCAACTTCTAACTCCATATTTTTAAATTAAAGTAGCACTTATAAATAAATTAATAATATACCCGGTTATTACACCAATACACATGACCTGAGCATATCTTCTAAAGTTTGTATAGTCCTTTCACTCTGTCCATCAGTCTGTGGATGAAAAGCAGTGCTTAAATTAACTTTCGTACCCAATTCCTCTTGTAGTGATCGCCAAAACCTTGAGGTAAACCGACTATCACGATCTGACACAATTGACACCGGTATACCATGTCTTGACACCACCTCATCAATATACAGCTTCGCCAACTTCTCAATTGGTGATGTTTCTTTCATAGCCAGAAAATTAGCGCTCTTAGTTAATCTATCCACGATTACCCATATTGTGTCGTTACCCTTTTGTGTCTTGGGTAACTTTGTCACAAAGTCCATGGTGATCTTCTCCCATTTCCATTCTGGAATCTCCAAAGATTGGAAACTTCCATAAGGTTTCTGATGTTCTGCTTTCACCAACGAACATGTTCTACATGTTTCTACCTTCCGGGCCACATCTACTTTCATTGCCGGCCACCAATAATGCAATTTCAGATCTCGATACATCTTTGTATTCCCAGGATGTATGGAATATCTAGACCTATGAGCGTCTTCGAGAATCAGCTCTCGATTTCCTCCAATCTTTGGTACCCAAACACGACCTTGGAACAACTTTATTCCACGACCAACTTCAGTTAGCTGAAGGTGTTGCTTGCCCATCACTTCTTCTTTCAGATTTACTTCCCGTAAAGCCTCCGCTTGTGCCTCTTTGATCTTTTCCATCAAACTCGATGTCACATCAATTCTAACATTGATCGATTTCAAACATCCACTATACTCTTTCCTACTTAAAGCATCGGCCACGATATTTGCTTTACCAGGATGGTAATGCAATTCGCAATCGTAATCTTTAAGTAATTCTAACCATCTTCGTTGTCTCATATTTAACTCTTTCTGATCAAAAACATGCTGTAAACTTTTATGGTCAGTAAAAAGAGTACATTTGGTTCCATACAAGTAGTGCCTCCACAGCTTTAAAGCAAACACAACAGCCGCTAACTCCAAATCATGTGTCGGGTAGTTCTTCTCGTGTTCCTTAAGTTGTCTTGACGCATAAGCAATCACTTTGCCTCGTTGCATCAATACGCATCCTAGGCCCATCTTTGAAGCATCACTGTATACCACTAAATCTTCTGTTCCTTCTGGTAATGCAAGAACCGGAGCCTCACACAACTTTTGACGTAAAGTTCTGAAAGCCGATTCTTGTTTCTCCATCCAGATAAACTTCACGTTCTTTCTAGTCAGAATAGTCAAAGCAGATGCAATCTTAGAAAAGTCTTTAATAAACCTTCTGTAATAACCTGCTAAACCCAAGAAACTTCTTATTTCAGATGCACATCTAGGTGTCTCCCAATTTTCCATAGCTTCAATCTTAGCTGGGTCTACCTTGACTCCTTCTGAAGTGATCACGTGACCTAGAAATTGTACTTCTTCTAACCAAAATTCACATTTTGAAAACTTCGCGTACAATTTCTCTCTTCTTAAAACTTCTAAGACTTCACGTAGGTGTTGTTCATGATCTGCTTTAGTCTTTGAATACACAAGTATGTCATCAATAAAGACGATAACAAACTTGTCCAAGAAAGGTCGACACACTCTATTCATCAGATCCATGAAGACAGCTGGAGCATTTGTCAACCCGAATGGCATTTCTAGAAACTCATAATGCCCGTATCTGGTTCTAAAAGCTGTCTTAGGAATATCTTCATTTCTATCCCGTACTTGGTGATACCCTGACCTCAAATCAATCTTAGAAAAACATCCTGCCCCTTGAAGTTGATCAAATAGATCATCGATTCTTGGAAGCGGATATTTATTCTTAATCGTCACCTTATTCAGCTCGCGGTAATCTATACACATTCTCATAGTACCGTCTTTCTTCTTAACAAACAGGACCGGAGCTCCCCAAGGCGAAGAACTCGGTCTGACAAAACCTTAATCTAGTAACTCCTGGAGTTGAGTCATCATTTCTTTCATTTCAGATGGCGCTAGACGGTAAGGTGCCCGCGCTATCGGAGACGAACCTGGAATGAGATCAATTCTAAACTCCACCTGTCTTTCAGTAGGTAGACCAGGAAGATCATCAGGAAATATGTCAGGAAACTCACGTACCACCTTGATATCTTCCAATTGTTTCTTTTCCAGCCTTCCATCTAAGACATACGCCAGATAGGACATACATCCTTTCATTAAACACTCCCGCGCCTTCACAACAGAGATTAACAGAATTTCTCCCTTTTGCTTTTCTCCGAAGATGAATACGTCATCCTTATCGGTCATTGGAATCCTGATTAATTTCTTTGCGCAAAATATTTCTGCTTGATTGGCTGTCAGCCAATCCATACCCACAACTATGTCAAACCCTCCAATTTCCATCAACAACAAGTTGATCGAAAATTTCGTCTCTTCTATAAGAATAGTACAACCATCAAGCCTTTCTCGAACCACTAAAGCATCATATAAAGTAGTATCAGGCGTAGCTAATTTAGGGTAGAATGATTTGGACACAAATGACAAATTTGCTCCACAATCGAATAAAATACGCGCAGGACAAGAATTAACAAGGAATATACCCGAGACAACGTCCCTTGATTCCTTATCTTCATCAGTGGTCATCTGAAAAACTCGACCCGTTGGCTTTGGAATAACTGGTTTCTTACTCTGATCGCCGCTCTTTTTCAGCCTTGGGCACTCCCGACGAAAGTGACCCGGTTGCTTACACTCAAAACATGTATTTTCCCGCACTGGACAATTATTCATAGTATGCCCACTCTTTCCACACTTAAAACATTCAGATGCTATCACTCGACACTGCCTAAAATGCTTGCTCTTACACTTTGGACACCAGTTTGGTTCACGGCGTGATTCATAAGAAGTACCTTTACCAGCGTTCCTTGACCTCTGTGAATACTCTGATCGACCTTCCCATTTCCGCTTCTCCCCAACTTGGGTCTTTTCTTCTTTATCCTTAGCATACACTTCCTCTATAACCTTTGCTTCCTCGATCGATTCTCTCAATGTTGAAGCTTTTGAACTCCGCACCCTTGACATCATATCTGCTGGTAAACCCTTCAGATAAGCTTTAACTTTGTCTTTCTCAGTCGGAGCCACATGCCCCACCAGGTTCAGCTTCTCCATGAAGGATTTTGTATACTTTCTCACCGTCATATTGCCTTTCTTGAGGTTCCTGAACTCTTCCTCGATTTGATCCATTTCAGTTTCGTTACAGTACTCCTCCAGAATCTTTGCTTTGAACTGCTCCCAAGTCATAGCATTCAAAACAGAAGCTGTTACAGAAGTTGCTAGCACATTCCACCAAGATAACACGTTACCGCGTAACATCTGTGATCCAAATCTAACTTTAGACTTTTCATCATAACACTCACAAGCTCGGAAAGCTTGTTCAATTTCCCTTAGCCAATTCATGCAAGCTATTGGACTATCTTCTCCTTTGAATTCCGGTGGTTTACAGCTCAAGAAGGTTTTGTAAGAGCAATTTCTTTCAACCCTTCTTTCAGTCTCCGACCCTGGATTGCCAGTTGGATTTAACACACTAGTATCAACTCTTGTCCGTCTTGGTTCCGTACTTTGATCATTAAACAATTTCATGAACATTTCTGCTTGTCTTCCCATGGTGGTGTTCATCATTTCATCTTGTCTTTCCATTGATGCATTCATCAATCTGGTAACATTATCCATAATGCGTCCTTCCATACTTGCTTCCGATGGTGTTTGATCGGCAGTACTGGTACCCCCTCTATGTGCCGGATTACGCACTCCTCCTAAAGAAAGAAAATCTGGTGGCGTCTCATGAATTCCGCCTACTCCAGTTTGTCTTTCTCCCGTATCGTCTAACCAATTCCTATTCATAGAAGAATTAGGAGACCTCGGCGGAGTATTTACCATTGTTCTGGATGAGCACAAAAGAATACCCATCAGTAATGGTTTATACATAACTAGACATACAAAAACGTAATTTACCGCTAATCAGTCACTGTAACCATTTAGAAACAAGCATGCTTATGTAACAATATATTCATAAATAACAGTAGCTAATTGAAATTGTGAATATATTATACAGGAGAATCCTCGTTACCATCATTACAGTACTAATTTCACGTATTTCCGTCACCTCTAAGACTATCCCGTCTTAGTATTCCTACCCATTCTCACGAATCATAACTTAATTCATCACAGCTTAAGTCTAAGTACCTCCTCAGCATACTTAGTTCGCTTAAACTAATGCTCTGATACCATATTGTAACGCCCCAAAATCCGGGCCAATTTAAACCTCAAATTACAACGGGTTATGACAATAAAATTTCAACTTATATAGATAGCAAAGGAATTAACCATCAAGAGTGTAATTACAATACATGATACTTCGAATAACCTATCAATCTAATCATGTCACTATAATCAGATTAATTGAGTTATCTAAGCTATCCTCCAAAAATTTCCTCTTTGTTAATTGCCACTTCTGCTATTCCAAAAACACTCGTCCCACAACCCTTTATTTGCCTGAGCCTGTACCTGGTAAGAAAACATCATATAAAACGATTAGGCCAACGCCTAGTGAGAACATTCGTTTCAATTGCAAAAATCAATGTAAACAAGTTACAACAAACCTGGTTACTCATTTTCTTACCGTACGTATCATTCTATTTCATTATACAATTTTATCCAATCCCATGACTAGGACTGACAACAAATCCATCAGCATATCATACTCCAGAGCCACACTACGAATCTTCAAAGATTCTAGATCAATGCTCTCCACTAATAAATCGCGATTACACACGCCCATTTATCAGTAAGGAAGCAGAGATTACAAGTACTTATGTCAACCTCACTCTCTTCCTTAGAAATCAAGAATAACGATTAAACGAGAAATACCACACGCCTATTCCATGATTTCCCACACACACTGGAATAACGATTAAACGAGTAATACCACACGCCTATTCCAAGTGATTACCAAACTTTAGTGCCTATGGATCCATTACACTTATTTCTACTCGTGCAAGTAAATGCTTAATACATATTTCTCATATCATTCAGTATGAGCAAATCACCTTTATACCATATAGATTCCTCATATCATTCAGTATGAGCCAATCTCCTTTACCTATACCAAACACCTGTCTAGTATCAAACCGGCACAGTCATCAAGCCTAACATACTACCCTTCGAATGTACATATGTTCATGCTAAACTAATTATGTCTCAATCACTAGGTCATAACGATTCACAATTAACAGAATTGAAAATTGCCCAGTCTGCACAAAGTGTCCGGACAATCCAAAGTTTCCGGATAACCCATCTTATCCGGACGTTTCTATTTTCCGGATACCCTAATTTCCCCGGACAATCCCAACACCCGGACAACACATCCTTTCTGGTAAATTCCTACTTTTCCGGATAATATTCCAAATCCGGACAACATCCGGAATCTATGATCATCTGGATTCTTATATTAAAATACAACCTACCCGGATACTTCCTGCGTCCGGAAACATTCATCATCAGGGTGTCCGGATACGATGATTTATCCGGAAAACCTGGTTCTGCAGCCTAAAATTCGATCTAACTTCTTGTCTGTTCGATTCAGCTCATTCCCAGTACAACCATACAGTTCATAATCACTTTATACAACTATTTCACGGTTCAATTTAACATAAGAACACTGATTTAAGCAAAGTACAAATGAACTCACCTCTTGCTTGCAAAACCCACTTCCTGCACAAATCTGAAACTTCAATCTGTTGTTTATGATTCTGAAAATCATTCCAATACACAGACTCGTTTACAATCATATAACTACAACAGATTTTTATCAGAAACTAAGGCAAGTTCTTACCAATTTGAAGACAAATTCTTGCCTTTCTTCCCTTCTTTCTTTTTTCTCTTTTTCTCACTTTCTCTCTTTCTCTTGACCGACCCCAAAGAACCAAATAGGATAATGTATGATTTTCAGATATTATATCCAAACATGCTTTACACTATTTACCAAACATACCTCCAAGTTCCAATAATTCCAAAAGTAACACCAAACTTTGAACACTTGTATTTTGACCCTAATGAATTATAAAATACAACATAACTCAAGATTTAAAACCAAAATACAATTAGATCCCAATTCTCATTAAATCACTAATATTGAAAATTCAGGATGTTACAGTTTCATCGTGAGTTAGTAACGGTAATACGTGATGCTATATAGATATATAGAGGAAGGTTCAAACGAGGAGCGTACCTATTTACGAGAACGCGAGGAGCGTCTGCCATGTACTGGATCACATGTGATCCACAACTGCGAAAAATTCGGATAGCGGGCGACCTGGGTCGCGACTTGGTTCGCGAGTCGGCCAAGTCGCCCGGATCACACATAATTTTAGTTGTGAATCACATGTGATCCACTACATGGGCGCAAACCCCCCGATCAGTTGTGAATCACATGTGATTAGCAGTAGTGAATCACATGTGATTCAGTACATGGGCGGTGCTCCTCGCGTTTTCTTAAATTGGTACGCTCCTCGTTTGAACCCGCCTATATATATATATATATATATATATATATATATATATATATATATATATATATATATATATATATATATATATATTGACGATTGTCATTAGTTTACGACGTTCGATGGTGTTGATGTCTATAATCGTCAGTCGTATGCATATGTCGGTTAGAAAAGTGAAGGCTAGACATACAAGTACGTGTGCATATGAACTCTTTTGAATAGTTTGAGACCATTTGAACAACTCAATCCAAATACTTCAGTTTAGAAAAACATATCCCATTTAACTCTCTTTAATTTTCTAACCCAACTCAGCCCAACCTATTACATGCCGGTTTGAGTTGTTACGATTTTGGTTGGGTTGGATGCTTTGGACGTATGTTTATATATTAATTTCACAACAAAAAATAAATAAATATTGGTGGTTGATGCTTTTACTGTAACAACCCACACCAAACAAGCATGCCAAAAGTTACTTCTTTAATTCAAAACGCCAAAAATGGTCCAACATAGTCACATTATCAAGATTACAAAATTGGGTTTGCGGAATTAACCCTAACTACAGCTAAGAACATAACTACAAAATAAAACGGGAAAGTCTTATAATCCTTCTATATGCAAGCTCCAACTCACGTCTTGCCATTTCCTTTAAACGAGCTCTCAGCTACCTGCTTACCTGAAAAGCTTTTAGTTTTGAAAAGCGAGGGTTAGACCATAAGGTCTAGTGAGATACCTCTTGCTACCAACACCACGCCACAATTATCAATTAAAGAGAGTTTATAAGCATTTACAAACAATTACACCTTTGTTAGTTTAAGTACACAGACAACACATATTGATGGCTCACGCTTTGGTCACATACACACTTGTGACTACGTGTTAGGGCACACACCCGCCCTTAGTAACATATGAAACGAATTCATATATTATGCATGGGACACACTTTCCATATATCCACATCAAGTCATTGCATATCCTTTCCAACACATACTCAAAATATAATTAACACACCTTCATCATGCATATTTTAAACAACGTAAAACATGCAATTCAATATATCGGTACAAGTAATAAGTTCGAGTATCGATAAAACTTCAGTTTAGAAAGGCTTACCTGGCGTCCACGCTAGTACGTTCTTACTTGAAACCGCTATTCTCTAACTGCACACCTACATTTTCACCCAACACACGAGAGTGAATAAGTCACTCAACATCCTACAAGGATTTCTATCACACCTCCCGAGACACACCCTGACTTCTTTAAGGCACTCTCTACTAGGCATACAGAGAGGATCCCAAAGGATTCCCGACACAGTCCCAAATAGTGGAGTTTTCTTGACAACCACTTCCATACAAACCCACTTCTGGATAACCCACTTCCGGTCACACCGCTTCCGGATTCCGGTACATTCGGACTTCTTCCGGATTCCGGTACTGTGGATCCCAGATTAGTGCAATATAGTAGAAATCACGAACAATAATCAATAAACGCAGTATGAATTCAACTTGTCATCCATCTATTTCATAACCGTTCAGAGAATTCATAAAGTATGTTTACAATGGTTAAATGAACGATTAACCTCAATAATGAGGCTAACAACACATTATATACCTAGGCTAAACAACTAAGGCCCATGGCCCATTACAAGATTAAGCCCATATATAATGTTACAAATTAATCCCTGAACTTCTATTCAATCTAATTTTATTCCCAACAATCTCCCCCTTTGAATCGAAGTTCAATTTCACGCCAGTTCGGAACGTATTTCTTTCGAAGTGTAAAAAGAATCTCGAATCTTCTGATGGCTTTGCGGAACTCTATACGGTCTTCAACAGTTTCCAAGGCTTCTCGGGCGTTTGATTCGTTAAGACTTACGACAAACGATTTCCATAGTTCCTTTTCCTTGGCAATTAATTCTCTTAAAGCATCTCTGACCTTTAACAATGTTCCATCGCAAAATCTTTCAACTTGACTGAAGTGGAGAAACTTCTTTTCGTTTCCAGTTCGTTGAGATAGACGATTTCGAATTCTGGTTCTAACAGCAGATTGTTAACTGGATACATCTTAAATTCTGGGGCTTTCTGATCGGGTTTAAGCAGGTTTATCTTCTTCGTCCTATGCTCGACTCCCATCTGAAAATCAGTAATGTAAGACATTTTTACCTTGTATTTCAGGAATCGCTTGATGGCTTCGAGGGCTTTGGTGATGTGGAGCGGTCGGATCGTTCGGGTTCGGAGGTCTTTGAGGATGGCGTAAAAGTCGTTCAGTTGGAGATTCATGAAGTCAGCTTCGGAGAATATCCATTCTTTCCCGTCTTCTCGCTTGACAGTAAAGACTGGGTACCAAATCTTCAGAATTCGGCCATACCTGATGTTGGTAACTTCAGTTATTTTATGCTTGGTTCTGACTTGACTGACCGGTAAACACCTTTTCATGACCTCTAAATATTGTTTCTTGTAAGCATCGTCGAACTTTGCTAATCCGAGGTAGAAGGCTGGATCAAGCACTCGCAGTTTGTAGACGAACAACCTCTTCAGGGAGTCTTTAAGGATGGGAATCAGGATTATGATTTTCTCCCTTCTGACAGGTTGTGGTGGTTGATCAGAAGCTATTTCTTGCTGAGGAGATGTCAGATGTGCTGATGTAGAAGTCTCGGGAATTAGTTCAGTATAGGCGGGTGTACTCTGAATGGATTATAGAAGGAACTGATCGTAGTCAAATTCGTCATCGACATCGGTTGGGAATTCTGGCACTAGCGACTTTTTCATACCATGTATTTTCCGTTTCCGGGTCGATCTCCGAGTCAAGATCTATCATTTTGAATTCTGGCCTTTCCGGTGCGGTGTAGACGATCAGTTCTTAGGATTCTCCCTCAGGCTTTTCAACCGTTGGGTCTTCTTCATCTGAGATGTCCATGTCGATGACCATCTCGGCTAAACTTAGTTGGGTTTGTGGCTGATCTTATGATGGTGACACAGTGGTTGATGGTTTCGTTTGAACCGTTGGAGTAGTATCGATGTTGATTAGCTCGGACACGGATAATCTCTGACGCTTGTTCTCCCCCTCACGATGATCAGGATCATCCTGGTCATCGTGCGAGCATTTGAGTTCTCCAGCTTGACTCTTGCAGGTTTCTTCGAGTGAGGCGACCCTGTCAGACAAAGTTGTAAGGGAATTCTGAACGTCCTTCAGGGTCGAGTCAAGTCCGTCCAATCAGGTGTTGTCGAATGATGGTTGAGCAGATTCTTGTGATCGAAGCACGGAAAGTAGATCTGCTTCGGTTGAGGAGTCTGTGTTGGTGTGTTACAGCAGTTGGGCTAGTAGCATGGTCTCTAGGTCATCCACCGAGTAGGAATGCTGAGCAGGTGCCGGTGGAGGTGTTGTTGCGGTTCCGAGTTCTACCACTTTCTCCTTCCCTTTTAGTAAGCTCTTGACCTTATCGAGCTCCGTTTTGAACTTCTGTGCCATCGCTTCGCGTACAGCCTTTAAGGCGTCGTCCAAGTACTTCCTTGACACGAAGTCGGGTAAGTCACCATCGGGATCACTTAGATTACCCGTTGAGGTTACAACTGTTGAATCAACAGAAGTACCACCTACGTTCATAGTTGGCGTGATGTTAACTATGGTAGGATTTCCATCCGATCCTCGTAATCCGCTCAAGGGCAGACATACTATGAATATTCTGATCGGTTCACTTAATTCACCGATGTTAGCAGTCTTGATCCGTGTCCTAGCCAAAGAATGTAATAATGTATCAAGTGGCTCTAGACTCGATGGTGCGATGAAAGAAGTCGAATACGGGGGAGTTTGTTCTCTAGTTTCAATATCGAAACTCTCCGAGTGAGAGAACGATAGACTTTGTGCTAAGTCCCTGTGAGAAGTTGAAACAACTAGCTGTTGAGAACTAGCTGTTGAGAACCGTGAAATTGTTGTGCGCGACGTATGCAAGGAACATGCAAATTACCTCGATTCTTGCTACCGGAGCGTATGTCTCGTCGTAGTCGATTCTCTCTTGCTGGTGGTATCCTTTGGCCACGAGGCGTGCCTTGTTACGGACAACTATGCCATCTTCGTCTTTCTTGTTCTTGAATATCCACTTGGTTCCGATAACCGTCTTGTTGGCTGGACGTGGGACAAGCCATCATACCTTGAGGCCTCAACCTGGTTGAGTTCCTCTTGCATCGCCATTACCCAGTCCGGATCTTTGAGAGCTTCAAAGACGGTGTTTGGCTCGATTTTGCTTAGGAAGCAGGAAAACAAACAGAAGTTGGCAGATGCACCTCGCGTCTGAACCGGAGTGGAAGGATCGCCGATTATCTGATGGAGAGGGTGTGCTTTTGTCCATATGGTGGTGTGTGGAAGCGGTTGATGAGTCGTATGAGAGGTGTCCAGGTCCACATACTCACCGGGGGGAAGGTCTTGAACGGCTTCAAGAGATGAAGGACGGTTCCTTGGAGGAGACGGAGCAGGATTCACCGTTGGTTGAGCAACTTCCGGGGAATCCAGAGGTTGATCTTTTTGAGTTGTTGAGGATGAATCTTCTGGAATGAGTTCTGGATTTGGCACAGGTTCCTCCGAGGGATTAGCCGTTTCAGTAGTCGTGTCCGTTGAACTTTGAGGGGATTCCAAGATTAGAGTTGGAGTGCTGGTTGATGGTGGCGGACCGGAGAGATTCGCTGAGTTCTCGAGTTGAGCAGCTCCATCCGTAGGTTGCACAATTACATGAGGATTAGGCATATTAAAGAATTCATCGTAAAAGTGCTCAAAAAGTAAATCTAAATCAGAAAGATGTGATTTTGATGTAGATGCATGATTTGGATTTACTGGGGATTGTGCAGATCCCGAACGAGAGTGTTCGAAAGCTAACACGCCAGTTAATGCGGGATCTGAACTGATTTGTTCAGAAGCCAAATCTGCGGCTTCGTCAAAAGTCACGTTTACGCTTTCGATGACGATTTTTGTCTGTTTGTTGTAAACGCGATATGCTTTAGCCTGCATTGAGTATCCGATGAATACTCCTTCATCTGCCTTTGGACAGAACTTTATGAGGTCATCCTTGTCATTTAAGGCGTAGCACGTGCACCCGAATGCGTGGAAGTACTTTATATTCGGGATGCGGTTGTTGATGATCTCGTACGGGGTTTTGTTGAACCGTTTGTTGATGATGGAGAGGTTTTGTGTGTAACAAGCAGTTGCAACATCTTCAGCCCAGAGAAATAGCGGCAGCTTGGATTATGACAGCATCGTGCGAGCGGCTTCGACAAGGGTACGGTTCCGCCGTTCTACCACTCCGTTTTTCTGAGGAGTCCTTCCGGCGTTTGGTTCTTGAACTCTGTCCCGTTGTCCGTCCTGATTGACTGAACTAGCTGTCAGAGATTCAGCTGAATGGTCTTCAGATGGGTAATAATCAGCTCCTTAGTTTCGTCTTTCGAGTATAAGAACTTTACCCATGTGTATCGTGAAAAGTCGCCGACCATTACCAGGGCGTATTTCTTTTTGTTGATGCACTGAACACACATTGGTCCACACAAACCCATATGGATGAGTTCGAGGGACCGAGACGTGCTCGGAGCGGCTTTCGGCTTATGAGTGGCTCTCTTCATCTTGCCCACTTCGCATGCCCCGCAGAGTCTGTCTTTCGCGAACTTGAGCTCGGGCATGCCTTTAACGTGTCCGCCTAGCACCAATTTGTTGATGTTCTTGAAGTTGAGGTGCGAGAGTCGTCGATGACAGATCCACGCTTGTTGGGAGTTGGCCTTCAACATGAGGCAGACTGAATCATCGGTCTTCAGGGCGGAGAGGTCGATGGTGTAGAGGTTGGATTTCCGAGTTCCAATAAGTAATTCCTTTTCTTCTTCAGTACGAACGCTACACCTTTTATCTTTGAATTTGACCTCGAGATCTTTGTCGCAGAACTGTCCGATGCTGAACAGGTTGTGTCCCAATCCCGCGACGTATGACACCTTCTTGATTGTGATCTTATCTTGAACTATGTCGTCGTAGCCCATAATTGGCGCTTTGTCATCGTTCCCAAATCTCACATCTCCGCAGTATTTCTCTTTGAAGTTCGTGAGCAGCTCCCTCCTTCCGGTCATATGCTTGGATCATCCTGAGTCTAAGTACCACACATGACCGTCCTGCAAAAACGAGATTAGGGATTTTTAGGTACCCATTTGAAAATAGGTCCTGGAGGGTTAGGTTTAACACCTGACTGGGGAACCCATTTTAAATTAGGCTTCCTTTTGGGCTTACGAGATTTACGTTTAGGTTTAGAGTTAAAGACATGATAAGAACCAAACCAATCAGATGCATAACGATTATCATCAAAATCATTCAATCCGCAGTTAGAACAACACAAACAATCATGGGATAATTGAATCAATTGTTGTATAGAATAAAGTCTTAACGGACATTTAATACTTTGTACAACAAAATTATTCAAATCATGAAAACCACAATCATTAATGTTTTTCCTAGAATTGAAAGCAGGATTAAATGACTTTGACTCCGACTTGCTCTTGTTAGATCCTTTGGCTACCCACTTTGGTATGTCTTGTTTGGCCCGACCATTTTTATCTGAAAAATCATTAACGGCATGGTCAGCAGAGTTTGAGTAGGAAGGATTTCTATCATTTGTTCGATTTGTCTTTTGTCGCGTCTGTGAACGTTTTTTAGAATGAGAATCGGTTTTAGAAACGTTGTTCACAGCCGGGGTCTTGAGTTTTGAAGAACACTCGCCTTTTAAAAATTTTACCGGTTGATTTTCTGCATTAGAAAGAAAGTCAACACTCGCCTTTGGAAGAGGTTTGTCGAATTCAAACATAACAAACTCCTCATCTGAACTTTCATCGGAATTCATATAGGCTGAAAAATCAATATCAGGGACAGATGGAACAAGATTGGTCGAGGGAGGTAAGGAACACTTTGAATCTGTGTTATTGGAAGAATCTATTGCAGACGCTTTTTGAAATTCAGAGTTAAGAATCTTTTAAACACAGTCATCTTGAGACTCTTTTCCTTTTCTGGAAGATGTTTTGCCAGTAAAGGCCTTACACGAAGATGTATCTGATGAGTTTGAGGAAGGTTCGGGTAGATTCACCTTTTATTTTTGGAGTTTCAGCCTATATGAATTCCGATGAAAGTTCAGATGAGGAGTTTGTTATGTTTGAATTCGACAAACCTCTTCCAAAGGCGAGTGTTCTTCAAAACTTTTTTGGAGTTGGTCAAACTTCTCTTGGAGTTGACTTTTACTCGCTTGTTCTTGCGTCACTTTTGTTGCCAAGGCAGGCAGTTTGGATGTGAGCCTATTGATTTCTACCCGGAGGAGTTCCTTGTCCTCAACAGATGCAGGTTCTGTTTTGGTGGATTTGAGTTTCTCAATTTCAGTTAGAAGCTCTTGTTTTTCTTTTTGAAAACTAGTCATTTCCTTTTCGAGTGTCTCCTCTAACTCGACTATTTTTAATTCCAAAACAAGAGGAGGAACATAGAGTTTAAACTCGTCTGTCTTTGTTTTGGGTTCAGGTGTTGGGGCCTCATCCTTTTTAGAGGAATCCTTGGGCTTTGCAACCTTATAGACGTCAAAGTAGTCATTCGAAAGATACTTAGATTTATTTTTCTTGTAAGAATAGTTAAGAGGTTCATACGCAAAAGGTAATTGCATTTTAGTGGTGTGTGCGCGTTTGTATTCCTCAGTTTCCTCTTCCTTTTCTTCGAGAGGTCCAGTCCATTTGATTTTGTATTCGGGAAACTTTTCTCGAGACCAAGAAAGTTAAATTCGTAAAGAGTAGGTCTCATTGTCAAAATCTTTTCAAGTATTGTGGGTTATCGTACCCAATTCCCCATTCTTTATTAAAATAAGTAAATTCTTTTGGTTTGTTCATATGAATTGTTTGATCAGTTTGACCTCGTTTATGAAGTTTAATTTCAAGATCAGATATTTTTGAAACAAATTCTTTGTGTTGAATTTGAATAGAGGAGCATTTGATAGATAATCTCTGCTTTCTAATTCTCACACTGATCAAGTTTTGAGGTTAGATCAGATATCTTAGCCCTAAGATCTTTGGGTGAAATGGAAAGATTTGCACACTTTTCTTTCAGATTGGCATTGTCGAACTTATATTTATCAGTGATTTTCTTTTGAACATCTAGCTTTTCTTTTAAAGAGTTCATTTCAAGCATTTGTTCATTAGTGGAAGCCTTATAGGAGTCTATTCTTTGAACAAGTGGTTGCATCTGATCGACTAAGCCTTGATAGATGGGATACATACCTGACAAAGAATTCCTTGATTTGCCGGAAGAGAGTGGTTGCCCGTGAAAGCATCAGCATCTTCAGAATCGCTTTCGTCGTCGGAACGATTTAGCTAGTGGTCGTCTTCAACTAACAGTGCCTTTCCTGCAGCTTGCTTTTCTACTAACAGCAGTTTTGCCTTGTAGTATTCCACGTTACGCACAACGGGCTTTCGACAGTCTTTGGCAAACTTGCCCAATTTTCCGCAGTTATAGCACGTGACTGGCTCATCCTTTTTCTTTGACTCGGGCTTTCGTTCATTCTTCTCCTTGTGATCTGATTGCTTGTGCTCGTCAGACTTTCTCTTTCCTTCATATTTCTCTTTATAATCGTGGCGCTTGTTGGGAGTAGTAGAGTAGCGCTGATTATTAGAGGAAGGCTTCTTGAAGAACTTCTTTCTTTGAAAAGACTTGGTGATCAGGGCCATTGCTTTCTTGATTTCAGTCAGCTCAGGGTCAGAGTCGCTTTCCTCTGTTTCTTCAGATTCTGGTTCAGATTCACTGGACTCTTTGGTTCTCTTGGAGTGACGACAGGATGACTTGCCGCTTTTTGAAGATACAAGAGCGAGGGGATCGACTTGTGACTTGGAAGATGATTTCTGAGTGCTCATTGTCTCCATGACTTCATCCTCGTCTTGCATGAGCATCTCGTAAAGCTCATGGATTGGAACGTTCTCAATCAGATTGTTGTGTTTGATATGAGAAGCGAACACTTTCCATTCTGGCAGGAGATTATTTAAGAACTTAAGGCCATTCTTCGTGTTAGATCGAGTGATCTTGTTCTTGTGGAGCTCGTTCAGAAGAAGTCATAATCGTCCATATGCCTGAGTTATTGGTTCGCCCTTGCGCTGCTTGAAACCGTCAAATCAGGTGATGCAGCTGTTGATCTTTAACTAATTTCCTACTTTACTCCCGCTCATCATCTTCTCAACTTGACCCCACATGCCTTTGGAGGTATCCTTGAAGCTATCAATGGCCATGTAGATCTTGTTCGGTAGACTCTGACCAGATATCGCTTAGCATGTTTTCACCATCAAACCTGATTTTCTCCTCGTCGGTCATCTGGATGTAAGTCTTGGCCGTAGGTCGAGCTTCAGCACCTTCTACTTGAGTTGGTACACTTGTCATTGGAGTTTCTTGTGGGCCTTCAGTGAGAGATTGCCAGATGTATTCGAAGTTATCTTTACCTTCGATAAAGATGATGAATCAGTCTCGCCATTGACTGTATTCGCCTCGATAGAGAGTCGGAGGCTTGGCGTCGGTACCGATAGCTAAGGCGTCGCGAGACATCGTGATGTGTGCACTAACTTGATCGTCAGACAGAAGTGTTGATTCAAGGTGGAAATCCTAACGCAAGGCACTACGAGTGACAGCCCTAACGCAGGATCTACGAATGAAACTAACTAAAATACTGGTAAGAAATTGAAAACAGACTTACCGGATAGGAATCCGGATAAATGTGCCAGATCAGGAAGTGTCAGGAACTGAATTGTGTGAAGTGTCCAGACAAATAGAGATACCGGATAAATAAGAGTTTACCGGATAACTCAAGGTTACCGGGTAAATCAAACTTACCGGATATAAGGAGTAACCGGATAAAGTGAAGTGACCGAATAAAATAAGGTTACCGAATAAAAAATTATTTACCGGATGGAATGTCGGGGAAGCTGGAGTATTCGAACAAGGTCTATCCGGGAAACAAAAGCAACTCGGGTATGTTAAAGGATAGTTTGGCAATCCGGATAAGATACCGGATACGTGGGACTTACCAGGAAGTGTTAACAGTCCGGATAAGATACCAGATGAAACTTCCGGATACTATGAATTCTACAGGGAACAATTACCAATCCGGACAGGTGACGTCCGAAAACTGACGAACAAAGGAAACTTACCCGGAATCAATGATATCTTCAGGATAGAACGGCTGACGTACGGACACGGCGGCTGGACTGAAAAATCAGATCGATGAAACAATTAGGGTTGCTCGATTTCTTTCTTGAAAGGTTAGATATCGACCAAAACACGAAAACAAACAAACCCAAATCGATTTCTAAGCAAAAGACAAGATTTTTGATGAAAACATTTGTACTTTGACAGGAACAGAGACCCAAAAACTTGAAAATTTTCTTTTGCTTAGAAAAAACTTAAACGAACGAATTGGACTTTCAAAAATTGCAGAAACGTTAATAGAACCAGTACGAATCGAATGGAATAAGCACAAACAAGCAATTTTATCAAAAACCAACAGGGATATAATAGATCAGTCGACAGAATACCATAAAACTTACCAGAAACCTTTGAATCACTTTGAATCGAATCGTATGTACGCTCTGATACCAATTGTGGATCCCAGATTAGTGCAATACAGTAGAAATCACGAACAATAATCAATAAACGCAGTATTATTTCAACTTGTCATCCATCTATTTCATAACCATTCAGAGAATTCAGAGAGTATGTTTACAATGGTTAAATGGACGATTAACCTCAATAATGAGGCTAACAACACATTATATAGCTAGGCTAGACAACTAAGGCCCATGGCCCATTACAAGATAAAGCCTATATATAATGTTACAAATTAATCCCTGAAGTTCTATTCATTCTAATTTTATTCCCAACAGGTACTTTCCGGACTCTTCCGGATTCCTCAACGTTTTCCGGTAAACCTCTTCCGGACTCCCAAGGGTTTCCGGATAGAGCGACTTCCGGACTACAGGGGTTTTACCGAACGATTCCATTCCGAAAACAATAACCATTTCCACAAATCAACACAAGACTTGGTGTTAAGCCACAACAAGCAAAGAGACATTATTCTAAACGATTTAGCCCACTACTTTCTCCGATTTCCCACATTGATTTAGTTGGGAAAAACACACAGACCACAATATCTCTCTTTTGAGTGAAATTGTTAGGATCCAAGCGCTTACCACTACGCCAAAAGCAATGCTGGTGGAGAAGGCGCAACTTATTTCCGTATAGCGTAGCAGCCAGCGCCACGTTTCGATTTAGGGAGATTGTTAGGGCAGGTTTTATAGTTGATTTAAAGTTCAAGGGTTGAATTGTATTTGTTTAAATTAGAGCTTATTAGTGAACGGGTCGTGGGCTTGTTAACCACAGGCCCATTGTATTTAATGTAAGATTAGCTTGGAAAAACAAGCCAATCATCCTTTTACTTTCCAAACAGTATTGTATTATTCTCTCTGAAAGTGAATAACAGGGATGACCAGTTGAAATCATTTGTTCTTATTGTTCATCTATTTCGATTTCATCATTGTTGCATGGATCTGGTAATAACAATTGGTATCAGAGCAGACGGACAGATTCGATTCAAAGCCTCTCTAGTGATTTCTGGTAAGATTTTGACTTTTCACGTATGTGTTCATCTTGAATTTTCAAAATCTTGATTCTGATTAAATTGATCGATTTTGCTCATTGGGTATTGTTAGCATCATTACTAAGAGTGATTCTACAAATTTTCATATCTTTATTCGATCGATTGAGTGGTTAATTAAGCAATTTAAGATCAAAAGTTTTTGGTAGTGTTCTTGATAAAAATCGGATTTTTAACCATCAAAACTTGTTGTTTTTGCATTGAAATCGATTGGATTAGTGTTACTTTTGTGTTTGGCATTGTTACTAATCTTCCAGGATCGATTTTGGGCAACCCTAATCGAAAATTCGATCGAGTTGAGCAAACAGCTGTGTTTTCCGGATAACCCAACTGTGGTTTCAGGACAAGTTGATAGTTCTCGGATAATTGTGTTATTCCATCCGGATTCGTCACTTTTCCGGGTAAGTCGTCCGGGTAAGTTGTTTAATTTCCACTCTTTCCGAGTATTTCATTCCGGAAACCCAAAGTTTCCGGTAAAGAACTTTTATCCGGACAACTCTGAGTATCCGGTAAAGAATTTTTATCCGGACAACATTAAGTTTCCAGGAAAGCCTTTATCTGGAATCTCTTTCTACCAGGTAAGTCCATCACCTGGTAAGCTCAGTTTTCCGGATTCCTTTTCCGGAAACCACCCGAATTCCTCAATCCGGTAAGTCCATCACCCGTGCCAAGTCACAGGAGGGGGACATTTAAGTATCTTTGATACTATTCCACTTTGAATCGAACAATCGTCTGACGATCACTCTAGTGCAACTGAAGATGTCTCCTGTTGAAGAAGACATGACAAAGCCATGTCAGGTATGTGAACCTATCTTTTCAGAACTTTATGACCGAATTTGCTGAATGGGTAGATTCCTTTAAGGCCACCTCTAATGAACAACTGCTTGAGATTAGATCACTATCTGAAAAGCTAGATGTTCAAAGGAGAATAACTGAAAAATATAAGTCTGAAAATGCTAATCTAAAAGACAAATGCAAAAATCTTTCATTAGCACCTAAGGACTTAAGGGCCAAGTTATCTGATCTTCAGTCTCAGTTTGATAAGTGCTTGAATGAGAAAGAAGAAATTGTTTATCAATGTTCTTCTATTCAAATTCAACACAAGGAGTTTGTGACTAAAATCCTTGATCTTGAAAACAAACTCCACAAAAGGGGTCAAACTGATCAAACCATCTTTCTGAATGAACCTAAAGAGTTCACATACTTTAACAAAGAGTGGGGAATCGGATATGATAACCCACACTATTTGAAAAAGGGAAGATGGCATGTACCCACTCTGTATGATTTTGCTTGTTTTGGATTAGATAAAAACTATCCAGAATATGCAATTCAATGGACTGGTCCTCTTGAACCCGAAAAAGAGGAGGACACCGAGGAACATAAGCGCACACACAAACGAGGAATTCAACTCCCATTTTGTTATGAACCTTTAAACTACTCGTATCAAAAGGACAAAAAGTACCTTTCCAATGACTACTTCGATCCCTACAAGGTAGCTACACCCAAGGATTCCTCCAAAAAGTATGAGGATCTAGCACCTGCAACCAAGACTGAGACGGATGAGTTTAAACTCTATGTTCCCCCTCTCATCTTGGAAGCAAAGATAGTCGAGTTGGAGGAGTCCATTAAGAAAGAAAGGTCAATGTTTCAAATGGAAAAGCAAGTCTTACTTACAAAGTTTGAGAATCTACAACCGGTCAAAACTGAAGTTGTGTCTGGTGAAGGACAGGAAATCCTTCGGAATGAATTCAATCAACTAACATCACAACTGTCTGCCTTGGCAACAGAAAAGATGGAAGAGTACACGAGAAATGGTCAGCTTCAAGAGAAAATTGACCAACTGCTATCTGAAAAGCAGATCTCACCCGAACTTTCCTCAAATTCATCCGACACGTCTTCGTGCAAAGTTTTCTTAGGCAAGATTTCTAGTTTACAAGACGGTCAAGATTCTCAAGACGAGAGTGTTTTAAGGAATTTGAACTCTGATTTTTTTCTTAGCTTCCACACCAAATTCCCCAAAGCACACAAGCACAAAGAGCTCCTTGCCTTCCTCGACCGATCCAAGTCCAGTAATTCCGGATGTCCATTTTTCAGAATATGTGAACTCCGAAGGCAATTCTGATGGAGAGATTGAGTCGTTCCCCTTCGACAAGCCTCTTTCAAGTCATACTGATTTTTTGTCACCAGTAGTAAATCGACCGGTCAATTTTCTAAAGGGAGATAGTTCTCAATCAAATACTCCGGTTGTGATTAAGATGTTCAAAAATGCTTCAAATTCTCAAAAACAATCACAGCCGAAGCAAAAGACCGGTCAACCACCTGCTAAGATTCCTGTTTCTCAAAAGTCACTGACCACACTGTCCCTGTTGTTTCGGATAAAATCGGTCGCGCTAAACAAGCAAAACCAAAGTGGTCAGCCAAGGAATCTGTCGAGGGTGCTGCATCAAAGTCTTTCAATACTGTGTTTTACCCTAGAATGAACAAAAACAATTGTGCTTGGAATCATAGGAATGATTTTGTTAAAAGAGATGTTAATTTTCCGATGAAAATTTATTCCACTCAACAATTGATTCAATTGTCGCATGATTGCTTATGCTGTTCTAGTTGTGGTTGGAATGACTTTGATGATATCAATAACAATGATTGGTTTAGGTCATATCACATGTACAATCATTCACCCAAACACAAACCCCGTAATAACAAGAGAAAATATCATCAACAACGGGGTTCTCAAATAGAGGTTAAACCACAGCGGGAGACCAACCCCATTCCAAAACGGGCTTCTCCCACTGAGGTTAGACCGGCACCCAGGTGGAAAGCTACTACAAAATCTGTTCCTCCTAAAGGTGTAAATTCTGCACCGAAGAGGAAACAAGTGCCAAAACCAATTCCCTCCACCGGTGTAAATCCTACACCTAAAGGGAAAGCTGGGACAAAGCAAGCTTCCCCAAACGGTGCCAAACCTAACCCTCCCGGACCCAGGAAAATCTGGGTACCGAAGGTCCGCTAAACTTGTTTTGCAGGACGGTCATGTGTGGTCCTTAGACACTGGATGCTCCACACACATGACCGCAAGGAGGGAGTTGCTCACGTTCTACAAGGAACAATATTAAGAAGACGTGAGGTTTGTCTATAATTGTGCTTTAACAAGCTGCTCATGTGTTTAGGGGGGAGCATAATCAGCTATCAGGTATGTTACTCTACTATTAAGGGGGAGCGTCACACACAATTTTTTTAATGCTGAAATTTTTTTTTGTGTGTGTGGATACTCCCGTGTGCACTTCACTCTACGCGCACATTCTGAGGGGGAGCATGTCATCTAATGCTCATCATTTGAGGGGGAGCGACACAAATTTTTCTTTAAACGTCTAAAGTTTTTGTGTGTCAGACTCTTTATTGCACATCCCTATACACTATCCGAGGGGGAGCAAGTTTTTCCCATTCTCAGTTTGAGGGGGAACGAGAGATCCACTTTTTCAAAATTCTACAGGTTTCATCTCTTTGAAAAATGGAATTATTCTTTAAAGTGTAAAAGTGTCCGGACACCCATCAGTCCGGATGACTTTCCGGACCGGATGGGTATCCGGGTAGGACTATCCGGAATCCCTACTCTCTCCGGAAACACCCTTTGTCCGGATACTTTGTTTAGACCGGAAAAGGTTTGCCATTCCGTCCTTTTTCATCCGGATACCATGTTTGTCCGGAAACTCTATTTGTCCGGGAAGTATGGTCTGTCCGGGATGTTCTACATATTTTCATTATGTCCGGACTCCTGTGTATTTGTCAATTCAGCACCTGCCATCACACTGCCAGTACTCAATCTGTCTCAGATTGATCCATTTACAGCAAAGGTACGCGCCGGAACTTGTTTATCCGTCTTGTTTACTAACTTTGGATCTTTTACAGATATTCCATGGCGGATCAACAACCTCTCACTTCGAGGGGGAGCAAGTCAATCCCCATGTATGTTTTGAGGGGGAGCAGGATAATACCCCAGCTATGCACATACCTAAAGCCCTACCTGTGATAGCATATAGACGAGGGTTAGGGAATCCCATGGTCCAGCCAGAGCCGGAGGGACCTTCCCCGGGACATAGAACATGTGAAAAGGAGGGTGTTAAGGTCGAACGCGAACCAAGAAAGATTGAGCCGTAAAGATAACGAGGCTCCTGAGCGAAACCAGCCACGTCATATCCGGGTTGCCACATCTACTACCTCGTCTCATTTGTTGGGACAGGGTATTGAAGAAGCCTCCGTGGACCCAGCGGAGCAATTGCACGACCTCCATAGCCACTCATCCATCTCTCAAAAGACGGATGTTTCAGTCTCACATGGGGATATAGCACAACTTCCACTGGTCCCTCATTTGGAGGGTTCTGGTGTTGAAACAAGAGACCAGCCACCCCCGGCCTCGCCTTCATTTCGTGCAAAATCGAGTCTAGCGCCATTCGACATTGAACATCCTTCGGCTAGGACACTTGAAGCGGAGAAACACCAAGTCGAGACTCTTCGTGACTCGACCGGAACCACCGTAGTGTCTTCACCTCTTGGTGGAACACAAGGATCGGCGGGAAATCCTACCACAGCTAACATCACGCCAACTGTGAACGTAGGTGGCTCTACCCCTGTGGTGGACGCCTCAACGGGGAATCTAAGTGATCCCGGTGTTACTTTACCCGACTTCGTGTCACCAGGGTCTCCGGACAGCACCCTTAAGGCTGTCCGCCAGGATATGGAGCAACAGATGCAGCAACATGTAGCCGCTAAACTTGCCAAAGATATGCGCGCTATCAAAGGTAAAGGCCACCTCGTCGAAACTGAAACCGCCCCTGTACCTCCACCGATTCAACCGCAACCTATCTATTCGGTGGACACCCTGAAGACGATGCTATTGGCCCAACTGCTCCAGGAATCAGATACAACCACATCTACTGAAGCAGACCTGATCTCAGTTCTCCGATCACAGGTCACTGTTCCATCTTCATCTATTACCACTCGCTTAGACGCCATTGACTCGAATCTCAAGGACTACAACCTAGCGCTCACAACGCTGTCCGAGAGAGTCCGCTCACTCGAAGACACCTGCAAGAGTCAAGCAGGCGGCCTGAAGCGGAAACACGATGACCAGGATGATCCTGATCACCGTGAGGGGGAGAAAAGACAACGTCTGACCGAGACCGCCTCCCTAATCCAGACTGAAGCTACAACAGTGGTTCATCATGAACCCCCAACTGCGGCAGCTACAACAGAAGCACCAGAAGCCGAGTTACCCTTAGCAGACATGGTTATAGACATGGAGATATTAGATGAAGAAGACCCGACGGTTGAAAAGCCCGAGGGTTCAACACAGGAACTGATTGATTTTGACTCATCAGACATACCGATTCTGGACATGATAGATCCAGATTGTGAAGCCAACCCGGAGACCGAAGATACATGGTACGAAAAAGCCTCCAGTGCCGTAAATCTCCAGGTAAATTTGGTCTTCCCCACTGATGAGGACGACAACGTTGATTATGATCAGTTCCTGCTCCAAAATTTGTATGGAACATCCCCCGTTTACTATGCTCAACCCGCCGGAACATCATCAACAAGACCCGAGTCTACTACTTCCGATCTTTCGACAACTGCTCCTCCCACGACAGCTTCTGATCTTCCTCCCCCTCCTCAACAGCAACAAATCCATTGGGAGAAGATCATGGTACTTATCCCTCACTTGGAGGAATCTTTGAAGAAGTTGTTCATCCACAAGCTTCGCCCGATCGAGCCGACCTTCTGTCTGGGTATTTACAACCTTAACCCAGAATTTCAACGCCGATATATCAGCACAATGCAGCGGTGTCTTCCAGTCGACCAGGTCAGAACCAAACTTCGAATCACAGAGGTAATCAGTATCTATTCAAGACGCATTATGAGGATCGTCTACCCAGTTTTCATTGTTCGACGTGAAGATGGGAATGAATGGAAATTTTCAGAAGCTAACTTCAAGAACCTCCGACCACTCGACTTTCTGGTTATTCTGAAAGACTTACGTACAAGAACCATCCGACCGCTAGAGATTACAAAGGCGCTCGAAGCTGTTCGTCGATACGTGGTCCGCACCATCATGATGTATCATCTAACGGACTTTCAAATGGCTATCGAGAACAAGGCGAAAAAGGTAAATCTGATCAAGCCGAATCTGAAAGCGCCTGAGTTAAACATGTATCCCGAGAACGCTATGCTTCTAGAACCAGAATTCGGGATTGTTTACCTCAACGAGCAAAAAGAGAAGAAGTTCATACGCTTCAGTCAGGTGGTAAGATTCTGTGACGGCACACTTCTAAAAGTCAGAGATGCTCTTCGAAAGATTATTCAGCACAAGTCTGAGAATCCAAGGTATTCTTATGTTCCGAATCCGAATGAAGTAACTGCTCGGAATGCCTTGGAAATGATTGAAGATCGCATCGACTATCGAAGCGCCATCAGATTGTTCGACGTACACTTCGCGCTTCGCAAAAGATATGTCTTCAACTGGAGAGATCTAGAGCGCCAACTCGAACTTCAAATCAAAGGGGGAGATTGTTAGGGCAGGTTTTATAGTTGATTTAAAGTTCAAGGGTTGAATTGTATTTGTTTAAATTAGAGCTTATTAGTGAACGGGCCGTGGGCTTGTTAACCACAGGCCCGTTGTATTTAATGTAAGATTAGATTGGAAAAACAAGCCAATCATCCTTTTACTTTCCAAACAGTATTGTATTATTCTCTCTGAAAGTGAATAACAGGGATGACCAGTTGAAATCATTTGTTCTTATTGTTCATCTATTTCGATTTCATCATTGTTGCACGGATCTGGTAATAACAGAGATGATGGTCAATGACCCAACAATCCCCCCCCAGCATCTTCCAGCACTCTTGGCTGCACAGCATGCCTTTGGCATTATAATGCACTCCATGGGATTCGAACCCGTGACCTGCTCTGATACCACATGTTAGGATCCAAGCGCTTACCACTACGCCAAAAGTAATTGTTGGTGGAGAAGGCGCAACTTATTTCCATATAGCGTAGCAGCCAGCGCCACGTTTCGATTTAGGGAGATGCTGATCATTGACCCAACAGAAATACAATAGTTACTAACTCCCTACAACTCCCAATATTCCTGATTAATTGAAGAGATGAAAGAGGAGGAGATTACCTTGATGAGAATGATGATTCTCCAAACCTTAGCTCCCACTCCAAGCTTTCCTTCCCAAAATTGAAGAGTTGCTCCACACAGGTCTCCTTACCCTTGCCGCACAATACTGAATAAGGAAAAATGAAGGGTTTTAGGGATTTTAACCCTATTTCTCTTATTCTCACATTTGCCACCAAAGTTTCAAATCTTCAAACCACACACACCATTTTGCTCTATATACAAAACAAACCTGGTTATTACAGTATCCTCCCCTCAAAAGAATTTTGTCCCCGGAATTCTGTCTTCGAACAAACGAGGAAAACGGGCCCTCCTGTTCGACTCCACTTCCCAGTCGCTTCCTAACCCTCATGGAAACGCCACTGAACTTTCACAAGAGAAATCTCTTTAGTTTTCCACCTTCTAATCTTGCGATCCACGATCGCCAACGGCTCCTCAACATAATTCAACCTCTCATCCACACAAATACCTTTCAACGGTATTGCCATTTTTCCTCGGCCAAGCACTTCCTTAGATTCGACACGTGAAATGTCGAATAAACTCCCTGAAGTTCCTTGGGCATCTCCAACTTATACGTCACCTCACACACACGCTCGGTGATGACAAACGGCCCGACATACCTAGGCCTTAGCTTCTCTTTCTTTCCAAAGCGCACAACGCCTTTCCACGACGAAACTTTAAGCATCACTTTGTCACCCACTAGGAATTCAATCGATTTCATCCCTATGCTCGCATATATCTTTTGGCGGTCTAGAGCCACCCTTAACTTCTCGCGAATTTGGTTGACTTATCGGTGATCAACCGCGCGACCTCCAGTTTCAACTAACGTCTCTTTCCCGTGATACTTCTTTACTCTTGGAAGATTCACAGATAACTGGACAAACTAACCTCTTTGCTTCTCTAAGGATTCTCTTGCTTCCACTTTGCATGACCCTTCAAAAACATAGCGTATGCCAACGAATTTTTTACACTTTCGGCTAACTACAACTCTTACCCCAAGTAATTCGCGTACCACAACTATGACGCCTCAGGCCAACTGTACACAATACCGTCCACACACCTAGACGTACAGTTTTGAAACGAATTAAGTTTTTTATTCACATCTTAACTTCCGTGACAGAAGAAATTTACAAAGGTTAACGCCGCAACAACATGAATCCCTCATTAGAATAATGAACGTTCTTAACACAAGATCAACCTCGAGACTCGAGTATCACCTTAACTCACATTTATGATCCTCTTCGACAGGTAACACGCAATTCTACAATCACTTTCCCTAACACAATATACGTCTAATTCATATAACACTTTCTTGCCTGAATTGCATTGACTACGATCCATCAATAATAATCAATTCACATGTTTTCACCACATCACCACCCTCACACTATTCGGAGCTAACAGTAGGAAACCTCCACACTCCAACATTTGAAGCACCCACCAATCCAAACAGAACCAATCTTGAAGACACACATTCAAATTCACACTACATCCAACCATCGTCCATCCATATATGAAATAAATTCAAGTTCCACCCACTTACCAGGAAGGAGTGTCCATGCTCTCACAAAACTATTTCCATCCGCTTAACACCGAACGACAAGCTCACTTGGAATATTTCCCACACTACTACCAAGTCTCACCCAAATGTCCTTCATTCCAAGCACTACTTTCAACTTCCTTCTTCTACTTCCTTTTCAAGTCATAAAACATGTTTCCAAAGAACGGCTCATCCGATGGTGCACACTTTTGACCGACCACACAAGCTAGTTTTCTTCGACCCTTACACCAATCACATACACGCAAATCCTCTTTCTCATACTCCCATTATGAGTTCATGTACCCGATGATGACATTCTGAAAATATTGCTTCTCATTTTCCGTGTCACTTGCCACACTTTCTACCTCCAATTTACTCACTTATTTAAACATACCATCCCCATTTCTTCAAGCTAGTATGGAACATTTCTTGTCCAACATTGACCACTCCATACACGCAATTTCAACGGTTACTATGCCTAACCAACAGTTTCACAAATATTTCAACGACACAAGGCAAACTCACTCATCAACTCATCGCAACCAAAGAACACACAATTTCCTTCTTAGCTAGCCGCCAACTACCACCTCATTCTTTCATCCTCGAATCAACAATACCACAATACCCACCAAACACCCATTCATCTCAACACACATATATTTGTCACCATTGCATAACTTATCAGCAATCTCCGAGCAAGGATTTCCACTTACGCTCATCTCATATTAACAACACTAGTCCACCACTTATCTTCACAACAACTTGTTATCACACCAAATACTTGCACGTCTACCTTGCATAAGTTACCACTAACTTATCTACACAACCACCACACCACAACATCACACTAAAGGCAAAATACTCACGATCCTTATTACACGCAATAGGCTTTTCTTCTCAATGCCAAACACAACAAACATTTGAAATAAAGTTATCCCATGACATGGTCTTTCCTCAAACCTAGATGAACCACATCTTATGATCGTCTACCTCACTCGATAAAGTCTTTGTCCCCAGCCGACTCTTCGGAATCTACACGAGGCACGCTCAAATAAATCAGACGATAAGACGCTCCCTTGCAGACCAACATAATCCATGTGTCCCACATGAGTTGTGCTAACTACTTCATTCATAAACGAAACATCAACCACATAGGAAAATTACCTACCCAACCATCGATTTTCCCACTTCCATAACACTCACATAAGGCAGTCCAGCACCCTGACAGATACACACCTTTCCCCAACCGACCTCTTACATTCGCGTATAAACCCGACAAAATAATCACGCCAGGGTTACCCTTTCCAACTCCAATCTTCCGACAACGAGAATTTCCACCGAAATCTAATTCTTCCCACGCATCGTAACTAACTTTGTGCCCCATAGTCCTCATATGTTTGAGCCACAAGGCTTACCCGACAAAATAGCCTAAATACAAGGCCACCTCAACTTCGTCCCCATGCCGATACCATTTCATCAACATGCTACAACGCTACCTTTCAAAGTATCTTGTCTACTTCGAAATCACCTGGGACACACCCCCGTCGTCAGCCACACGTCAAAATTACCAAATTAGAGCAAAGACTACCATAATACAAACATCCCTAAAGTCAAAGACTGAGACTGCAGTTATTCGCCACCCTCCCTAAAAGGAAACACCAAGGACACAAATCGACCACCGACGACTCAACCACATACTTCCACTCTCGAAACTTTTCCCATCCGTAGGCGCGATATCTCTCAGTACCTAGCGAGTTCATAGCCTTCATGCATGACGACACAATGATTTAAATCGTTTTACACACTTGAAACACACCGCGAAACAAGGTTTGATATGCATGACACGACACCTCCATAAGGAATAGCCACACACACATCGATCTCGAGGATCGCTCACACGCAACCCATGATATCTCACAGCCTTGTCCATCAATCGAAAGTGCATTCATTGAAACTCTTTTCGTGCAAAATTTTAAAATACAGCAAAATCGCCCACACTGGGAGAGTTGGTCGACTCTCACACTCGTTGATATGACAGCAACGTGTCCATACCGATTTCGCTTATAAAACCATGCGATCAAATGTTGTTATGATTTTTACAACAAATGTTAACTCACTCGTAAAAGAGGTGAAATAATTCACTATTTCTCCAAGTTTAAAATTTATCACACTACATAAATAAATTTATCTTTTCCTTCAAACACACACTTGCACGCGCCAACTCATTTTCAAAACCATAAACTTATAAGGCACACACACACACACACACACACATTTTGACATGTAGGACTCATGTAACTTGTTTGAAAATACAATGCATGACTCACTTTACATTGAAGGCTATTCGCTCTAGCAAGGTCAACTGTTTGCAGTCACAATAATTCAGCACCAGCGCCCTACTTCCGATCAAATCATCAGGTTCCTCACATTTGCACCAACCTTCGGTACCGGTGCTTCCCCACACACTTGTATGCCCCAACTTCACAGTTACCACTTGACTACTGATTTGTAAGATATGCGGCTTCTCTTCGACCCCAAATAGGTTAACCACAATAGTCTCTCTTCATCCTATCCTCGCCTCATATTACCAACCAACGCGTCTATCATTTCTCAGCCACCCTTGCCACTCTTCCACTGACTAGAGAGTAAGAAAGCAAATTTCTACTACCCGATTGAAACTCTCAAGATCCCAATTCATCGAAAACTCCCAGAATGAAGAATCATCAGAAATTAGGAGCTCGCCTCCAATCAATTATTCTTCCCTTAAGAACCCCAGAGATTCTACCTCACACGGCCACCCACCGTTCAAACAATACTCCTTCTAGATGGTCTCATCAATCACACCATGAACGATCTCGCACAACACACTAAACCATCGCCATCATGGCAAGTTTAGAACTCTCTACACACTACCGCCAATCTCTACACACTACCACCACTCTCTACACACTACCATAAATCTCTACACACTACCGTCGATCTCTACACACTACCACCAATCTCTACACACTACCACCACTCTCTACACACTACCACTAATCTCTACACACTACCACCTCCATCGATCATCTGAACAACAGTAATCGAGCACACCCATGCACCTGTAAATTCATAATGACATTGGCCAGATGTGATTTGAATTTACCTTACATGAGAGTCCTCACTACCATCGTCCCGAATTCTCGGTGATCCAGGTCTTCCCTAAAGACTTCATATATCTCAGATGTGTCCTCCTACTCCACAGTTTAAGTTTAGGCTCATCTAGTCACCTAAATCCCTTAAACTAGCGCTCTAATACCAACTGTAACAACTCACACCAAACAAGCATGCCAAAATCTACTTTTTTAATTCAAAACGTCAAAAATGGCCCAACATAGTCACACTATCAAGATTACAAAACTGAGTTTGCGAAATTAACTCTAACTACAAAATAAAAAGGGAAAGTCTTCTAATTCTTCTATACGCAAGCTCCAACTCACATCTTGCCATTTCCTCTAAATGAACTCTCGGCTACGTGCTTAACTGAAAACGTTTTAGTTTTGAAAAGCGAGGGTTAGACCATGAGGTCTAGTGAGATCCCTCTTGCTACAAACACCACGGCACAATTATCAATTAAAGAGAGTTTATAAGCATTTACAAACAGTTACACCTTTGTCAGTTTAAGTACACAAATAGCACATATTGATGGCTCGCACTTTGGTCACATACACACTTGTGACTAAGTGTTAGGGCACACACCCGCCCTTAGTAACATATGAAACGAATTCATATATTCTGCATGGGACACACTTCCCATATATCCACATCAAGTCATCGCATATCCTTCCCAACACATACTCAAAATATAACTAACACACCTTCATTACGCATATTTTAAACAACGTAAAAATATGCAATTCAATATATCGGTACAAGTAATAAATTCGAGTATCGATAAAACGTCAGTTAAGAAAGACTCACCTGGCGTCCACGCTAGCACATTCTTACTTGAAACCGATATTCTCTAACTGCACACCTACATTTTCACCCAACACACAAGAGTGAATAAGTCGCTCAACATCCTACAAGGATTTCTATCACACCTCTCGAGACACACCCCGACTTCTTTAAGGCACTCTCTACTAGGCACACGGAGAGGATACCAAAGGATTACCGACACAGTCCCAAACAGTGGAGTTTTCCGGACAACCACTTCCGGACAAACCCACTTTCGGACAACCCACTTCTGGTCACACCGCTTCCGGATTCCGGTACAATCCGTACTTCTTCCGGATTCCGGTACTTTCCGGACTCTTCCGGATTCCGGTACCTTCCGGACTCTTCTGGAAGGCGGTACCTTCCGGACTCTTTCGGATTCCTCAACGTTTTTCGTAAAACCTCTTCCGGACTCCCAAGGGTTTTCGGATAGAGCGACTTCTGGACTACAGGGGTTTTACCGAACGATTCCATTCTGAAAACAATAACCATTTCCACAGATCAACACAAGACTTGGTGTTACGCCACAACAAGCAAAGAGACATTATTCTAAACGATTTAGCCCACTACTTCCTCCGATTTCCCACATTGATTTAGTTAGGAAAAACACACAGACCACAATATCTCTCTTTTGAGTGAAATACAATAGTTACTAACTCCCCACAACTCCCAACATTCCTGATTAATTGAAGAGATGAAAGAGGAGGAGATTGCCTTGTTGAGAATGACGATTCTCCAAACCTTAGCTCCCACTCCAAGCTTTCCTTCCCAAAATTGAAAAGTTGCTCCACACAGGTCTCCTTACCCTAGCCGCACAATACTGAATAAGGAAAAATGAAGAGTTTTAGGAATTTTAACCCTATTTCTCTTATTCTCACATTTGCCACCAAAGTTTCAAATCTTCAAACCACACACACCATTTTGCTCTATATACAAAACAAACTCGGTTATTACATTTACCACTTAAAAATATTACCTTTATCGAAGTTTATGTCTAATTACTTAACCACTAGTGTCAAAATACATTCCATGATACAAACATTGAAATAAAAATGATCATTGTCAATAATAACAACGACACTCTTATGACTTTGTTGTTGCGTTAGTTTTAAATTTATCATGTTGTCTAAGGTTTAAAAAACAAAAGTTAGACTCATTGGACTATTGGATTAGTAGAAGTTTACTTAGTAGACATTTGATAATTAATAATGTTCAACATTTTTAATTATTGTATATTTATTAGGTTTAAGGTAGGGGTGTGCAAACGGTCGGGTCGGGGCCGAAAACACCGAACCCGATCGGGTTTCGGGGCATGGGGAGACCACCCGAAAACCGTCCAAACTATATTCGGATATTCGGATGTCGGGTTGGTTCGGGGTCGGATTTTTCGGGTCGGATTTTCGGATTTTTCGGGTATTCCATTCCCACCAGCAGCAGCATTGCAGCAATCACGTGAGATCTCATGGGAATTTACAGCAGCATCAATCTCAGTTCGTCGTGATCTTCTTCCATCATTGCAAAAATCGAAATTCAAGAAATGCCCAATTGAGATCAAACAGTACATAGACATTTAGACATATATATATATATATATATATAATTATATATATATCAAACAGCAGTACCCAATTGAAATATATATCATATATGTATACATAGACAGACATAGATCAAACAATACCCAATTGAGATATATATGTATACATAGACATATATATATATATATATATATATATATATATATATAGAGAGAGAGAGAGAGAGAGAGAGAGATCGGATATTCGGACGGGTTCGGGTGTTGGGACCCTCAACCCAAACCGATCCGTTATATTTCTCGGATTTATCGGGTTCGGGGTGATCGGGTTCGGATTTATCGGGTTCGGGATTTTGGCCTCTTTCTCGGGTTCGGGGCGGTCGGGTTTCTCGGGGCGGTCGGGTTTTGCTCACCCCTAGTTTAAGGAGTTCAAATTCTTTCGTGATATTTTACGGACCCTATGCGAAATGTTAAAAGGGGCCCTCCATAAGTAGTATATTTTTTTAAATATCGTCTTTTATCATCAGAGATAATATTGAATTTAAGAAATACTAATAATTCATATAAAACCATTTTTCCAATAATTCCTAATGAAAATTCAATTAATTGTTATTTCTAAATTAATATTATCTACAATATTATTTTTACATAGCATCATAAATTCGTTACACCGTCAAAAACTTCCTATGATGTACCTTTAATATATAGATTGACATCATTTTAGGTCATATTTTTTGCTATTCAAAGTAACATGTAAATCAATATTAATTGGTTGAGGTTCCATGTCACCTAATATTAATGTTTTCATCACCATGTTAAACATTTAGTATTAATACAAACTTTTTGGGAACCATCTATCTTAGAATTAAAAGTCTATGTTTGTTATAGTTTGAAATCTTATTCTTGTTTTAGAGAGGGAAGATTACTTAAATTCATGCATTCAATATTAGCTAACAAGGAATCCATAATATATCAAAAAACAAGCGTATATATAAAATCCTAAATATAGATATAAGTTGGATAGTCTCATATGGTTGGTAACTTTTTTTCAATAGACGTAAGTTTTCTTAGTTAATAACTAGAAAACTACTACACTATAATACAAAAATAGAATTCATACAGATCAAAAGAGTCAATGAGAGATGAATGATATACGATATATCAAGGGTTTTTTTAGCAAATTAGTTTTAGATATTGGTACTATATAAAAAAAGACTTAAAGAAACAATAAGCAAATAAACAATACTATAAAATGAACGACCAATTAACTTTTTACATATGTTCTTCTCCAATTTAATTAATTAATACATGTTTGGGTTTTTAATATAATATTAATTTTTTTATTTATTTTGTTAGATAATAAAAAAAATTCTCTTTTATTTATTACTAATTATTTTAAATTACTACTATATACCACTGTTTTAAAAAACTCGCCGCACAGCCGTCATGGCGCGCCATGGCATCAAGGCTTGTGTATCACGCCACGTTAAGCCCGTGGCACGCCATGGCCTAATGCGCAGTTTTCGTAATGCGATATTTGATTTTTCTTTACGTTTTCAATGTCTTATTTGCAAGTTTTTTAATATATAACATAATTTAACTTTCGTACTACAATTGGCTCATTGAGTAACACTACAAAACATATTTTATATATATAATATTATATATGAACTAGAAATTTGACGTCATAAGTCACGTCTTGAAAACGTCATGGCTTCTAAGGCTTGAGGCTTGGTCTCGCCGCTACGCCACGCCTACGCCATTTAGAACCTTGCTATATACAAAACAAATTCGGTCCTTATTGTTTTTTTTTGCCCTAGATGCCGTACTCTCCTCATTTTATATATTTTAGAGTAAATTACATTTTAATCCCTGTGGTTTGTTGAAATTTTCTATTTTCGTTCTTATGGCTTTGAAATTACGATTTTCATCCCCATGGTTTATATTCTATCACTTTTTTCGTCCATATGATTTAAATTTTATTGCTATTTTCATTCATATGGTTTATAATTCATTTCTATTGTAATAACTTTTGTTTAAGAAAATAAACTTTTATGAATTTAGGGACCTAGTGTGTCAAGTGGATGAAGTCTAGGATTCATGGATGCAATTTTCTAAAAGGTGGTATGCAAATGAAAGGCCTTAAACGGCCAAAGAATTTACTCACGGCTTTGGCTCTTTGCATAGACAAAACCGACGATCTTCATGCATATATATAGGTGTTAGACCTGCAAGTATAAGCAACAAACACTTGAGAGAAGAGGCGGATATAAGAAGGGAAAAGCGGTGACGGTTTGGGAAGCTAAACAGTTCGACGTGTTTTCGGTAAGTGTTTCGTACCCCTCGCCTTGAAATATTGGTTGCTATATACTTATTTTGGTCGTTCGGTTCGTTCGGGTAGGTTCCAATAGGGTAACGGTGGCCAACGGTCATCGCTAGCACCCCACCATATGTCACTAACGGTAATCTCCATGACACCGGGTTGTCAATTAAACCCTTACCTTCGTCTTGGTATTAGAAGTTAGAACTTTCGGGTTGCGAGAGTTGGATCAAAGTGTGTGTGCAAATAAATAAATAAATATATATGTGTGTGTGTATATATATATATATATATATTATAAAAGTGGATGACTCGACTTCTCGTCGCGATAAATCAAATGATTAAGAACATACTATGATGAAAGGTTGTTTTTTAGGCGATAATTTTCTGGGTCGTTAACCTTTCCTGGAATTGAAAAAAAAACATAAAAGCAAGAATAACATAAGGCGTCGGTAGTGTAGCTATCAAAATCTCTTCTTGGTTGACTGTAAGTTAATATTAATACTTGGGAGATAAAGCTATATATATGTATATGTATGCGATGCCATAACTGCCATGGGTTCAGAGACATGCATATTTATAAGTAATTCTTGCATGAAATGAAGTCATGCAAAGTTATGAAGGTTTTGTTCTATATATGTATTTTCTTTCCGACAAACACATGACACATTGTGATACCCTACAAAATGCACTATCATACCTTATCATGTGATACACTATCTTAAATCACAATGTATCACAGTGATACAAAATACAATGTGAGACCAAAATACATACAAGATTCATTGTAGCCACTGTGTATATATATAATTGACAGAAGAAGAAGAAGAAGAAGAAGAAGAAGAAGAAGAAGAAGAAGAAGAAGAAGAAGAAGAAGAAGAAGAAGAAGAAGAAGAAGAAGAAGAAGAAGAAGAAATAGAGATGCATTGTGATACAAAATACAATGTGATATCCAAAATTACGTACCAGATTCACTGTGATACACCCCCAAAACCAAAATCACATTGTGATACCTTATCACATTGTATAATGATGATACATATTACGATATCAAATAATTCTAAACTTTAAGACAATGTATCAATGTGATACACACTGTGTGTATCACTGTGATACGTAGGGAATAAACATTGAATGGTGATTCAAATAACTGTGATTACCATAGTGTTACACTGTGATTCTTGTGATACACTCAAAATAATAATGATATTGAATGTTGGTACAGATCTATCTCCGTCAAAACACAAGATCGACTTTCTTCTCATCGATGAAACTCCATATCCCACTTTATTCTCATCGGCAAAATTCCAGATCCCATCTTCGGTGAAATCCGACACAAATACTAGATCCATATTCGAAAAACTCCAAAACGCAGACTAGATCTACTTTCAGAACCCCGACACAAACATACACACACATATTGAAGTTGTTTGAATGTTGGGTTATAGTTGGAAGCTTTCAAGAGTTGAATGGAAACTGTGGATGTTAATGGCTACGAAGATAATCGTTTATATTTGATGACGATGAAGATGGTAGAGACAATAAGAGAGAGGTGACAGTGATGAATGACAAAGTGGAAACAGGCGACGGAGGTGTGGCGGTGGGAGTGGCCGTCGAAGAAACCCAACAAGACATAAAGTAGAAGTGATTAAAATAGGGTTTGGACTTTGGAATATCATGCATTGGAAAAAAGTTGCAGGTTTTTACACAATTAAGGTATGAATGAAATACATTGAAGAAAAAAAATCAAATATGAGATAATCAAGGAAAGTTGGAAAATTTAGTGTAATCGTAATAGGATATAAATCAAATCTTAATTTGCTTAGTTGTCATCCAAAACACAAAATTACCAATTCACCCTTTATCATTAATTAAATAAATGTATTTAATTATCTGAAATGATTGGTTGAAATGAGATCTCACAGTTATCACAAACTGAATAGTTCTCATTTGATTAAACCCTTATATATATATATATATATATATATATATATATATATATATATATATATATATATATATATATATATATATATATATATATATACTAGCTATCTACCCGTGCAATGCACGGAATGCCAAATTTCATGTAACAGAGAACAAAAATAAATTCATTTTTTCGTTGGAAAACATAAATTTATTGAATATTTTACGTTGTTAAGTAGGAATTATCTTTTGTCTTTAAATTGAACGCGTTTCGGTTAGTTTTCATGGAGTTTAATGTCTTAAAAAATTGTATGTATGTAGTAAGTTGTATGCTTAAGTTTTTAAAAAATTTATTTTAAACCAAGAACGGAAATTTAATTCACTTTCTTATTTTATGTTTGAACATAATAGAAATCACAAGTGATGGTTGAAAATGAATTGCAAACTCCTGTTGTTTAAGATAACTTACTTCATTGAATTTTTATTTATAATTTAAATATTTTATATCTAAAAATAAAATGCGATTCATAACCACGACTCGACCTGTAGCAGAAGATGTTTTTCACTACCAGAGAAAGCTAACAAACCGTACAAACCGTTGTTTTCAATGTTTAATTGAATGAAATTGTTTCATGAAAGTGTTTCATATGATGAAATTGTTTTTTATAATTCTTTTGTTGATGAAATTCTTTTTTATAATTCTTTTTTTGATGAAATTGTTTTATATATTTTTGTTTCTTTGTAAAAATGAAATTGTTTTATGTATTTCTCATTTTGATGAAATTTATTCAATACATTCTTGATTAATCAAGCTTCATATAATTTTTTATGAAATTGTTTCATATATTCTTGACTAATCAACCCTTATAATTAGAAAAAAAGGTGAACAAATATATGATTGGTTGAACGTGGTTTGTACGGTTTGTTAGATTTCACTGGTTTTAATTTAACACAACCGGACCTATATATATACCTATTAGAGAATGCTCATTTGAACCGCAATTACAAAATATTCATATCGGTTCACATATGCATCTTAAATGAACTTTTTCAATGATTCATATATGAACCATCCCTTAATCTTCCATTCTCATGAGTCACGATATCTAGCTATTCTTATTTGAACTGGCAGTTACATACATGTAATTACATATAAGTGAAGATTTACTAACATATTGTACTAATTGGCAGAAGAAATAGCATCTAAGAATTGAACACTATATAATAAACTCTATTTGCTGAAAATAAAATCAATATTGAATGATCCACCTCTTTTTATTTAAGAGTCTGATCATATACACATTGGCATGTTCTGGAGTTAATCCCATCATATACTAAACTCATTTAACAAAATCACTGTAAAGCAGATCTATTTTAGATTTAACAATAAGTTAATCAACTTCAACTAAAAGTAAAAGAACTCCGATCGACTATTTCACCTTCTGATTCGACAACATTTGATTTTTATACCTGGAACGGCCTGGTAACCATGAACGTAAGGGTTGACCGAAGAACCATCGGGGACGCCAGTAGGTGGAAGAAGCTGAGGAAAACCGATGACCGGCAGCGGCGGAGGATAGTTGTGAACCCCTTTTAAAGTTCCATACTGATGAGACGGTTGCTGCTGCTGCTGATCTTGATGGTACTGCTGATGGAAACGGATTTTCTGGTGGTCGATTCTTTGGTGCGAATGATATCAAATAACAGACCGTGAAAGACTTCATTCATCAATGAAGATCACCAGGGATGTTTTCTATGTATTAATCCAACATGTTTGTTTTAATATCCAACTCCTCAATCCATCTGTAAATTAGATGTAATTTTAAGTAACATATTTTTGTTTATTTCTCTCTGCTTTAACTAATCAAAAACTACTTCCAACCAAATACTGAAATAACGAACAAAGCAAATAGATTCTATTGTAATCCCAACCGTATAACAATCACCATAAAGGAAGAGAGTTAATTTCAAAAAAGGAAAATAGAGCAACTATACACCATTTTGGTATTCCATCAAAAGATCCACATAACATACATCTTAGAGGGTTGTCCAAGTACGAGCACTGTTCAGTAACCACATTCATCATTTTGACACCATAATTCATCTTAGAGGGTTGTCCAAAAAGCATATCCATGAAAATAAACAAATTCTTTACAACCCGTGAGAAAAAAGAGAGTAAAAGTTGTGTTGGCATACACCACTTAATCCCATGGCAACCAAACACAAATGCAAAATACAGATGAATAATTTCATAAAGCTAACCATTCAAAGGTTTTTTTAGCACATAATGTGGTCAAGGCTTGTTTTGAGGATGTCAAGAGATATAAAAAATTTCTTACTTAATTTTGAAAGGATTGTGTTTTCAAAACGTATGTAAACTAATTATTACCAACAATGTAATTCTTCATGGGATAGTTAAACAACACTGTAGTCTGATCTTAGCATGTCGTTTCTGGCCTAACTATTCCCTACTAACTTTGAAGCATAAACATACGACGTACCACTTAAATCGAGCTCAGTTCTAATACCATGCTTTAAAATTAATGTTCCATAATGTACCCTTGCTGAAATTGTCTGGTTAAGTGAATTTGTCAACATAACAATGGGTTAACTCAAAATTACGGGTGGCAATGTGTGACTTTTGAGCAATCTGACATCTAACCCAACCTTTTCTATCACCATAAACTTGATCCTAGTCTTGTTAAACTGATTATTACCAACAACAGCTTTTTCTCCCTTCCAATCTTTGACCACTAATTTAAAACATAAAGTTGTTATAATCACAATTCAATTACATAAGTTTTAACAGGAAACAAATTGTCTTATTGTAAATTTAAAATCAGAATAGACCCAACAGCAGCCATACCAGAAAACAAGACACAAACCAAATCTTGGACCAAGTCGAGATTGGAGAACCAAATCATAACCAGTGGATAAGATAAACAAATTAAAAACCCTAATCATACTAACAACCTTAAAACAGATACACAGATTAAAAATAAAGCAACACACAACATATGATTGAGATAAATCATACCGTCGATAACCAGCAGGGGACTGCGACCGGCATCGGAGTGTTCCGTGGAGACAAGATATAAATCTTGATCTAAATATGAAGAAATCTTCCATTTATGATAGAAGGAAAATGGTATGGTTGTACTATGGGTATGGTGAAGAGGTACAAGGTATGGAAGAAAAAGGGCATGGCGGTGGGTATGGTGGAGAAGTAGAAGAGAAGGGTATGGTTGTAGGCTGACTTTTGTGTTTGTGTAAAAACAAAAGTAATTCACGTTGTACTCAATGCTTTAAATCTTGTAATTAAGAGTTTTTTGGTTTTTATGCATAAAAGACTTGTACTAAATACTTGAAGAGTTGTCTTTAAGAGATTTTGAAGTTTTATGCATAAAATGGTGGTACCATGTGCTTAAAGACTTGTCTTTAAGACTTTTGGTTAGAACCAATATATAAGTAGTATAGATACAAATATATATGTATGATATTTTACATATATATATATATATATATATGTGTGTGTGTGTGTGTGTGTGTATGTGTGTGTGTGTGTGTGTAAATTGTAACAGCCGTGATTTTCGGATAAGTACAATTTCGAGTCAGTGTGGAATCGACCTTTTAAGATAAATATGAAAAATAGGATTTTGGATTGATTCCTAGATTTTATGGTCTAGTTGGATAGATAATCCAAATACGAATCCAACGGTTCTTTCCGGAGCTAAAACGGAGCTAAAACGAAGAGGTTATGACCAAAACAGTGATCGGGCGACAAACCGAACGAACTGCGTCAAGTGGACGTCCGCATAGGACATCAAGCGGACGTCCGCATGATGTATGACGTAATTTTTCCCCCTTTTCTTCAAGAAAACCCTCCCTTCTCTCATACTTCACTTCAAAACTCGAAATAAACTTTCCCTCTCCCTCAAAATCGTTCTCCCTCCCTAAGAAACCCTAAATCCTTCATCTCCTCTCCATCTTTCTTCCCCAAATCAAACCCCTCACCATTTTTATGAACCTTAACCTTTCTAGAACCCTTTAACTTCATCTTCTTCATCAAGTTTCTAGTGTTTCATCCAACCCTTTCTCTCTATTTTGAAGATTTGGAGTGTGTCGTTCATTTTGGTGATTCTAGAAGTACTTTGGTTGGTGGATTCAAGTTGTGGTTAAGTTAATATTCTCTTTTCTTCATCTATGAAAGTTAGGGTTTTGGTATAATTTGAGATCTTGATGTGAAAATGTTTGGGGAATGATTCTTTATGGTTGGATGTGAATATTTATGGTTGGAACTTATGGATCTAGGTTTTTTGGAAGATTTGGGCTTGAAGGTTCGTGTTTCTTCAAAGGAGCTTATGTTTGGGAAAAATCTAGATTTAGCCTAATCTAGCAAGGTGAGTTCAAGTTGATTTGTGAAAACGTTGTACATGCCAAAATGTTTATTTTAAAGTGTTTGTGTGCTTTATAAAAAATTATCAGTTGTTGAGTTATTTTGTGGGTTTTGATTAATCAAAGTGTTGAGCTTTACAAATCTTGTAAAACACCCACATTTGGGGATTTTAAGTGATTGATAAATAAATCATGAATGAAAGTGTTTTGTTAAATTTATTGCATAAGTGAAGGTTGTTTGGTCAAAATACACTTTTAGTGTTTGTTGACGTTTTGAAATGTAAACGTGTGAGTTGGGGATTTTGGTCAATCTCAACCTTATGAATATTTTGAGAGTTGTAGACCTTTTATTTTGGGCCGAAGGCCAATTGAGAATTAAAAAGGCAAAGATTTTGGGTAACGATGTATTTTGGTTTATGTAACCGTGTGGGCAACGCATATTTAGCCAAACGTTTATTTTGCCTTTAAGGGCTTGATTTATACTCAAGTGGGTCTTTTGAGTGTTTGCCGGTTTTAGTAGCTCGAGATGGAGCCTTGGATGAATTATGCGCTTATTTGCGTTTTAATTGAGAATTTGCACCCTTTGAGTGTTTTGTCTTATATGTGAAGACCATTTGACAATTATGTATTCTTGGTACTTTTGGGTCTAATAAACCATTGCGAATTATATGCATTATCAAATTATAAAGGATTTGAGTATACGTACACACATATATATATATATATGCTTATATAGTTTGACTTCCTTGGGAAAGTGGCAATGAATGGGTCTTGCGTTAATCATACCTCGGATCATGTGTTTGCATGATGTGGGTTAGATACACTTCATTTGCATGAGTTAACTTTTAACAAATGATCATCGGATCTTTTGAGCTTATGACTCGGTTTTGGACTCCGTTGGGTCTTGAGGGCATTTGCCCGGTTTTGATAGCTCGATGTGGGCTTGGGTTATAATTTGCATGAATTGCATCGTATTTGGGATTTACATGATTTGAATGCGTTGATTATTCTTTTAGAGTCATGCATAAATTTCTAGATTAAATAAGCATGTTTGGATGGTGAGATTCCAAGGTAAAGATTCGGTTGGGTTGAACTTGGTGGTTTAGGCTAGAGATCTAGTTTGGGTTGATGCCTCAATAGACTAGAGATCCGGTTTGGATTGATGTCACAATAGACTAAAGATCCGGTTTGGATTGATGTCACAATAGACTAAAGATCCGGTTTGGATTGATGTCACAATAAACTAAAGATCCGGTTTGGATTGATGTCACAATAGACTAAAGATCCGGTTTGGGTTGATGTCTCTTTAAGACTAGACACTCGTTTTGAGTTGATGTCTCCATGGACTAAAGATCCAGTTTGGGTTGATGTCCAAAATTGACTAAAGACCTGTATATGGTTGATGTCATATGTTTTCCCATCCATGAAACATGCTTGTAACTTATATATGTAGTTTAGCTTGTGTGTTCGCCACTTTCGATGAAATCGGGTCTCCCCCGTCACCAAAGGGTGTTGTTTTTGGGTATTTTGTTTATCCATATTGTCGACATCGTATTATATGCGTATGGATTGTTTTCCATGAATTATGGGCGGTATTTTATGCCTTATCCTTGTTTGGATGTTTCGACTATTGGAGTTTTATTTGTATTGGTTTTAATTGGGAAATTCGTTATTGATTTACACCTTGAGTGAGTTTTGGACTTGAGTCCATTGCTGAGAAATGATTTTCATTGGAAACTTTCCTCACGGAAATTGTGTGCGTTTGGAAAATGGGTTGTCGGTGTATTTTATACAAATCCTATTTCGGAAATCATGATTTAAGTTGAATCCTTTTGTCTAACGAATTATTTAATCATGATGTAAACTCTTGAACTCACTAGGCGTTAGCCTAACCTTTTTATTTGTCGGCATGTGCAACAGGTTCAGGTTGGGAATAGCTTTAGCGACACTGTGAAAAGATGAGTGCTAGTAGTGTGCTCGAGAAGTGAAATTGCTTAGTGAAGTCTTCCGCGCTTATTTTGGGATTAACAACTTGTACTTGTGTTAAGTAACACCCGATGTGAATTTAGCCTTTGTAATAAGATTTGGGTTATAAATTGTTTTGAGGGTAATCATAGATTTTTAATTTGAGGTATTTCCCATATTGACTTATAGGAGGAAATACTATTCATTTGGATGTGTTATTGAAAATTTTATTTAGTTCTCTTTCCAATTTTGAGGGTGTTACATAAATTAAACAAAAATAGTAACCAAAGGCATAAATATATGGATCATTTAAGTAAATAATGTCAAAGGGAGCCACTCGATCATCTATAAGAGTGTCGTATTTTATTAAAATCATAGTCTTGGATTTGTAGGGGAGACACTATCCACTTCAAAGAACGGTTTGGCCTACGGCGAGTACTGTGAGTTAACGTGATTTTTAAACGGTTGCATATTTTTATTTATAAAGCTGCTTAATGTTCTCGAGAATTTAGTTATGTTGTTTATGCAGTAAATCATGACATGTTTTATGATATATGTGTGAAATTTTATGTGGCGACAGAGGTGTACTATGGTAAGACGAGCATGTTGTGTGAGCTTGTCTAAAGCCGTAAGCGCAGACATGCTATGTGAGTCTGCCAGGCAAAGCTCTGTGAGCTAGGCACCTCCGATGATGCTGTTAGCTTTGTGAATTATATTGTTTTATCGCATGCATGTTGAATAATGATGTTTTGTGAAAATTATTATTGATATTATTTTAATGCATAAAACCGTGAATTCACTGGGCCCTAGGCTCACCCAACTCCTTTTCAAAATAATTATGCAACCAGGTCGTCACTCACTCGAGAGTAATGGCAAAGGGAAAGAGAAAGTTTAGAATCGGGCTAACATTGGATAACGGCACGACGAAGAATGACGCTAAAGATTTAGACAAGTTTTCTTTTGAGTTTTATTAACTGAAAACCTTCCGTGCGTTGAACAATTAGACTTACGGTTTATTTATATATGGATGTTTTATATATTTTTGTGTTAATTAAAGGAAAAGAAATTGGGACGTTACATCTATTTTAGTCTTTCATGCTTAAAAGTAATGTTTTAGCCTTAGGGACAAAAATAGAAATGAATTACAAATCATAGGGACGAAAACCGAAATTTCAAAACCACAGGGACGAAATCCAAAAAATTTAGCAAACCACGGGGACGAAAAAAGTAATTTACTCTATATTTTATAAACCAGTTAAATCCTTGGTTAGAAAAGGTTTTGTTAATCGGTCAATTATTGAGGTTGGATTATGTGGGTTGATAATTTGGTCGGTTTTTGGAGTACCTCAAAAAGCTAGTAGAAATAATTTTAATTAAAATGTCAATTGTGTCTAGTTAAAATATATAAGGGGTGATAAATGAAAATATAATAGGTCATATTTGCTGACGCATCACATGACGTGTAGATATGGCCGGTGACTTTCAAAACATAAAATGGGTCGGTGGCCGGGAATAGATGTTGACAATATCAACAATATAAAATTGATTCCATCGCTAATAAGTTAAGTGATAACCAGTAAGCTAGTTAATTATCTATAATATACTAAAGTTCTATTCGCGTAATGCAGCATGATATATCTCGATTTTAATGTTTTAATTTATTTTAATATTTGGATTTGAGAAAACGGTCATGTTTTTTTATAAATTTATTTAAAGAATGACGCTTTTTAAGGAGTTCATGATTTGAGGATTTGAAAGTGGTTAGGGATAAAAATTAATTAATAAGAGTCCACGATTTAAGGACTTGAAGGTTGTTAGAGATAAGTATTAATCAAGTAATTAACATTAAAAGTGGTACATAAAGCTTCATCGGTTGTTTTTAAGAGATTTTAAGTAATTAGCATTAAATAGCGGTACATGAAGCTTTAAGGGTTGTTTTTAAGAGTTTTTCATAAATGTTTTATAATATAGTATAGATTATAAAGCATTTATGAAAAACTATTAAAAACAACTTTTAAAGCTTAACGTACTGCTATATAATGCTAACTATTTAAAATCTCTTAAAAACAACTAATTACCTAATTAATACTCATCTCTAATAATCTTCAAATCCTTAAATCGTGAACTCTTATTAATTAATCCTTATCTCTAACCACTTTCAAATCCTCAAATCATGAACTCCTTAAAAATTGTCATTCTTTAAACAAATCTATAAAAAAAACATGACCGTTGTAGGTTCCACAATCATCACTGATAATCAAGATACAATATAGAATGAACATTCAAGATCGTATTCACAACAACTGATCATATGATTTATTAACAATCTGTGAATTACAAGACGTTACAATAAATTTCTCTAAATTCTCTCTCAATGAATTTGTCTATCAAAGTCTCAAATGACAAATGAAGCACAAAACACTTATTTATAGTGTCCAAAATACAAGACATGGGCCCAAGCCCATTTAACTCCCATTAAACTCCCAAAGCCCAAAAGACTTACAAAGCTAATTACAACACATTTGACTTTTCTTGACTTTACATGGACTTTATAAAACTTTCTATATAATTGGGGCTTTCTAGACCGAACAATCTCCCCCTAAAGTTTTATAAAGAAAGCATCTTCAATGATCTCCCCCTTGATTTCTTTGAAAACTTTAGTGTTGCACATCTTCACGCCTTGCAAATCTATCCAGGCTCCCCCTCAAAATTTGCTCTTATTCTTAACAAGTTTCAACTTTAAATCGGATCCAATGTGCAATAAACTCGACTGAAAGTACCTCAGTTTGTAACAAAGAATCCGTCCTTTAAATTCGAGTTGAATGACCATTAAGCTCAAGAGCTTATTCCATTAAGATCAGAGGAGGGAGTTTTTCAACACACTTCAATAACTCATCTTGGATCTACAAAATCAGAAGATAGAACACCTTTCTGAAAATTTGGGAGAAATATCGTGAAAAACATTGTTTCGGTCCAGCAGTTATACACTGATTTTTACACAGAATATGACCAATAAGCACACTGATTCAGACCAAACTTAAAACATGAAAAATGTTCATCTGTGTCTTAGGAATCCAACGCATCTGGACTCGTCAAATTTGGAGCTACGAGGAGAGAGTTCTGATCAAAAGACGACAGGTGCACAAAGCTGTCAAATAATTCTGAAAAATCGACTTTGCTCTGAAATAGGCTAAGTATAACTTCTGAGTAGCCTTGATCAGAATTCTGAATAAACTAGATCAGAATTCTGTCTAAACACGATCAGATTTCTGAACTTGAACACCTCTGAATGGTCTGAGTAAACTCTTCTGAATAGCATAATCAGAATTCTGAATAGCCGTTGAACAAATTCTGAATAAGATGTCTTAAACTTTGATTTCACAATCAGAATTCTGAACATTGAAGTCAGAACTATGAATGGTCTTGAATAAATTTTGAATCAATGAGATCAGAACTTCTGATAGAACTTCGAAGACTTAACTCTGAATCATCATTTGAACAATAATTTCTGAATAAGCACGACCAAAATCTGAATTGCCTTGAACAAAACTCTAATTGGACTTGAATCTGGGAGCACAACGGATCACGACCAAAATCTGATTCTGATAGGCCAAGTATAAATCTGAATACTCTTGATCAGAACTTCTGATCACACTCTGCACAGTTCTGAATAAGCTGCCGTTTTTTTAATCTGCTACACAAATCGATCACAACGGCTTTCTATTTTTAATCAAACAACTTGCTATTTTCTGTTACAGCAACAATAATATGTTTTAAACATGAACTTTCTATTTTGATTAATTCCAACAGAATCTTGATTTCTGTTTTTTTTTCAGCAAACAGCCCTAACAACCTTTTCACAACACCTTGATTAAGTTGTTTTGACAGCAAACATATGGACAGCAGCAACCTTTTTTCTGGACAGTCCCAACAGCAAATAACTTGTTGTTTTGACAGCAATTAGCATCAATTTTCTTCTCCTTGAATCAAAAATCTGAACAACATCAACAATATGAATCATCCATTTTTCTTTATAAGAACAACAAATCAGATTCCTTTTCCTCTTCTCCCCCTTTTGATTATCATGACCATGATCATCAAAATGATAATGACACTGATTTGCAATGCACCAATGTAGCTTTTAGAGAAATCTTTCGGAATTTGAATCAGCCGTCAATTCATATAAGTGTAACCCAAAATCAACAAATGATCTTGTTTTCAAGCCTTTGAAGAAAAGCTTGGCCTGTTTGTAGCACAAAGCCACTATATACAACAGATATATCTAATTAAAGAGCTTGAGTGATTTTCACTCTCCAGGACATCCTTCTAATCATTGAGTAGCTTAAAGCAACTCTATAAAAGTTCTGACAGAAAACATATTTTCTGTGTGTTAGTGCATGTGTGAATAAAATCTTTAAGCTCAATAACACACTTGTGATTCAAATGAAGTTGAAGGTGGGGCAAACTTCCTTCTGTTCAATATCTAAACTTTCCAAGTGAAAGATAGATAGTTTATGTGATGCATCCCCAAATCAAATGAAACACCATCTTGTTAAGAAGATAATGAGTGGATGAGTGGGGTTATAACAAGATTTGACATGGGCTCACTGCCTTTTTCAATATTAACCACCAAAAAGTGTGAATCAATAGTTTATGTGGGTGCCCTTCTTTAAATCGCTAGATCATAGATATCTCAATTTTCTATCTCTGTTAACATTCACTCATTCTGTTTTTAGCCTTACCACTACCCACTCTCAGAATTTTACAACTCATCACTTTGAGTTTGTTCATACCCATGAACATTCTCCCCCTCTCTTTTATGATTTGTGACCCCTCACCCCTCAAATACTCATGGATGACCTCATGGGTAGGTTCCACAGGTTCTTGTGGATCCATAGAGGAAGACAAGAAAAAAAATTCTCACCACTTAAATGTCCATTAAAGTATCCCGCACTTTTAATTTGAATGCACATATATCATCCGTTTTTTTATTACTTCCACAAGATAAGAAAATGAAATTGAATGAACCAGGAAGTATGAATAAATTTCAGAAAGATTAAATAGAATGAGAATTTGAAGTTTTATCCATAAGGCAAACTTAATGGATAAAATTGATGTAAAGAATACAAGAGAAGTGTATTACCATCGAAAAAATGAATCTATTTGAGACATGGTAATAACAAAGTTAAAAGAAAAACAGAACTGGTGTGTAAGAATACTTGAAATGATAGAAAAGATAATACACAAGTATTTATCTTTGGAAACAACCAGTCAGATTGAGATAAAAAATTTAAAATCCAACTTCTATGTAAGAAAAATCTTTTAGAACAGTAGAAGTGGTTTGAACATTTGAAATTTTTTATCATTTTTAAAGTGTTCTTCTTTAAACATGATTTGAGTATGAAGTTTAGAAATTTACCTTTATCTTGAAACGATCAGATCAAATTTTGAGACAATACTCCCTCTCAAATCAAGATAATCCTGCAAAATCAAGAGATTTTTGGTAATCATCTACGATGATTCCTTATTAGATATCAAAAATGCTTTAGAAAAGTCAAAATATTCAAATTACCATAACTCGCTCAAAAATCAGAATTTTGCACTCAAAATTTGCAGGGTTGCTCAAAATGTGATTCTGAACACATTCTCTTGGGATGTTTTCTACTAAAAACACCTACAACTATGAATTCGATCACACCACAGTAAACTGAACTTTTTCGTAAAAAATTTCTTCAAAATCAACAAATTGATCTGTATGAATCAGAAATCCATAATCACATTCAGACTGAGTTTTGGACATTAAAATCACACATTAAAATAAATTAGAACATTAAAATCGAGATATATCGCGCTGCATTGCACGAGTAGACTTCTAGTAATTAATTATAGACTTATAGTTTTGTAAGAAAAATGGTAGATAAGTTATTTAGGAAATTTAAGTTGGATAAATAGATATTTTGATGTTTTTTAATAGTATTTCAAATAAGTTTTTGAAAATAAAATAAATAAAGGTTTTGTTTTTCTTTAACACAGATTTTCCATCTTGTTCTCTATGTAACACCTCATGTCCTCAAAATATGAAGTAATTGGAAGTTTGGGGGCCAAAGTGTGAACAAAATGGAACTTATGGATTTGGTGGCAAAATCTGAGGAATGAATGGGGGTAAAAACCCTAAAACCCTTTCTATTCTTCATTTTTGGATAGCTACATCTTGGAGAAGAGGAGAAGGATTGAACACAACCCTTGTGGAGATTGAGGTAGGAGGATTTGCATCAAGAACCTTGAAGACTTCGTCTTCTAGGTATGGTTTCTTCTTCAATATCCATCTTATTGATTTGATTGGTAAGATTTGTGTTTGGAAATCTTGTGGGTAAACCATTAAGAAGCCTTAAGTTTATTTTCAATGGAAATAGGATGCTTGGTGAGTTCCCTATTGGTTTACAAACTTCTTTTTAGGAATCATTCACCATTTCAATGGTAGAAATGGGTTTTGTCAAGAATGGGATTTTGGGGTTGAAAGAGATGAATCATTGGATGGATTTCATTGGGATTTTTGTGTTTTAGATTTGGGTTTTTGATTCCTAAAGGTTTGATTAGTTAAAACTATCAATTTTGGAAGGTTACAAGCACTTGGGATCGATTTGGGGGTTTTTGGAGTGAAATTTCGGGCTTAATTTCAAAGTGCAGAATTGGAAGTCTGAACCAGGAAGTTGCGCGGCATGGCCCGTGGCTTGAGGCCACGGGCCAAGTGGCGCAAGTCTATGATGTGTGTGATTCCTCGTTTTGCTTCGTTTTCGTTCGGGTTTGGTTCGATGCTTCGTTGGGGTTCATCTTAGGGGTTTAGGGAAGATCTTTTGGAGTATCATTAGATGGTTTAACACCATTTTTATGGCGTCCAATTCAGATGTTTGGTTTGAGCTAAAGTGGTTTCGGAGCGTGTGTCAAATTGCTAAAGCTCAGGTGAGTTCCCTTAACCTTTTTGGTGCCAATGAAATGTTTTGTTAAAGTGTTCATAACTGAATATGGTTTTGAGCATGATGGCATGATTCAACACTTTGAAAATCTTTATTATTACATGATGTGGAAATGTTTATTAATGCATGCAAGTTGTTTATACGTTCTTTTTACGTAAGCATTGAATGCATGTTCTTGTGAGTTGTTGTTATGTGTGGGGTTGGGATTGCACAGTGGGGAGGTGAACCTCAGATTGTTGAGAATCCTTGGAGAGTTGATTGGACCGTGTGCCTCGAATACGTTTCTTGTGCACACGGGTACGACATCTACTGGGGAGCCGTGGGGATCTACTGGGGGCCCCGAGTGTGGACATCACATGAGGTGATGGGAGTTGAGACCACTATGCAATACCCTTATGTGGAGTCGAGCATTTAAATTGAAATTTCGTTTATTATTGTAACGGTTGAATGTTTTAAATTACTATTTGTGTGGAACTGTTTTAAAGAAGGAATTCACTAGCCCTCATGGTCTAACCCTCGTTTTTCAAAAGTTAAAACCATTTTCAGGTTGGAGTTTTGTTTGGGGTTTCATCTAAAGAAGATGTAAAGAGGTGACACAGTAATAGAGGAGTAGTCTAGTGGTGGCTTGCAGTTCACCGTCGGGCTTCCTGTAGCATCTCAGTTGTGAAGGGGTTATCCGCTGCGTACTTAGAGTTAGATTCGTTGTATTGTCTACAAATTTTTGGACCGTTTTGGTTGTAACTTTATGAATTATGTTATGTGGATTTTGTGTTTGTAACAAATGGTATTAGAGCCAAGGTTTAAGGGATTTAGGTGATCGGATGGGCCTAAACTTAAACTATGGAGTAGAGGGAGACACAATTGAGATGTAGGAAGCCAATAGGAAAGACCTTAATCATAGGATATCTTGACAATGGTAGTGAGAACCCTCATGTAAGGTAAATTCAAAATCGCATCTGGCCAATGTTATTATGAATTTACAGGTGCATGGGTGTACTCAACCTCTATTGTTGAGATGATTGTTGGGTATGACAGTATGTAGAAAGTTCTAACCTTGCAATTAAAAGCAAAGGGGTGATGTGTTTTGAGAGATCACATGTGATGTGAAATTTATATCTTCTAGAAGAAGTGTTGTTTGGAATATTAATTAGCCGGCTAGAGGTATAATTTCTCGGATTCAAAATGAATGAATGGTTGGTTAGGGGCAAACTCCTAGTTTCTAGTGAGTCCCCACTTTTGGAGTCGATGTGTCGATTAGTTGGGATAGGAAGTGAGGACTATGTGGGAATCTTGAAAGCTTCAATTTAAGATCGGGTGAAGGAGTCTAGCCTTTGACTCCTTGGTCAAGCGGTTTAGTGGCAAGGATTATGAAGGAAATATATCAGTGTTGTATTGAAGTATGCATAAGAGTAGGTGAGATAATTGGTCAATTGGGAAATCATGTGGAGTGGTCGATCAGGTGGGTTGTGAAGGACTTGTCTAGCAAGTTGTTGCAAGGATGAGGAAGCGACTGTTGGTCATAGTAGAGTGTCAATGATAAGTCGATGTTAGTACAACGGTTGACCTTGTTATAGCGAATAGCATTCAATTGCATATTGAGTTTCATGCTCATTAAATGTGTTACATGAGTTCTTTCATGTTAAAAGTATGTACGCACATAACGAATTTATTGTTTTGGAAATAAGCCAATGTGTGCAAGTGTGTGTTTAAAAAAAGACAAACTTGTTTACAGTGCACGATAAATTTTGAAATTAGTGATTTGTGAGTTATTTCACGTTTTTTTTTTCATATTGAGAGAATCTTCGTTGCGAAAATCAAGGAAACATCTAATTGCAAATTTTTTTATAACCAAAATGGGTATTGACACGCTATTATGATATAAGTGAGTGTTGGAGTCGACTGACCCATTTTGTGTAATTGGAACTTTTCTAGTCATATTTGAAAGGTTTCATTGGACACATTTTGTTGTGCCGACATCGATTTGGTTGGACAAGGCTGTGAATTATTGTGGGGTTGTATGTGAGTGACCGTTGTGGTCATTGTGTTTTACTATTCATCTTGAGTGGTGTTGTGTCATGCATACTCAAGCTTGTTTTATGATATTGTATCTATTTCATTTTTAAATATGCAAAATGATTTCAATCGTTGTGTCATCGTGCATGAAGGCTATGAACTCGTTAGGTCGGGAAGGATATTACAATTGAGGTTAAGGAAAGGCTTGGGGAGTTGAAATCGTTAGTTGAGTAGAATATGGTCGAGTTATGACCTTCGTGTTTCCGTTAGAAGAGGGCGATGAATAGCGGGAGTCTCAGACAATGAATTTCGAACGTTAGTATGATTGAAGTTTAGACTCTTGCTGGGTTATTTGAGAATGGTTATGTTCAGGGTGAAATTTGGAATGGTCAAAGTGCTTTTGTTGGTAGCATGATAATATGTTACGGTACTTAATGTAATGTTATCGACTTTGAGCTTAAGTATTGAGGGGCTTGTAGTTAGATTTTGCGCTAAGGAAGTTTTGGGTTCTACTCAAGTGAGAACGGTGCGGTATAAGGTTAGTTATGATGCATGGGATGGAGTGGGTTCCGTTAGAAATCCTGGGTTGTCAGAAATTATGGAAACATCATCATGTTATCCATTGATATAGAGGTTTGCGACTGTTTAATATATCCCAAGTTGAAGGCGTTGTCAGGAAATTGAACTTGAGGAATAACTATGTTGTGTGTGGATGTACGAGGTCGTTCGGGAAAGGTGTATATTGACATGATGTTGAACTGTCTCGTGTGGGCATTAGAAAAAATGGAAGATCACCAGGGTGGATAGGTGATTTCCAATGTGGTTTTTGACGATTCTTTTATGCGTGAAGTGTTTAGCACAACGGAAATAGATCGCGATGAGTTGACGAGAAACGAGAACTGGTTTGAGTGAGTTGGATGATCATGATTTTGTGGTTCATCTAGACTCGAGAAAGACAAAGTCGCGAAATGACGTTACTTCATATCTTGACCTTATGATTGACATGAAGAAGGCGGTATCTATTATGTGTGAAAAGGGGATCATGAAGAATTTGTTGTCGTGTGATAGTTGTGTGGACAAGTTGGTTGCAGTTCATGCTAAGGGAGTTGTGTAAGCCCTTGTTGTGATAAAGAGTTGCGGTCATGTTGGGTGGTGGACCTATGTTGTAATGTGTGATAAGTTTAGGAGTGAATCATGGTGTAGAGGTTTACGGGAGGTAATCAAGAACGACAAGTATGTTTGATAGAAGTGCTTGGATTAGTAGTCGGTATTATGCTTTGCGGTTTGAGGACAAAGGATTGAGTGGTAGTTGGTGGCTACCTAAAGAGGAGCATGTATTCTTCGCGGTTGTGTTAAATTTGGGTGAGCTCATCTTACCTTGAATGGATATAGATGTGAAGGCAATATTCGATTAGTTTGGGGTGCTGTGTTGTAGATTTTAAATTCTTTGGGAAGGTTGAAATATTTCTGGTGTAAAAAGAAATTCTAGGGGGTAGATTACTCTGTTGGGGAGTAGGAAAACCCGTGGTGCTTTCGAGCATTGGGTGTTGTTTGAAGGATGACTGACTGATTATCGTGGGTGAGAATTGTGGCAGCCGTTTGGTTAGGCACAATAATGTAGAAATACTATCGGCACACTTGTAATGGTCGGAAAAAGGAGTGGGTGTTGTTGGGTGGACGATGTTTCATGCTAGCGTAACGAGGTGAAATCAGTGTGTCTGAATAAGTGGGTAAACCGAAGGTAAGTAGGTTGGTAAGTGGCACCGAAAAAGTGGAGCATTATCTAAAGCAATGTCATCGGCAAGCTTATGATCTACTAGCGGGGGTATGATAAAAGGATCATGGTATATATTATGGTTCAAGTATGAGAAACCGATTTTGTGTGACTGGTCTAAAGTTTACACCTAATAGGGAGCCGCTCTTTGGAAACACATTTTATGTTTTCGAGAAGAAAGGGAAATATGTGGTCGAATGTAGTGCTCTGGATAAAAGACCATTGCATTAGCCGTGGTATCGTCGGAAAAGAAAATGTTTCGAGTGAACATTGTTTCGATTGTTAAGAGTATTTGGAAGAATTTTGTGTGAGTGTGGTCACTCTTCCTAGTGGGCAAGTGAAGTTTGAGGTTATTTCGAAAAGGTGTGCGGATTTTGCAGGTGTTAGATCGTGAAAGCCTTCTTGTTATAATTATGTATGGAAAGCGAGTAATGGTGTGTTCATTGACATTAGTGTGTGATCAATGGAGTTACATAGGAGTGAAGTGCTATTTGTGCCAGGCGTATGCTATTTTGAAGAGATGTAAATGTTTGAAGAGAATGTGGTCTGATTAAGGAACTCATGATTGTGAGATCAAAGTGACGATCCAAGGACGACTTTGTGTTATGGTGGCGAATCGAGTGGGTAGTCTTTGATTGGGGATCAGTGTTGTTAGAGAATTAAATTGGTATGTGAAGCCCTTAATTTAGACGCGTTTTAAAACCGTGAGTCCAGAGGTGGGAAAAGCGGACAATATCTGGTACCCGGGTGCGTTGGTATGGTTGATCGGGTGTTCATATTTTTCAATGTACCGACATAAGAAAGACGTGGTTAGTCGAAGGACGAAGGATATCGTACGCATATGATTCGATCAGAAATGTTTGGATTATTGAATGGAACTAAGTTGTTAGATTGAAAACATGAGCCGTTGAATCTCAAGTCGGGGGACAACTGGATGCGGAACACATCCCCATAGAAAGGAGTAGCGTGTTTCATGAGGAAAGTGAAGTTGGACCACGTTTTATTGGACCAATGGCAATTATAGAAAGAATTGGAGAGATAATGTATGAATTAAATGCACTCGAGTAAGTTATGGAGAATTCATAGTATGTTTCACTTCTCTATTTTAGAGAGTGTTGGTTGGGAGTCGGTATGACGTTACCTTTGCAAACAATGGGAATGGATAAGGAGTTGGATTTTGTCGAAGGGTAGGAAAACGATCATTCGGTCGGAAAGTCGAGAAGTTGAAATGCAAAGAAGCTGGTCTCGTAGAGGTGCAATTGGAATTCCTTAAGAGTTGTTAGACAATGTAAGATTTGGAGTTAGAAGCAAATTCCAAATACCCGCATTTGTTCGGCAATGGAATTCCGAGGACGGAATTCTTTTGAGGGGGAGGTATTGTAACACCTCATGTCCTCAAAATATGAAGTAATTGGAAGTTTGGGGGCCAAAGTGTGAACAAAATGGAACTTATGGATTTTGTGGCAAAATCCGAGGAATGAATGGGGGTAAAAACCCTAAATCCCTTTCTCTTCTTCATTTTTGGATAGCTACATCTTGGAGAAGAGGAGAAGGAGAGAACACAACCCTTGTGGAGATTGAGGTAGGAGGATTTGCATCAAGAACCTTGAAGACTTCATCTTCTAGGTATGGTTTCTTCTCCAATATTCATCTTATTGCTTTGATTGGTGAGATTTGTTTTTGGAAATCTTGTGGGTAAACCATTAAGAAGCCTTAAGCTTATTTTCAATGGAAGTAGGATGCTTGGTGAGTTCCCTGTTGGTTTACAAACTTCTTTTTAGGAATCATTCACCATTTCAATGGTAGAAATGGGTTTTTGTCAAGAATGGGATTTTGGGGTTGAAAGAGATGAATCATTGGATGGATTTCATTGGGATTTTTGTGTTTTAGATTTGGGTTTTTGATTCCTAAAGGTTTGATTAGTTAAAAGTATCAATTTTGGAAGGTTACAAGCACTTGGGATCGATTTGGGGGGTTTTGGAGTGAAATTTCGGGCTTAAGTTCAAAGTGCAGAATTGGAAGTCTGAACCAGGAAGTTGTGTGGCCTGGCTCGCGGCCTTAGGCCATGGGCCAAGTGGCGCAAGTCTCTGATGTGTGTGAATTCCTCGTTTTTCTTCGTTTTCGTTCGGGTTTGGATCGAGGCATCGTTGGGGTTCATCTTAGGGGTTTAGGGAAGATCTTTTGGAGTATCATTATATGGTTTAACACCATTTTTATGGCGTCCAATTCAAGTGTTCGGTTTGACCTAAAGTGGGTTTCGGAGCGTGTGTCGAATTGCTAAAGCTCAGGTGAGTTCCTTTAACTCTTTTGGTGCCAATGAAATGTTTTGCTAAAGTTTTCATAATTGAATATGGTTTTGAGCATGATGGCATGATTAAACACTTTGAAAATTTTTATTATTACATGATGTGGAAATGTTTATTAATGCATGCAAGTTGTTTATACGTTCTTTCTACGTAAGTGTTGAATGCATGTTCTTGTGAGTTGTTGTTATGTGTGGGGTCGGGATTGCACAGTGGGGAGGTGAACCTCGGATTGTTGAGAATCCTTGGAGAGTTGATTGGACCGTGTGCCTCGAATTCGTTTCTTGTGCACACGGGTACGACATCTACTGGGGCAGTGGGGATCTACTGGGGGCCCCGAGTGTGGACATCACATGAGGTGATGGGAGTTGAGACCACTATGCAATACCCTTATGTGGAGTCGAGCATTTAAACTGAAATTTTGTTTATTATTGTAACGGTTGAATGTTTTAAATTACTATTTGTGTGGAACTGTTTTAAAGAAGGAATTCACTAGAGCGCATGGTCTAACCCTCGTTTTTCAAAAAATAAAACCATTTTTAGGTTGGAGTTTTGTTTGGGGTTTCATCAGGAGAAGATGTAAAGAGGTGATGCAGTAATAGAGGAGTAGTCTAGTGGTGGCTTGCAGTTCACCATCGGGCTTCCTGTAGCATCTCAGTTGTGAAGGGGTTTATCCGCTACGTACTTAGAGTTAGATTCGTTGTATTGTGTACAAATTTTGGGACCGTTTTGGTTGTAACTTTATGAATTATGTTATGTGGATTTTGGGTTGTTACAAATGGTATCAGAGCCAAGGTTTAAGGGATTTAGGTGACCGGATGGGCCTAAATTTAAACTGTGGAGTAGAGGGAGACACAACTGAGATGTAGGAAGCCAATAGGAAATACCTTAATCATAGGATATCTTGACAATGGTAGTGAGAACCCTCATGTAAGGTAAATTCAAAATCGCATCTGGCCAATGCTATTATGAATTAACAGGTGCATGGGTGTACTCAACCTCTATTGTTGAGATTATTGTTGGGTATGACAGTTTGTAGAAAGTTCTGACCTTGCAATTTATAGCAAAGGGGTGATGTGTCTTGAGAGATCACATGTGATGTGATGTTTATATCTTCTAGAAGAAGTGTTGTTTGGAATATTAATTAGCCGGCTAGAGGTATAATTTCTTGGATTCAAAATGAATGAATGGTTGGTTAGAGGCAAACTCCTAGTTTCTAGTGAGTCCCCACTTTTGGAGTCGATGTGTCGATTAGTTGGGATAGGAAGTGAGGACTATGTGGGAATCTTGAAAGCTTCAATTTAAGATCGGGTGAAGGAGTCTAGCCTTTGACTCCTTGGTCAAGCGGTTTAGTGGCAGGGATAATGAAGGAAATATATCAGTGTTGTATTGAAGTATGCATAAGAGTAGGTGAGATAATTGGTCAATTGGAAAATCATGTGGAGTTGTCGATCAGGTGGGTTGTGAAGGACTTGTCTAGCAAGTTGTTGCAAGGATGAGGAAGCGACTGTTGGTCATAGTAGAGTGTCAATGATAAGTCGATGTTAGTACAACGGTTGACCTTGTTAGAGCGAATAGCCTTCAATTGCATATTGAGTTTCATGCATTATGTCATTAAATGTTTTACATGAGTTCTTTCATGTTAAAGTATGTACGCACAAAACGAATTTATTGTTTTGGAAATAAGCTAATGTGTGCAAGTGTGTGTTTAAAGAAAAAGACAAACTTGTTTACGGTGCACGATAAATTTTGAAATTAGTGATTTGTGAGTTATTTCACGTTTTTTTTCATATTGAGAGAATCTTCGTTGCGAAAATCAAGGAAACATCTAATTGCAAATTATTTTATAACCAAAATGGGTATTGACACGCTATTATGATATAAATGAGTGTTGGAGTCGACTGACCCACTTTGTGTAAGTGATTTTGTTTGGAACTTTTCTAGTCATATTTGAAAGGTTTCATTGGACACATTTTGTTGTGCCGACATCGATTTGGTTGGACAAGGCTGTGAATTATTGTGGGGTTGTATGTGAGTGACCCTTGTGGTCGTTGTGTTTTACTATTCATCTTGAGTGGTGTTGTGTCATGCATACTCAAGCTTGTTTTATGATATTGTATCTATTGCATTTTTAAATATGCAAAATGATTTCAATCGTTGTGTCATCGTGCATGAAGGCTATAAACTCGTTAGGTCGGGAAGGATATTACAATTGAGGTTAAGGAAAGGCTTGGGGAGTTGAAATCGTTAGTTGAGTAGAATATGGTCGAGTTATGACCTTCGTGTTTCCGTTAGAAGAGGGCGGTGAATAGCGGGAGTCTCAGGCAATGAATTCAGAACGTTAGTATGATTGAAGTTTAGACTCTTGCTTGGTTATTTGAGAATGGTTATGTTCGGGGTGAAATTTGAAATGGTCAAAGTGCTTCTGTTGGTAGCATGATAATAAGTAGCGTTATGATACTTAATGTAATGTTATCGACTTTGAGCTTAAGTATTGAGGGGCTTGTAGTTAGATTTTGCGCTAAGGAAGTTTTGGGTTCTCCTCAAGTGAGAACGGTGCGGTATAAGGTTGGTTATGATGCATGGGATAGAGTGGGTTCCGTTGGAAATCTTGGGTTGTCAAAAATTATGGAAACATCATCATGTTATCCATTGATATAGAGGTTTGCGACTGTTTAATATATCCCAAGTTGAAGGCGTTGTCAGGAAATTGAACTTGAGGAATAACTATGTTGTGTGTGGATGTACGAGGTCGTTCGGTAAAGGTGTATATTGACATTCTGTTGGACCGTCTCGTGTGGGCATTAGGAAAAATGGAAGATCACCAGGGTGGATAGGTGATTTCCAATGAGATTTTTGACGATTCTTTTATGCGTGAAGTGTTTAGCACAACAGAAATAGATCACGATGAGTTGATGAGAAACGAGAACTAGTTTGAGTGAGTTGGATGATCATGATTTTGTGGTTCATCTAGACTCGAGAAAGACAAAGTCGTGAAATGACTTTACTTCATATCTTGACCTTATGATTGACATGAAGAAGGCGGTATCTATTATGTGTGAAAAGGGGATCATGAAGAATTTGTTGTAGTGTGATAGTTGTGTGGACAAGTTGGTTACAGTTCATGCTAAGGGAGTTGTGTAAGCCCTTGTTGTGATAAAGAGTTGCGGTCATGTTGGGTGGTGGACCTATGTTGTAATGTGTGATAAGTTTAGGTGTGAATCATGGTGTAGAGGTTTACGGGAGGTAATGAAGAACGACAAGTATGTTTGATCGAAGTGCTTGGATTTGTAGTCGGTATTATGCTTTGCTGTTTGAGGACAAAGGATTGAGTGGCAGTTGGTGGCTACCTAAAGAGGAGCATGTATTCTTCGCGGTTGTGTTAAATTTGGGTGAGCTCATCTTACCTTGAATGGATATCGATGTGAAGGCCATATTCGATTAGTTTGGGGTGTTGTGTTGTAGATTTTAAATTCTTTGGGAAGGTTAAATATTTATGGTGTAAAAAGAAATTCTAGGGAGTAGATTACTCTGTTGGGGAGTAGGAAAACCTATGGTGCTTTCGAGCATTGGGTGTTGTTTGAAGGAAGACTGACTGATTATCGTGGGTGAGAATTGTGGCAGCCGTTTGGTTAGGCACAATAATGTAAAAATACTATCGGCACACTTTTAATGGTCGGAAAAAGGAGTGGGTGTTTTTGGGTGGACGATGTTTCATGCTAGCGTAAGGAGGTGAAATCTGTGTGTCTGAATAAGTGGGTAAACCGAAGGTAAGTAGGTTGGTAAGTGGCACCGAAAAAGTGGAGCATTATCTAAAGCAATGTCATCGGCAAGCTTATGATCTACTAGCGGGGGTATGATAAAAGGATCATGGTATATATTATGGTTCAAGTATGAGAAACCGATTTTGTGCGACTAGTCTATAGTTTAAACCTAATAGGGAGCCGCTCTTTGGAAACACATTTTATGTTTTAGAGAAGAAAGGGAAATATGTGGGCGAATGTAGTGCTCTGGATAAAAGACCATTGAATTAGCCGTGGTATGGTCGGAAAAGAAAATGTTTCGAGTGAACTTTGTTTCGATTGTTAAGAGTATTTGGAAGAATTTTGTGTGAGTGTGGTCACTCTTCCTCGTGGAAAAAGTGAAGTTTGAGTTTATTTCAAAAAGGTGTGCGGATTTTGCAGATGTTATATCGTGAAAGCCTTCTTGTTATAATTATGTATGGAAAGCGAGTAATGGTGTGTTTATTGACATTAGTGTGTGATCAATGGAGTAACATAGGAGTGAAGTGCTATTTGTGCCAGGCGTATGCTATTTTGAAGAGATGTAAATGTTTGAAGAGAATGTGGTCTGATTAAGGAACTCATGATTGTGAGTTCAAAGTGACGATCCAAGGATGACTTTGTGTTATGGTGGCGAATCGAGTGGGTAGTCTTTGATTGGGGATCAATGTTGTTAGAGAATTAAATTGGTACGTGAAGCCCTTAATTTAGACGCGTTTTAAAACCGTGAGTCCAGAGGTGGGAAAAGCGGACAATATCTGGTACGGTTGGACCGGGATGTTACAGATGTTATAGACAAGCAGTTGATACCGGGTGCGTTGGTATGGTTGATCGGGTGTTCATATTTTGCAATGTACCGACATAAGAAAGACGTGGTTAGTCGAAGGACGAAGGATATCGTACGCATATGATTCGATCGGAAATGTTTGGATTATTGAATGGAACTAAGTTGTTAGATTGAAAACATGAGCCGTTGAATCTCAAGTCGGGGGACAACTGGATGCGGAACACATCCCCATAGAAAGGAGTAGCGTGTTTCAAGAGGAAAGTGAAGTTGGACCACGTTTTATTGGACCAATGGCAATTATAGAAAGAATTGGAGAGATAATGTATGAATTAAATGCACTCGAGTAAGTTATGGAGAATTCATAGTATTTTTCACTTCTCTATTTTAGAGAGTGTTGGTTGGGAGTCGGTATGACGTTACCTTTGCAAACAATGTGAATGGATAAGGAGTTGGATTTTGTCGAAGGGTCGAAAAACGATCATTCGGCCGGAAAGTCGAGAAGTTGAAATGAAAAGAAGCTGGTCTCGTACAGGTGCAATTGGAATTCCTTAAGAGTTGTTAGACAATGTAAGATTTGGAGTTAGAAGCAAATTCCAAATACCCGCATTTGTTCGGCAATGGAATTCCGAGGACGGAATTCTTTTGAGGGGGAGGTATTGTAACACCTCATGTCCTCAAAATATGAAGTAATTGGAAGTTTGGGGGCCAAAGTGTGAACAAAATGGAACTTATGGATTTGGTGGCAAAATCTGAGGAATGAATGGGGGTAAAAACCCTACAACCCTCTCTCTTCTTCATTTTTGGATAGCTACATCTTGGAGAAGAGGAGAAGGAGAGAACACAACCCTTGTGGAGATTGAGGTAGGAGGATTTGCATCAAGAACCTTGAAGACTTCATCTTCTAGGTATGGTTTCTTCTCCAATATTCATCTTATTGCTTTGATTGGTGAGATTTGTGTTTGGAAATCTTGTGGGTAAACCATTAAGAAGCCTTAAGCTTATTTTCAATGGAAATGGGATGCTTGGTGAGTTCCCTATTGGTTTACAAACTTCTTTTTAGGAATCATTCACCATTTCAATGGTAGAAATGGGTTTTTGTCCAGAATGGGATTTTGGGGTTGAAAGAGATGAATCATTGGATGGATTTCATTGGGATTTTTGTGTTTTAGATTTGGGTTTTTGATTCCTAAAGGTTTGATTAGTTAAAACTATCAATTTTGGAAGGTTACAAGCATTTGGGATCGATTTGGGGGTTTTTGGAGTGAAATTCCAGGCTTAATTTCAAAGTGCAGAATTGGAAGTCTGAACCAGGAAGTTGCGAGGCCTGGCTCGCGGCCTGAGGCCATGGGCCAAGTGGCGCAAGTCTCTGATGTGTGTGAATTCCTCGTTTTGCTTCGTTTTCGTTCGGGTTTGGATCGAGGCATCGTTGGGGTTCATCTTAGGGGTTAAGGGAAGATCTTTTGGAGTATCATTAGATGGTTTAACACTATTTTTATGGCGTCCAATTCAGGTGTTCGGTTTGAGCTAAAGTGGGTTTCGGAGCGTGTGTCGAATTGCTAAAGCTCAGGTGAGTTCCCTTAACTCTTTTGGTGCCAATGAAATGTTTTGCTAAAGTTTTCATAGCTGAATATGTTTTTGAGCATGATGGCATGATTAAGCACTTTGAAAATCTTTGTTATTACATGATGTGGAAATGTTTATTAATGCATGCAAGTTGTTTATACGTTCTTTCTACGTATGCGTTGAATGCATGTTCTTGTGAGTTGTTGTTATATGTGGGGTCGGGATTGCACAGTGGGGAGGTGAACCTTGGATTGTTGAGAATCCTTGGAGAGTTGATTGGACCGTGTGCCTCGAATCCGTTTCTTGTGCACACGGGTACGACATCTACTGGGGGGGGGGGGTCTACTGGGGGCCCCGAGTGTGAACATCACATGAGGTGATGGGAGTTGAGACCACTATGCAATACCCTTATGTGGAGTCGAGCATTTAAACTGAAATTTCGTTTATTATTGTAACGGTTGAATGTTTTAAATTACTATTTGTGTGGAACTGTTTTAAAGAGGGAATTCACTAGACCTCAAGGTCTAACCCTCGTTTTTCAAAAATTAAAACCATTTTCAGGTTGGAGTTTTGTTTGGGGTTTCATCTAGAGAAGATGTAAAGAGGTGATGCAGTAATAGAGGAGTAGTCTAGTGGTGGCTTGCAGTTCACCGTCGGGCTTCCTGTAGCATCTCAGTTGTGAAGGGGTTTATCCGCTGCGTACTTAGAGTTAGATTCGTTGTATTGTGTACAAATTTTGGGACCGTTTTGATTGTAACTTTATGAATTATGTTATGTGGATTTTGGGTTGTTACACTCTAATATAAAGAAAACAAGAAAACTCTAAATTTAAAGAATTATTTGTAAATTGATGGAAGACTGGAAATTATTTTTTTATTAATTTTCATCAATAAGATTGAACTATGGTTATTATTCATAATTTTTTAAATATATTGTAATGATAAAATAATATAATATATTAATAAATATAATTAATACCGAAATCTTTAACATAGAGAATCTATTGGAGTGATACGTAATTTTACTTAAAATTTTTGACTTTTGATTCTCTATTTTAGAAAAAATAATGGAGACCCTATTGGAGGTGTTCTTACAATTTTAATATTAAATAGAGTTAAATACAAATTTTGTCCATGTGGCTTACATAAATTAATGAGTAAGGTCCTTAATTTTTTTTAACGAGGGACGTCCGTGTTGTTTTATATTTCTAATGGATATGGTCATCCCTCTAACGTCGTCAATTAATTTCTGTTAGTGACCCTCTTCTCTCTCAACTTTCATTTTTATTATTAAGTTTAGTCCCTCCAACTACTTTTCATTTTTATAACAAATTTTGTCCCTCTCCAATGACTTTTCACTTTTATAACAAGTTTGGTTCCTCCCTCAACTTTCATTTTTAAGATCTGGTTACTCCATTTAAACAATAAAATTTGTGGCTTAAATATATATATATATATATATATATATATATATATATATAATTAAATAAAAATTTAAAGCTTTGCTTTTGTCATTTAAATACTTATGTTCTATAAACATTATTTCCATAAAATCGTTTAGTTCAAATAAGATATAGTTTTTATAAATGTTTTGTTTTAATTAGTTGAAAGTTAAAAAAAATGCTAAAACCACATAATCTGACAATATATTAAATATAGAAGTATAAGTTTAAGTAATTAACTAAACATAATTAATATATAAAAAAATATAATAGATAAATAATATATAAAAATATAAATTAAACTAAATTACTTGAACTAATTAACATAGACAACATGGTTACATCTACATGATAATTAATAAATATATGTTATCTAATAATCTTAATCCTTACATTCAGATTTTATAAAAACTAGGGTTGAAACTGCGCGTTGCGTGGTAGCGTGAATAACTTGGGTAGTGATATGAAGATTGTCCATATGATACATGTTAATTGTTAAATATGATAATCAATAAATAGTATACAAATTATTTGTAGAAATCATTAGAACTTAATTAGTGGAATTTTAATACATACATACATACATACATACATAATAGGTTTTTCCAACTAATGGTAGGTTGGACTCATATTATGCATTGTTTATAGTGTTGGCCTACATTAGTAAACCTTTTGTTGGCAAAAAGGCTTTGTTTGCAAAAAAAAACTTTGTTTATAGACATCAAATCTTGAAATGTGGTGTGTTTTGGCTATCCCACATTGGTGAGAAAAAAGAAAGTTTGAAAAAATGAAATGTGTATAAGAAACGTGGAGCTCATTCTTTTGAGCAAATAGTCTTGGCCCACATTAGTAAACCTTTTTTTGGCAAAAAAAGTTCTCTTTATGTAATAAATTGTTAAAACAATGTCTTTTTGGTAAAAAAATTGTATATACATAAAAATTGGTTAAAAAAACAACCAAGAATGTTTGTATAAGAATACAAAATTGACATTATAAAGTTTGTGTATTTCTTAAATCTTGAAATATGGTTGAGTTTCCATATCCCACATTGGTGGGAATAAGATAATCAATCAGTCAATATATATATATATATATATATATATATATATATATATATATATATTAAAATAAAAACCAAGGGGTATTGAGGTGACATCATGAGAATAGAGTATTGGGGTATATATTGGTGAATTTTGGTTGAGTTTGAGATATCCCACGTTTGTGAGAGATAGAAATATTGGAGTATAGTGGTATGTATAAAAAAGAATGATAGGATGTCATTATGACATTGTATGGAGTTTTACTTATTTTTAAGTTAAAAGAGAATGGTATATCTGCTGATTTATTTATATTTATTATATCACTACAAATAAACTAAAGCACTCATAAAAAATATTAATGTTTTTATCGTTTAAATGTAATGTATTCTAATTAACGACAAAAGTAATTTAGGGTGTGTTTTGTCATAATAAATAAAAATATATGTTGTTTTATGTATATATGCATTCTAATTTCATTTTTAAGAAAACTAAAATGAAATTGAAAATGCAAGAAAATAAAAGGTTTAGTAACTATTGTATTAGTTCTAAAAATAAAACAGAATAAGAAGAAAAAAGATAAAGGCGTCTGAAAACTTCTCATTTAACCATTGTCTAGTTCTATAATTTGCTAGGCTTTGATTAATTTCAACCGTATTTTTCATGACTATAATTTATATCGTTGGTTGGAATTGGGTTTGATTCTATATTTCTATCCATGGTTATAATTTCAAAGATATCATTCCACATTTTGTATATTCATATTTTATTTTCCAAGCTACCATCTTTGCACCGATTGGTATAAACAAAACACACTACATTTCAAGATTTAAGTATTCTCATATCTTGTAATGCCACTTTATAATAGTCTCACGAATGCGGGATATCTAAATAATAAGTTTGGTTTTGCAAAAATAAGGTCATCCAAATAAGATAAACTTATGAGTCCAAACCTATAAGTTGACACAATGACATCACATCATGTTTTCTTAAAAATCCGCTCTTTATTGCAATGTTTTAACATCTCACCAACGTGGGATGTTTAAAATTCAACCACAATTTATCAATACATAAATACTCAATTCTCATTATGTCATCTAGAATCTTGTGTTGCCACCTTGATATCGTTGGTTATTTCCTGGCTTGCATCGTGTTTTGTATTTGCGTATGTGATCATAGAAATTGTAGCTTTAATATATATACGGTTGGGTTCCAATGAGAAATTGAGTTAATGTGAGAAGCGTGAGAGAAGTGTATCAACCGTTGTATCTGAACTTCATTTATTAAACAATGAAAACGAAATTAAAAGGAAAATAAGAAGATGAAAGGTTTAATTGTTCATTGTATATTAAAAATAAATCAAAAGAAAAAGAAAAAATATTAATAGATAATAGTCATTTAATGATATTAAAATATATAGTGGGTGTTATATAGAGGGAGGTTTAGGGGAAAATCTCAAATAAATGGAAAACTAAAAAACATTTTATCAACCGTTAGATTAGATAATATGATGGATGTGATTAGATGTGCGGTTACAACAATATTAATTAAATTAAAAAACCTCACCCCCTATTTTTTATTCGAAAAAGACGAAAAATAAACAAAATCCGTATGAAATAAATTACACCAAATAAACGATCATATTTTTCTCTTTAATTTGACATCCATATTGATATACTTTTTCCTCCGTATTTTCGTGGTTTTCCGGTTTTCCAGTTATTTAGGGTTTTTCCTTTGAACCTGACCCGTGTTATATAAATAGTAATTAAACTCAAAGGTTAAAAGTACTATATAAACAATAATTAATGATAAGTTATATTATATTAAAATTATAAGTAGTTGATTTATGTATACTAATGTGATGTAATCATTTTCCTTTTTATTTTAATAAATTATAATCAGTTTTTTATCGTATTTAAATATTATTTAAATAAAAATATACATATTATTATTTTTCATATCTTGTAAATAAAAGTTATTAATTTTAATAATAGTACAATTTAAAGATTAAGAAAAGTATAGAAGACAAAAATAAAAAATACTCTAAAATCTAACAAAAGTCATAAAAATTTACATAAATAGTAATTAATGCTATTGGTTATTCACTTAATTATATATATAATAAGGGTATTGTACAAATAATAATAAATGATAAATTATAGTATGATAAAGTATATCTCATTTATGTATATTGCTTGCAATAAGATTTTTTTTACATGTAAATTAAAATGTATTAAATTACATAATCTTTATTTTATTTTTCATATATACAATTATAATCTGTTTCCTATTGTATTCAATTGTTATGTAAATAAAAATATACATATTATTATATTCGAGTGTCATGTAAATAAAAAAATAATGATTTAATAAGAGTTAAAATGATTAGTAAAACTTAAAACTTAGGAAAATATAAAAGACGAAAATAAGAAAAGAACTTTAAGATCATAACAAAAGTCAAAAGAAACGTATAACGTGAATGTAATACGGATTAGTCTTCTCGAAATAACCTGAAAAAATAAGAATAACTATTGAAAAAGAACATGTTGAAGTTTGTTGAGATATATCATAGAATGTAATACGTGTTTGTAGGACTCGATTATTGAATCATTGTTTTCATTAAGACTATAAAATCATTGTTCGCTGCTAAGAACAAACCCCCGATTCTATTGGAAAAAAATAAAAAAAATTATGACAAAAGTAAAAATAAACTCTAAAATTCCAACAAAAGTCAATAACGAATAATACCTGGATTATTATACTCAAAGTTAACCTGCAAAACCACTTTGTTGAAGAATAAAAGTTTGTGAAGTGAAAGAACAAATCAAGCGATGGAAAGAGAGAAAATAAGTTTACCTACAAACGATTTTGTTGAAGAATAATAATAATTTGTGAAATGAAGGAACAAATCAAGTGACAGAGAAGAAGAAACGGAGTTTACCTTGAAAACAATTTGTTGAAGAATAATGATTTAGAAATGAATAATATATCAGGTGGTTGAGAGGAGGAAGTAGGCATCTCGTGATGGAAAATTCATAATCGATGAACACATGAAATGTTTTGGAGGTCTTACCTTAAAGAATGAAGATGGGAAGATTTAGTGGTTTCATCTTCAATAATGAAGATGAAAGGTTTAGGAGGTTAATTTTTTTTAAATTACTAAAATAACCCTATGTCAATGAGTTTTATGTTTTTAACATACATGGGCGGAAACGTCTTTTACATATTCAACATTTAAAAATTCAAAAAATTGAGAATAAAGATAGAGTGGATTCTAAGCTCTAGGAGGTGCCACATCACTACATGTGGTTTTTGTTTTTAATAATATTGATTTAAGAGTGTGTGTAAATTCTCCTTTTTTTAAGGAGCATATACTAATAATATTGCTTAAAAGGGGTAAACCCTGCCCCTCACCCACATTTTGTGTTGAACGAATTTGAGAGAAAGGAGAGAGATGGCGCTTTGGGAGAAAATGGGTTCTCCATTATTTCATTCTTGCCTTTCAAAGAATTTCCATGATACACAAGAACAATCATTTTTTAGGATGCCCTTGTGTTAGTTATTTCGAGTTAGTAAGAAACGTACTCAGAGGTGGCTACATTCTCAGTGAAGGTTTGAAGCTTGAAGAGCAAATAGGATCAACATCCTCAAGGTAAGCTTTCTTCTCTCAAGCTTAATGTGTCCATTAATGGAGTGATGATTTATGCCAAGGTTCTAAATGGCGTGAGGCGTGGCGTGGCGGCGAGGTCAAGCCTCAAGACTTACGAGTTACGGCGAGACCATGGCGTTTTCCAAGGCGTGGCTTAAGGCCGCAAATATGTATATAATATATGTATATATATATATATGTGCGTGTATGTGTGTGTGTGTGTGTGTGTTTATGTCAGTGTCATGAACAATAAAGATTAAATTATTAACAATTTAAATTCATATGAAACGATAAACAAAAAAAACTCTAAATTCTAATCGATACTAATAAGCAAACATGAATCAAATTTCGAAATACATAGATTCGAAAAACCGAAAGTACACAAAATTGTAACGCCATAACGCGCCATGGCGGGCCATGCCGTGCCATGGCGGCATAACGTGCCATGGCGTGCCACAACGAGTTCCACGCCTTAGCTCGACGCCAAGGGGTATAATGTGGCGGCAAGGCTGCGCCTCGGCGCCAAGGCGCGTTTTTTTAGAACATTGATTTATACACGGGGATTCTTCTATTCCATGAAGTATTTGATTAAAATCACGAAGGATATTGTTTTGGATTGACTATTGTTGGTTTCATTAAGAAAACCTCACCATTGTTCTTAGTTCTTTCAAGTATTCAAGGGTTTGAGTTTTGGGATAAAAATCTTGTTTAAATGATGGATTAAGGATGGATTTTGATTGGATTAAATGTTTTTATGATCTTAGAATATTGGTTAATATGGTTTAGAACGTTGATTCTCTCGATTTGGGGGCTTAAAACCAATTGGGCAAGGATTGGGTGTAAGAGGTTTTAGGGATTTTGCTGGAAAGTTCGTGGAGGGCCAAACGGTGCCTAATGCCACTTTCAAGCAAGTTTTGCCCCTTAGAACTCGTCTGGCACACTGTTTTGGCAGTTTTCGAATTTTGCTATCAACTTAGGGGGAGCGAGGCGGGGGTTTACAGACTCGGGAGGAGAAAACTCAAGAAAAAGGAAAACGCAAACTCATCCCCGAGGAAGATAGGATCCAAACCAAAGAAATGAAGGAAGCGGCTAATACAAGAATAAAGCGAACATATCATCTATTTCTCCAAACACCTATGCATTGTGATCTGAACCTCTTGTAAAACATTTTTCTTAAATGTATACAAGAAAGTTTGGTTTACTTGTCTTTATGTCTTATCTTTTACATACACTGTTTTATGTAATCCAATGAAACAATGGAAGAAAACAAAAAGCCAAAAATAAAAAAAAGGCAAAAATAACCCTAAAATGGATCAAACAAAAATTTTGAATTAGGATTTTCTCGCTTATGAGTTTTGGTAAGATTTTTAATTTTAAGTGTTTTAAATTTTAAAAAGACATCCATGTGTACTATTGACAAATAAGTGGAAATTGTTAGTCTCAACCTCGGAGTTGTGAATAATACAGATAGACATCCAACCTTAAAAATACTTAGAAATATATTCTTGCTCTTTGCCCCAAAAAGAGTCTAATCCAATACACTCCTTCAATCAGTTTAGAGATCAAACAAAGACTAAATCCGACAACTTCAAAAGAAACAATTATAGTACACTCTGATTTAGACCATCGGATTTATAACCTTGAATAAATCACATTAGGTTGTAATCCGATAAAAGATGCTTTATCGGATTTCTAACAGACCCTCGAAATATTTTAAGTGTTTTATATCCGATAAACTTTACTTCATAAATGTCTATAATTGAAAACTGTTGTATAACTTACACATCATCGTAGACAAAATAAGATTTTTACATGTAAAGTCTTGAAACTATCTGTAATGATTATAGGTACAAAAATCTTCAACGAAATCGAAGATCATTTGAAGAGTGGCCAAGATAGTCACCAAAACAGATTGGTTTGCCATCTAGCCAAAAGAAATTCAATACAAGATATAGTCAACTAGTAGTCTGACAAATACTACTACTCACAAGTCGGATTTCGAAGTACACACTTGTCCAACAAGTTTGGTTCACCAAATCTCCAAACTCTCATCCTAGTATGGGAACATGCAAAAGCATGTCAGCCTAGCTAAGTATGTTCTAGAGCATTTTTATTTGTGTCATCTTACGTTACTGTTCCCTTTTCATACAAAGGATGAGATAGGTTAACAAAGTGTTCATATCAACAACAAAAGATGAAGTGTAAAGTACACGCATGCATGAATTAACAAATCAGGTGAAGACACGTGTTAAAGTTGAAGGAGAACATTTAATGCAATAGTGGCTATAAAATGTTTTTATTGTGTTAATTTGCAAATTAGTCGTTTTGAAACAAGTTCTTTGTGATAGCTTGAAAGTAAAATTCAACGTCAATATCTGAAAGTTATCTTAGCTCCTCAGATCTGAAAGAGAATCTTCTTCCCTCTCTCTTCCAGTGTGAGTAATTTGTTACCCTTCAGATAGTTTGGGATCAAGGTCTTGCTTTCTAGCTTCCGCAATATATATGTAATTTTATGTTTGAATAAAATGTAAAATTAAAAAGTGATAAATTACTGTGTTTGTATTCAACTCTCGTTCTACAAAACTTTCTGTGTGAGTCATTGTGGTCTAGGACCAACAATATGTGATAAGAGTGTTCTCACATTTTCGTAAAAATGAAGGTATTCTTGTTTCAAACTCCATCTACTTGTTTGTTTTTTGAAGAATAAATAATATTTTTAATAATAATAATAATAATAATAATAATAATAATAATAATAATAATAATAATAATAATAATAGCAATAATATGATTATAATAATTCTAAATAACTAATAATCAATATTGATGAATAACTTACCATTAGTACTATTTAATAGCTTATAACTAATATTAGTTAATAATTAATTCTAATTACTAACATTTAATATTAATCATGTGTATAATCCAACTAAGGGTTGCAACTTTGTATCAAACCAAACCAACCAATATATGTACCACCCGTACCAATTAAGTTTGTACCTCAATTACAATTGGTTAGTAGTACCGCACCAAATATGCAAACTTGGTTTGTAGTACTGTATGAAGTATACAAACTTGGTTGGTACACAAGTACACACCTTTGGAAGTCACATACCTAGGTAGTACCATGGTACCAACATTATCAATATAATTTTTTAGTTTTTATATTTTTTATCTATTAAATATTAAACGTTGTAACTTTAACTATTTTGTTTGAACATTTGCAAGTTCTATTTCATGGAATTAAAAACCCTTAAACATAATTAGTGCTTCCTGGAAACTCAAAATCTAAATAAAATGATAAGTATTCATATATGTAACTTGAAGTGATCCAAAACCAGTACCAACCATGAAAAGTTGGTACTAGTTAACTTAATACCAAATACAGTTGGTTGGTATATATTATAAGATTTTGCATTCCAATTACAATTGATTGTTAGACGGTATTGGGGAAAAAACTTGGTACGGTTTCTTACACGTTTGAGATAAACTTAGTACCGTTCCAAGTCCAACCCTATGTCTTTCAATAAGTTAGCTTATGGTTATTTAATGAAAGATTTTTACATTAAGTTTTAAAAGAAGCTAGTTTATTATTACCTATACTATGGACCCAGTTGAGTCCAACCACCTTTGGATCAATCTGGGCCGTATAAACTCATTCCAACTTTTGATCTCCACCGTTTAAATTCATTAAGTCACTGATTCAGCCATTCACTCGGTCTCTCCCTCTAGCCCACTACGCCTTTCTCCTTCTCCATCGCTCCACGATCAACCCTAAACCACTCAGAAACCGTTTCACCTCCAACCTAAACCCTCTCACAGTCTCACGTCTGCAACCTCCACGTCTCCTCTGATTTCTCTCAATACTCACAAACCCCACTTCAAAATCAAAACTCTTAATCAAAATCAAAAATCACTCTCCGACGTCGTCTTCACATCGCCGGCGATTCGTGGCTACCGACCACGATTTCAGTCATCGGGCATGAATCATCTCACCACGCCCTGAATCATCTCACCACATCCTAACCAAATTTCTCTCCCTCCTCTTACTACATTCGGCCTAATTTATCTACACTCTGCCTCTGTCTAGATTTCATCCATCAAGAACAACCCACAGCAATAGGTACCTCTCGATTTCTTTCCAAATCACCGTCTAATATATCCTCATTTTATGGTTCAGGGGTTTAAGGTATGGTGGTTCTTGCTTCCCCCTCTCCTCATCTACTGACGACTTCAAAACATTGCATCTCTACTCTCATTCCTTTTCTACTTTTCAAATTAAGGTATCTCCTCAATGATGATTATTTTATATTGGTGTAGATTGGTTTTCTGATTGTTCTCCATGTAAGATTTAGATTTTGTATTTTTAATGGTTTTGATTTTCATTGTCAGTATGTAATACCCCAAAACAGGGGTTAACAAAAACTTCCATAAAACGGAAGAGTGGTACACATTACTAAAGTAAGAGTATACCTAATTAACATTTCATAATCATTAATACAAAGATTTAGTTAATTATAACTACTATTGGACCACTAGCTTATCTGATCACTACTATGGCAATCAAATTACAAAAAGGATGTCGGAAAGTTCTATCATAAATCTTCCAATCTTTCACTCTCCAACAATGATCCCATGCTCACAACCCTGTTCTAGACCTTCTTGTGTTCGGAATCACTATTATCTGTAACACACAAAACACATAACAAGTGTTAGGCTTTTAAAGCCTAAGTGAGGTTTACACATAGCACATAGAGCATAATCATAGCATGTAGGAATAACGATTCGATACATTCACAAATTGGATTCCATGGAGAAGGTCCATATCGCTACCCAGTTACATCATAATTGAAGATATACCTTGATCGGTACCCCACGGTATTGTCACAAGGCATAACACAACGGAAAAACCCCACGGTATCCGAAGGTATGAATCAATTACACTTACCCCACGGTGTGTAAGAATATATCCTCCAATGTCTACTAGGTGCTCCTCCAATTATGTGAATACCAAATATGTTAATCCAAATAATATTCAAAGCATAATTAACACTTAACAATGGTCCAACCATTTAACAATATTAATACTACTTCCATGTAGTTCATATACATCCATATGTATCAAATCACATTCTATATAATATCAATAATAAACATCCATGTTTACAATTCAATAATAGGTCCATATTGACCATTAAGCCATCCTTACTTCATTAAGACATAAATTAAGCCATCAACATAATCACATACCAATGATGTATAATCAAACCCAAATCTTTAACACTAACATTTATCATGGTATTCCAAGTAATAGAACACAATTAATCTACCATAACTTACTTGGACTCTTCTTGTTTCCCTCTTCACCATTAAGAGCTTATTACTCAAGATTTCTCATTAACAATACCAAAATCAAGATAAAGAATGGTAGTAAAGTATAATACAATCAATTAGATACAAGTTACTCACCTTAATTCTTCAATTGGTAAAACCCTAACTTGAATACTTGAACCCAATCACTCCAACAAGATGAAAAGAAGATGAAATGCCCTAATTCAAGTTTAAATGGGTAAGATTCATCTACTAATTGTTTGAATTGGATTATGATTGAGAGAAGTGAATTTACCTTAAGCTTTAGATGGAAAATCGTCTGAAATGTGTAGAGCAGAGGAAAAGTCCGGTTTTGAGAATTCTAAGAAGAGAAGAGAATGACTAAGGATAAAGAGGTGGGTTTAATCCCCATTTAGCACGTCAGGTACTCGGCGCCGATCACCCGCGCCGATGCATCGGCGCCAAACCATCGGCGCCAGCTTCTGTTTGCCAATCTTCTCAACTTCCACAAATTTAGCTGTAACTTCTTCGTTAGGACTCCGTTTTTACCCCGGAAGGTACCGTTGGACTCGTATTCAAATTACTCATCCAACTAATCCATAAAGTCTAATATTCCACTTTATGATCTATTTTTCATTAATTTCCTTAAGGAATTAATTTACTGATTTCTACCGGAAGTTATCAAATAACAAGTAAAAATTACGGAAATTACTTAGGATATCAATCATAATCTAAAAAGTCAAAATATTAAGAAATATTAGGACTATTATTACTTACAAGGATTTTCCGGGTGTTACAATTCTCCCCCACTTGAAATAGATTTCGTCCTCGAAATCTTAGATTTTGGAAAACAAATGTGGTTATTTAATCTTCATATCTTCTTCCAACTCTAAAGTCACATTAACATTTTATTGATATAATACTATTGTACCTATAACCCCATTCCTCTGTTGCAATTTCTCAATGATCTCTCTAAGATTGTTTCCCCATTCCTTCACCCAACGACTCATACTATTCGCTCTCACTTTAACAAGTGAAATCACATCATATCAATACGAAATATTTTGTATACATCTCTTCATTTCAAGTCTTATATACTTATTCACAATTAAAATCTAGAAGGAACAAGGATTCATCTTTCATATTTCCTGAACCTTACTTCTTTACTGATTATCCGCTCCCCAACTTAGATTTGTAAGCCTCCTTAGAGTAACTGTTTATCATTAAACCTTTATTCGACTATTGCTTGGTCTTCAATACCGTCATCATCCACATCTCAATCTCCAGATCTCAAAATAACATTAACGTATACTGCTTGAAAATCCATACTTACTTTAAATTGAGCATACTTACCAGTTTTGAATACTTCTATAATTACGGCAATCATCACTACATCTATGACCCACACGTTTCTTCAGTATAAGGTACTACCACTTCTTCACATCAATATCGCACTACGCGACCACATTGCAACCAAGCACTAAAATATTATATATCAAAGGTGATAATTCCATTGAACCTATAGTATAACTACATTCTTAGGTTCGACCTTTCTATCATTACTTCCTACGTTAGCATGGAGTACTACCTTCCAATCATTATTTGTCTCTTTCTCCCAACTTTTCCACATACCGATAACGCTTTCTCATCTTTATTAAACTTCCTATGATTCAAAATCATAAACTTATTTAACGACTCACACAACCAAAATCACTTTGGATAAACTCACACTACCGCTCGACATTCTATTCCAATTATAGCCAAATCACTACACCATCTTACAACCACATATTCCAACAGCTTTATTGACAACTAGTACTATTCATCTGGGATCCCCGAAAAGACTTTAATCTAATGTTCCCTCTTTATAACTTCTTATTACTGGTTGACACATTTATCTTGAGAATTAATGCCACTACTCGTTCGTACATTCTCCACCCATAACATCTCACAGCAGACCAAATCCCTCATGGTCATTCGTACACAATTCAAATTTACCTTCATGCTCTCCCGCACAATTAACCGAATCTATTTCATTACTTTATTCCTCCCCAACTTTAGTTTGAACTACAACTCACGAGTTTCTAATTAACTTAAACTTACTCGCTTCTTACTAATTCTTTGTGATTCCAAACCATTATATATACAGTGCACGCTCCATCACAAATCGACATAGTCCATACCCTTACCATGTTCGTGCCTAATTCTTCATTCTATATAAACCATCTACATCATAAGTAGAATGTTCTTCTATAACAATAGTCTTTCACTATCCTAACACCCCCCACGAGGTGATCCTTCAACTTTTAACCTTCCGATTCTAACTTAACATTCATACATGATCTCAAAAGAAAAATCAATGTATTCACATTATGTAAACTTTAATTATAATACAATTCATATAATTCCAACCCCCAAGCCTATGTCAAGTTAATTAAACCGACGAATACCCTTAAGACTCAACCGAGTCCAAAACCAATTCATCTGCTCAAAGGGTCTATTGATCATTTATCAATATCAACTCATGAAATTTAAAATACATCTAATCCCACATCATGCAACATACGCTTCGAGACATGATAATCTCACGACCTCTTCATTACTACTTTCCCAATGAAGTCAATCCATATATGTATCTATATGTACATGTATATACAACTCTATATACTCCATAATATATATATATATATATATATATATATATTATTTTGCCAAAGTTCATTAATCCTAAAGGTACTAAGAATACAAGATCATCAAACGGTCCTCACATATAAGACCAATACTTAAGCCGACACTTATTTAAATGGAATGTAATTAAGCACATATCACACCATAATTATTGCACAACCACAATAAATTCTAAAAGCGTCTTCTGACCACCTAGCTTTCACTTATCCAATGAATTAACCAAAACCTCTTCCACTCGTGATTTATTCGCCAATCACTCAAAATCCCCACATGTGGTGTTTCACAAGATATGTATTGTCCGCATTCTATAACATTCTGTAATATCCCCAGTCCACTGTACACGATATTGTCTGCTTTGCGCATACCCTCTGCATAACAGCATGCCGGTACCGCTCACAGTTTTGTTTCTGCCCGCACAGGCATACGCGGAACGCACCCAGACCGCACCCTGTGACAGGCAAAAGGCCTCATACATCTTACACAACTGCCGACTTCAATGTCAATAGTCGACCTATCGATACTTCTTTAATCTATTCATTAACAAGGACCGAACCTAATCCTTTCAATATCACATAATACAATTTACATCTCATCGTCTTCATTTCAAACTTATTCGTGCAATACTAATATCACAAAATCACTATAAATTCTTATTTAACGTCGAGGGTATTTCCTTACTGTCTCACCACCCTACTCATAGCAATTTGCTAATTCCATCACCTTGATGACTACTAATCCTTCCTCGGGACATAACCGTCCCTTGCCAACTGTATTTCTAGTTACCAAACAAGGGTATAGACCTTCTTACAACCGATGCTAAGTCCACTTTCAACTCTCCCATTGTTCACATTCCTCTTGAACACAATTACCAAAGTTACAAACATCCTCCCATGATCTATCCAACACCTCTCCATTCTCAGAGTTCTTTCTTAGCTTATAGTAATATTTTACGACTTAGTTCGTTCATAGCCTTCATACATAACAATGTATTAAATATATTATTTCGCACATTTCCTCATTTTAAAGAACAACACTTGGAGCAACTTGGGTACACATGACCCCAAAATTCTTATAACTTCAGTGTATTGCACAACGATCACGATAATCGTTTGCATACTACTTTCCGAAAAACTTAATCTTTTTCAACCAAAACGATGTTGTTATGACCGTAATATATTTAATGAAAATCTTTTCATACGACAAAAGTTGAAAGAAATTACCGACACGAAGTAAGCTAGTCGGTTCTCACACTCATTTATTTTTAACTTTTCTTGTAATTATGAAGTATTTTGCAAATTGCTAAACTCAAAATTTCGCTGCGCGACATAAATGGTACTGCCTTTTTCTTTAAATACCCACGTGCACATACTGACTCATCATCGACTAAATTGCTATTTATGCATTTGTTTTGAAATCACTAAAACCCATGTAACACACACTCGAGGACACCATGCATAAAACTCTAATTGTAATTAAAGGCTATTCACTCAAACAAGGTCTATCGTTTAACTCACGCAACTTATCATTGACGATCTATTTCCAACCAGTGGTTACCCTCTCAGCCTTCTAACACTTGTTATACATGCCTTCCAAGGCTCACTTACTCAACCATTTCATACTATTCCCATCTTGATCAAACATCTTACATTCTATTTCCACACATTTCAATCCACTTATTTAAGGTTGTCTCGACGGACTTTCATGAGTCCCGCCAGATCCAGGCTGTCCTTCCAACCTTCACTCATTTACCGCTCTATCCTCAAAAGAATTAGAGGATCTTAGTGGTGTATTCACCATTGTTCTTTTATAACACAAACGCATATCCACAAGAAATGGTTACATCTATTTAAACATACAAAACATATAATACCAAACGTTAGTCACTGTAACAATTTATAAGCAAGTATACTCATGTAGCAATATATTCATAATATCAGTAGCTAATTGCGATTGTGAATATATCATACATAAGAATTCTCGTTACCATCGCTACAGTACTAAATTCACGTATTTCCGTCGACTCTAAGATTATCCCGTCTTAGTACTTCTACCCAGATCTCACAAGTCACAACTTAATTCATCTCAGCTTAAGTCTAAGTACCTCCTCAGCATACTTAGTTCACTTAAACTAGAGCTCTGATACCAACTTGTAACACCCCAAAACAGGGGTTAACAAAAACTTCCATAAAACGGAAGAGTGGTACACATTACTAAAGTAAGAGTATACCTAATTAACATTTCATAATCATTAATACAAAGATTTAGTTAATTATAACTACTATTGGACCACTAGCTTATCTGGTCACTACTATGGCAATCAAATTACAAAAAGGATGTCGGAAAGTTCTATCATAAATCTTCCAATCTTTCACTCTCCAACAATGATCCCATGCTCACAACCCTGTTCTAGACCTTCTTGTGTTCGGAACCACTATTATCTGTAACACACAAAACACATAACAAGTGTTAGGCTTTTAAAGCCTAAGTGAGGTTTACACATAGCACATAGAGCATAATCATAGCATGTAGGAATAACGATTCGATACATTCACAAATTGGATTCCATGGAGAAGGTCCATATCGCTACCCAGTTACATCATAATTGAAGATATACCTTGATCGGTACCCCACGGTATTGTCACAAGGCATAACACAACGGAAAAACCCCACGGTATCCGAAGGTATGAATCAATTACACTTACCCCACGGTGTGTAAGAATATATCCTCCAATGTCTACTAGGTGCTCCTCCAATTATGTGAATACCAAATATGTTAATCCAAATAATATTCAAAGCATAATTAACACTTAACAATGGTCCAACCATTTAACAATATTAATACTACTTCCATGTAGTTCATATACATCCATATGTATCAAATCACATTCTATATAATATCAATAATAAACATCCATGTTTACAATTCAATAATAGGCCCATATTGACCATTAAGCCATCCTTACTTCATTAAGACATAAATTAAGCCATCAACATAATCACATACCAATGATGTATAATCAAACCCAAATCTTTAACACTAACATTTATCATGGTATTCCAAGTAATAGAACACAATTAATCTACCATAACTTACTTGGACTCTTCTTGTTTCCCTCTTCACCATTAAGAGCTTATTACTCAAGATTTCTCATTAACAATACCAAAATCAAGATAAAGAATGGTAGTAAAGTATAATACAATCAATTAGATACAAGTTACTCACCTTAATTCTTCAATTGGTAAAACCCTAACTTGAATACTTGAACCCAATCACTCCAACAGGATGAAAAGAAGATGAAATGCCCTAATTCAAGTTTAAATGGGTAAGATTCATCTACTAATTGTTTGAATTGGATTATGATTGAGAGAAGTGAATTTACCTTAAGCTCTAGATGGAAAATCGTCTGAAATGTGTAGAGCAGAGGCAAAGTCCGGTTTTGAGAATTCTAAGAAGAGAAGAGAATGACTAAGGATAAAGAGGTGGGTTTAATCCCCTTTTAGCACGTCAGGTACTCGGCGCCGATCACCCGCGCCGATGCATCGGCGCCAAACCATCGGCGCCAACTTCTGTTTGCCAATCTTCTCAACTTCCACAAATTTAGCCGTAACTTCTTCGTTAGGACTCCGTTTTTACCCCGGAAGGTACCGTTGGACTCGTATTCAAATTACTCATCCAACTAATCCATAAAGTCTAATATTCCACTTTATGATCTATTTTTCATTAATTTCCTTAAGGAATTAATTTACTGATTTCTACCGGAAGTTATCAAATAACAAGTAAAAATTACGGAAATTACTTAGGATATCAATCATAATCTAAAAAGTCAAAATATTAAGAAATATTAGGACTATTATTACTTACAAGGATTTTCCGGGTGTTACACAGTGATTATGAATAGTTTCACGAGAAACGCCATACCCCAAATGCTATATTTTTCTCCTCGAGCTCTCATCTCATCTTTTCTCCGGTCTTCTATTTTGTAGGTAACAACAATTGTTAATGTGTATGAAACAAACAATCATGTTCTAGCGAGGATTTAAGCTGAATTTGGCAAAATAATTGTAGATTATTTGAGTTTTTTCCTTAATTCCATGTTATTATCTTCATAATTTCATCTTTTTAGGTTCGAAGCTTCATTTAATTGGTATTTCATCAGATATGTGTTGAAATCTAGATCCTTTGATTATTGCATCAAGTGATTTTAACTATAATGAAATATGTTGAATGTAAGATTCATAGTCAGTTTTCTTATGTATATCTTCTGAAGTGTGTGTGTAGGTGTGAAAATGGCAGGAAAGGGTGGGAAGGGTCTATTGACCGGAAAAACACTTGCAATGGTGGGTAAAGCACAATTTTCATTGTCGTTTCTTCCTGTTCGTCTTCTTCCTTCTGCGGTTCTCAAATCACTCTCCATCTCTCTTAAAGGAGGCAAGAAAATGGAGCCAAATCCAAAAGGTGTCGTATATAATATGGCGAAAATTGAAGAACCAAATCTGCGCTTGGCTAAATCTTTACTGAAACCTGATAGTGATCCACTAGCGATCTCATCTATTTGAGATTTTTTGGTAAGAAGTTCAAGATCTCCATGAAATTCATGTTGTTTATAATGTGTTTCTTTGAAATAATCTTATAAGTGTAAATTTAACGGTGTCTCTGATAACAGGAAGAAAATCGGATTGATTTCCATGGTATAGTTTTTTAATGCTCATTTGTGGTAAATTTATATCTTATTGCAATAATCATGTCTGAAATTCAGTAACACATTCTTCTAGCATGATGGCACATATTTCTATTTCTTGTCTCAGGAATTTGAATTGTGGACAAAAGGGCTTTCAGGTGATGAAAAACAAGATGCATCTGGGTTTTTCAGTGTTATTAGAAGGCATAAAGCAGTGATATCAATAGCATCCCTTAATCTCAAGAGTATTATGCATTTCTTGCAAAGGCTGTCAAGTTATTGCATAAAGCAGGAGATTTGACAAGTTCACATGGGTAGAGGGTTTCTTGAATTTTGTAGTCCCTGTGTTTTTTTAAGAAGGTATCGGCTTGCTTTTAACGTCATTCATGCTTTTTTTTTATACTTTGAAGAGACTGCTACATAGCAAGGCTGATGCCTTTCTTTCAAATGACTATTATGACTCGGATATTGCCTGGATCAAATTGGTTAGTGCTCGCTTCATTTCAATATATATATATATATATATATATATATATATGTATAGGGAGAGAGAGGGGGAGGAAGGTTCAGGGGAAAACCCCATAACAATGACCATGGTCTCTTAAAGACCAGGAGGGCTGTCAAACTAGTGGTCTTATGAGGACTTTTGGGTTAATTCTGTTGTGTACTCTATCTTTTACGATGGTAAAATAACATCTTTTTGTTTTATCATTTGTACCGTCTCTACAGGGGATCAAAGAAGGATGGTATGTTGGGGAAGCATAGCTTTGGCTGTTATTACTGTCATAGCCGTTACAGGTACTATATTTAAATATACATTGATATTGTTGATGTTTGCGTTACGAGTAGACACTTATGTCGTTATATTTGGGAAATATAGCATTATAGGTACAATGCAGGCAATCTTGAAAACTTAAACTCACCATTTATACATTATATATTCAAACCCTGCAACTATAATTAGAAGTAGAAAAGTTGGATGCAGGAGCCTCATCTAACCACATTAGAATAACGAGAAAATAAGATTATTCACCTAGAAGTAAGCCTTACTAATAATGATATTGTTATGCGTGTGATATGAGGTTGAATAGGCAATCAAACACTTTTCATGTGTTGGTAAACCATGTCTTAAAACAACAACCTGTATATGCACAACTTTAATCAGACATTTACGTAGATTTGTTGGGGTTTCATCAAGTGACCAGTAATTAAGTGGACATGGTTTTAGCACATAGTTGTATTGGAGGCCCCAGAGAGCAATGGTAAGTTACCGAAGCTTAGGTGGGATAGATACTTGGTGGTATTTGTATGACTCTTTTTGTTTTAATGAGATTTTTATGGACATTGATGGGCAAATTGATGGATGAGGTTTTTTATATTGTTGATGTGGAACTGTACACATATGAGGAATAACCAAGAGAGGTAAATTGTTAATTTGTTGATATATAATCTTGCAATTGCAAAAAAGATTGAGTTGGGCAAGTGTAGGCTTTTTTGTGCATTTTCAGATGAGTTGGTAGATTATTTTTTTAAGTAAGAAATCCTTTAACCATTGTAGAGAAGATAGACTATTTCGCTTATTATAATTTGTGTTTTACAATGCTTACTTCTATTTATTAATTTGTTTAATTGTTAATCTCTAAGAAACATGATTTATTTTACAACCCTTTACCAAGAATAGGAGTATTTGAACATTATTTCCCGGCACATTTGCATCAAACCTATCTATGTGTTTTCATATTTTCAAAGAATATGGGATTCAAATAGAAATAGATGAAAAGGTGATGTCCAGTTTACCAACTGCAATCATTTTATGTTAGCCGATAATTATGCCTAACCAATCCCATAATCATCGGCCCATATTTCTGTATATTTTGTATTGCACTAATTAAGTTAGTTACCTTATTTATCTCTTTGTATTCTCAGTATATATGTAACATTATTATGATCAATGATACTCAAGGTTTTACACCATCTCACATGGTATCAGACTAGGGTTTGTTTCGAACACCCTGCCGTCCCTCCTTTCTGCTGCTGGTTTCGATCAGCCTTTCGTGTTCCTCCGCCGACTGTCATGGCCGATAAAGAAGCTGCAACTCCATCCTCGGATGCCGCCTTGCACAAGCCTCTCCATCCCGTGTATACGGTAAGTAATATTCAGCACAGAGTTCGAGTTTTAGATGGCACCAAAGTTTCTTATGCATCGTGGGTCAAGCTTTTTACGCTCCACGCCAAAGGGTATAATGTGCTTTGTCACATAGACGGTACGCCGCCACCCGCAAAAGATACATCCGACTTTGTCTCGTGGGAGAACATCGACTCCATTGTCTTACAATGGATCTATGGCACTCTCTCGGACGCTCTCCTTGTTCGGGTCTTAACAGATGTGTCCACTGCCCATGAGGCTTGGCTTCGTGTCAAACGCCTCTTTGTTAACAACAAAGGCCCACGGTCACAAGCTCTTCAGCATGAACTCGCCAATACCACCCTTGCCTCCATGCCGAACCTTGAAGCGTATTGTCAAAAAATACGTGATCTAACTGACCAACTAAACGCCCTTGACTTTCCCATGAACGACCAACAACGTGTCCTTCATCTTGTCAAGGGCCTACCCAAGGAGTATGACACCATCTCATCCATTTTGAACAATTCGTTACCCTCTTGGGAGGATGCCATTGAGCAACTAATCTCCGAGGCCGGTCGACTAAAAACTCGAGATGCCGTCACTCATACCCCTGCCATTGCCGCTGCCATCCCACCCTCCAAACCCTCCTCCCAATCCGCCTCCTCTACTGCCAACCAACAACAGCCCCAACAGAACCCTTCGGTCCCATACCCACCCTCTAATTATTCCAACCGAGGCCCATCTAATAACCGGACCAACTACCGCTCAAACTCCCGCAATAATTCCAACCGTGGCCCTAACAACTACCACAACCGAAACTCCTCAGCCTCACCTCAAAACTCCTATAACCGTTCCTACAATCCACCACCTCCCTACCCATCCAATAACCAAAAGCCACCCTTTTACCCTCCATTTTGGGCTCCCCAATATTGGACACCTCCACCTTGCCCTTACCCAACCCAAGCTTGGTCCCCACCTTACTACCCCTCGGCCCCACCCAATAACCAACAACACCGTGGCAACCAAAGGTCGGCACAGGCTAATCTTGCTGAGGTAGACCCTCTTGAACCGACACAGCTCGCTGATGCGGTTCATGCTCTCTCTGTGGACACAGGCGATGATGACTCGCAATGGAACTTCGATACAGGTGCTTCTTCTCATATTTCGTTATCTCAAAATAATATTGACTTGTTTTCTACATGTGCACCAATAGCGTCAATAATTGTTGGCGATGGTAATAAACTTCCAGTTTTGGGCTCGGGACATTCCACCCTCAACTTTGCCTCTAAACCTTTGTACCTTAAAAACATTCTTTTTAACCCCAATATAGTGAAAAACCTTATCTCTGTCCGACAATTCAATATTGACAATTACACATCCATTGAATTTGACCCGTATGGTTTTTCTGTCAAGGATTTCAAGGATGGCACGATCCTGAGTCGTCACAACAGTACGAGTGATCTGTACCCGCTCACACCCAATGCTTCCGCTACTGCTTGCTTTGCGTCCACTCAAGACTCGTCTTTTTGGCACCATCGCCTCGGTCACCCGGGGCAACCCATTATGGATTATCTTCGTTTAAACAATTTTATTTCTTGTAATAAGCAAAGGGCTTCATCCCTTTGCCATGCGTGTCAGTTATCCAAGCATAAACGATTACCATTTTCTGACTCTGTTACTCAAACTTTATGTCCTTTCTCTTTATTACATTGTGATCTGTGGACTTCTCCTGTTTTGAGCCATGCTAGTTATAAATATTATTTAGTTATAATTGACGACTTTACCCAATACACGTGGGTTTACCCTCTCCGTTTTAAATCCGAAACATTTTCTAAGATCACCCACTTTCACCAATTTGTCTCTACTCAGTTTCGTCTACCCATTCAAGCTATTCAGTGTGACATGGGCGGCGAATTTGACAACACCAATTTTCATACCTTCACCTCTCAGAATGGCATTCAACTCCGTTTTTCTTGTTCCCACACCTCACAACAGAATGGCAAAGCAGAGCGCATGATTCGTCGGTTAAACGAAATCATGTTCACACTTCTCACCCACGCATCTCTACCTTCATCTTATTGGGTTGAGGCGCTCCACACTGCCTCATACCTTCACAACATTTTACCCACTAAACTCCATCACAACCGCACCCCTCTTTCCCTTTTGTACCTACGGGAACCTTCCTATGACCACCTCCGAGTGTTTGGCAGCCTCTGCTACCCTAACACTTCTGCCACCCGCCCAAATAAACTTACCCACCGTGCCACTCCGTGCCTATTCCTCGGCTACCCGGCCAACTATCGTGGGTACCGCTGTCTTGACCTTGCTTCCGGAAAAACTATCTTTTCCCGTCATGTAACCTTTGACGAGGAAGTCTTCCCTCACGCCAACCCCTCTACCCCACCACCGGACCACTCCTTTCTCGACCCTAACCCTCTACTGTATGATCCCACTCAGTTTGCCTCCCCACCTACGGTTCCACATCCCTCGGCCCAGCACCATCAGTCTCCTTCCCCTCTTCCACAGGCCCCCTCGCCTCAACCATCGGCTCAACATCCAACCTCCCCTACTTCCACTCCTCCAGCACAATTCGACACCCAACAACCCCCCAGCCCAACAGCGCCTACCCACCCGCAGCCTACCCCACCAGCCGCTACACAACCATCCGATCCTACTCAACCAGCCCACCCGATGCAAACCCGGTCCCGTGCCGGCATTTTTAAGCCCAAAATCCCTTTCTCACTTCACACTCAGACCACCAACACCCTTTCCCCCCTTCCAAAATCTCACCTCACTGCCCTAACCGACCCAAACTGGAAACTCGCCATGGTCGACGAATATGAAGCTCTATTGGCTAATCACACGTGGGAACTTGTCCCCCGCCCACCAGACGCACCTGTTATACGATGCATGTGGCTGTTTAAGCACAAGTTCCACGCAGATGGCTCCCTCGAACGTCACAAGGCTCGTTTAGTTGTAAATGGAAAAAGTCAAACTGTTGGCATTGACTGTGATGAAACATTCAGCCCGGTGGTTAAACCCACTACCATACGCACAGTTCTCAGTCTCGCCGTCTCACGAGGTTGGTCCATGCACCAACTTGATGTCAAAAACGCTTTTCTTCATGGAAATCTGAAGGAAACCGTCTACATGTTCCAGCCGCCGGGATTCACGTCCACCACATACCCTAAACATGTGTGTAAATTAAATAAATCTTTGTATGGTCTAAAACAGGCTCCAAGGGCCTGGTATCAACGTTTTGCAGGGTTCGTACTCAAGAGTGGTTTCAGGGGCAGTCTATGTGATACATCGTTGTTTATTTATCACCACGGAAATCAAATGGCTTATCTTCTTTTATACGTGGATGACATTATTTTGACTGCTTCAAGTGACACTCTACTTCAGCAAATTATTAAATCCCTCACCTCTGAATTTAAAATGACTGATTTGGGATCTCTGCATCACTTTTTGGGAATTGCTGTAACCAAACAAGCTAACGGGGTTCTATTGTCTCAATCTACCTATGCTGCCGACATCTTGTCTCGAGCAAAGATGTCCGACTGCAAACCCGCCAGCACCCCCGTCGAAGCCGGCTCCAAGCTAAGTGCCGACCGTGGCTCGTGTTTTGAAGATGGCTCCCTATACCGAAGCTTAGCTGGCGCACTTCAGTATCTCACTATCACTAGGCCGGACATTGCCTATGCTGTTCAACAGGTCTGTCTCTTCATGCACGCTCCACGGGAACCTCACTTTCAGTTCTTGAAGAGAATTCTCCGATACATTCAGGGCACCCTTCATCACGGATTATTGCTTTCACCATCATCCTCAACGGCTCTTACTGCCTACTCTGATGCCGATTGGGGCGGGTGCCCCGACTCCAGACGATCCACCTCCGGTTACTGTGTTTACTTAGGTCCAAACTTGATCTCCTGGTCTTCTAAACGACAATCAACAATCTCAAGATCAAGTGCTGAGGCCGAATACCGAGCAGTTGCTAACACCGTTGCCGAACTCAGTTGGGTTCGCAATCTTTTGCTCGAATTGCAGGTGCCTGTTCGTCATGCCTCTCTTATCTACTGTGACAACATCTCGGCTGTCTACCTTGCTGAAAATCCGGTTAATCATCAACGCACCAAACACATTGAACTGGATATACACTTCGTCCGAGAGAAAGTTCGTCTTGGCACCGTCAAAGTCCTCCACGTCCCTGCCGATTATCAGTATGCGGATATCTTCACCAAAGGTCTTCCAAAACATCTGTTTCAGCGATTCCGCTCCAGTTTATGCCTTCGTCTTCCTACGGCTCAAACTGCGGGGGCGTGTTAGCCGATAATTATGCCTAACCAATCCCATAATCATCGGCCCATATTTCTGTATATTTTGTATTGCACTAATTAAGTTAGTTACCTTATTTATCTCTTTGTATTCTCAGTATATATGTAACATTATTATGATCAATGATACTCAAGGTTTTACACCATCTCACATTTTATTGAGGTTCTTGTAGTGGAAATGAAAACGCTTTGCTACCGTCGAAACATCAGGCCTTGAAATCTGATAACGAAATAGTCTCAGATGGGGTTCAAGAAGATTAAGAAATAAAATAAACCACACATATGTTCGAAAATTGAAGAGGATAAGCATGGTGGTAATCTGATAAGTGCTTCTACAATTATTGTTGCATCTTCCTGTTTGCATTCACAAACAATGAACATTATTCATTTTCGGTCTTCACATAATCTCCAACAAAAATCTATCGAATCGACGATGGTTTGTTCTTATGATTTGTACGGAATAATCCTCGCCTAAAGTTGATATGTTTTTTTACTAGGTTGTGGAGAATGTTGACGCTATAATTGGACCTGCATTACTAGGTAAGACTTTCGGTCTTTGCCATGTTTTTTAATGAGTAAGATTCTTGGTCTTGATTACAACTTGAAGTTTCTCACATTTCTGAATTCTCTCTTATTGTAAATTTTAATTCTGGAACTTGATGGTGTATGCTTGCTAGCTCATATGGTCGACTCCGGTAGGCATGTTCAACAATCTCACATCACAACCATTATCAATACCTCTCCAGAAAATGGAACATGTTCCTGACTCATCACTCTTGAACATGCAGACGGGCGTCACTGGTCCAATGTCCACCAATCCTGCATCTCATTTTGTGGTTCCAAAGCAACCAGAACACAACATGAACTCGGGTTTCTAATGTTTCCAAGATAGGAAACATAATGGTTTCAGACAAGCAGTTAATTCAGAATCAGAAATCTGGAGAGATGGGACCCATGCGGAATAATGTAGGCTTGCAGACGCCATTATTACCTTCGAATCGGAAGGCTGCAGCAGAACCCTTATCCAATAATTCCTTATCTCAGCAGAGATCAGTGCCAAATAAACGCATGGTTCAGATGGAGGCTCATTTAAATTCACCTCGGTTGTCACTTCTCTGTGCTCTGAACAAGAAAGATGTGCAATTGCAATTCGTTCCTACTTCTCAAGGATCACTAAGAGAATGATGCGAAATGAGTCAATCTCCTGTAAGACTGGGTCTCTGCGGGTGCAAACATCAAAGAGTAAGAATGCACCAACAGAAGTATCGCCAAAGATTCAGAATGAGCCATATGAAGCAGTACGGATGAAAATAGGGAAATGTTAGCGGTCACATTGTCTCCGTTGAGGTGAGTACCAAGTAGAGGTCGGTCAAGATGATGATGTTTCCGTTGAGGTTTCTATAGGATCAAGCTCGGTCACTTAGTTTCCTAACGTTCAAGCTATAGAAATAAATGTATATTAGATGTTCGAAAAATTGATTGTTATTTGGAGAAATTTTGGTAAACCATTAATATATAAACTATTAGCAGCAACAAATTAAATGATCTTTGTGGTGGTCGCATTTAGTTTTGATCTCTTTTTGTCTGTTACCATCAAGTATTTGTCCCCAACACAGTAGTTATATAGTGTTGTTATTGAGTGCAGTTCCATAGCGGCAGATTGGGGTCTGTTTGTCATTGTTCTTATGTTGGATTTAAAAACAGCATTCGCGAATGTTGAAATAATTGACCAATCTATGATTATTCCTTGTCTTTTGGTTTCTGGAGATGATGTCTGCTAGGTTAATAGTTCAAAGTTTCATGAGAGATATCACCCAACTTTGTTTTTACATTTACTAGAATTTTACGTCATGTTGTATACCCGGCTATCGGACGAGTATAGCACTAGTTAAACATGACCTGAATGATTAGATTTCCTTTAATAAAATATTAGAGGGTAAATAAAACAATAAGAATAATAAAAACATGAAAATAGATTTAATTTGTTGGATAAAACATAAATGATTTCAAGGATTGTGATTAAATTGTTTAAACCTAAAAATTTAACTCTTTGTTTTCTAATAAAAAATATATTAAAATATAATCAAGTCTGGAGACGAATAAACTATACCAAAAATTAGTTTTTTTTTAATTTGACTTTTCTACTCTTATACATCTACATCTATAAAAAAGAACAATTAATACACAATTTCTCTTATTCAAAATAATTTTTAGAGATTTCGCAAACTATAAAGATTTTTCAGCCCTCTTTCATCCATTCTCTATTTTAGAAAATAATTTGGATTATGTTGAAACCAATTTTTTATATAAAAAATCTTTAGTATTTTTTACGTCTTTAAATTTGTGTAGGAAATGCTCTAATGCTTAATAAATTTTAGCAAAACTATTTGATGGTTTTAACTTTCTTGAACTGATTGAACCACCTCTATAATAAATTTGAGTCTATAGGACGCTTAAACTAAATAAGTGTCCCAAAAGAGTGTTTTATCGGACATTTTTTTATAGGACCAAACAAAAAATTGTCCTATCTAAAAGTGTTACGATAAGTTTATAAAACGATTTTGAGCGTCGTAACAAAGTTTTTAGGACATTTTCAAAATAAAGTGTCGTATTACCTAATTTTTTAGAACCCGATTGAAAAGTGTCCTATAAACCCATCTTTTTGGAGGACATTTGTGTATATAGGTCACTTTTTGAAATAAAGAAAGATGGAACACAAGAAGCTTGGTAGCAAGCCGTCTAAGCCGTCTCATGGTCACCACTTGTTTGTCGTTTGCTTATTTATTTTAGGCATCTTATAAATTTAATTTTGTTGTAGTGTCTTTCGTGTAAATAGAATTAAATTATTTTAATCTGGGTTAGAGCATCTCCAACAGATTCTCGATAATTTATCTAAAATAAAGAAACAAATGTCAAATCTCTAAATCAAATTATATTTCACTCCAACAGATTCTCCACTTTAGAGATTTCAACATTAATTATATTATTAAAATATTATAAACTTTATTATCCTAATGCACCTTTTTTAAAAAAAATTATACAAAATGATATAGCTTAATCTTATTGGTGGAAATCAATAAAATAATAATTTTTCTCACCTCCTATCAAGTTTTAAAAAATTCTATAAACTTGGAATTTTTTCTTGTTTTCTCTATTTTAGAGAACAAGATAGAGAAGCTGTTTGAGACAAATAGAGAACAAAACCTCAATTTTCCTTATTTTAAAAAAGCTGTTGGAGATGCTCTTTAACACTTTAAAGAAATACGTAGTAGTATATCCAACTAAGAACATTTTGCAAAAACATTTGTTGAAATTTAAAGACGTGTCATGAAGGTGGGAATAGGTAGATATTGTAACATCCCATATTTCCTTTTTGTAGCATTTTGGAATAAATGGAAGTTTTGGGGGCAAATTAGTGAGGCTTGAAAACTTTTGTGCAGAAGTGAGAATTTTGATGTTAAATAGATGAGGAAACCCTCATTCCTCACTTATGGCGGCTAAGAGCTAGAGGAAGAGAGAAATTGGTGGAGAAGCTCTCTGGAGGAATTGATGAAAAGGGAATTGCAATTGATAGATAGAAGACTCAATCTCAAGGTATGGATCCCTCCTAATCTCTTTTTCTTGTTGTGTTGAGGAAGAATGTGGTTAGAACCCTTTTGTTTCTTCTTTTGATTTCAAGTTGGGTTAAAAACCATTGGAGAGGGTGGGACTATTGAGTCTCTCAGCTTCTTGTGAGCTATTCTTGAATAGCTTGCTCCATTTCATTTGAGGTTTTGGGTTTTGTTGGAGTGTTTGAGTTTTGGGTTAAAATCAAGTTCAATAAATGAATTGAATGGGAGTAATAGATGTTTTGTTGTTGGGAAATTGTGGAAAAAGGGTTGGTTCATCGTTTATGTCGTTTAGAAAACCCAAAAATTAATTTGGGGCTGAGTTGGGTGTGAGAATAGGCCATTTTCGGAGTAAAGAAGAGTGCAGGTGGGCTGCGCGGCGCGCCTGGAGGCGCGCAGGGCTCTGTCCCGTTTTTCCGAATTGTGTTTCGCGTATTGTTTTGAGGCTAGGATCGTGGTGTCACTTAAAGGTTATCTTAGGTGTATTTTGGGGGCATGATTAGGGAGTTTAATCCACCTTTATTAACCTCAATTCAGGTGTTCAGTTTGAGCTAAAGTGTGTCCCGGAGCTTGTGTCGATGTGCTATGGCTAAGGTGAGTTCCCTTACCCTCTTTACGTGAATGAAACGTTTTGTGAAATGTTTTCATACCTGATTATGGTTGCTAGCATGTTGACATGATTTAATTTTTGAAAGGTTTTATTGCATATGACATGGAATGTTTACGAATGCATGCAAGTCGTTTATATGTTCATTTATACGTAAATGTTGATTGTATGTTCTTGTGATGGTTATTGCCACGTATGGAGTCGGGTGCACAATAGGGTGATGAGACAGAATGCCGTGCCCGGCTTTGTAGGGTGATGAAACCGAATGACGTGCCCGACTTTGTAGGGTGATGAAACCGGATGTCGTGCCCGGCCTTGTAGGGTGATGAAAGTCGAGTCCACTGTGCTATACCCTTGTTGAATGCATGATTTGGAACGTTATTACTTTATAGAACGACATGATATTTTACTTGGCTTGTGAACTCGTTTTAAAAAGGGGGAATTCACTAGACCTTATGGTCTAACCCTCGCTTTTTGAAAAACTAAAACCATTTTCAGGTGATAGTCGTGTTTGGAATTTCATCCGTGGATGATGGAAGGATTGTGGAGTTGTAGAAGAACTAGAGACTAGTGAAGACTGGTAGATTACCGTCGGGCTTCTTGTAGCATCTCAGTTGTGAAGGTGTTGTCTGATGCGAGTTTAGAGTAGATCTGATGTATTGTACACTTTGGGACGGTTTTTGATTGTAACATTGCAAATTTATATTTTATTAAACTTTGGGTTGTTACAAATGGTATCAGAGCCATACTTTAAGGGATTTAGGTGACCGGATGGGCCTAAACTTAAACTGTGGGGTAGAGTGGGACACAACTGAGATATAGGAAGCCATTAGGAAAGACCTTAATCATAGGATATCTTGACAATGGTAGTGAGAACTTTCATGTAAGGTAAATTCAAATAGCATCTGGCCAATGCTATTATGGATTTACAGGTGCATGGGTGTAATCAATCGCTATTGTCAGGATGAGTGGTGAGTGTGGAAGTATGTAGAAGGTGAACCTTTGTATTTGTTAGCAAAGAGTTGATGTGGCTTAGGAGATCACTTGTGATGTGATGTTTGTATCTTCTAGAAGAAGTGTTGTCGGGAATGTTAATGAACTAACTAGAGGTAAATTTTCTGGGATCCAAAATGAATGAATGGTTGAATGGGGGGCAACTCCTAGTGCTAGTGAGTCCCCACCCTTAGGATCGTTGTGTCGGTCAGTTGGGATAAGAAGTGAGAATTATGCGGACATCTTGAAACCTTTAATTCGAGATCAAGTGAGGGAATCTAGTCTTGGATTCCTTAGTCAAACGGTTTAGTGGCAAGGTTAACGAAGGAAAGAGATCAGTGTTGTTTTGAGGTATGTATGAGAATAGAAGGTGAGCTAAGTGGTCGATTGAAAAACCATGTTGAGTGGTCGATCAGGTGGCTGTGAAGCACTTGTACTACGAGTTGAAGTAAAAGTAAGAAAGCGGCTGTTGGTCATAGTATGGTGTCAGTGAAGATTTGAAGTGAGCGCAACGGTTGACTTGGTTAGAGTGAATAGCCTTCAATTGCATGTTGGGTTCATACATTATGTCATTAAACGTATTACACGAATTATTTCATGTTAAAAGCATGTACATGCATGGCAGTTTTTCTTGTTTTCGGAAATAAGTTGACGCGTGCGAGCGTGTGTTTTCTTTAAAGTAAAAGACAAACTTGTTTTCATTATACTGTAAAGCTTTGAACTTAGTGATCTACAAATTACTTCACGCTTTTATTTGTGGAAGAGAACCTTCGTTACGATAATATTGAAAACATTTTATTGCAAGGTTTGTTTTATAAACAAAAAGGAGTATTGACTCGTTATTATTATATGAACGAGTGTTGGAGTTGACAGACCCACTTTGGGTAAGTGTTTTCATTCGAAAGTTTTCCAGTCGTGTGTGAAAGGGTTTCATTGGAGACAAACGTGGGGTCGGTATCGATTTGGATGGACAAGGTTACGAATTATCGTAAGAGTGCATGTGAACGATTCTTACGATCGTTGTGTTTTACTATTCGTCTTGAGTGGTGTTGTTTCATGCATACTCAAGCTTGTTTTATGATTTTGTACCTATTGTGTTTTAAAAGAGTGTAAAATGATTTCAATTGTTGTGTCATTGTGCTTGAAGGCTATGAACTCGCTAGGTCGGGAAGGGTATTACGATTGGGGTTGAGGAAAGGCTTTGGGAGTGGAATTGTCAGTTGAATAAGATGTGGTCGAGTTATGACCTTAGTGTTTCCATTAGAGGAAGTGGGTGAGTACCGTGAGTCCCGGGCAGTGGATTCAGAATGTCGGTATGTTTGTGATTTGAACTATTGCTTAGTTATGTGAGAATAGTTTTAATTGTTGTGAAATTGGAAATGGTTAGAGTGTTCCTGTTGGGGGAATGGTAATAAGCAGCGTTACGTTACTTGATGTAATCTTATCGGCTGTGAGTCCTAGTACTGAGATAGTTTGGTGATTAGATTTTGCGCTAAGAAAGGTCTGGTGTTTTCCTCAAGTGAGAAAGGTGGGATGTAAGTTGGTCATGATGCGTTGGACGAAGTGAGTTCCGTTAGGAATCTTGGAATGTCGGTAATGAATGGAAACATCATCATGTTGTCTATTGATATAGAGGTTGCAACTGGGTAATATTTCCCAAGTTGGAGATTTTGTCAGGAGATTGAAACATGAGAATGAACCCGTTGTGTGTGAACGGATGAGGTCGTCCGAGATTGTGTAAATGATATGGTTTAGGAACACCTAGTGGGTGCGTTGGGAGAACGGAAAATCACCAATGTGGATGTAATGCCCTTTGAGGTTTTGATGATTCGCTTGTGCGTAAGGTGTTTAGCATAGCAGAGATGGATTGCGAGGAGTTGACGAGAAATGAGAACTTGTTCGAGGAGTTAGGAGAAGTAGATTCCTTCGGGAGTCCTTGTCTGTCGTGAGGCGGATGGACTTTAGCATGCCGATAGTCGATGTTGAAATCCATGGCCGTTCTGTTGGATGGTTGTCAGGAGGCTGGTGTTAGAGAAGTAACTATAGCGTGGTTATCTTGTTGAGCTTTCTTGCAAAGATGTAAGAAGTTGATCGGAGAAAGGTGTGTATTCGGCATGACGTCGGACCACCTTGTGTGAGTGTTTCAGAAGTGAAAGATAGTGGTAACATAAGTAATTTCCTATGGAGTTTGTTGAGCCATATAAGAACGAAATGATTAGTGTAATTGAAGCGGGTGTGCTTTGATTAGATGGTCTTGACATGTGATTCGTCGAGACCCGGGAAAGGCAAGGTGGGAAAACAATTTCACTTCATATGGAATTGTGTTATGGGTGGCATGAGAGTAGTAATATCGTTTGTGTGTGAAAAGGTGTAACATCACAGACCAACCGTATCAGATATTGTCCGCTTTGTCCACAGACCCGAACTCACGGTTTTAAAACGCGTCTGATAGAGGAGGTATCAAGTTCCTCTTATAAGGCAACCTTTGTTCCCCTCCCCAACCAATGTGGGATGTTACAATCCACCCCCCTTGGGAGCCCAGCGTCCTCGCTGGCACACTAGTCCGGTTCCCGGCTCTGATACCAAGTTGTAACGTCCCAAAAATTAGAAGGAATTTAAATTTTTAGAATAACATTTCATTAATAAAAACTCATTAAATAATTCAAACGTTTCGCTTGTAACCCAATCATTAATATTCTCTAGAACAGTAAACAGCGGAATAAACGTTTTAAATTAAAATACGTAAAAGTAATCAGCTCTTCACGCGCGCCAGTGTGTACTCGTCACGCCTTGGAGCCACTCGTACCTGAAACCACAAATTATTGGGAAAGGGTAAGCACGAAGCTTAGTGAATTCAACCACCATAAATAACACAGTTATTCCACACTACCCCTAAAACAGATAGTTGCACATAAATAAGCATACAGGTCTACGAACAAATCATAAACATGCATACCTACACCATCCCACCTAAAAGGCATACGTCGGTCCCACCGACCACACGATAACCGTGCAAGCATTACCCGGTCCCACCGAGTTCCTACGCCACCCGCGTATAAAATCTTCGGCCCCGCCGGATCCCCGGTCCCACCGAGTTAACATGACAATAAAGGTCCAACTAGACACCCCACTATCTAGCCCCACATCACAAATAAATAAAGCTACCACACACGTGCTACCGTAATGTAAAAATAACCGATATTAAATATAGTGAGGGAACTCACCTCGTAATCGCGCCTAGCTCACAAACAATAATTCAAGCTTCACAAATCCAAGATCACTTCCCAACACCTAAACAATCGTTAAAATGTATTAACACGAGACCCGGACCCTAAAACACGACGCACCCTTAAATCGTCACTAAAACGACTTTTCGGTCTAACCAAACAGGTCTGTTCGGGACCTGTTCCGACCTCCATAAACCCAGAAAATCCTCAATTAAATTACATAACAAGAAAGTGCTCTGAGTTAGGGTTCCAAGGACATATTATACACCTCCTAACGATTTTTCTACAATTTAATACAGATTTTATAAGAACGGTTCGCAGAACAGTGAAAAACAGCACCTTTCAGTAATAAACGACGATTTGACCTATGCTACGTTCCGAACTGGTTTTTCCGCAAAACATAAGAAACTTACTAGACTCAGAATGGGAACTTTTGGCACTGGTTCCATCCCAATCTGACATTCCTAACAGAAGCTATGGCTTTCCCAAAACAGTGGCAGAAACTGAGACTATTAAAACAGAACGCGATCTGCCACATCCGGACCTGCTGTACAAACAGCCAATTTACGCCTAGCTAGAGGCCGAACCGGACTTCCGCTAAAACGCGAAAAGTGTGCCCGGCACAGAATGTGAACCGTGGGCACCGGATTCGCCTCAATCCGAGCTACGACGGAAAAGTTATGGCCGTCGCAAAACAGTGGCAGACAAACGTTTTCACATGAAATGACAAATATTGCTTATAATCCCATTAAGACAAAGCTTAACCCAAACAGCCCCGGGAAGCCTAAAACTTACTGGAACAGATTATACCAAGGTGTATCAACAGCCGTGCACCACCCCCCTTTGCCGCCTCCGGCGGCGGTGGCGGTCGGCGGCGATCACGCACACACGCACACACATCCTCATATCACCGCCCTCTCTTTCGATCGCTCTACGCGAACCCACCCGCACCTGCAACCACACCAGTCCCGACCGCCCACGCCCGGCCACCACAGAGGCGGCGTGCGGCGGTGGTTGCTTCGCCGGAAAAGAAAAGGGAAAAAGGAAAGGAAATGAGAAGAGAATGTACCTCTCGACGATTACGATACCGCCGCAAGAAAAACAACAACCCTTCCTCCTTCTCGACTCTCTTCCTCACGACCCCTTCTCGCCGGCGATCACAGTTCCGGTATGGGCAGCGGCGATGGAGCCCTCAGTTTCTCACTCTCTCGGGTTCTCTTCTTCTCGTCCTTTTCTCCGGCCGACGACCACACACACAAAAACAAGGAACACCAAAAGAGCCGTAGGGTTTGTTATGGTTGCTATTCTTTTTGGTTTCTTGATCACGCTGCTACACCAAACAATTACATAAGTCTCGTAATTCCCTTGCATGGGCCGAACCCAAAGTGGGTTTTTTTTGGCCTTTGACACAAATAGTCCCTCCACTTACAACCCTCTCGCAACTAACCAAAAAATTCGACAATTTAACGATTTGACCCAACTCGACTAACCCCGTTAACGGAAACCACAATAATTCAAACTTAAAAGGAAAGAATTAACAAAAGAAAATACATATCGGGATACGGGCTTTACAACTCTCCCCCACTTGGATTAGACTTCGTCCTCGAAGTCTACGTCCGCAAACAACTCTGGATAGTTTCACCACATCTCAACCTCGGGTTCCCAAGTCCACTTGGAGCCCTTCCTCTGATACCATCTGTAACATCACAGACCAACCGTATCAGATATTGTCCGCTTTGTCCACAGACCCGAACTCACGGTTTTAAAACGCGTCTGATAGAGGAGGTATCAAGTTCCTCTTATAAGGCAACCTTTGTTCCCCTCCCCAACCAATGTGGGATGTTACAAAAGGCATCCTGATAGCTTGTTTGCAAAGTGGTCGTGTGGTGCGATAGTAGTGTGAGGAAGTGGTGGCACTTTATACCAAAGGAACGTGTAAGTCATAGATGTAATGATCATTTGCCATAATATTGGAGTAGTCAAAGGTGGTGAGTATGCTCGATTGAAGTGTATGGATTTTCCGGTAGCGTACTTTAATGCTATATTGAGATCAGGAGATGGAGTTGCGGTTAGTGACGGGATAAAAGGAGAACCCTTGTTCTTCTCGATCCCATAGGATTTTGGAGTGAGGTTGCATACTTCACTCGATTGTCGAAGAGGATACTGTAATTGTTAAGCTGTGGTGCTTCGTTATGAAGTTTAGTTAGGAGCGTTAGAGTATTTCGTGGATGAAAAGAAATGCAATAAGAGGGATGACCGTGTTGGAAGTTAGGAGCTCGTGGTAGTCCTCGGTGCTAAGTACTTTACGAGGACTTGGCTAAAGGTCATGATTGATGATTTTGAAGAAAACGATCTTTTGGGATGTAGCGGTGTGTAATGGGCGCTCTGGGTAAGCATGAGAGAAAATGATGTCGGTGTGTGTTACGTGCGAAATATGTTTTAATCGCAGTGGGTTGCAAACTGTCCACAGTGGGAAGTGCAAGTGTACACTGTCCACTATGATCGTCACAACAAGTAATAGTTGGTAAAATACCAGAATCGAATCCACAGAGACTGGACATTCAAGACAATATGGTTCTCATGAGCTCCTTTTGCAAGTTTCAATTAGAGAGGAAGCAATAGTTTGGTTTGTTTGGTGAAATAGCTAGTTTGACGATTTTGCTAAGATTTTAAAAGGAGGAATGTAGGTTAGATTTCCCCTAGATTTTATACTAAATACTCGGTCCTAAAAGTGATCCTTGTATTCGAGGTGGGCATTTTCGCTAGAAAAGCCCGGTTACAAAATACTCACACCGTTATATAAAAATCTCATACTTTTAGTATTTATTGTTCTGTCAATGGTAATCTAAAAAATAGACCTTTTCAGGTCTCGATGGAATGTGTAGAGACAAATACTCTAAGTGTTTTTAATACACAAATTAGCTTGCCTACTACTCCAGTGGGTTGAGATTAGCTCACTGTGCCGACCTCACTTTCGTAAGTGTCAAGAATTCTTTCGAATCCCCTAGCATCATTCAAGCTCGTGTCACTACGTTCTACTTATTTCTAAGATAAGAACTAGACTTTAGATCCTAGCAAGTGATCGGCTTGTTTGCATCCTTGGGTAAAAATCGAGAATGAATGACCAAAACAACAAATATTCTAAGTATAAAGATTACTCAAGCATTTTTTATAAAACCCAGGTACTTCTCCTTCCTACATCCCAAAGGATATTTAGCCCGTAATTAAAGTAAAGAAAACAAGAGAGTAGAAGTTGCACATAATTAAACTGAAAGTGACTTGAATTGAACTCACGGTGGGAAACGAGAAGTCGTCCCTGTCACTGTGTACTTCGAACTACAATTAAACTAAGAAATTAAGATACAAAATTTTAAAGCTAGCTACTGCAGTAAATGAAAGACTAACACTAATGTAGTAGTTGAGAGAATTTAAGACTAAGCCAAGCATATCATAACTGGCACCCAAGTGCTCCTTTATATACTAGGAGAAAGAGTTGGGTATTACACAAAGAGGTGGGTTTTTCTAATGGGTAAAGACTGCAGTATTATGACAGAAATCAGCACTTTGGACAATCCTTTTACCCAATAGACCCTTCACCAAGTCAATCTCTAAGTACAAGAAGGTGTACTTGTTGTCATCTTTAAGGAAACTACTTTGTACTTCTCCAACCCATATTTCCCTTCCATTTGAACCTTCTAAACTCCAGAATACTTGCATCCCAACTACTAGTTTCTTTTGTCTTCTTGCTCTGCTCGAATAGTGGGAAACCGGAGTGGGCACAACAGTGGTCACTGCAGGATAAATCGTGAAAAACACCCAAATTCCACCAAATAATTTATTAAAGACTATGGTTAACTCTTTTTGCTCATTTTCGAGAATTGTTCCAAGAATGAGGGTTTTTAGAAGTGGAATGGCTAAAATTGACAAAATAAAATAGAAAATTCAAGGAAATAATAACTCTAAAATTAGAGTTATCACAACCTCAAACTTAAACCATTTAATTGTCCCCAAGTAATAAAAAGAAATAAAATAAAATAATATATATATATATATATATATATATATATATATATAAAATAATGCACAAGAGCTTTCAGGGACTTACTGACTTCTCACTCTGACTGGATGTTGATCTCCCTCCACAGGTACTTCTTTCGGTTCCAAAATCAAAGCTTCACTTTTGTACTTGACGAAATCTTTCCCTTGTTCACAATTGATCAATAGGACTTTTCTTGGGTTCGAAAGGTTTGTGGCTTTGAATATTTTTCCAAGGGTTTTGGCACGAAATTCCAAACATGGACCGACAATCTCGCTTTGAGATTTTTATTTCCAAAAGTGAGTGGTTTGTATTTTGCATGGGTAAGTACGTACACTTTCAGGATTTATTTGGGTATGGCTATTTTTTCTTGAAAGTGGATATTCTGATGGTCCAGAATAGGCACACCATCTTTTTATGGGAGTGAGCACTTTGATGGTCCAGAAAAGGCACACCATCAATTTTGTTAGTGATACTCCGTTTTTCTTTTGTTTTTTGTATTTTTGTGTTTTTCTCTCTTTTTTTTGGAGGTGGGTATTGTTTACCCACCTCAAACTTATGACCTCACAGTGTCCCCACTGTGGGAAGACTGGAAGTCACTCTGGAAGTTCCCACCTCAAACTTAAAATTGCACAGTGTCCCCACTATGACATAGAAATAGGGATGAACGAGGTGTTTTGGGGATGCAAAAAGGGTCGTGTTTGGATGCGAAAAATGGCCTATATCATTTCAGGGTGACAAGTTGAGATTTGTACTTACAAAAGTGACCTTTTAAGTCGGAAGCTGAAAGTGGTACCTTGAAATGGAAACGAGATCAAACAAGCATTCAACGAAGAAAATACGTTAGTAACCCAAAATCACCTACTCAGCAGTAGGATTTCCATGCATCATTAACCAAAAGTTTAAAAGCAGCAAATAGTGTCAAATGCCTAGCCATAGGCAGAATACGAACATCATACAGAAAAATAAAGTTGTTTTTGGAGCAGCAAAAGAGTGGAATCAAAGTTTTAACAAACCATTAGTGGGTCGGGGTTGCTTGCGGTGAACTGTCGCCAGAATCTTCCTCCTCGAAATCATCCTCACTGTCATATGAGGGGAAAATTCCTTCTGGAAACTCGGGGAGCTGTGCAGCGAGCAGGGGATCAGCACCCTGGTACATCTGATTGAGAACTGCATCACGGTCCCGAGTATACATCCAGAACAACTCATTGGCTCGGTTGGCATGCTTCTGCTGGGCCTCCATTAGTTCGAAACGATAGGTGAGAGATGTCAATTCTTGCATAATGGCTGTCAGGGGGTTGCTTGTGCTTGCGGTTCCTGCAGGAGGCTGATGGAGTGGGGTACCAGCGTTTCTCACAGTGTGCTCATCAGCGATCCCCACAGTGGGATTGTCAGTGGGATCATCGGTTGGGACAGTGATTACTCTTCCCATTTTGCGTATGGTTGCCACACTGATATTGCTTGTTGAAACAAGCCACTGATCATCTGCAGCTAAGGGGACTCCAGCTTCTATTAGTAATGAAGTGATAAGACAAGGGAGGGGCAAGATTACCTTCTTACGAGTGCGGGCTTGATGAATGGCAGCGTGCATGACAATTCCCAGATTGATCTTTTTCCCAGTGAGGATGCAATATAACAAGGCACACTTGTGCATTGAAAGAGTTGTATCATGTGATGTTGGGGATACAGAGGCACGGAGAAATTGGAACCATACAGCGGCCTCTGTAGTAAGGGAGCTAGCGTGCAGACACTTCCTCTGGCCATCTCTATCCCATGGCTTTCCTTCAACTGCTATCTCTTTTAAAATAAGATCCTCATCTGCCGGGGTCATTTTCTTCAGAAACTGTGAAAAGTCACAAGCTTCCGGGATCCTTCCTAGAACCCAATTAATTTCATCTGCTGTATAGTTCACGGTTCGACCCCGGACTTTTACAATGGGATCCTTCTTTTGGGAAGCCTCGGGGTAAAACTCCCGCACCAACGAGGCATTTGCTCGACGATTGGCAGATGCCAATGTCGACCAATCTTGCACTAAAATTCTATCTTTGACAAATGGGTTGGCCTCTATAAAGTCGGGGTCGAAACCCCTCTCTAAGTTCAACTTTTGATTAGAAATAAAAGCATAGTGGGTTGCTGCTGCTGGAGTGGTAAACTGCCTGGGCACCCCACTGGGGGAATGTTCAGTCCCCACAGTGGAATGGTGTGGGTTTTCAGATGGCATTTGCCCATCTCCAACATCAGTTTCAACAGATGAACTCAAAGAGGGTTCGAGACTCTTACCTTTCCCAGACGATTCTTTTCTTAGCTTCTTGGTGGTTGTTTTCTTCGATATGGTCACCCCAGACCTGGTGACCATTCCTTTATTTCTCAGGGCTCTTTTTATTGGATTCTTCTCACTGTGGGCAGCAGCATGTATGGCCTCCAAGTCAAAAGTGTCTGCGACTTGGGGGGTTTCTTCAGTCTGAATCGGCTCTTTGCCCTTTCTTTGAATCTCCTCCTCTTGTCGGATTTTTTCTTGCTCTTCCCTTGCCAATCGTTCATCTTCAGCCTTTTTTTTCTCTTCCTCAAGAAGCCTTGCCTCCTCAGCCTTTTTCTTTTCTTCCTCTGCCCGAATTCTTTCTTCTTCAATTCTTTTTCGTTCCTCTTCCTCTCTTGCCAATCTCTCGGCTTCTTCCTGTCGTTTCCGCTCCTCCTCTTCTTCTCGTAACCTCTCCTCTTCTTCTCGTTTCAGTCTCTCCTCTTCCTCCTTTCGCTTCTTCTCGAGTTCTTCCTTTCTTTTTCGGATAGCAGACATCCTTTGGGTAAACTCTTCTTCCAATCTCCTTTCTTCTTCTTCGGTCTGCAATGCCTCTTCATCGAGGTGGCTAGAACTGGAGTCCGCAACTTTCGATGAAGAAACACCCCTTGGACTCCCTTGCTTGTACAAACTTGTGTCTGGAATATCGGGCACGATCGTAGGTTCGTCGGAGATCGGCGGTGGTTCGTTTAGGTCGCCGGTGACTGTCTCCGGCGGGTTTGCTTCGGCGGTTCTGCGGCAGACCGCCGCACGGCTGGGTTCCTCTGGGTGGGTAGTGAGTCTTTTGCTTCTAGCCATTGTTAGGGTTTGGGAAGGGTTTTTCGGTTATGGTTCATGAGAAATGAAGAAGAATGAGAGAGGGTAAGTATTTTGAATTTTGGGAGAGAGTGGATTTTGAAATAAGAAATGGAAAGGGTTTATTTTGGTTAGTACAAAAGGAGGGTACGGTTTACATAGGAGAGAGAAAGAAAATGATAGTTTTTGTGGGAGGTTGAAGGAATTATGACACAAGTGCAGAAATAGTAGACTATGTGGCAGAAAAAGGTGATGTGTGTCAGCCTTGGGCCCCTCAAAAACTGTCATATCCTTCTTCAGACGCGGAGTGGGGAACGCAGGGACTTGCATCTCCCCACTGCGAGTTAATTTCTTGGCTTTTTCTTCAAAAGTTGAGAATCTCTCTACACACATTCAAACTGAACTACCGTGCAGAATTAAAAATACTAAAAATAATAAAAAGGCAGCAAAGAACTGAAATAAAATATTTACAAGCGGTTCCGATATTTCTTAACCATAGTGGGGTGGAGAGTGGGGTACAATGTGAGCACTCTCACTCAGAAAATGCTTCACTCTCTGCCCATTGACTTTGAACGTTTGACCAGACTGTGGGGACTTTAACTCCACTGTTCCAAAGGGACTCACTTTGACAATGGTGTATGGTCCCGTCCATCGTGATTTTAGCTTACCCGGAAAGAGTTTAAGACGGGAATTGAACAATAATACATGTTGTCCTTCCATGAACTCCCTATGGTTGTTTCTTCGATCATGCCACAACTTGGTCTTTTCTTTGTATAACTTTGCGTTTTCATAGGAGTGACATCGCAACTCCTCTAGTTCATGCAATTGCAAACTCCGCTTAATTCCCGCAGCATCCTCACTCATGTTAAGCTCTTTAAGGGCCCAAAACGCCTTGTGCTCCAATTCAATCGGTAAATGAAAAGCTTTGCCAAAAACTAATTTAAATGGAGACATTCCCAAGGGAGTTTATAGGCCGTTCGATAGGCCCAAAGAGCATCATCAAGTTTGGTTGACCAATCTTTGCGGTGCGGTTTAACAACTTTTTCCAAAATTCCTTTGATCTCACGGTTTGAAAGCGCGGCCAAACCGTTGGTTTGTGGATGGTATGCGGTGGCCACTCTATGATGTATATCATATTTAGCAAGGACCGAGGCCATGACTTTGTTTACAAAATGGGTGCCTTCGTCACTGATCAATGCCCGTGGTGTTCCGAATCGAGTGAAAATATTTTTATGCAAAAATTTCACCACGGTATTGGCATCATTAGAATGACACGCAATGGCTTCCACCCATTTCGAAACATAGTCTACCGCAACCAAGATATAAAAATTATTATTAGAATTTGGAAAGGGTCCCATGAAATCGATCCCCCAAACATCAAAAAGTTCTACCTCTAAGATGTTGTTAAGAGGCATCTCGTTCCTTTGCGAAATGTTCCCGGTGCGTTGACATTGCTCACAACTTTTCACAAATTCATAAGAGTCTTTAAACATAGTGGGCCAAAAGTACCCACTTTGCAAGATTTTTGCAGCAGTGCGGTTTCCACCAAAGTGGCCACCGTAGTGGGATGTGTGACAACCATGGAGTATTTGATGTTGCTCACTCCCGTGGATACAACGCCTCAATATTTGGTCTGTCCCTATCTTATACAAGAAAGGGTCGTCCCAAACATATTGTCGTGTATCATGTAAAAACTTTTTAAATGGTTGTCCACTCATCCCATGGGGTTTTAGTCCACTTGCTAAAAAGTTGGCAATGTCAGCATACCAAGGAATATTATTTTCGAGATGTTGGGCTGATAACAATTGTTCATCGGGAAAATTCTCTCTGACCGGAGTGGGATCAACAGTGCCCACTATCTTCTCGAGCCTGGACAAATGGTCATCTATCTGATTGCTTGTTCCTTTTCTATCAACGATTTCAAGGTCAAATTCTTGCAGCAATAAAACCCACCTAATCAAGCGTGGCTTGCAATCAGTCTTGTTGATCAAGTATTTTATCGCTGCATGATCCGTGTGCACTATGACCTTCGTCCCTATCAAGTACGACCTGAAACGATCAAAGAAAACACCACCGCAAGTAATTCGTTTTCAGCTACTGTGTAATTAATCTGAGCTTCAATCAGTGTTTTACTTGCATAATAAATGGGGTGAAAAACTTTGTTCTTTTTCTGTCCGAGAACAGCCCCCACAGCCCACTCGCTGGCATCACACATCACTTCGAATGGGAGTGACCAGTCAGGAGTGGTCACCATGGGTGCTGTGACTAAGGCTTCCTTGATTGTTTCAAAAGCATCTTGGCATTCTTTCGTAAAAATGAAATCTTTTTCGTGTTTTAACAGGTTGCATAGGGGTTTTGTTATTTTTGAAAAATCTTTGATGAACCTTCTATAAAAACCTGCGTGACCCAAGAAACTGCGAATACCTTTTACTGTTGTGGGTTCGGGAAGTTGTGCCACTACCTCAATCTTGGCTTTGTCAACTTCCAACCCTCTCCTTGAGACAAGATGACCTAGGACAATACCTTCTTCTACCATAAAATGGCATTTTTCCCAATTCAAAATAAGGTCGTGGGTCTCATATCTCACTAGGCTTTTCTCTAAATTTCCTAGGCAGTTGTCGAATGATGTCCCTATCACAGAAAAGTCATCCATAAAACTTCTATGGTGTCCTCAATCATGTCGGTGAAAATGGCCATCATACAACGTTGGAAAGTGGCTGGGGCATTACACAATCCAAATGGCATCCTCCGGAATGCAAAAGTACCGTAGGGACAAGTAAAGGTGGTCTTTTCTTGGTCCTCGGGGGCGATGTGGATTTGGTTGTATCCGGAGTATCCATCTAGAAAACAATAAAATTCCTTTCCCGCTAACCGATCAAGCATTTGGTCGATGAAAGGTAGGGGGAATTGGTCTTTCTTAGTGGCCAAGTTGAGTTGTCTATAGTCCATGCATATCCTCCACCCCGTTACAGTTCTAGTGGGAATGAGCTCGTTCTTTTCGTTCTTCACTACGGTCGTCCCTCCCTTTTTAGGGACACATTGGATGGGGCTCACCCAACTACTACTAGCAATGGGATAGATAATACCGGCATCTAACCACTTCAAAACTTCTTTCTTAACTACCTCCTTCATGATGGGGTTCAACCTTCTTTGAGGTTGGACTTTCCCAGGGTGGTCACTCTCCAAGTTAATCTTATGTTGACAGAGGGAGGGGCTAATACCTAGAATGTATGCTATGGTCCAACCAATTGCCTTCTTATGCTTTATCAACAAATCGATCAGAAGTTGTTCTTGTTTCTCACTAAGTTTAGAAGAGATAATAACGGGAAGTTTATTATCCTTAGCGAGATAAGCATATTTCAAGTGGGAAGGCAATGGTTTAAGCTCTAACTCGGGAGGTTGTTCTATTGAAGGGGGTTGAACATCTCTATCCTTAAAGTCTAGAGGTTCAAAGGCTGCCACTACTTCGTTACACTCATCCTCAAAAGTGTCCTCACTTTCTAAGTCGGAGTGCTCACTCTCACTTCTCACTGTGAGGACGGAGTCAAAACAGTGGGTTTCACTAATCGAACTCAAAGCAAAACAGTCTTCAGTATCTATATACTTCAGGGATTTAAACACATTAAATGTCACCTCTTGGTTATTAACTCTCATCGTGAGTTCTCCTTTGTGTACATCAATCAAAATTCGTCCGGTTGCAAGAAACGGACGTCCTAAGATGATTGGGATTTCTTTATCGGCCTCATAATCTAGAACTAGAAAATCGACGGGGAAGATAAATTTATCCACTTGGACCTAGACGTCTTCTATTTTTCCCTTGGGGTAGGCAATGGACCGATCGGCTAGTTGTAATGTCATGGTTGTGGGTCTAGCCTCTCCAATACCTAACTTGTTAAAAATGGACAGTGGCATCAAATTGACACTAGCTCCTAAGTCACAAAGTGCTTGACCTACTTCTTGTCCTCCTATTGTGCATGGAATGGTGAAACTACCTGGGTCTTTCAACTTAGGTGGAATATTGCTAGTAAGGAGGTTACTACATTCTTCGATCAAAGCCACAATCTCAAACTCACCCAACTTTCTTTTTTTGTTCAAAATATCCTTTAAAAATTTAACATAGCTTGGCATTTGCTCGAGAGCTTCTACCAAGGGTATGTTAATGTGAAGTTGTTTAAAAATGTCTAAGAACTTTTTAAATTGAACATCGACATTTTTAGGCTTCATTCTGTCAGGAAAAGGTATGCTTCGTGGGTCAATTGAGTTTACTGTGGTATTGGCTTTGGAACAGTAGGTTTTGGAACAGGTCCAAAAGTGGGAAGGTCAGGGATGTCGTTCCCCACTGCGGGGATGACAGTGGCTTGAGGAGTGCCCACTGTGGGAGTTACAGTGGGTTTTTGAGGCGAATCATCAGACTCGAAAACGATATCTTTCAGATCCTTTCCACTCCTCAGTGTTATGGACTTGATATGTTCATGTCCTTTTCCTATCACCCTAGCATGCTCGGTATTACTAGGTAACGTCCCTGGTGGTTTATTCTTAACTTCAACAGCTAGTTGTCCTACTTAGGTCTCTATATTCCTAATGGCTGCTTGAGTTTGATTCATGAAACCTTTGAGAATTGATTCAAGTGATGGTTGAACCTCTGCGGCTTGAGTTCCTCGTGGTTGGAATTGTTGTGAGGATTGCCCTTGGTGAAAGTTCTGTGAGTTCTGCCCACTATGATGTGGGGACTGCCCACTGTGATGTGGGGACTGCCCACTGTGATGTTGCTGAAATCCAGGGGGATTGTGTGGTCTTTGTTGGGCATGACTCGCCCCGTGGGGTTGGAGTCCTGGATTACCAGCCCAAGAGAAATTTGGGTGATTTCTCCAACCTGGATTATAAGTCTGCGAGTATGGGTTGTTTCTCGGATTTGTTCCTATAACATTAACGGCTTTGGGATTTGCTGGACAATAGTAAAAAAGATGCTCCTCTCCACAGAGGGAGCAGTTTTCGGCTAGATGAGTTGCAGAATTGACTTGGCCTCTATTTTGGTTCAACACGATTTTTGTTAAGGCCACTAACTGTGCATTCATGGTTTTGAGTGCTTCAGAATCGATGGTGTTGGTCTTTGGTACTATTGCTCTAGCATTGGACCACTCGGTATTGTTGTTGGACACTTTTTCTAAGATTTAATATCCTTCATTGTAGGTTTTACTCGTGAATTGCATCTAAGATGATTTTGGCTGCATTGGAAAGACCATTGTAAAAGGTCTCCAATTGGATGCAATGTGGGATGCCATGATGTGGGCACTTTCGAAGTAAATCTTTAAATCGTTCCCATGCATCCGAAACAGCCTCATCTTCTTCTTGCCTAAACAAAATTATATCATTTCGAAACCTTACATTCCTCGTTGGCGGAAAGTATTTTTCCAAAAAATTATCGGCAAGTTCTTGCCAAGTGGTTATCGAGTGAGGTGCATGTGAGTTCAGCCATGACTTTGCCTTATCCCTTAGTTAAAAAGGAAAAAGTCTTAGTCTTAACGCTTCATCACTCACACCTTGCAATTGAAAGGAATCAGTCATTTCCAAGAAAGATTTTAAGTGCGAGTGTGGATCCTCAGATGGTGATCCTCCAAACTGACCCATGGCTTGGATCATTTGAAACATCACCGGTTTGAGTTCAAAATGAGTTGCAACAATGTTGGGTCTTAAAATTCCGGAGCTCAAATCACCAACTCCGGAAGTAGCGTAGTCCCGTATTTTTCGATCTTTGCTATCGGCAATCGTCACTGTGGTCTCCACTATAGGTGGTGGTATTGCTGCCATGTTTATAGTGGGGATCACAGGGGGTTGTCGATTTGTGTTCTTGTTTTTACGTCTTCTTCAAAAAGTTTTTTCTATTTCAAGATCGATTGGTACCAAAGGTTCGTGTTGTTGCTGTGGCATGCAACACGAACAACTTAGAAAAACGAGTTACTCGAGCTCGAACAAAAACTAATGTCTTGAGATTTAAAATCATGCCAGTCCCCGGCAACGGTGCCAAAAACTTGTTACGTGCGAAATATGTGTTTTAATCGCAGTGGGTTGCAAACTGTCCACAGTGGGAAGTGCAAATGTACACTGTCCACTATGATCGTCACAGCAAGTAATAGTTGGTAAAATACCAGAATCGAATCCACAGAGACTGGACAATCAAGACAATATGGTTCTCATGAGCTCCTTTTGCAAGTTTCAATTAGAGAGGAAGCAATAGTTTGGTTTGTTTGGTGAAATAGCTACTTTGACGATTTTGCTAAGATTTTAAAAGGAGGAATGTAGGTTAGATTTTCCCTAGATTTTATACTAAATACTCGGTCCTAAAAGTGATCCTTGTATTCGAGGTGGGCATTTTCGCTAGAAAAACCCGGTTACAAAATACTCACACCGTTAGATAAAAATCCCATACTCTTAGTATTTGTTGTTCTGTCAAAGGTAATCTCAAAAATGGACCTTTTCAGGTCTCGATGGAATGTGTAGAGACAAATACTCTAAGTGTTTTTAATACACAAATTAGCTTGCCTACTACTCCAGTGGGTTGAGATTAGCTCACTGTGCCGACCTCACTTTCGTAAGTGTCATAAGAATTCTTTCGAATCCCCTCGCATTATTCAAGCTTGTGTCACTACGTTCTACTTATTTCTAAGTTAAGAACTAGACTTTAGATCCTAGCAAGTGATCGGCTTGTTTGCATCCTTGGGTAAAAATCGAGGATGAGTGACCAAAACAACAAATATTCTAAGTATAAAGATTACTCAAGCATTTTTTATAAAATCCAGGTACTTCTCACTTATTTCTAAGTTAAGAACTAGACTTTAGATCCTAGCAAGTGATCGGCTTGTTTGCATCCTTGGGTAAAAATCGAGGATGAGTGACCAAAACAACAAATATTCTAAGTATAAAGATTACTCAAGCATTTTTTATAAAATCCAGGTACTTCTACTTCCTACATCCCAAAGGATATTTAGCCCATAATTAAAGTAAAGAAAACAAGAGAGTAGAAGTTGCACATAATTAAACTGAAAGTGACTTGAATTGAACTCACAGTGGGAAACGAGAAGTCGTCCCTGTCACTGTGTACTTCGAACTACAATTAAACTAAGAAATTAGGTTACATAATTTTAAAGCTAGCTACTGCAGTAAACGAAAGACTAACACTAATGTAGTAGTTGAGATAATTTAAGACTAAGCCAAGCATATCATAAATGGCACCCAAGTGCTCCTTTATATACTAGGAGAAAGAGTTGGGTATTACACAAAGAGGTGGATTTTTCTAATGGGTAAAGACTGCAGTATTATGACAGAAATCAGCACTTTGGACAATCCTTTTACCCACTAGACCCTTCACCAAGTCAATCTCTAAGTACATGAAGGTGTACTTGTTGTCATCTTTAAGGAAACTACTTTGTACTTCTCCAGCCCATATTTCCCTGCCATTTGAACCTTCTAAACTCCAGAATACTTGCATCCCAACTACTAGTTTCTTTTGTCTTCTTGCTCTGCTCGAATAGTGGGAAACCGGAGTGGGCACAACAGTGGTCACTTCAGGATAAATCGTGAAAAACACCCAAATTCCACCAAATAATTTATTAAAGACTATGGTTCACTCTTTTTGCTCATTTTCGAGAATTGTTCCAAGAATGGGGGTTTTTAGAAGCGGAATGGCTAAAATTGACAAAATAAAATAGAAAATTCAAGGAAATAATAACTCTAAAAATAGAGTTATCATTGTGATAGGTCAAGTATAGACAGGCTTGCGGTAAGAAAATGTCAGGAGACACTGGAAAGGCGGACTGTAGTTAAAGAGCTGTTATTTGAAGGGCATAAGATAAGGGATTGTTGTGCATGTCATGGTTAAAGAGTTGGGAAAGCTGGGTTCGTGCGACCAGTCAAAAAATAATCTGGCTCGTACTAGCGAACATTTATTTTAAAGCATCTTAATGTTGTCAAGTTAGAATGGAAACAGGTGGTCGAATGTGGTGCCCTGGTCGAGACACCTTGGGATTAGATTCGGTACTGTTGGGGAGAATGTTTCAAGTGAACGTGTCGTTCAGTATTCGATTAACTGGCTTAGTATGAGTGAGCTTGGTCACTCCTCCTTGTGGGAGGGCAAGTGAAAGTTTGGTGGTAGTTCCTAATTAGTGGAACCATTCGGTGGATCTGGTAAGGAATATAATTTTGTAGAGAGATGAGTTATAGCTTAATGTTTGTTGTGAGTTTGGACCGTTAATTGGTAACTGTTGTAGCACGTGTGATCGGTGTGATTTTGGGGAACGCAAGTTGTGCCAGACGAACGCTATATTGGTGGGATGGCGTTCTTCCTTTTGATATGAATGTTATGCGGTGGGGAGAACGCAATAACGATATGAGGGTGATCTTGTGTAATGTCAATGAAGGGAGTGGTTAGTGTCCGTTTAGCGATTTGGATTGTTGTGGCGTTGACTCGATTAGAGTCGCTTTCCTCTTAACAAGATTATTTTGGTGTGAGTAGTATGATTGATCGAAGAGTTTGCAAGTGTGTATGGTTGGGCATGCTACCGACCTGAGAATGTGGTAACTGGCCGAGGAACGATTTCAAAGAATGTCGTACGTTGTTGGTTCTGATCGGAAATAGATAGATAAGTGAATGGGACTAAGATGTTTGGATGGAAAGGTATGAGAAATTTCAATCTCAAGTCGGGAAAAACAGTTAGATGGGAAATCATCTCCAGGGATTGGAGTATTGTGTTTCAAGAATAATTTGAGTTGGGCCATATTGTTTGGAAGCAATGGCAGTTATAGAAAGAATTGGGGAAATACTGGATGAGTTAATTGCACTTGGTGAAGTTATGGAATGTTCTTAGTGTGTTTCAAACAGTATGGTAGAGAACGCGGGTAGGAAAGCAGTATGGTGTATCTTCGCAAACAAGGTGAATAATTGAAGAGTCAGATTTTGTAGTATCGTTGGAAGCAATCTTTGGGAAGTGTAAGAATTGGAAATCCGAAGTTAACCCCAACTTCCAGTATGTGTCCGACAATGGAATTCCGAGGACGAAATTCTAATAAGGGGGAGGTGATGTAACATCCCATATTTCCTTTTTGTAGCATTTTGGAATAAATGGAAGTTTTGGGGGCAAATTAGTGAGGCTTGAAAACTTTTGTGCAGAAGTGAGAATTTTGATGTTAAATAGATGAGGAAACCCTCATTCCTCACTTATGGCGGCTAAGAGCTAGAGGAAGAGAGAAATTGGTGGATAAGCTCTCTGGAGGAATTGATGAAAAGGGAATTGTAATTGATAGATAGAAGACTCAATCTCAAGGTATGGTTCCCTTCTAATCTCTTTTTCTTGTTGTGTTGAGGAAGAATGTGGTTAGAACCCTTTTGTTTCTTCTTTTGATTTCAAGTTGGGTTAAAAACCATTGGAGAGGGTGGGACTATTGAGTCTCTCAGCTTCTTGTGAGCTATTCTCAAATAGCTTGCTCCATTTCATTTGAGGTTTTGGGTTTTGTTGGAGTGTTTGAGTTTTGGGTTAAAATCAAGTTCAATAAATGAATTAAATGGGAGTAATAGATGTTTTGTTGTTGGGAAATTGTGGAAAAGGGTTGGTTCATCGTTTATGTCGTTTAGAAAACCCCGAAATCGATTTGGGGCTGAGTTGGGTGTGAGAATAGGCCATTTTCGGAGTAAAGAAGAGTGCAGGTGGGCTGCGCGGCGCGCGGCGCAGCTGGAGGCGCGCAGGGAGGCGTGCAGGGCTCTGTCCCATTTTTCCGAATTGTGTTTCGCGTATTGTTTTGAGGCTAGGATCGTGGTGTCACTTAAGGGTTATCTTAGGTGTATTTTGGGGGCATGATTAGGGAGTTTAATCCACCTTTATTAACCTCAATTCAGGTGTTCAGTTTAAGCTAAAGTGTGTCCCGGAGCTTGTGTCGATGTGCTATGGCTAAGGTGAGTTCCCTTACCCTCTTTACGTGAATGAAACGTTTTGTGAAAGGTTTTCATAACTGATTATGGTTGCTAGCATGTTGACATGATTTAATTTTTGAAAGGTTTTATTGCATATGACATGGAATGTTTACGAATGCATGCAAGTCGTTTATATGTTCATTTATACGTAAATGTTGATTGTATGTTCTTGTGATGGTTATTGCCACGTATGGAGTCGGGTGCACAGTAGGGTGATGAGACAGAATGTCGTGCCCGGCTTTGTAGGGTGATGAAACCGAATGTCGTGCCCGGCTTTGTAGGGTGATGAAACCGGATGCCGTGCCCGGCCTTGTAGGGTGATGAAAGTCGAGTCCACTGTGCTATACCCTTGTTGAATGCATGATTTGGAACGTTATTACTTTATAGAACGACATGATATTTTACTTGGCTTGTGAACTCGTTTTAAAAAGGGGGAATTCACTAGAACTTATGGTCTAACCCTCGCTTTTCAAAAACTAAAACCATTTTCAAGTGATAGTCGTGTTTGGAATTTCATCCGTGGATGATGGAAGGATTGTGGAGTTGTAGAAGAACTAGAGACTAGTGAAGACTGATAGATTACCGTCGGGCTTCCTGTAGCATCTCAGTTGTGAAGGTGTTGTCTGCTGCGAGTTTAGAGTAGATCTAATGTATTGTACACTTTGGGACGGTTTTTGATTGTAACGTTGCAAATTTATATTTTATTAAACTTTGGGTTGTTACAGATATTTTGGGGACATATTCCAAACTGCCAACCCCATCCAATTGTTTTGATGTACGAAAATGCATGGAAGCAAACGGGGGGAGGGGAAGCGGCCATAATTCAATCTAATACTGAACTTATTAGGTTGTTATAGGTTGGATGTATATATATAGAAACTCTAACGCGGTTCATATGTTATCATCGTACTAATTAGAATTATTTTATATAAAAGATTGTCATCCACTTTTTTATTACCTAAATCAAGAAATATAATGATAGGCAAACTTTATCAAGACAAAAACTTGACAAAATCATGTTGGTTCAAGTTATGACTCAATCTAAGCCGACATATATAAGATATGCAATTAATGTAAAAAAAGTATTCTTTCGTTATATATATATATATATATATATATATATATATATATATATATATATATATATATATATATATATATATATATATATATATATATATATATCGTTCTGTTAATAATATTTTGTGGATATGAGTTTATGTCAAGTTCTGTTTCATAATAACTAAACAATAATCTTTCTTGTCTCTTTCCAACATTTGTTGACCAATTCCTTTTTGGTGCAAAACCCCTTTCACAAGAATATCAAGTAGAATTAGAACCACTAAAACTTGTATATATATAACCTAATGCTTCACATACTTGTGGCTTAGGAATATATTCACATGTGATTTGATTTAATAACCACAAAAAAGAAACAACTTATGGAATAAAAAAAGTTGCTAGTTTTTGATTAGTGTATATTTAAGATAATAAAACAAATCAAGATTATGCACAATAAACTTGTCTTATAATAGGACAAAATACATGGAAGTAGAGTCTAGGTTTGGTTTACTTCCTATCTTAAGGAATTATCCTTTAAAAGTCTCTTTTAAGGGGTAATTATTCAACAAAAAATTTATCTAAAGGTTTATGGTTAAAAATGTTTATCTTGTAAAACGTACTTTCAAATGCACATCAAATTCTACCTAGAGTACATTAGAGCTACGCCAACAATAGAAATTTATAAAGTATAGGCACTTAAATGAGATTTTGAAAGATGGTTTGTGACTGTCAAATTACGACTCCAAAAAGTTAATATTGAGATTCAATGACGAGTTTAAACTGAATATTCATTGAGGGGAAAGTATCATTGTGATTGTACCCTTTGTGATATGGATATTGACTCCTATATACAATTAAGAGTAAATTACACCAATAGTCCATGTGGCTTGCTCAAACTCCATCACTTGTCACTACAATTCCGATTTATAAAATTATGACAACACCCTCATCTTTTCAATTTGCAAACATCAATCATCCCAAACCCTAATATCTGCTAAGGCCACCAACTACGTGTCCTCAAGTACAGTAGAAACCCGTATTCTCAATTTGTGTGATCAAATCTAAATGATATGAGCGGAAGCAAACAAAAATGATCACAAGGCTAAACAGTAGACAATAGCAAGAATAATATCACCAGATTTGGGAAGCTTTATTGTCATATGTATTGATTCTTGAGAAGATTTACAGAATGAACTTGGCGAACTCACACAATAGTGTGTGTAAAATCTCTAAATATGCTCTCAAGGTTTGTTACAAATATTCTCTCAAAATGGTAAGATATGAAAAGGTGTGGAAAGGTACAAAATCGTAACAAACAAATTCTCTATATATAGCCTAAATCTTGGGAAAGCCAAATCATTGTCTAATGGATGAGCTCCAGGTGTAAAGTGTAATAATCACTTCTAGGATGAGCTGACAAGCTATGAGATCACACTTGAGCTTTTAAGAAAAGGGTTAAATACAGAGGTGGTACAAAGGGGCTCTGGTATGCCATATCATCTTCCGGTTAAACAAGCTATGTATTAACTCTTTTTGGTGTTATCTCTAGATCAACAACCTTTCCATCAGAGGAGTCTCTAGTCATATTGACTTGTAATCTTTTCATTACTTTTACATCATCAGAAATTACGGCTGAAAATCTCCTCTAAGTATTGAAAAAACAAATTTATAATGAAAGACTAATCTAGAAAGCAAGAGGACAAATATCATCCTTTGTTAAATGTACTTCTACTAAAGGGAAGTTACAATACAAAAGGACATAGAAAGTACAATGAGATATTTACATCTATGCATCTGGGGCATCTGTAGCTATCTTCAAGAACCTAAGCATCAACTTCCTATACTCAATCATTGAGTTTATGTTTCAAATCAAATCATTACCAAGGTCAATAGGCACTCTATCTAAACCAAGGTGTTTTCTTGCAGACTGTGCTAGCCACCGAAGACTGTTGTTTGAGTACTTGAAGCTTTCAGTTACTCTAAAAAATCTCTTTTATAGAGTATCATCATTGTAGATCATGCAGAGTTCTGAAATAGTCACAACTAAATAGTTTGGTGCATGTTCAATGTTGTCTAGTTGTTCATTTAGGAGACACACATAGTGCCTTTCTATACCCAACTCTAGAGCGATTAGGAACTTAGTCTTTGCTCTGAAGTCGAATAGCTTCTTCATCATCCTCTTGATATTCCCAAGAGCAATGTTGAATCTCATACCTTTCCAAAGTTATCACTTGCATGGGAACATAAAGTAAAGAGATGCCATGGATTCAGATTAACGAGATCATTCCCATTGAAACTGCAGAACAAACCTGTGCTCTCTCGATGGTGTACTCTTGATAGAAGATAACCTGATGAGAAAAAGTTCTAGTTTTGATTTCTATAACCATTCTGATTCCTTGGTTAGAGTAGACTTGGGCTCTAGGCTGCACCATTGTCTCTTTAAATCTTCTTTTAATGCTATTCATGGTTGATTGAGATAAGGTTCGAGCTGCAAACTCTAGTTGTTCATCACCTTTAGAGTATAAGTGTTGATGTACATTCTCAAAGAGAACACTCTCTCTGGGTGGTCATCAAGTGTAAGATCTGAGAATTGTCTATTTAAACTCTCCATCTAGTTAATAGCATGTGCACTATGTTAGAAGGTTGGATATTAGAATGTTGACAGAAGTGGAAGATTGTGTTGATGGCTCTGTTGGGATTGGCTTTTTAATGTATATGTCTTCAGCCATTCTGGTAATGTTTGCACTATAAGATCGATCAATTGGACTGTTAGAATGGGAACTATGAGGTCATCTGCTCGATCAAAGGTTCAAATCACAACAGGAGTTGAGACTTTGGGTAGCACTATTGGTTCATCAACATAGGCCCTTATTAGGGACCCCTCTAGTTTAGTTCTGGTTGTTGCAGATAATTCTTTTGCTTTAGTGGTTTCATCATCAAGGGTCATTTGATTTTTGAGGGACCCCTCTAGTTTTTGGCTTGCAGCTGTTTGTTAGACTGATCTTGGGTGATAGGAATAGAGGAGGATTTTAGAGCCACAACAGAAATGGGTACGACTTGGGTAATGTGTGGTCTTCCACCTTTTGGTGATATGAGGTTTCATCTGACTCCGGGTCCTCCGGATCATCAAATCCTTTCTTCTTTGATCATTTCTTAGCACAAATAATTGGTGCCTTTATTTTCTTTTGTACGGGTGCAGAGAGGGAAGTAGTTCTCTGGATCTTCTTCTCGAGTAACTCACATACATCCTCTATTGTGTCCATTATATGTCTCACCTATGCATCAACTGAGTATTTATGTTTTGGAATAATAGATTTTACCTTAGAGATGGTTGGTTTATCTTTATCACTAAAGTGGAAGATATCTCTGTCATTTTCTCCAAGATGGCTTACTTGAACTACTGAAGGTCACCCTTGTTTACAAAGTCAGATGAAATAGGTTGAGGAACGTTTATCACGAATCTAGAAGTAGAAGCATGAAGATATTTTGTCATAAGAGTCTTAATTTGGCCCGTGAAGCTATGGAAATCTTTGACAAAGATAAATGGTGTTGGTGGTGTTGGCGCTGGTTGAACTGTTTGGGGTCGTATCTATAAAAGGTCTTTAATGTGTGATAGAGAATTTGATAGAACTAAAACTTGTGTAGAGAGATTAATACCATTTGTTGTAGATCATAGTTAGAAGTGAATGCAGAGCTGGATGAAGCCATTCTCTTTATTTGGGGTTTGATTTGGTCAAGAGATTGGGTTTGGGTCTTTGACTTGAGTTTAAGGAATGAGATAAAGTCTCTGATTGCATTGACTTCAGAGTTTGAAGGTGTACATACCTCTGACATGGGTAGTAGGAGTTTATTTTCATCCAAGGAATTATGAACAGTGGTGGAAAAGTCTTGGAACATAGACTTAGTGACGTATTCAGAGGTGGGGAACTCCTTGTTCACAACACATGTGTCTAAGTTTCTCTGTGTTCCAGAGTGGACTTCTTTCAGACCTTTGTTTAGGTTGAGTCTGAAAGGACTTCCTTCCAATCCTTAAGTACTTTTGAATGAGGACTCTATGAAAGTTCTGATCTCCTTTTCAACATTGTCATCATCAGAGTGAGACTAGTTGTATGTTATTGCCATAGTTAAAATAAAAAATTCTAGGACTTGTACAAGAAGTGAAGAATATTGCCTCTCTGATAGGCAGTCTTTTGGACCAAATCGGTGAATACCTATGGACTTGAGCAGAGCACCTTTATCGACACAAACCACAGTCATAGGGATTTGGTTATCAACCAGGAAAAAGGCGTATTTTAGCTCACACCTGTTAAGGAATTCACATAATAGAATCTTATGATAGATTCAATTATATTTTGAATGATCTAGGGACGAATGGAGTTAAAAAACTTAAAAATATAAAATCTACATCAAGTTTCGTAAGAGTCTTAGGCCTGAATGTGATGGCTTCACGATGAATCTAAGAAAAAAGTATATCCATGATATATATATATATATAAATGGTATTTTGAATCAACATGAAGATAAGGTTAAAGAATCTCTTGCTAAAAAGGAAGAAAGTCCCTGATTCTTTGGCTTTAATCACTGAAAGAAGGTACAAGTCCAGTTCCATGCTTTCAAGATCTTCCTCCTCCAAAGTCATTGAAATTCCAAAGTTAGGTAATTATTTTGAAGATGAAGATGGTGGTTCTGATGATGAGATTAAGAAGATTAAAGAGAATCTTGCACTGATTACTAGAGCTTTCAATAAATGATTTGGGAAGAAGTTTAACTCTAAGAAACCCAAATCTGATTATTACTAGAAAAGTAACAATGGTGACAAGAAATTTAAATTTGAGTACCAAGGTGGTGAGAAGAAAGAAAGAAAGAAAAGAGAAAAAGGTGAAGAAGATGATGTTCCAAGGTCTTTTAATTGTGGGAAACTTGGACATTATGCAAAAGGTGTAAATAGAAGAAAAAAAAAAGTGGATCCCAAATGTAGTGCAAAGTATCAATCAAACAATCGAACACAATGTATGTTCAAGGATTATGGTCATATGATTGAATAAAATCAGAGAGAGAATACAAAGTACGGCCAAAAGTGATTAGGAAATTGATTAACCCTAAACTAGGGTAAAACACAAACTATTTATACCTCATTAAGGTATTTACATTTTCAGACCAAACTTTAATACAGTCAAACTATTAACCCTAACGATCTCCCGCTTTGAATTAAAGTTGACGTAGATGCCAATATGAAACTTATCTTCTTCGAATACCGAATGAGACCTCGAATCGTCTCAGTGCACGTATGTACTCAGTTCTTTCAGCAATCAGCTCCAATGCTTCAACAACAAGTCTTATGTACTTCGGCTCTAAGATCTTTGCACCTTTGTCATCCATAACAATTTTGGCTCTCAGCTTGTCTCGAAGTAACATTAGAGTAACATTAGAGTACCATCACAGTATCGGGCTATTTCACTGAATCTCATGAAACCCGTTTCACCTTTGCTGTTCTTGTATGACATGCCGAATTCTGGAAGTTCAAAGAGCATGTCGGCAGGTACATTCTCGATGTTGGGAAGGCTTTGATCTGGGTTGAGCATGTTGATCTTTGGCTGATTGCTTTCGATTCCCATTTGGAAGTCTTTAACGTAGGATAGCGTTATTGCACTCTTCATATAACGCTTTACATCTTCTAGTTCTCCAATGACTCAATGGGGGCAAATGGTTCTTGTCTTCATAACTCCTAGCAGAAACTCGAGATCTTGCAGTTCCAAGTTTTCAAAGTCGGCTTCAGTGAACATCCATGTGACAACCGTCAAATTTACGTTTCAGGTTAGAACTGTTCTGAACGTTTCAGTTATTCATAATGTAGTCAACACAGTCGAATTTAGCAGTAAAAACAGGATCGTTAGGAAAATTTGAGAATTTTGCCTAGCATTTGCCTAAATGAGTGAATTATCCATAAATCTCATAAAATGTCAATTCAAATACTCTAAATACATATATTTATGTACTTTGCAAAAATAAATACTTGCAAATAAAACAAGTATTATTAATATGGTAAATTGGTTATTTAATAATTAAATTGTTAAAAAAAATTGTGGAGGTCCAATCATATTTCACCTAAATCTACACTCCATCTCTCTTCCTCTCTCTCCCATGGCCGGCCCCAAACCCCCCCTCATAACATCTCCCTCTTTCATTTTACTTCATTTCAAAACTCATTTCATCCTCTCACTTTTTCTCTCTAACTTTTCTCTCTAGAAATTCTCTCATTCTCTCTTTTTCTCTCTTCTTTCTCTCTAAAACTCTCTCACATATTCAGCCAAGAAACTCAAGAAACTTCAAGTATTCAAAGATCATAAGGTAAACTCATATGTAGAGCAAAGCCTACACATCTCTTTGTTTATGTTCTTTCATTTTCTTTAAGCTTTCATCTTCTTCTACTCTAGTCTTTTTAGTATGTTTTGCTAGACATATTCTTGAATCTTAATGTTTGTAGATTCAACCCCAAAACATGTTGCATGTTATTAAAAAGGTGATGAATCCATGATCAAACCTATGTTAAGATCAAAGAAGGAACTTTTGCAAGTTTCTACTAGCATGCGTGTGTTCTTCTTTAAAATCTACCTCTTAATCTCTAAGAAGTTTATGAAAAACTTTATATTACACTAAAAACATGTTTTAATCTCCATGCATGTGCTAAAAACTTGTTATTTTATATGGCAAAAACAAGTTATTGGCTTGACCACTCATTAAATCTTCAAAAAGAAAGCAAGAAGACCCTTTTTGGGATATTTGGAAGATATCTTTATTTAATATACATGCATGTCGTTCTAGAGGTTTAAAAGCAAATATTCATCTGAAAATAATTGTTTGGGGAAGTGTCAAATCGGATTCCATGCAAAAGGAACAAAATCATGACAAAACTTAAAGTTAGATGCATTTTCTTAAAGCTATCTTTTGACAGCATTCTGTCAGATTTCTAAATGAGGTGAACTTAAAAGGTCATAACTCTCTCAATATTTAACCAAATTAGGTGAACTTTCTTCTGGAATTTATGTTTATGTGTTAAGATTCTAACCCAAGTGGTTTCACTCAAAAACTTAAAGATTTCGACCTTCAAACAGATGTCACAAAAACAGTGTGCAAACAACTATGCTTTCTGTAGTAGTCATACTATAAAAATTATTTGATGGACTTAAACATCTGCAAAAATAATGGTTTATATGTCAAAAGTTTCCTAACACATAGTGTCAGCTTGAGTAAAAATCTCCTGACCAAAAGGGCCTTGGAAAATAGCTAAAAATGGACTGAAAGTGACACAAAAATCTGGACAGAAAAAGGAAAGCTCCAAATGTGGCTAAAAATCAACTTTTAACTTATTTTATTTTATATGTTATAAATCTATGACTTTTATTGAATAATAAAGACATGCATGAGATATTATGGAAAATAACAAAAATATGAACCTTAAACGAAGTTCTACATAAGGCATTTTACGACATTTTGGATAAGTAGGCTTCACCAAACCTCTAGAATTAAGCTGGAATCTTACTAGTGCTCTTACGATTTGTAGGATCGGAGTAGGATCATAATACAAGTTGCACTTGTGAGCATATTGGAAACATCTTCGCTTATCACCGTGAGTTTTCACAGCCCCTTTTTACTATTTCTATATTTTGGGGTGAAAAGCATGTTACGATTTATCACGCATCGGTTGTACTGTTTACTCAAAATGCTATATATTGCTACGAATTTTTATGCGCTATGGTATGTATGCTTATGTTAATTAATTCTGAGTTTCACGTTCATTTTAAGTCCCCGGTTCACTTTACATTACCCATTAGCTCACTGTTCGAGCTGCTGGTATATTATGGATAACGTTATTTGGTTGACTCCCCACTCACCTCGTGAGTGCATAATTACCGTCTTCTTTATCATGTTTGCGATGGAACATGTGTCATTGGGGCGTGTAGTCAGGAGGTTTGGGTAGTGGGCTCATTGCTTTAACAGTTTGCATACAATAATATACCTTGCGCATGTTGACAACCGAATACTCTATCCACTGTGCGGATTTACAAAGATGCATTCAAACTGTTGTGCATACCGAAAACCTGTGAACTCACCAACTATTCAATAGTTGATCCTCTCATTTACATGCTTTTCAGAAAATCTCAAGTAAGGTTGGAACTTTAGAAGGCACTACTAGTAGCTGCATTCAGCACGATCTTCTTTAGCATGTCAATTTGTGTTTTGGACAATTTGTATTTTTGGAACAAGATGTAACTTTGTAAACTTTTAAAGCTATGATGATTGTGTGTTGTCTTCTACCTTACGCAGTGAAACCTTGAGCTGTGATATCCCGTATTTCCGCTTTAGCGGGGTGTGACAATCCAGTCTCTGCCATCTTCTCTAGTCACAATGAAGATCGGATACCAAACTTTGAGTAGACGAGTAAATTGGATCTCTTTGACGACTTTTATCTTGTACTTTGTTCTGACAGAACCGATTGGTTAACCTTTTGTCTTTCTCATGTTCACGTACTCAATCGGTTTCCACTTTTCTTTAATTGATTCAATGACGTACAAAGAAACTGGTTTGTACTTACGTATCCAGTGAGCAAAAATCTTCTTTTCGTTTCAAGAATGGAGTGAGACTTATTACCCTTTCCCATTTCAGTGGTGGATCTGGTTGAACCTGAGAAGATTTAAAAGTAGGATGATCTGACTGAGCTCGGTTAGATCCTTCAGTTGGATAGTTAAGCAATGGGACAGGTGTTGATTTTAACTCTGGGGACGGATAATCTTGATGGGTTTGATGAAACAGGCGATCGTAGTCTCCATGTTGTTGGAATTCATCATCATCAAAGTAGCACATATCATTGACTTCAGTTTGTATCGCGACTAGTGCGCGTCCGGTGATCGCTCGTTCAACTTTTGGGTCTATTTCTGAATCAAGGTCAATGAGAGCCCATTCATCTACTTCATCTGATGTCCATTTGTCACTATCCTCAGGCTTTTCAATCGTTGGATTTACATCAGCAGAAACAACGGTTCCTTCAGCCATTGAAATATCCATGTCCATGTCCTATACCTGTGTTTGATCCTGATCTGAAGTCTGTACTGTTTCGGCAGTAGTTTCATCCTGTACCTCTGTAGCTTTATCAACATTTTCTATCTCTGGTTCGGATATGCGTTGGCGCTTATCCCCCTTATGGTGATCAAGATCATCTTGATCATCATGCTTGCTTGAACCCTTGAGCTTGACCCTTGCAATTGTCTTCGAGAGAAGCAACTCTATTAGAGAGTGTAGCTAAAGTTTGCTTCATAGACTGAAGAGTGGCGGTGAGGGTTTGGATAGAATAAGGTGAGATAGTGTGGGTAGGTGCGGGTGTAGTGGCTACGACCTGCCGACCAGGCCAGCTTCAGTAGAGGTGTCAGTGTGGGCTTGGGACATGAGTTTGTCAAGTAACAGGGCTTTCAGGTAATTTATTGAGAGGTTGGTGGAATTTTGAGGTAGTGGAGTAGGTAATTTGATGGTTGGTTCAGGTTCAGTCATCACATCTTTACCTTTTAGCAAACGTTTCAGTGTATCCACCTCTTTCTTCATTTCCTCTTCCATGTGATTGCGGACAACCTTTTAGGGCGCTGTCTAGATATTCCCTGGAAACAAATTACAGAAGTGTAACTCCAAGATCACATAGATGCCAGTTGAAGTAACAACCGTTGAGTCAACGGCTGTACTGCCTACGTTCACAGCTGGCGTGATATTGACCGTGGTAGTACTTCTACCCAATCCTCGTAATCCACTAGATGGTAGAGTTACTATGGGTATTCCGGTTGGGTCAGTAAGACGTCCAACAATAACCGATGTAGATGGTTGTGTCCTAACCAAAGAAATATGTTTTCAAGTGGCTCTAGACTCAATTGTGCACCGAGAACCGGGGCTGGTGTTCTATTGTTTCAATACCGAAACTCTCCAAGTGAGAGACTGGTAGATTATGAGCCAAATCCCCATACAAAAGTGAAGCATATATTTGTTGAGAGATGCCTGAGTGGCTAGGAGGGTTGTGCACTTGCGTCGCTAGGTCGATGACGACTTCTTCAATACCCTGTCCCAATGAATGAGACTGGGTAGAGATGTGGCAACCTGGGCGACTCGGGTTTGGGGAAGGCTAAAAGGAGGTTGTTGCCTTGTCACACTCACATGCTCGTTGTTTCTTTTCGATCGCCTTTGTCTCAAGCTTACAGTTTCTGTGTTTTCAACTACTGCTCCCTCCACTCTCCTTATCTCTCCAATAGCGGTTAATGGGTTAGAATTGGTAGATGGTGTGGTTGAGGTTGAAGGGGCATCATCAACGTGTGGAGGGAAACACCGATGCGAGGTGGAATGAATCGGGCACGTTGTTCATGCTCGGCATCAGAGTGCGTGATGTCTGAGGATGATGATGCTGACTCATTAGGTGAATTACGTTCGGTGTCATCGAAACTTTAATCTTTGAGTAGGAAAGCATCGTTGCCTACTGGAACCTCTTGGAGTGAGGTCTCAGGCTTAGTAGTGTGAATGCGTGTAACTCGGCTTAAGGAGGGTTGATCAACACGGCATGTAGTAACCGGGGGTGTAAGGGTTGAAGTTGATTAGGGTCTATGGCTTGTACTAGGTTGTACGTCCACGACATCGCCCGCTCCAGATGCTTTTACCAAATTTTCTCTCAGCACACCCCGTCTAGGAGTCCCAACTCTCCGGACCCTTCCTCCTCTAGTTCTATGATCCTTACGTCTCTTGGGTCTAGCTCATTAGGGAGGTCCTTCTAGTTCTGGCCGGACCATATGTGTAACACCCCGATTTTCGTTATAAGTGGTTTATGTATTTATTTTGCATGTTCAAGTATTTTACTGATATAGCATGACTCGTACCTCGTTAGAATCTGTTCAAGGGCTGAAAAGGAGATCAAATGAGGCTTGGTGCCCTTTGGGCGATAGTGACCGGCGAGAGTGTCCGTGTCACTATCGCGGGTGTCACAATCGCCGCATTTGTACCGCAAGTGTGTGTGAGTTCAAGTTAAAGGACCTCGGCGAGAATGCCCCGGCGATAGTGACAATGTCACTATCGCTATGTCACAATCGCTTAAGGAGTACCGAGAGTTTGGGGGCTTTGAGCGATAGTGCCCCGGCGATAGTGACAGTGTCATTATCGCCCTGTCACAATCGCACCGACCTGTTTTGGGTATAAAAATGAGAGTTACGGATTTTTAGCTCATTGGAGTAAACTGAGATATTTTGGCAGACGTTTTTCCTCTCTCTCAAGGTAGGGTTTCGTTATTCTTCCTTCTTTCCATAAATTATTGGTTGTTGGGAGTATTTATGGCTATTATTGTTGGGTCCTAGGTGATCAATCTCAACTTCAAGTGTTATTAGCTAGAAGTGGTCAAGATCAAGGGTTTCCATTTCTAGGGTTTTCATAATTTGAGCTTTAAGGTGAGTAACTTTGATTCAAAAGTATACTTGTTACATAATTTACTCTATCAATTTACTTATTGCTAACAAATTTGTCTTGAAGTATACTTTGAGCAAATAAGCTCTTATTTCTCTAAAGAGGAAGTTTAAGGGGCTTAATGGTAAGATAAAGGTGATGTGGTATTTTATTCTACTTGTAATTGAATCTTTTATGATGGTGATCATTGGAAATTGGTTAAACCTAAATGTTAGGGTTTGGAGCTTAATGGATTAAGCTATGTCTTAATGAAGAAATTATGACTATGATGGAAGTGACTTAATATGCTAATTTAGTATGTGTTGCCATGCTAAACGATAAACTCATGATATCACTTATATGTATGTGGATATTTGGAGGATTTCTTGTATGTAGAAATCATGTGCTTAATGAGATAGTTGGACTGTCTTTTATGAAATTAATGTTTGGATTTATGAACTGCTTGGAGTAGTTGTTTGTTGGTATTCACAAATTGGAGGAGTCTCTAAGTAGGCATTAGGAAGATATAATATTGGGCACTTACCTTGGAGGTTTGTGTATCGATCCACGCTTTCGGGATTTATACCATATAGGTAGTCCCGATGTGTCGGGCCTTGAGGCGTTACCTTGGAAGTAGACGCTAAGGTGTATCTTCAAAGATGATGTAACTTGAGTTGATGTTTGGGGTCTTCCCATAGAGTCCGATTTGTGAATGACCAAGTTAATATTTCTTATATGACATAACTGCATGGTTTACTATATGTTTGACTCACTAGGCATTCCACGCCTAATGCTTGTTGTTTGTCTAATGTGTGTCACAGGTTCTAGTGGTGCCATCCCTAGGAAGGCATAGATGGGGACTTGTGAGCGTGGGGAATACTTTTGAGATGCCAAAGTTAGAAGAGCAAAGTTGGTCTAATTATGACACCTTTTGTAATCTTATTTCTATAGCAGAGATTAGATTAGTCGGTTGTCATTTAGTTGTAAATATTACACTTTGTTTGTAAAACAGGCATATGTAATTTCCCCTTTTGAGCTCGTGCTATGGCATTGTATATATCACTCTTCCGTTTTATGAAAGTTTTTGTTGACCCTATTTTAGGGTGTCACAATATGAGCATCTAATTGTTGCATGTTCCTATATTCTATCACACCTGGTGCCGTGGGGCGTGCATATGCTAGTAAGGCTTCAAGTATGTGCATAGGAATGACATTTGGTAACTCTTCACGGTTGACTAAATTATGAAAGCGGAAATGCAGACATACCTCATGTGACGAACGTCGTGGAATGACAATATTCTGGTCCATCTCATGGCGAATAGCTAGCTGGAGGAAGCGTATAAATGGAACAAGTTCATTCCACAGCAGGCCGGCGTAGTCCACATGGCGATTTGTTGATCCAAACCTTTCAATGATTTGATAATGACTCTCATATTTACTTAGTGAAAATTGTAAAACCTTTCAATGATTTGATAATGACTCTCATATTTACTTAGTGAAAATTGTAAGTAAACAATATGCATTAATGTTTTGCCATCTATGAAAAATATACTAAGTCTGTTTAGTATCGCTGATGGAAACATATGCTTTAATTTACACTTCAACGATACATGTACATCAATGAGCCTTGAGCCTGTTCAGTCTCACTGATGATCGCTGATAGTTCCATTTGTAGTTGTTTACTTATGACCCCGAAGACAAGATTCGCGACAACTGAGTTCAAAGTTGAAATCGAAGACCAAGCTGACGAACGAGTGACTAAGTCTACTAATAACCTGATGCGGATATCAGCGAAGAAAAGACTTGTCCATTTCACGCGAAGTTTCAAGTAGAAGACTTCAGCGAACGCTGAACTTTATCATTCACTGATATAGATCTATTCAGCGATCGTTGATCATGAAGCCTGATCTACAAGTTACTTTTGTCTTATCTTCTTGCACGCCTCGTACGATTTGTCAGAAGGACATCCCTTTTGTCCAGGATCGTACAAACCACTCTGCAACTACACTGTTCATTATGCGGCCACTATGATGTTTGCTAAAGGCAAATCCATGCAACCAACTAGACGCTGCCACATGTAAAGTTGTACTGACTTGCATTTAATGCATGCAGTATAAATAGGAAACCCTACTTCATTTTTAAAGAGCTTGCCTTTCCTCGTTGAACTACTTAGTGCAAGAAAATCTCTCCATAGGTTTTCTTATTTTCTCTCTATCTTTTCTAGTGTAAGAAATATGTGTGATTCTCATAGTTTGTTTAGATTAGGTTTTATACTTGATCTTATTCCGCAACAAACTGTAAATTGTTTGATATATATCAATAAACAATTTAGAAAGATAAAAATCTGTTTTCAGGTAATTTATTGAGAGGTTGGTGGAATTTTGAGGTAGTGGAGTAGGTATGTTGATGGTTGGTTCAGGTTCAGTCATCACATCTTTACCTTTTAGCAAACATTTCAGTGTATCCACCTCTTTCTTCATTTCCTCTTCCATGTGATTGCGGACAACCTTTTAGGGCGCTGTCTAGATATTCCCTGGAAACAAATTACAGAAGTGTAACTCCAAGATCACATAGATGCCAGTTGAAGTAACAACCGTTGAGTCAACGGCTGTACTGGCTACGTTCACAGCTGGCATGATATTGACCGTGGTAGTACTTCTACCCAATCCTCGTAATCCACTAGATGGTAGAGTTACTATGGGTATTCCGGTTGGGTCAGTAAGACGTCCAACAATAACCGATGTAGATGGTTGTGTCCTAACCAAAGAAATATGTTTTCAAGTGGCTCTAGACTCAATTGTGCACCGAGAACCGGGGCTGGTGTTCTATTGTTTCAATACCGAAACTCTCCAAGTGAGAGACTGGTAGATTATGAGCTAAATCCCCATACAAAAGTAAAGCATATATTTGTTGAGAGATGCCTGAGTGGCTAGGAGGGTTGTGCACTTGCGTCGCTAGGTCGATGACGACTTCTTCAATACCCTGTTCCAATGAATGAGACTGGGTAGAGATGTGACTACCTGGGCTACTCGGGTTTGGGGAAGGCTAAAAGGAGGTTGTTGCCTTGTCACACTCACACGCTCGTTGTTTCTTTTCGATCGCCTTTGTCTCAAGCTCACAGTTTCTGTATTTTCAACTACTGCTCCCTCCACTCTCCTTATCTCTCCAATAGCGGTTAATGGGTTAGAATTGGTAGATGGTGTGGTTGAGGTTGAAGGGGCATCATCAACGTGTGGAGGGAAACACCGATGCGAGGTGGAATGAATCGGGCACGTTGTTCACGCTCGGCATCAGAGTGCGTGCTGTCTGAGGATGATGATGCTGACTCATTAGGTGAATTACGTTCGGTGTCATCGGAACTTTAATCTTTGAGTAGGAAAGCATCGTTGCCTACTGGAACCTCTTGGAGTGAGGTCTCAGGCTTAGTAGTGTGAATGCGTGTAACTCGGCTTAAGGAGGGTTGATCAACACGGCATGTAGTAACTGGGGGTGTAAGGGTTGAAGTTGATTAGGGTCTATGGCTTGTACTAGCTTGTACGTCCACGACATCGCCCGCTCCAGATTCTTTTACCAAATTTTCTCTCAGCACACCCCGTCTAGGAGTCCCAACTCTCCGGACCCTTCCTCCTCTAGTTCTAGGATCCTCACGTCTCTTGGGTCTAGCTCATTGGGGAGGTCCTTCTAGTTCTGGCTGGACCATATGAGCATCTAATTGTTGCATGTTCCTATATTCTATCACACCTGGTGTCGTGGGGCGTGCATATGCTAGTAAGGCTTCAAGTATGTGCATAGGAATGACATTTGGTAACTCTTCACGGTTGACTAAATTATGCAAGAGGAAATGCGGACATACCTCATGTGACGAACGTCGTGGAATGGAAATATTCTGGTCCATCTCATGGCGAATAGCTAGCTGGAGGAAGCGCATAAATGGAACAAGTTCATTCCACAGCAGGCCGGCGTAGTCCACATGGCGATTTGTTGATCCAAACCTTTCAATGATTTGATAATGACTCTCATATTTACTTAGTGAAAATTGTAAGTAAACAATATGTATTAATGTTTTGCCATCTATGAAAAATATACTAAGTATGTTTAGTATCGTTGATGGAAACATATGCTTTAATTTACACTTCAACGATACATGTACATCAGTGAGCCTTGAGCCTGTTCAGTCTCACTGATGATCGCTGATAGTTCCATTTGTAGTTGTTTACTTATGACCCCGAAGACAAGATTCGCGACAACTGAGTTCAAAGCTGCAATCGAAGACCAAGCTGACGAACGAGTGACTAAGTCTACTAATAACCTGATGCGGATATCAGCGAAGACAAGACTTGTCCATTTCACGCGAAGTTTCAAGTAGAATACTTCAGCGAACGCTGAACTTTATCATTCACTGATATAGATCTATTCAGCGATCGCTGATCATGAAGCCTGATCTACAAGTTACTTTTGTCTTATCTTCTTGCACGCCTCGTACGATTTGTCAGAAGGACATCCCTTTTGTCCAGGATCGTACAAACAACTCTGCAACTACGATGTTCGTTATGCGGCCACTATGATGTTTGCGAAAGGCAAATCCATGCAACCAACTAGACGCTGCCACATGTAAAGTTTTACTGACTTGCATTTAATGCATGCAGTATAAATAGGAAACCCTACTTCATTTTTAAAGAGCTTGCCTTTCCTCGTTGAACTACTTAGTGCAAGAAAATCTCTCCATAGGTTTTCTTATTTTCTCTCTATCTTTTCTAGTGCAAGAAATATGTGTGATTCTCATAGTTTGTTTAGATTAGGTTTTATACTTGATCTTATTCCGCAACAAACTGTAAATTGTTTGATATATATCAATAAACAATTTAGAAAGATAAAAATCTGTTTTTGTATTCAACCCCCCCCCCCCTTCTACAAACATGTATAACCCTTCGGGACCAACAAGTGGTATCAGAGAAGATTGTTTAATCCTATAAACAAGATCTTGCTTATACTCTTTTCCTTGCTATTTCTTCAATATGGAAAACAACACAAGCACTAATTACATAGATAATGGCTCTCTTGCCAAACCTCCTCGATTTAGCGAAGATAACTTTAATCTCTGGAAAAATCAAATGATGCTATTCTTGGAAGGTGTAGATCCCACTATACCTTACTACGTTAAAAATGGACCATATATTCCTCATGTGATCCATGGTGCTATTCCAGCCACTGTGAATACTCCTGTTGTTCCTGAACGAAAAATCATCAGAGAAGTCTCTCAGTGGGCTGAAGAAGACAAGAAGAAAGTGGCCATCGACAC